>OY728142.1:1274572308-1275197308 GCA_963277665.1 Viscum album | reverse complement strand
TTTCATACATCTCATATAGTCGTTTTTTATCTTCAATCATAATCATCTACTCTTCACAATTATTCATTATTCATTGAAATTCTTCTTCATGCAATTTAATTTTTTTTAAACAAAGAATCTTGTTCCATGATTTTAGGATTTAAATCATTGAGATCAATAATATTTTTCAAGATTTCTTAATGTTCACAGATCTTTTAATCTAGAGTATTAATATTTATTAATTAATACCAAATAGAAATTATTAATTTTGGAAGATAATTTGATGACAGTAAGACACTTATTAAAAAAATTATAACTCTATAAATGATAATATTAATTCACATACATAATGTATTGTAAATCAAAAATCAACCAAATCTATGCCTATGGTGTGGATACTCCTCTGTCCCACAACCAGGTGTATACTGGACGCATCCACGACATGTCCGTCTCTATCTGTGCTTTGGTATACGCTGCACATCATCCTCAGCAGCCACCCCCACATCCTCCTGTGTGACAGGCGGTGGGGAGGCCCAACATAATTACCAAATCCTTTAGGGTAATAATCATATCCCCCTATATAAAATGGAATGTATGTGACTCTGGAATCCATATCACTACAAGCGCAGTAATTATTTGATGATCGAGAAAGGTGAAGTCTCACATTGCTATGCCATAGAATCCAGCACGATGGAGATGAGGGATGATAGCGGGAGGTGGTGCGGTATGATGGAAATGGTAAGATATGAATACACTCAACAGAGGCACTAGACATACCTCTAAAAGCAGCTGTGATACATGAGTATCCTAAGATGTGAGCGATGGAAAACATGCCATCTGCACAAATGATATTATCGTTACTTTATTATAGTGAATTCAATAAAAATTTTCAACTGTTATTTAAATAAATCTTGAACAATAAACTAAAAAATTATTGTGTTAATATTTTCTATTTATACTTGATTTGTTGTGTGTGGATTAGTGTTTTTATTACTTGACCAATCCCTTCAATAAATAAAGGACCCTATTACCTAATTTTGAGATTCAATATTTATGAGGTATGCATTAATTAAAACCTATAGAGGTGTTCTAAGCATTTCATGTGGGCTTCCATGATCTAGTTATTTTGTGTGGGCCATAAGATACTTGAATGCATTGGGATAATAATCATATGGATGGTATTGGTGATATGTCATTTTTCTCATATAATCTCAAGGTAGTATGCATTGGTTCATGTGGTATGAGAGGTTTAATAAAAATTTTCAACTGTTATTTAAATAAATCTAATGAAAAATGATTGTGTTAATATTTTTTATTTATACTTCATTTTGTGTGTGTGGATTACTGTCTTTGTTACACGTGGAAGCATGATATATTCATTTTTGTTCTATGTTGTTTTTTTGAATAGTTTGAGTATCACAAAATTCTTTATTAGAGAATCAAAAAATGAGACAAACCAAAATTGAAACATGTTAGAAATAGAGAAAGTCAGAAATAAATGATTAAATACTAAAAATTCCACATAAAAATAAAAATATACATATTCGTGATACAATACACAAACTCGATCATGGATGATGAGATGTGGAGCTCTGTGTTTCCACTTGGGGACATTCTTACAAGTATGTCCTTCTGTATGACAAATACTGCATCGTATTCTCCCTGCTCATTATCGAGGCCAATCCATTTAATTTCTAATTCGACTTGATTTTGGTCTTCCTCAGGGCCATAACCTAGTAGTATGAATCCAATAATTTAAAAAATGACAGACATTGAAAAAATCATAAATGAAAACAGAACCAAATTATGAAACTTGGAAATATCAGGGATGATGGTTGGTTGATCATCAAGCAATGATATAGAATGAAAGTCACCAACAAACATCCAAGCTGCACTATAACAGTTAACCAAAGTTCTCATGTGATACAATGGGTCAACATATGGCTCCCATGATATATTTACTGAAGCAAAAGATATGATAACATGTGCACATGGATATCTAAATGCCTGAAAGTTGCCGCAATCATAGTATCTGTTATCTAACATCACTAAAAACACTCGACCACAAGTGCATGTAGCCCGGTCATAGCACAGTCATACCTGGAAGCTCGTCTTTTCCCTATCAAAGGATATAACTGTCACGACCCGCCCTCGGGGTCCGTGCCGTGACTACCCCAAGCCCGCCTTCCATAGGCCAGGGGCTGGAGACTAGCACCAAGGCGTAAATCCCGGTAAAAAGGGAAGGCATTGCCTTTGTAAAGTAAACAAACACCACAGAGTAAGCAAGCGGAAAGTAACACTAAGCAAAAACAGAGTACAACTAAAAGTGCGGAAAGTAAAAAGGGGCCGGAAATACAAGCCCAACTGTAAAGTACAACTCGAAAGGGAAAACAGCAACTGAAAAGTAAAGCAGCTACGCCGAGCTGTCCACTGGAAATCCCACCTGAAGGGTGGGTACAGATAGCTCCTCTGCTCCTCGGGTCCCGCCGTCTGCTCCAAGTATGTCCCGCCCAGTGGTCTGCCTCTGGGTACCGCCTCGTCGTATAGTCCACCTCCAGGTACCGTCCAGTCCTCGAACACTCGGCCTCTGCCAGTACTGGCCGTCGTCTGCAACCAACACAACGAGGTGCGGGCATATCCCGTGCAGGGGTGAGTATAACGATACTCAGTAGGGACCCCGAGACCCTCAAGGTCTCACTAAAACCAACAAGGATAACCACAAGAAGATCACAACAGATAAAATCTACTTAGGTATATGCCCATACATATACCTAAGTTATCAAGTAACCCATCTCAGTCATGAGGAAACACAAGGATCATGAGATCAACGGATAACCACTACCCAGGTATATGCCCATACATATACCTAAGTTATCAAGTAACCCATCTCAATCATGAGGAAACACAAAGGTCAAAAGTCTCAGCTCAAACCAGGATTTTCATTATCGAAACCGTAACTGCTGAAGAGCTCCGTCTCTAGAGTGTACAGTGGTCCTGTCACGACTCCGAGGCCGCCGCTCACTAACCCAAGACTGCTGAAGTACTCCTCCTGTCGAGTACTGCGGGTCTGCTGCCAACTACCAGGCGCTCCGTCCGCTGAGGGTCTGCTGCCAAATACCGGGCGCTACCCAGATAGCCTACTGAGGTACTCCTCCTGTCGAGTACCGCGGGTCTGCTGCCAACTACCAGGCGCTCCGTCCGCCGTGGGTCTGCCGCCAAATACCGGGCGCTCCGTCCACTGGGCTAGTCGACTCACTCCAAGTCGAGTCGGTCAAGCAGTCGTCAGGTCTCAGCCGGCTACACGGTCTCTGTACTCTGCACGCTCGTCTCCGGGAGGGTCCGCTCCACGAGCTACTGGTCGATACTCCAAGTATCACAAAGTCCCGCAAAGAAGTATCTCAAAAGTCCGTCTCGTCACAGGGGTCTCAACGCAACAGACGGCGCGTCGATCGGACGCCCAGTCTGTGAGTTATTAGCCTTTTCGTCCTAGGGGCCAGGTTGGTTTCGAGAGCGAAACCAATCCCGGCCGTATCTCAACTGTACCCCGAACTCCCATAGGGTAAACTCAAAGGGACCGTTACTCAACGTAACCACCAACGCCGCTGACGGTTCGTCAAGCGGACGTCCTGTCTGAAAGATATTAGCTTTCCCGTTCCAGGGGCCCGGTTGGATTTCGAGTACAATCCAACCCGGCCATACTCCGACTGTATCCAAAACTCGGGCGGAGTATGTCAAAAGTTCCGTCTCATCAAGAGGAAGTCAACGAAACAGACGGCGCGTCAATCGGACGCCCGGTCTGTGAGTTATTGGCATTTTCGTCTCTGGGGCCCGGTTGGTTTTTAAGGCAAAACCAACCCGATCGTACTCCACCTGCGTCCAAACCTCGGTCGGAGTATGCCAAAAGATCCGTCTCTCTAAGAGGAACACAACGCGGCTGACGGCACGTCAATCGGACGTCCGTAGCTCAAGATATGAGCGTTTCTGCTCCGAAGGCCCGGTTGGTTCCGTGAACGAACCAACCCAGCCGAACTCAAAGTAAACCGAAACCTTGAGTGCGATATACCGAAACGACCGTCTCGATCCAAGGATCGCGTTTCCGCAGACGGTTCGTCATTCGGAGGTCCGAGGCTCAAGTTATGGGCCAAAAACCAAATCTGGTTCGAAACGGGGGGGTCCGGGTCCGGGCCGACCCGGCCCGACCCCCCCCCCCCCCTGGGCGGCGCGGCGAGCCGCGGCGGGCCGCGGCGGCTTGGCGGCTGGCGCCGCACGAGGTGGGCACGCGGGGGGCTAAGCCCCCGCTTCATCAAGGTGGCGCGGCCTTTGTGTCGCGCCTAAGTAAACAAACGGCCCCCCCTCACGTGGGGGGCCTGCTGGAGCGCAACCGGGGGGCCGGCTGCCCCCCTCCTTCAAGGAACCTCCCCCCCCTCATTAAGGGGGGGGGGGGGGGTTGTTGAACCGGCCGGGGGATTTAATCCCCCGGTTTTATGTCATCCGGCCGGCCAGCTGGCCGGCCGGTTTTTACTAACGAGACCGGAAATTCCGGTCCCGCCTTCAACTTCCGACGCCGGCGGCCCGGCCGCCGGTCTTCACATCCCGCCGCGGCCCGGATCCGGCCGCGGTCTCCTCGTCCCGCCGCGGCCCGGAACCGGCCGCGACGTTCGTCATCCGGCGCGGTGCGACGGCACCGCGCCCCTTCGCCGTGCTTTGATTCTTTTCAACGCGGCGCGACGGCGTCGCGTTCTTGAAGTTTCTACCTCGGCGTGGCGCGACAGCGCCGCGTAAAATAAACGTACGGTAATTCGCGTGGTGCGACGGCACCACGCCACTTTGCTTCCACCGCAAGAATTAAACAAGAACGATGGAGGGGGGTTCGGCCGTGTTCGTGCGGTCCGGCCCCCCTCGCGTTAACTATAACACTTAAATAAAATATTTCAAAGCCTCACGTAGATATGCGATCCACGAGCAAGAAATGGAATAATTAAAGAATTAAACAACAACCCCTACCATGGTATAAGGTTCGAAGATTGTTCTACGTTCCGCGGAAGACGACGTCGCGGAGGTCGGGCGACGCGGTCGTCGTTCGTCAAATTCAACGACGAAGAGGCGCGTTCGAAGAGGCACGTCGTTGGCGAATCCTTGCACGCCGACGAAGGTTGTCCGAGGAAGGAGTGGTGTTCTCTCTCGTTGACACCGAAGACGAAGAAGAGCGGAGCGGCGTTCTTCGTCAGAACTTGAGCGTTCTACGTCAAGTCTTGAGGAAAGTCAAATAAAAAGGAAACAACGGACTCAAGAACCCTTACCTTGATAGTCGCACGTTGACGGAGCCGTGGAATATCGGTGTCGATTCCTTTGACGTCGGAGGAAGAGTCGTTGTCGATGGCGTTCGTCGCGGAAAACCGCCGCGGAAGAGATGACGCGGAAGAAGTACGTCGCGTCGCGGATACGGCGTCGCGGATGGACCGTGTTCTTCGGTGGAGAAGTTCTTCGTTGAAGAACGACGTTCTTCGCGTTCTTCGTTGAGTTTGAAGAAGAAAGAGAAAAGCTTCCAAAGCTCTCAAGAAATCCTCCCAAGGTGGTAAAAGAATCCCCTAGAATAATATAAGCTTTAACTTATATTATTACATAACTTAACCACAAGAATTTCAAAGGTTTGAAATTCAAAAAGGGTTTAACTCCCTTAATTAATTAAGTAACTTAAGCCATTAAAAGAGGCGTTAAAGGAGTTGGGAGGATTTGAAAGGTTTAGGGGTTCGTGTGGGCCCCACCACACTTAATCCTCCCAAGGGAGGTTAAGTGGGTGTGGTTCCCACTTCCAACCTCCTTTGGTAGGTTTTTAACAAGTTATAATAAAATTTGTTCTAAACAAATTTTATTTAACTCAAACTAAAAACCCCTAAAATTAACTTTCAACCCGCAACAAACGCAACTCCCGAAAAGGTCTCTTTAAGCGAATATCGGCGCTGCGAGTTCATCGGTGCCCTCGGATTTCAATTCCGAGCACCGGGTCAAAAGTTAGGAATTCCCGCTCGTTCGTTCACTGAACGTACCCGAGCCAAACTTTGGAAATTAATTCCGGGCACTCCGGGCCTCGGAATCAGGTGCCGTCTGAAACCGCGCTCTTGTAAAATTCTAAAGAAAATTAAGAAAAAATTTCCCTTGAATTTTACGGGTCTTTACAATAACAGTCTATCTTGAAGCCTCATTTAGTTTCAGATCAATATCACTTTGGAAATACTGTGTAAAACACATTTTGTTTTCCATCATCTGATAGGCCTTTTATGACAGGTCAACAAAGTAGTGAACACATCTCTAAAATGTCTCTTGCACTAACCCTATGATCAGAAGTTTGCGCACACCCTTTAGGACCCCATTTATGCACTCCACTATATTAGTGGTCATATGGCCATATCTTCTACCACCATCATATTCTAATGAAAATTTTTCCTTCAAAATATGAATCATATATTCATACACATCTTCATTATCAGTTCAGATCTCTTCAAGGCGTCAATAAAACCTTTCTTGTTGGGGTTCATATGCTAAAATCATAAGATAATAATGTATTAAAATTGTGAATAAATTTTGTTTTATGAAAATAAGTTTAGAAAAACATACCCAACTTGAGGATCGCCTTATTTATGGCATCAAATATGAAATTATTAAGCACATTACTTGAAATATGTATAATGAAATAACAATGATAAGCATTGGTATTAGTCCATGAAACCCCATCACTAACCACGACCTCTATAATCTCTTGATGGAGATCAAATATCAGAAACATTCCATGGTTTTGTGTGACCTGAACACGTACACATGCCAAAAACTAGCTCTAACATTCAAAATTCTCCTTTTCAAAAATATCAAAAGCAAGTGGCAGAGGAGAATGATTACCATCCTGGGTGGAAGAAATGAGTAGAACACCTGTATAATTTCCATATAGTAAAGTTCCACTGACTTGAATAAATTGTTTACAATAGGGAAAGGAAGAAATTCATGGCCTGAATGCCCAAAAAACCCTATTGAACTTCACCTTTGTTTGATAAACTCAGTAATTTGGGGATACATACTCAACAGTGTCCAACTGATAAACAATATGATTGTTGAGAGATAAAAATTCCATAATTTGTGGCAATATAGCATAAGATTCATCCCAATTACCATATACTTTTATAATTTCCTTCTGTTTTGTATTCCATACTTTGGTATATGATATCTTGTGGTTATATAAATGTTGAATTCTTTCCTGAACAAGGGAAATGGGAACATCCTGACATGTTCATATCATCTCATAAATAACATTTGATATAAACTCTAAATCAAGGGAAGAGTGATCCTATGACAAGATTGGATGCACACAAGTGTGTGGACCTTCTAATTTGGTTATCCCCCAATATGAAAAAAAATTATCAAATATTTTCCTTAATCAAAATTTACATTCTGGCCCATATTTTTCACAAAAAATGATATATTTTGTCTTCTTTGACTCATCAACCCAAAATGTGAAATGTCGCTCAATGTGGTATTTCTTTATCACATTTTCATGGCCAATTTACTTTCAAACTCCTGCCCGACATAGATGGAATTATCATTTTATGCAAAACTATTCCCTATAATTCTAGGGAATTCAGAAGCCGGTGTAATGACATCCCAATCAAAATGTTGTTCACAATACATTCCTTTAACTAATGAACTCAATACTAAAGGATGATAACCACTAACCGATGGATGTCATGGATGTATATCTCTCAAAGGAACCTCAAAAGGTTCATTTCCCACATCACCCTCACCCACATCTCTAAAAAAACCTCAAAAGGTTCATTCCCCACATCACCCTCACCCACATCATCTCCTGATGGATCCCTAAATTCTTATTCCGCAGATAAACTTTCATTCACTATATCAGCACATAAAGGGGTGTCATCTACATTTCCTTATAAATTTTGATCATCTTCTTCATAATTTTCTTCTATTACTGGAGTCAAATGAGAAGGAGGCAATGAAAAAGACTAATATGAAGGACCAAATTGTATAGAACTCGCAAAAAACAGTTCTGTAGAAGTCAGTTGCACCACATCTATATCTAAAATCACCATATCCAACTCCATCAAACCATTAGCACACTGCTGTCTAAATAAAGAAGATGCATCCATCTAATCATCATCATCGACCAAAGGGTACTCGGTGTGCTAGAAACGTTTAAGATGTTGTAGATGTCGACATGTGATTGAAGAAATTGATTGATCGACCCTCAATTTTAACCGATTATAAATCTTATTGCAAACTGCATCCAATGTCATACAACTATGAAGATTTACCACTCTGACAGGTGGCACACTATAGCTAAATCCCTACTCCATATAAATGGTCTCACCATTGCAATATATTTGTGTAGACATTATTACCTATAAAAAATAATTAATAAAATATTATATACTACATTAATATTTTACATTATTTAATATAAAGTTATATATTTTAATTAGTTATGAATAATTAATCATGACTTGATCTTGAGACTTATGATTAGTTTATCATTATTTGATAAAATAACCAAAACCTATGGGTAGACTCATGGAGTCTCTATTATCAAATATTTCAGCAACCGTCAGTCTCCTTTCAAACAGAAACACCTCATGTCGAACACTTGTTCTCGAACGCCTCTTCGGGGACACCTCTCTGGGGATGCCTCTTCAGGGATGCCTCTTGTTGATTGTCTTTTAATTACAAATTTACTCACATGCATGTGAGGGGGTCTAGGGGTATGAAATACATAACTTTTTTAAGAGGACATGTAGGTCCTTACATACTTAGTCAGAGATGAATCACATGTCATAAATACAGAAAAATAAATGCAATTATTACAAATTAAATAACCACATTCACAAAACAAGACATTCAATTTCAATTATGCATCGGTCGGTCATCTCAAGATCAATCATCACACAACTTACCATGTTTTTGGGTATACTTATTATATCTATTACTATATGAAATACATATTAAATATCTACACCTATTTTATATTTAATTAATTTAATTATAACTAATATAATTTAAAATTTATATTTATACAAATTTTTTTTTATACCATCAACAGAAAAAGTTTTCTATATATTTTTTAATAAATTTAAATATGATACATATAACTAATATATTATTCACAAATTATATTACTATTGTATAAAATATTATAATTTAAATTAATATTACTTTCAAAATAATATTTTTATAACATATTTAATTTTCATAAACATTCAATATGAATTCATACAACATTTTAGACATGACATAATTAATTTTCCTAAACATTCAATATGAATTCATACAAAAAACACATCATTCATAAATTAAATCATATAAAAGAAACTAATTTACACATCAATACATATGAAATAAATAAACCATACACATAAACACTAGTTTCTAAATATCACAAATCAGATAAATAAATCATAAAAATGAAATAAATAAACACAATTAAACAATTAAAAATTTAAATATAAATTTTACCTTCTTAAAAGGAGAAAAAAATTTTTGAGAAAGAAATTCTGTAGGGCTTCGAAACAAAATCCAGAGGAGAATAATAAATGGTGGGGGGGGGGAGACCCCATTTTATAGATTTTCCCAGCCGGATGTGTGAATGGGGTTCACACATCTTCGGTGTGGAGAGATGCGTGAATGGGGTTCACGCATCCTTCGAAGACGGAATGAAGGATGTGTGAACCCCATTCATGCTTCTCTCTGCACTAAAGATTCGTGACTGGGGTTCATGCATTTGGTGACCCATTTTTAAATTTTTTTCAAACTGTATCCCTTTTCGATAATTTTTTTTAAAACCCATAAATAAAAAACCCATTGGAAGAAACTTATCCTCTTGAAACACTTCGTTTACGATCCTCTGTTTCTCCCTAAAAATCCCGTAGATTCTCTTGGATGAGATATAAAATAATACAACAAATGAACATAGCCTTGAGTATTTATAAGAAATTTCCATCATCTTAGAACCATTGATAATCATAAAGACCACTCATTTAACCATCTCATTCATTCACTGCCTACTTTACAAGATATCACTATCATATGATAATATCATAATTTATACATGCTGAAAATCCAAGTTTAGAACTTAATTAAATTATGAAAACAAATTTTAATCACTTTTCCATCATATTAAGATTTTTAGAATGATGAAATGATGATGATAATCCAAAAATAGAGCTTGAGTTGACATAGACTAGATATCTCAATGCAATGGAATCCCTCGATGGCTTACTGGAGAAGACAATGTGACTAAAGAGATCGAATGACCTGGATCTTCAGACCGGTAGATCAGATAGCTGTGGTTCATTTGAATCTATAGTAACCATATCCCACATCGAAATGGATATGCGTTTCACTTTTATTTATATTACATGCTAAAACTAAAACTTAGAAGAAATGGTTATTAAGAATTGATGGAACTACTGCCTTACTGCTCTGTACGGTGGCTGTATCATAAAAAAATTATGTCAAATTCAAATAATCAATGACAAGATTTCTTTAAACGAACTCAACATTTGTCAGAATTAAAATGATTTTCCATATTTTTAAGTAATTAAAAAATATTTCAACCTTAATAAACCACTTGGATTATTCAATTTCCCCTTTATATTTTTATCAATACACACTTCATTTAAAATTCAATGATATCTTGTCCCCCTTATTGGTAATAAATCCAAAGATATAAGTATGGAAAGAAATTATCATTTCCAAAATTCAAATTTTAATAACATATTCTTCTTTTCTGAAATTTATTGTCTAATTTACTTCTAAGAATGATGGGATCACCAATAGATTATAAAAAAGATAAAATTAATCATCTCTAAGTCTATGTGAGAAATGATTTGTATAGAAAACAAAAGTGATCAAATTTAACATAAATTCATTCAATAAACTTCCAACTCATGATGCTAATCACTAAATTTTTTTAGGTATTGCTCAAAATATTTTCAACTAACCCCCTACATACATCTCACAAAACAGATTAAAAACATTCAAGAGAAAGAATGTATTTTCACTTTCAAATTAATTTTCCATTTTTTCATCAAGTAATAAATCTCTCCATTTTAGAATTTACTTTTAACATGAAAATAAGATAAATTAATCAACATACCTCAATGATAACAAGCTTCAAAAATTATATTTTTAACATATAGAATTATCAAATTCATACATCACAAGAACTTTTGATATTCATATGATTCCAACTAAGATATAAATTTTTGGTTGTTGATCTTCCATGCTCCCCCCAAAGAGATTCACTCAATAATACTTCATTATAATTGAATTTCATTAAGAATAAGCTCCAAGTATCTTCTGAGATAATTTGAGATGTTGAAAAGGGATAACATAAATTAAATAGTCTTCTATGATGGACAAATTTCTAGCTATAATAAGTCCACAACTTTTATAACTTCAGGTCTCCCCATGAATATATGCTTCACCTTCAATTCCCTATATGAAAAACAAACACAATATATGTGGGAATAAGACGATTCTTCAATTATTCTTAGTTAGAGCAACAGGGTTGAGAGTTTCTTCTCAACCAAAAAATTTTCTTAGATGGAAAAGGCTTCTTCATATTTCTAACAAAGCAGTGTCATTTTTATCTTCTTGTTATAGTTTTCTTGACTCTTCTGATTATTCTGGTTATATGACCAAACATTATTTTGGAATATTATCAGTCTTTACTTTGTGTGTAAAATTATTTTCCCCAAAACTAGAAATCAAAGATTATTTCCATTTATTCTTAAATAATTATTATTGACTAGATAACCATGTCAATTTTTTATCTAAATGTACATACATATTTCACCTTTCACACACAACTTTAGAATTCAAAAGGTTACCTCTTTTAAGAAACTTTTCATATTCTTTATCAAAGATGTCTTTCACCAAATAATTCCTCTTGTTTCTCTTTTAGATTATCCTTTATTTGTTTCCAGATTTCTTTATTTAGTATTTATGTTCATTTATAATTCACAATGATCCATTATGTGACATTTTCTACCACAATAAAAGCATATTTTCATTGGTGCGACACTCTTCATATCATTCTTTACAAACTTCTTGGGAGTTGTTAGTTTAACGACCTTCTTCTTTTGATCATATACTAAGGCTGACCTGTTATCTTCATTTCTTACCTACTCCACTTTTTGTTGTGGTCTTATATCTACATTAATTGATTATTTGTGCATTATTGGTACATACCAACACTCATCATAAAAATGGCCATTTTTTTTGTAATAATCATATAAATTTTCAAAGTAATCATATCTATTTTTTATAAATTTTTTATCTTTTTATGAGTTCTACTTCATTGTGCATGTTTCCACTTCTCTTAATATTTTCTACCCTAAATAAAGGCATTCTATAATTTTCAAAGAACAATATATTATACCAATAATTAATTACTTAATTACCAAACATCCAACAATACCAATAGTAGCCAACAAATCTTTATTTCTTTTTCTATGACACATTTTGACTATCTTTTACATTTTCTTGATTTTGGGTATCACATTTATTCTTTTGTGTTTTCTTTGGAGAAAAAAAATTTATACAGTTCTTTACATCCATATTTAAATATGTTTTGGATTTTTTAGAATTTTTATTTCCCCATATTTTTCTAGATTTAAATATTGAATCTATATTAGTCAATAAAACAACATTAGTACACACAGATTTATCTGAACAATGGGTTACCTTCTTCAATGAGCCAAAAATATATTTATCTTTAGATAATCTCAAGCTATTCTTCTTTCCATTAGTTTGATTCTTTTCAGAAATAGGACTCTTATCAAATGAATCTTTGGTCATAATTATTTTCTCAACAACTAGGGAAGTTTTATCTTATGTCACTTTCATATTTCTCAATCTCAATTCTAGTTTAAGACACTTTAAATTGAGATCAATCTTCTCATATTCAACGGATTTCATGATTTCTTCCCACTGAATATTTATCTTCTAAATATCATCTTCAGTCATCTTATTTTCCTTTAATAGAAAATTGTTAAGATCCTTGATTATTTCTACTTTATCATTTAGCTGAGATTCTTTGACATTTATAGATGTATTATGCAACGTTTTAAGTGCATGGATAACTTCTATAAAGTAAATTTCAAAAAAATATTTCTCACAAACATTATTTTGAAATTATTAAATATCTCCAACATATATTTATTTTCAAAGAGATAATGTTTCATCCTTATCTTTCAAATTTTTTTTCTAGAGCGTTGCATATGCCAAAATTTTTAGTCAATGCTTCTTCTATAACATTTTCCTCTTATTCTAGCTATAATTTTTAATCCTGAAGTTCTTTGGAAACTATATTCATACATGTGACCACTTATTTAGGAACTTTCTCCAGATGATTTATAATTTATGAATTGATCATATCATCATCACAAATTGAACTTGACTCATAAAAATTATAATGAAATGATTTCATTGAAAAATTACAACTCTAAGTGCCTTTAGCTAGTAGTTGGTCTTCAGTTATCCTTAAATTCTTCTTCAGATTCTTTTCCACTATTTTATTCCTGTTTTTTTGAGTTGTGACTGAAACTTCAACATTTTAACATTAGAAGAAGATATATGATTTTCCATCTAAATCTCTTATGAATTTTCTTCAAACAAAAATATACACTTCATATGTTTCTCATAAAAACCCTTTACAAGTATAGTAGATCCAATCAGAGGTGGCCTATGATCTGATACCAATTGAAGTGTCCAAAGGATCATGTAGTCACACCGAGAGGGGGGTGAATTATGTGTGACCTATATTACTGAATTATTTTTCACATTTTGATTCAAACCTCTGTCACCTGTTAAGATGAGTGGATCATGAAAGTAATGAATAAAGTAAATAGAACACAAGACACAATATTTTTTACAAGGTTTGGGAATAAGACCTACATCCTTTCCATATTGGTTAGACCCCCAAACATGGACTATCCGCTATAATATTTTTATCAATTACAATGGTTCATAACAAAACTAGTTATATATCCTAGTAATCAATCTTCTAATTAATCCTGGTTATTCCCCCAGTAATCCAAATCTTTTACCTCAATTGGTTAGAAACCCCAACCGTTCGACTGGTTAGACACCCCAGTCTCTCTTGAGTCTCTTCAATAATGAGTTAGATTCCTAGTCATAGGATCTTTCTTCTTTCTAGAATATTTGATCTACAAATAGGATGATCACTTTGATATTCCTCCATGAGATTGCTGGATCACACTAGCTCATGTATAATTCAAGAACCATCGCAATGAAGTTGTTCTTTCTCAAATAATATCTGATCAATGTATATAATTAGCTACTCATTAAAACAATACTCAGGAAAATATTGTTTCTTCTGATGAAGACCCAACCTCAATAAACACTGAAAACTCATATATATAAATCTTCTAAAACACTGATAGAAATATTTTCCCAGCTTCGGTCTCAAAATCACTACACACTATGTAATGTTTATTTCATGAGAATTTATTCAAACATCATGCATGTATAAAGTTAAATTCATGGTCATCTTACTTTGCGCAATAACACACATGAACAAGTTCCTCACTAAACCTTTTTGTTTCTTTCCACACACATAGTATACCCACACACTGTCAAATTTTTATTTAATTTGGGTGTAATTTATGTGTTTCATTTATGTAAATCCATATATTCATGGTCATGAATGAATGAATTCAATTTTATTTTGTCTCATGAAATCTGAACCACACACTGTCCACTTTGTACACTCACTATTCACACACAATATCTTCCTTATTATGTACTCACCTTTTCACACACTAAACACTTGCAAAAATATATCATGAGACCATGTTTCATTCATTATCTTTACTATGAAAACCCAAATAGGTATAGATTATCCTTTGATTGAATATCACTATGAAATCATTCAAATAGAACTATTCCTCTTCACTATTTCTTTGCATATAACACATGAACACACAATATCTTTGTGAAGATTATGTAATACCTTCATGTAAAACTCAACCATGCATGAATATCATTTTATGAATGATACTCTTTCTCCTCCTCTAAACAGTATGCGGTGTCTCCTCTTTTCTTCATAAAATAAGTTTGTGAATGATATCTTCCTTCAACTTCATAAAACAAAATGAATGTTTGCACTGGTTCACGGTTCCTCAAAATATTTTCATAAACAAGATAATCATGTATAAGTTTATAGTGATTCCCGAATGGTTTTTCAAAATCAAGTTCCTTGTGAAACAAATGAGTGTGAAAAGAACAAATCTTCTTCCCCAGACATTCTTCATGAAATCTTAAGCATCGTGAAACCTTCTCTTCATGAAGCACTTGTTTTATGATCCTCTATTTCTCCATCAAGCTCCCACATATTCTATTAGATGAGAGATAAACTCATGAAACAAATGAACCGAGCCTTGGGTATTTATAGAAAATTTTCATCATCTCAGAATCTTTAATAATCATGGAGACTGCTCATTTCATCAGCTCATTCATTCACTGCCTTCTTCGCAAGAGATCACCATCATCTGATAATATTATAATTTCTACATACTAAAAATCCACAGTTATAACCTTGTTAAATGATGAAAAAAATTGAATCACATTTAGATAATATTTTTATTTTTAGAATGATGAAATGATGATGATAAGACTTAGATCGATCTTTGGTCGACATAGGTTGGAGATCTCGATGCACTGGACCCCCCCAACAACTTGCAAGAGAAGATGACATGACTAAAGAGATCCGATGGCATGGATCTTCAAATTGATAGATAGGAAGGATGTAGTTCATTTGAATATATTGTAACCACATCCCACATTGAAATGGTTTAGTGTTTAACACTTATTTATGTTACAATCCACAACTCAAACTCGATAGAAATGTTTATAGAGACATTCTATCACCACCATGTGCTTGTGCCACCTTCTACTGTCGTGCCACCCTGCACGGTGACTCCTCACTTACTCTATGTTCTCATGCATATGAATTACTCCTCCAAATATGAAACCTCTTGGATTGAACCGAGATAAGACCCTCAACCGCTATTGAATCTCTGAGGTCCCACATATAAGGCTCTAGTCGAGCTAGCTAGGGATTGTTGGCCGACTGGCTAATTTTTTAATTAAGAACCATATTATATACTTAGAAAAATTCCTTATTCAAATAAAATTCCAAACCAACTAAATATTCAAAACCAAAATCCTCCATTTTCAAAATTATATCACAAACAGTGTAAAAAACATCCTCATGGAAAATAATTCATTTTTCTTAGCATCTTCTTAAAATGGTGAAAAAATTGTGTCAAAATCAAATAATCAATGACAAAAGTTCTTTAGAACTACAAACCAGCACAGAAATTATCACAATTAAAACTAATTTACTTTTAATCTTCTTAAGTAATTTACAGAAATTTCAACCTTAACAAACCACTTGTCTTATTCAAATTCACTACCATACCCAAATTTTATCTTCACTATTTTTGGATTTCAAAATAATTATCCCTCAGGTGGAAGAAAATTCAATAGAATTTGGTGGAGTTTTTTTGAATAATTTTTTTTGTAAATGTATAAGGATTAATTAGAATCCATGGTGGAAAATCCAGATTGCTAATAATAAAAAATTATATAAGTTTAATATGGTGAAAAAACTTGTGAGACCTAAGGATAATGAAGATCTAGGTCTAGAACCAGATAGAGAAGTGGACTATTATTCTAAATAAGAATGTTCAGAAGAAAGGAATGGGGATGAAAATGAATCCAAGGAAGGATTAGGTATTCACAATAAAGAATCTAAAATTATAGAGGATTTAAATTCTAGAGCTATAAGATATTATAAAAAAGAAATAGACTCTCATGAGTCAGTGAATGAAGAAAGATATTCTCCTATGACTATTTCCTTTATCTCTCCCGATTATTATTTATCCCTAACCACTGAGGAAATATATGTATATGATGATACTAAGGTTTCTATAGATGATATTGTTGTACTTGAATATAAATCCGAGGATGATAAATCTAGTGAAGAAATATCTGTAGAAGATATATATGAAAATAAGTCTACTTATTCAAGTGGTGAATGGACATAAATTCTAGTGATTGTAAGTATTCCAAGGCCCATTGAAAGGGAAAAAACTCCCAAGGGGGATAAATATGATTTGAATTATTATGATGAACAGAGTGGGGGATATCCACCTAGACATGATGGAACTTCTATTTCTTTTATATCTAAAAATCATAGGGATATCTTGTAGCCCAAATTGATCTTGAAAAAAGGACTGATTTATGTTCCCCCAGACTAGTGTTACTTAAAGCTGAGATCAATCCAAAAGTTCAAGAAGTTTTTGATAATGTGTTTGGAAAAACTCCTATAAAAAATGTTGAATAATCTAATCCAAATGGTGAGAAAGAAACTGATGAATCCAATGGAATATATTTAATTGAGTTTGGTGATTTAGAGGATGTTAAAAAGAATCAGTTTTTAAGATTAAAGAACCCGATGGGGTGTCTCATTCTAGAGATGAAATCCCTCTTTAGGAAGAAATGGATGAAAAATCTTTAACTCATGAACCAGATATACCCTATCCCCATTCTCCTACTTTATCTTATATTTCTAGATAATATTTAAGAAATTTCAAATTTTATTTTTTTAATGTACCCAGGGATTTATTTTTGAGATTTAGAGATTCGGTTGAAATTTCCATAGAAGAAGAGATTTACTAGATTTTTTTTACTTGTTATAGCTCATATTCAAACTAATTTGTTTCTAATGGTTGATTATATGAATCTATAAATTTAAAGTTTAAAAGGAAAATGAGAGATCTTAAGGAAGGAATATAGGAAATGCTATTAAATATCGACCAAAGGTATTTGAATTCCATGGTTTGGGCCTCCTCTAGTGCACTACCTCCATCAACTATGAATTCTCCTCCTCAAGTTAATATTTCATTGGGTGTGAATCTGATTAGATAGATTATTAAATATGAGATGAAATATTTTATAAATGAATTTTCACAAACCAAGGAAATGGTTATTTTTGGTTTTTAAAGTCATGCTAATAAAACCCTTGAGATAACAAGAAGTGATTATCAGTAATATGTAAGATACAAGGAAGTGATAAAATAAAAAATTGATCATTATTTGAGCAGTATCTTCACCAAAATAAATTTGAAAACCATTTTTAGATCTCTATACAGAGACTTTCTGATACCTATTTTAACTTAAGTCTTCAAATATTAGGTTGAAAAGTTGAAGGTTATAAAACTTCTTTTGATGATCTTTATGAAGGAGAAGAGTTAATTTTTATCAATTACAGAGCCATGATTCTTATCCCTAAAGTAATTTTATCATGTGATGGAGATTTACCACTAAAATTCTCACACTAATATTATTTATCCTCCAGTACCACCTATACATTTAGTAAAACCATTCTCAATAAGAACCTCCATAACTCTATTTGGATTTACTTCAGTATAGGCTATTAAAAATCTTAAAACTATTTTTAGGGATTTTTATTCCTATAAATTATTCTTATTAGAAACAAAATTACCTTTATAATATCTATCAACCTACTCAGGATAAATGAAAATCTATTATTAATCTTATAACCCTTAGGGAGAAGGATTTTGAATTAGATTCCGATTAAGTTATCTGATAGTTCATCTGTATTTTATATTACACTTCTTCTAAATAATTTAAATTTTTTCTTATCTTGATTTCATTATTTCTTATATTGATAATATTTTTCCTGATATTGATTAAATTTGTTTTTTCTCACTATTCTAATATTTCTTATCTTTTTTATTATCCTAAAAGGGGTATAACTCTGGTTTTTTAGTACAATTTCTATTATTTAATTTGTAAAAAATTAAAAAACATTCATGTTTTGATACTTTTATGATTTACATTGAACTTTTATCCTTCCATGATTTTGGATAATAAAAAGGGTGATATTGTTGGCTTATTCTAGAAATTCCTTATTTTAATGATCTCAAATCATGTTTCTAATGAATTACATGTTTTATGTTAGTAAAGTTTTTTTCTAGAAAAAATTTGAAAATTAGATTAGTGAGGAAGGTATAACACATTGTGTGAAGTGTTCACATTGTAAGAATGGTATAGAGTAAGAGGTTTCCAACCTCTGATACCAATTGTAGGATCGAAATATAATATGAGATGCTCAATATACAAGAGGGGGGGTGAATTGTATACTTTAAAAATTCCTTTGGAACATTTAAAGTTAGTTTAAGAAAATATAGTTTCCTTAAGAAAAGGAAAGGGATAAGTTTAACAAAGTTAAACTTAAGAAAATTCACAACACCTCTAATACCGAAAGTAAACTAGGAATAAGAGATTCCGAAAGTAGGTTCCGGAAATATGGTTCTGGAAAATGAAACTTTAACAAAGAAATACAATATGAGATTCTACCTTAAAGCGTATAGAATCTAAATGAATCAGATTAAGGAAGTATAAGAAAGTTATATTTTCCTTAAGATACAAATTGCAGCGGAATAACAACAAGTAGTAAAACTTCTAGTAACAAGATATAATTCTTTTAACCCAAAGAGAAGGGTATCCAACAACCTTGGATAAAGGTCCCTTGATTTATACTTTCAAGAAAGTTTGTCTTACCCACACCAGGGTAAGCCCTCGATACGAAGATCAGAGTCTCTGTCTTGCTATCCCCGCAAGCCCTCAACTTCAAGGTAGTTGGAAACCTCTATCTTCCTCAGCAAGGAAGCCCTCGAACTTTAAGGTGGTCGGCACCTCTGTCTTCCTATCCCCGGAAGCCCTCGAATGTAATCACCAACATTCGGAGTCGCACGAAGCTTTGAGAGTTAATAAGAGTCTCTCTCTCTAGAAATCACTTCAACAGCATGTATGCACAAAGTCCAAATTGTTCATCCATCCGTTACGAGCTTTTTCAAATGAGCTCCTATTTATAGGTAAGGTCGGCTCCTCCTCTAACGGTCATATTTTCCTTAAAGATCGGAGGGACCTGTACACGTGTCACTTAGACAATGGTTAGTTTATAACAAAACGGACGACATCATTTTATAACAAAACAAGTGTAACAGAATGTACGACATCGTTTTAAACTCTAACATAAAAGTTCGGAATAGAAACTTCGGAGTGAAGGTTCGGAGTGTCTAAAATCAGAGTGTATAAAACAAAGATAATTAGATTCTGTTTAATAGGTGAATTCGGAATGAGAATTCGGAATAGGAATTCATCATCAGAAATCGTAATGAGAATTCATCATCAGAATTCGTAATGAGAATTCGTCATCAGAATTCGTAATGAGAATTCTTCATCAGAATTCGTAATGGGAATTCGGAATGAGATTTCTTCATTAGAATTCGTAATGGGAATTCTTCATTGGAATTCGTAATTAGAATTCGTAATGGGATTTCTTCATTAGAATTCGTAATGAGAATTCTTCTTCAGAATTCGTAATGAGAATTCGGAATGGGATTTTTTCATTAGAATTCGTAATGAGAATTCTTCTTCAGAATTCATATCCTGAATCTGGAATAGAACTTAGTCAGAGTTCATATCCGGAATTCGGAATGAAACTTCCTTATAGTTCTTATCCAGAATCCGAATCCTAAAACAGAATGCTTTAAAACAAAGTTTTAACGATTCCGAGAAAATGAATCCGAATCTCATACTTAAGAAAAATATGGATGAAAATATGATAAGGATAATTTTTCTTATAAAAGCGATTTTCCTTAAGAAATAAATTTTCCTTATAAAAGCAATTTTCCTTAAGAAAGAAATTTTCCTTAAAGATAAGGTGTTTGTGATTTTCAAAACAAGAAGGAATGGAAAAGTCATAAGGAAAACCTTATTGACTCAACAATCTCCCCCTTTTTGGAAAGCACAAACATCCTTACGAAAAAGCTATTCTAAGAAGAAAGAAACATATTAAAGCTTATCTCCCTTGGTTTAAGGATATAGATGAATATGACTAACCCCCCCTTAGGCTTTGAAACTCTTAGGATCGTATTCATATTTTCGGAGTGATTTTTCATAAGAAGGTCTTCTTTAAGAAAAACTCCCCCTTAAACAAACTCTTATTAGAGTTATTTTTCCTTGGGTATTTTTCCTTTCTCACCCTTTGATAAACTCTTATTAGAGTTCCTCTTTTTCTTAAGGATATTTTCCTTCTCCCCCTTTGTGATTTTCAAAAAGAATTGGAGGGAATGGAAAAAAAACAAAGTACCTGAAATATTAGTAATGATAACAAAAGAAACAACAAGCACAACTTTCATTAAATTTTGTAATCTCAGCAACAAAAAAATAAAATTACAACAAAAAGATCGGATTGGTTTATTTCGGATCTTTTTCCTTAGACATGAGGCCCTTTAGAATAGTCTTGATCTTCTTGAGGTCTTTATGATCCTCTTCAGCTTGCTTCTCTAAGGCAACTATTCTTTCGGATTGGGCTTCAATTATTTCTTCCTGAGCCTTCAACTTTTCTTCCTGAGCTTTCATCTTCTCTTCCTGAGCCTTCATCCTTTCTTCAAAATCGATCCGATGATCCCTTTTAAATTTCCAATTTTGAGAAATGGAATTGAGCTTCCCATTCAGATCTCTCACTTCCTGAATCCGAAAGTTCTTTTCCTCTGTCAACTTTTCTTCAAAGGATGCAGTCAGCTCATTAATCTTCTTGTCCTCGGTCTCAAAGGCATCCTTAACATTATCTTGAAACTCATCGAAAAGCCTCATCTCTTCCACAGTCTTCTTAGACCAGCTTGTCATCCTATTGCAAGATCTTTTATGAGCTTTGTAACCAATAAAGAAGTTTTTGAACTGTGCCTCAATCTCAACGCACTTATCCATAACCATAGATACGGAGTCTGTTTTCAGATTCAACGCATGTTGAAGAATCTGGCATCGTGAATCAATACTTGAGAAGGTCGGAATGGTTCCTACCAACTTCTTCAAATACTGAACAACAAAGTCATTCCCCAATGATGATGACTCCGAATCCGAAACTTTGCTAGTAGAATTTTCTTCCTCAATAAGCTCCAACTTTCTTTTCGAAGAACTACCAGCTTCCTTCCTCTTTCTTACTTCTGAGCTCGGAGTCTTGGTAAGAATTTTCTTTCCCTTATCTTTTTCCGGAATTGAAACCTGTTCCGGAGATCTCTTCTCACTATCAGAGACTTGAACAATATTATCTTCCTCATCAGCAACTTCTATATTTTCCTTCTGAGCAGCATCAAGTAAAAGATGCTCTTCTTCTCTCAGATAAGAAACTTCTTCTTCACCTTTCTCTTCTTCCATTGCTGGAGTAACAAGCTTCGAAGATTCAGCTTCAGAAGTTCGGAGCGATAAGTGTTCCGAAGGAGTTCCCTTGTACTCATCTACTTGTTTTAGCACATCTCCTGTCTCACCACTTCCTTCAAAAGCCTCTTTAACTTGTTCCACTTGCTCTACTTCCTCAGTATTAGTAGCAACAGCTTGTTCCGGAGCAATGAGATTTCTTCCTGGAGTCTCAGGTAGAGATTCCAGGGAGAAAGATCTCGGAACTGGAATTGTTGCTGAAACCATTTCATTGAAATTTAACAACGCTTGAACAGCCTCAGCTTCTGACATCTTATTCTTAAGCTTCTTCTCCTTTGCTTGCTTTTCAAGCTCATCAGCAGTTTTCTCCTTCAAAGCCTTAGCCTCCGCAGGGTTCAATCCAAACTGCGGATCCCCTTCTTTCCTTGTTTCTTTATCTGCTCTCCACTTTGCAACAACCTCATCAGGATATGATTTCTTCTTCTTAGGCTTTGGAGGTGCGGAATGGACTTTCTTAGACTTAGGATCTTCTGCTTCTACTTCCACTTGTTTCAGCTTTCTCTTCCTTATCGGCTTAGAGGATTCCAGATCAGCAGCCTTCGGAACCGTTTCTTCTTGATTAGGCAAGTCAACAAACTCTCCAATCTCCTTGTTGAAAGCCACATCCATCCTCTTAAGAGTGTCATCACTAACCAACAAGATTTTACTGTAAGGAGACTTTTTCAATAGAAAGTTAATTAAGGAATATTACCTTACGGTTATCATTCCTAAATTTTGTTTAATATATTCAAATCTATCAGAAGGCAAAGATTTTGTGAAAATATCAGCAAGTTGATCTTGCGTTCCGATAAATTGAAGAATAATATCTCCTTTTGTTTTGATAATCTTTTCAAAAAAGCTTTTGTTACCAGTCATGTGCCGGGAACATCCACTATCCATGTACCATGTATTGTTGCTGGTACTTTCTTTATTTTCCTGAAATTAAGAACAAAGTTAGATTTTCGGAATCCAAACTTGTTTGGATCCGAGATTTCCAGACAATAAAATTTTTGGAACCCACATTTTCTTAGAAAAATAAGCTTTATGAAAACCTAAGGATTGGGTTTTGTTTAAGGAACAATTCTTTGCCCAGTGACCACCACATTGACACTTGGTACAAAATGGGGCACTTTGAGGAACAAAATAATTGTTACTAAAAATAGGTTTTGCATGGGTATAACCAAATCCGGATTTATTTCTTAAAGGTCGTATTTGAGAATACATGTTATCAAAATTTTCCTTACCATGGGTAAAGTTTGATAATCACTTCTTTAAGGAAAAAATTTCGGACTTGAGTTTTACAACCAAGTTTTTATCCTCAAAATTATTAGTTTTAGAACTAGAGTTAGGCTCGAAAACATTTTTCTTAGAAATTACTTTTTCTAATTCTTTAGAAAGTTTATTCTTCTCAGAACTTACTTCCTCAAGATTTTTTGAAATAATTTCAAAATCAGCATTTTTCTTATCAAGATCTTTAGAAAGATCTGATATTTCTTTAGTAAGAATAGAATTCCTAGAGTTTGCCTTATCAAGTTTCTTGTTGAGTTTGGAATTCTCAATCTCAAGAAGTTCAGCAAACCTAGAGACTTCTTCATAAGTAGGTAAAGTATTTTCTTCATCAGAAGATGATTCTTCATCAGAAGAGTTATAATATTTACTATCATTTGAATTTAAAGAAACATTGGTCAAAGATTCAGCATTTCGTACCTTAGCCATAAAACAATGATTATCAATAGGTAATCTGGCTATAAGACCAAGATTCTTCTTTCCTGAAGATTCATAATCAGAAGATTCATCTGAAGAGTCACCACCACTGGCACTCCAGGTGTCATTAGCTTTCAAAACTTTCTTAGTTTTGGCTTTATAATACTTCTTCCTGTTCCTGTCTGAATGACTTTTCTTTCTTTCTTTCTTTTTGAGCATAGGGCAATCTAGTCTAATATGTCCAGCTCTTTTACATTCATAACAAGTAACTTCTCCATCTTTCTTGTCTTTCCTATCCTTTTTCTTATACTTAGATTGAAAGTTTCTCTGTCCAGCTATCTTGTTCATCCTTCGAGCAAGATTGTCTAATTCATTTTCTGAAACTTCACTCTCACTAGATTTGGATTGAAAAATAACTTTCTTCGACTTGGATCTGGTTACTCTTTCAGGAGTCTTAGCTTTCATCTGATTTGACGTTGTAGTAAAAGCAACAGTACCATTTCCATTCTTTTTCTTGATGTTGTCAGCATCTCTCTTCATTCTTGTTTCATGTTGTAGAAGAGTTCCAAATAATTCATCAAGAGTAATTTGAGTGACCTTCCTGTTATCATCTATAGCTGTTCTCTTGGATTCCCACTCATTGGGCATAATATCAATTATCTTGTCCACAAGAGCTTCATCATCTAAACCTTTTTCTCCCATAGATTGTAGACTGTTGACAATAGTCATAAACCTTTGTTGAACTTTACAGATAGGTTCTCCATAAGGAAAATTGAAGCCATGATATTCAGCTCTAAGCATAGCTCTTCTAGTCTCAATCACTTTGGAAGTCCCAAAGTGTGTAACCTCTAACTTCTTCCATATACAGTTAGCTTCTTCACAAGAAGAAATTTGGCTATATATATTTCTGGTCATTGAACATAGTAAAGTATTGCGTACCTTATAGTTTAGTTGATATTCTTGCTTTTCCTGGTTAGTGAAAGTTCTGACTTCCTTGTCAGGAATTTTATAATCACCAGTAAGCATAACAAAATTGTCTACTCCGGTATTAATAAAAAAGTCTTCATACGATCTCTCCAGTATTCATAATCATTACCATCAAATATAGGTGGTCTTGTAGGATTCAGATTGTCAATCGAACCAACATTAATTCCTGCCATACTAAAAATAACTTTGCACACAAACTTGTTAGAAGAAAAGATTCGTAATTAGAAAGTTCGGAATGAGAAAAGTTCAGAATGGAAGAGTGAGCAAGAAAAACTTGTATGTGAGTACGAGTATTTCAGAGACCTGCTCTGATACCAAATGTAAGAATGGCATAGAGTAAGAGGTTTCCAACCTCTGATACCAATTGTAGGATCGAAATATAATATGAGATGCACAATATACAAGAGGGGGGATGAATTGTATACTTTAAAAATTCCTTTGGAACCTTTAAAGTTAGTTTAAGAAACTATAGTTTCCTTAAGAAAAGGAAAGGGCTAAGTTTAACAAAGTTAAACTTAAGAAAATTCACAACACCTCTAATACCGAAAGTAAACTAAGAATAAGAGATTCCGAAAGTAGGTTCCGGAAATATGGTTCCGGAAAATGAAACTTTAACAAAGAAATAAAATATGAGATTCTACCTTAAAGCGTATAGAATCTAATTGAATCAGAGTAAGGAAGTATAAGAAAGTTATACTTTCCTTAAGATACAAATTGCAGAGGAATAACAACAAGTAGTAAAACTACTAGTAACAAGATATAATTCTTTTAACCCAAAGAGAAGGGTATCCAACAACCTTGGATAAAGGTCCATTGATTTATACTTTCAAGAAAGTCTGTCTTACCCACACCAGGGTAAGCCCTCGATACGAATATCGGAGTCTCTGTCTTGCTATCCCCGCAAGCCCTCAACTTCAAGGTAGTTGGCAACCTCTGTCTTCCTCAGAAAGGAAGCCCTCGAACTTTAAGGTGGTCGACACCTCTGTCTTCCTATCCCCGGAAGCCCTCGAATGTAATCACCAACATTCGGAGTCGCACGAAGCTTTGAGAGTTAATAAGAGTCTCTCTCTCTAGAAATCACTTCAACAGCATGTATGCACAAAGTCCAAATTGTTCATCCATCCGTTACGAGCTTTTTCAAATGAGCTCCTATTTATAGGTAAGGTCGGCTCCTCCTCCAACGGTCATATTTTCCTTAAAGATCGGAGGGACCTGTACACATGTCACTTAGACAACGGTTAGTTTATAACAAAACGGACAACATCGTTTTATAACAAAACAAGTGTAACAGAATGTACGACATCGTTTTAAACTCTAACATAAAAGTTCGGAATAGAAACTTCGGAGTGAAGGTTCGGAGTGTCTAAAATCAGAGTGTATGAAACAAAGATAATCAGATTCTGTTTAATAGGTGAATTCGGAATGAGAATTCGGAATAGGAATTCGTCATCAGAAATCGTAATGAGAATTCATCATCAGAATTCGTAATGAGAATTCGTCATCAGAATTTGTAATGAGAATTCTTCATCAGAATTCGTAATGGGAATTCGGAATGAGATTTCTTCATTAGAATTCGTAATGGGAATTCTTCATTGGAATTCATAATTAGAATTCAGAATGGGATTTCTTCATTAGAATTCGTAATGAGAATTCTTCTTCAGAATTCATAATGAGAATTCGGAATGGGATTTCTTCATTAGAATTCGTAATGAGAATTCTTCTTCAGAATTCGTATCCTGAATCTGGAATAGAACTTAGTCAGAGTTCATATCCGGAATTCGGAATGAAACTTCCTTATAGTTCTTATCCAGAATCCGAATCCTAAAACAGAATGCTTTAAAACAAAGTTTTAACGATTCCGAGAAAATGAATCTGAATCTCATACTTAAGAAAAATATGGATGAAAATATGATAAGGATAATTTTTCTTATAAAAGCGATTTTCTTTAAGAAAGAAATTTTCCTTATAAAATCAATTTTCCTTAAGAAAGCAATTTTCCTTAAAGATAAGGTGTTTGTGATTTTCAAAACAAGAAGGAATGGAAAAGTCATAAGGAAAACCTTATTGACTCAACACACATAAAGATAGACTATCTACCACCTGAAGAGACTGTGGTAGTCAGATAAAATTCATTAAAGTATTGTAGATACCATAAGAAGGATTTGATCAGCCACAAGTTAAGAAAAGCGATCAAATGAACATTGAAGCGACCATGAAGAAATTTCTCTATGTGTTAGAGCTACCACATGATGAAGTGGATCAACCATAATAATAATTCCATTCAACCATGCCATAAAATGGATTTTTTTTCAAAGTGTTAAAGCAACCACATGAAGGAAGTAAAGTGACTAAATATTAAACTTTTAAGAGAAAACACATTGAAATTTCAAGCAACCACACATTGAATTTCTAAGCGACCACATGAATTAAATCAAGAAATAATTCATTAATGGATGAAGTGACCACAAGACTAAATGCTATCAAACACAAAACCAACTTTAAATACAACATGATTACCTAAGGGATAATCTATTTCATGATGAGTCTATATCATACATGAGTGAAAAATCTATCACAATGAAAATTCATCATCCCAATGGAACTTTTTAATATTTAATGAGACTTGTCAAAGTAGTTAAGATATTTTAGTTTGAGAATTATCTCTTATAAATGGATAATTTTTGGATAAGGATCTTCAAATACAAGTAAGTATCCCTCATGAAAATGGGTGGTGTTCTGGTAATTTTACTCTATAATTTTTATTCACCTATGATAGTCTGTTTCTTGGATTTTTTTTCCAAAACTCAGAATAATTCTAAACTAATTACAACATTAATTCCAAATCCTACTATATAATCATAGAAGGAGGATAACCTTTTGGATAAATATAAATTTTATCATATATTAAGTAGCATTAAACTTCACATGGTTTATTTGATTTCTCTATTTATTTTTCATTTAGATTTGTGCTTATTTTTATTGTACATTTATTGATTACTTATTCGATAGTGTATTAAAGAGTAATTCAATTCTCCTTCATTTTTTTTCATACTTACACTATCCCATGTATAAATATGGAATAGGAATTGTATATCCCGTAATACTTGTTAGTATTTATTTTATAAGACCCCAATCTAGGTTATGGATATAAATATTAGGTTTTAATAAAAATTATCGGAATTATATTACCTTCAAGTGGAGAGGAATAATCTCATTATTAGAGATAAGCTCTTATTCAATTCCACTTTGTGTGTTATTTTTATTTACCCACTTATTTTTTAACTTCAACAAATTTTTTTATTACTATTGATTTTCTATAAGTATTTTCAAATTGAGCTTAGAAAAATATACAATGATAGTTGAAATCTATAAGTGATATATATATGTATATTTTTTTTGATATAAGTATATTATTTTCAAAGAAAAAATAATTTTAGTTGTTTTAAATAGGATTGATCAAGCCTTTGAAAAATTATTTTAAAGTATCAAATTATATATACCTACTTCATTTTTAAACTAGGAAAATATTTTAACTTGTATGGATTTAAATTTATGATTTTGAAAAACATAAATTTTTTATATTGGAAGCTCAATTAAATCACTTCTTGAGCATTCCCCTCAAACCAACATTGTATTTTATCCACTTTGAGTTATTATGAGGTTAATCGGTAGAAGGGAATGATGACACGTGTCCTTACTATAGTTGTTTTAGGTTTTACCTTTTCTTTACTATTATCCCTCATTTTACTTTATCATCAAGACATATAATGTATCCATAATGGTTCATTTCTAAATGGGAGGGATTTAATACCATAAAGGTGGGTTAGGGGGTCCTATCAATTTAGGATCCATCTAACCTGCTAACCAAGGAGGAGGTGGATATACCATGTGCTTAGAAATTATTATGTACAATATATATTCAAACCTATGGTACTGAGGAATGACCACACATATGATGGAGTGTGATCATTTAGTATGTAAGAGACTATCAAAGTGGAAATAAAAGTTTACTTAGGGTAATTATCCTAGGATCATATAATTTATTTTCTTCTTGTATTGAATTATCAAAACCCCTAATTTTATATTGCTTTCATTAAAATATAATAAAATAAAAAATGTTAATAAATTGGTAGGAGTAGTGAGTTATCTAAAATAGACTCCTTGAGAGATGGCCTTAGTCAACCATGATGCTACACTATAAAATATAAGTATTACATTGTACTGCCCAACAATATGTACATCAAGATCTAAAACTAATATTAGGGATATAATATGATCAATTGGTATACCTCTTACTATTTTAAATACTTTTCCTTCATTTCAATTTTTTTTCAAAAAAATATATCCATGATGAGTTTTCAACGAAATTAATACTGTGCATGTAACAATTATTCTCAGGTATATTAAAAAGAAATGTGTGATAAAAGAGAAGCCTGGTTTTAATAAATTTAGAATAATATGTTAGAACTAAAGATGAAATTTAAATAATTTACTACCATCTTCCAAGAACACAATAAACCATAGATGAAGCCATTTGTTTAATAGAAAGTGTAGGAAAATATTTATCCACCAATCCTTTTTGTTAAATAACTTGAGGAGGATGAGAATGAATAATTTAAACAGTTACTATCAGACCTCACTCAACTATTTCTAGAAGGGATTCTTGAAGTATACCTACCTACTGATATTGTTATGGGAGATCAATAACTTTTGGATATATATGAGAGTAAATTTATAAATGGTATCTTGCAACATAACTCACTCATCTTTAAGGAAGCACAATTAGCACTATCCCACCTTTCTCTAGACTTAGAAGAATAAAAAACTAAATTAGTGAAATTTAAATAATTAATGGATTATATTGACTACCTAACTCTATTTTTGATAACCCAAATCAAATAGGAACTTATAATTGAAGAATAATTGATATCCAAGACAATACATGTAGATAGTACAAACTTGATCTCAAATCTATATAATTTTATTAAAAAATAATTCAGAACTACCTCTGATCGTTTTTGAGTTTATAGATTCAACTATCTAATGTATTTCCCTAGAGTGTGAAGAAGAATAAGAAAATTCACTTTTAGAGGGACACACGAAGCTACCCAAACCCATTGAAATTTTTTCAAGGGAATAAATGAGGAGTTCCTAATAAAATTTCCCAAGGATATGATGTACTAATCTACATGAAATGAGGGAAAAATTTTACATTTTAATTCATAAATCTTTAATTTCATTCAACTTTAAATGATCACTGACTTACCATTTAATAAAATGTTTAATAGAATATAAAGTGACCATGAATTGGTAGAGTAAGAGGAAAAACAGTAGTGACAATTGAAATTATAGAGGAACCATACCTACTCTTACCTCCACCAAGGAAACTATTCCTCATAAATATGGGGGAGGACTTGTAACCCACTGACAAAAAGGTTTTATACACTCAATGATTATGGATGACCACTGGAATAACAAAGATATGGAGATTCAAATTATATAATCCAAATCCCCTTTTAGATTGAAGATAACAACTATAACTCTATAATAAGGGACAATAAACACCGAGTACACATTTGAGGGTTCAAACAAAGTATTATTTTCATTTTTATTTAATTTTATTTCAATAAATTCATAATGTTTTTTTTAATTTTTTATAGGCCTATAGAGGAAGTAATTAGTGTTATAATAGTGGGTTCCCTAGACCAAACTAAACAATACTTTTTATTACCACATCGTGTATATAGTTAGATATACATGATGTATTCATTACATTATAGTGTATAATTTTCTGCGTCTACTAATGAAATGGCAATGTCCATAGATTAATTATTTTATCAAAAGGTTATCACAAATCCCAGGGTATAATGAGAACCTTGATATACTATGACATTAATCTTAAAAAAAGGTCCTATGTTCTAGGTACATCATACCAACTAGACCCAGTTGATGTATGAATATCAGGTGTTGGGGGCTCATAATTATTGATACTTCTTCTTATAAAGTACGCACTTGGTGATCTCTAGTAGCGAGATCACGAGGACAGACCCACCAATACAAACACCACATGTTTTAGGTGTCATTGGATGTTCTTATCTACAGACATGTGTATTGTTCTCCTGACTTCAGATCATTACTAGTGTGTTCCATTTGATCATGTACTTTGATGCAAGGAAAAAACCATGATAATGAAATCAGTTCAAGGTAGCTTGTGTTGGGTGTTCCATTGGTGGTATGGCATTGGTTGAATGATTAATATAGGATTTGTTGATTCTGGTTTGAGGAAGTTATATCTTAGGCCTAGTTGATTAGGATGGTGGTGCCTTCATTAGTCATTGGCCAAGGCAGTCAAGGTTAAATCCATTTAGTTATATAAAAAAACAATAAATAAAGAAAATGATTATGACACAAGTGTGAATCCTACTTTATGAGATAGCTAAAGATAAAGAGATTATATTATGCAGTCCATGTTCGTAGGTTGGTTTTCATTGCTATGATCACTCCTTATCTCTTTAGGGGCCTTGATGGGTTTCCAGACTCTGCTCTTATTCTATAGACACTATTCAATACCATCAAGATAAGATCCTAGAGGTTCACACACAATAGTGTATTCAAGAATCCACCCTATTCTATTGAATAGATATATCAGAAATGGTGGGCCCCACTATGGGGTTTGAGTGTTGTCCAAGTCATTGATCACCAAAGAATAAATAAATTCATTATTATTCAAGTAAATAATAAGTGGGTTGAATTTATTTATTAAAAGTATTTACAAGTTAAGTAAATATGAGGAATAATATTAATCGAAAGAATATTATTTTAATATTACAGGTTTATTTAATATTAGCGAGAATTACGAGTCAGGTTAAATAACTCGGTTTTATCATGTAATATATTTAATATATATTAAAATTATGAGATAAAATATAAATAATATTTATGATTCAATTTAGTTCATCATAAATTTATTGCTTCTTTAGTGGGTGATATATTTCTGGGGGTTGGGGAACCCATCGAGGTATTTTGACTCCCACTATAAATGCAGAAGAGCGGATCATTTTTGTTGTTCTATTCATTACAATAAAGTGAGAGAATATATCTCCTTCTAAATTATATATAGATAAATCCACTCATCGAACACCGATCCAAGCATGCCTTTGATGGATCAAAGGCAACTGATCATAGTGATCGATGTGACGCCGAATGATTCGTCGGAGCTCCACGCTAGCACCTGAAATTCAAAAAATGGATAGTGTGTGGATTTTTGGAGTGTTTGTGGATGATCTTGAGGGTTAGAATTTAGATCCTTTGAGAAATGGTTGCTGGCTATGATCTTCTATTGAGTACCCTCTGATTTGGAATAAGGTATACATTTCAATTTATTTTTTGTACTTTGAATAATTTTATGTGAGATCCTCAAAACCTACTAGGGCTTAAATCATCATAGATGACATGTACCTTCACTATGATGATGAAGAATTTTAAAATCCTTGGCCCACTAGCTTCTGCTGTTACCCTCGTACCTTCAATTGGTATTATAGTGATCACATAAATTATCTGAGCCAAGAAAAATTAATTTTCTTTAAATTTATATAGAGGGTTTAAAAACCGTCCCAATAGATCCAACCGTGATTCAATCTGAGGTCGAATAACCAAGTTATAAACATCTATTTTTTCTATGGATTGAAATAGGATGTTTCATGGGTATTAAAATTACAAAAAATCTATATATGTTTGTGTTTTTGTTTTGAAAAACCCTGCATATCCGATTGAAAACCTATTCCGGAACAATTTTTCCGGTAGGAGATGATCCCACCATAATGTGATTTTTTATTTTATGATAATAAAAATAAAAATAAAAATAAGAATAAGAATAAACATTATTTTTATTGTAATAATAATAATAATAATTTTATTATTATAATTATAAATTTAATAATAATATTTATTTTATAATAATAATAATAATAATTATTATTATAATGAAAGGATAATTTTATAGTCTATGAATTTTTGAATGAGTTTCTTTGCTAGATGTGTGGAATTTTCCACAAAAAAATGAAAAACAAAAAAAAGGCCCAAAAAGAGGGTCATCCAATTCATGAGCGGGTCCCACTCTTATATCTCTTGAGCCAGTTTCCCTGGATTCCCCTTTAGTTGGTGACCATCATAGCACTGGTGCCACCATCCTCTAGCTGTGGCTTCTCCTCATCAGAACCTCCCCTCTTTCGTGTTCCATGAGCACGCCGCCGCCACCTAGACTGGGTACTACCGCACAACCCTACCGCTTCACCTGGAGTCTGAGCGGTCGACCACCCACCTAGAACAACACTAGAGGGCTGTCCACCATCAACCTTCAACCCTCTCATAGCACCACCATGACCATCCTAGCTGACCACCGAACCCGACAACCCCATTCGAGTCGTTTTCTTCTGTCAGACTACCTCAGGCCCACGCCACCTTCCAAACTGTGGAAGCCACCACATGTGGGCCGCTGCCTCCCATGGGTTCTAACCACCAACAAGCACAACCACCTTGCCTCCCTTTAACACTAGTCAGAAACCCTATGTTAGCCCCACTGAGTTCCCTTGTCGGCTTCTCCTAGGCAGATTGGAACTACCCCTATAGATATTGACTAAGCCACCACTTTTCAGCCTCCGTTCCATATCCCAGTTTTCCCTCAAACTCACGAGACCTCCCTCAAATAGATAGAACCAGACCACCCCATCATCGAAATCTCCTACCATGTCTCCCTAACACTGATCTCAGCTCAGACTACTCCAAATCTAGGACCACTACCATTGGTGTCAAGTTAGTACACCACCACCGACTAGTTCTAGCGGTGAGGTACCTATTTTTACCCTACGAGGAATTAATTTATTTTAATACTTAGAATAAATTTATTTAATTTTGGTATTAAATTTAATTAATTAATTATTTTTTTGAGTATTTAAATTAAATTAATTAGAGGACTAAATATAATAAAATTATTTTAATTTAATTAAATACAATATTACATTAATGTTTTTGTAATTTAATTTTTTTCACGCTTATAATTATACCAACCGATCTTGGGAAAATTACTGACCTGTTTGTGAATGAATGTTTTTATCTAATTATTTATTATTATGTGCGATGATTATAATTAAATAATATGGTTTGTGCATCATCATTTCTTTTTTGCCCAATATATATACGGGACTAGAAGTCTATTTTTTTATTTGTATTTTACACTCCTCAGTTCCCCTCACATGTGCTTGAGTATATTTGTATATTTAAAAAGATGATGTATGATGAGGACGTCAGCAAGATGAGGTGGTACACCAGATGATATGTGGACCCTTCTAAGGTGATATGAAATCCAGATAAGCAGTGGACATACTAGACGAGGATGAGTAGCATTAAGAGTCAAGTTACGACTTAGGTATGATACCCCTAGGTCATGGTTGATCCATTGAATTTAAATGTATCAAAGAATATTATATGCTCAAGACCATTCAGGGAGTTAATTTCCTTTATGCATTTATTTATTCTTTTAATCATTTTATAATAGTTGGAAAATACATAAAATAATAAATAGTAAAATGTATAAAGAAGTGATGAATGTTTTTATATTACTATTCAATTGTGAGAACGACAACATAGATGAGAAAGATCTATAGAAATAGATTAAATTCATTGAAAAAAATATTAAAAAAACCATCAATGAAATATTAAGTCATAAAAGGATTTCTTCATTTGATTTTGAACACAACCAGGTGTTCGGTATGCTCGATCAGCCATAACTGAGGGTTTCTTTTACTACTGGGGAGTTCTTATTAGAATGATGGGTAGACTTAACTGAATTTGGTACTAAGGATTATCTATAGATAACATTCAATCACTTTAAAACAAAAAATTGAGGTAATCGAGGTTATGATTCTAAGAATATGGGACTTCACTTAACAGATCAAGGAGTCACAAGTTAATGTGATTGACTAGTCAAAATCCTACCTTGAAATCTCAGAGTAGTGGCATAGCCATAACTTTTAGACTATGAGGGGAGGTTCAAGGATCATTTCCACTATAATACTCAAGCAATGAAGTATTCTGATTCTAGTATAGAGGGTTCCTAGAATTTGATAAAATAGTGGGAGACATTTAATGATTTAATTAATTAATCAATAATGTCTAAATTGGTAATCAAGATAAAAAGTACAATATGCTAGATTTTATTTTTGTTGAAAATGGATGTTAATAACACTTGATACACTATATTAATCATGTACATAGTTAATGTCCAAATTGGCATGAATTTCCAAGTGTAGTATAGGTGCTTTCACATAATACTATGATATAAAAAATTCAAGGTGCCACTGTCCCCAATACTTGTTAAGCCACCTCAAGAAGCAACGGTGTAAACATGATTACAAGAGTCTCTTATACAGAATATATTATTTTTATGTCATTAAACTATCATCAACGTCCAATGTAAGTTGTGGTCACTACATCAGGACATGGGTGATCTAACATGTAGTATCATCTATGAGAAGTTTATGAGGACAAACTGAAGCAAGATATGAATGTGATGATTACACTGGCTATGTGTAAATTGAAATGTAGATCATGATCTTTCAATGGATCCCTTTCTCATATCATTTTCACCCATTAATCTAGTCTTGTTTAAGGTTACAAAATGAATAGGCTTTATAAAAAACTTCATTAACATTTAGGTAAAATTCACCAAGAAATAAGAATATTAAAGATAGATTAATATTTAATTCTTATGGTGAATAAGTTAAAAGACAAGGTGATTAGGACCATGGTAAGACATACACCAAACAAAACTTCACAAAATCCTTCAGATAAAGAGATAATAAATAGGATTTTATTTGGTTCACATATCATGAAATAAATATATCAAAGCTTAATCACAACGAACTGAATTAAATAAGTAAGTATTCGCTTCTTATTTAGTGAATATTCATAAATTGTAACTAATGTTTTTGACATAATTCTTGGGAATTAAATACAATATGTTTATCACATATTTGTATCAAAATATAATAACCAAGTAAGTATATAAACATTACAATAAGTAAGGTGTATTCTCCAAGTGGTTGTTAAATGGTAGTTCCTATGTTAGTAGTGAGAAGTACATGACTTATAATTGCCCAGTTAATGATTATAGTAGAACGTTCATTGATTATTACCAAAACATTAATCTCAAATGTCCGATGTACATATATAGACACTATTAAAAGTTGAGGAATGAATGTTGTTTTTGGTTTATCATACTCAACCAATAGTTTAGTGATACTTGAATCATAGGAAATACCTGGTGAATATAAAATGTAAGACTTATTTACCCAATTGTGGAAAGATAATTATTTTTCAATAAAAACTAAATGTGTACATCAAAGATATACTCAATATGGTATTTAGAATTAGTGGATCTAAAAAAATTAAGTATTATTGATAGATATACCTATTTAATTTGGATAAATAAACCTTTATAAATAAAGGTATTCCACAAAGCTTTCGAAATTAGTTCAACTAGAGAGCGTAAAATATTACATGGGTAAGCTAGTGGTAAATATACTTTATAATTTTCCTGTAAGAAATCAAGGAATATAAAAATGAATTATGCTATTTTCATGGTCAGAAGATATGAGTTGATTTGGGATGACATGCTGAAGAATTTCTTGACCAAACATTCATCGATCAATATAATGTATCATGGAGTAATTCTTAAATGCACATTACCTTACCTATATCACAAAATTGATGTTAATAATGAGTATTGATGATAATTATTACACATTAACATTGATCAACTAAATGTATCATGGATAAATTTCTTAATGCACATTTTATATATCAGATTCATGATATAAGTAGTATCACTATTACAACTTGCAGAAACTTCCATTATATTTTAAGACATGATTCGAAAATAAAAATGATATTCCATAACCAAAATCAAACTATAAAGACAAATGGATATCATATGATTCATTGTATGATGGAAATCCATTATGTCATAAGGACATGTGTTTAGATGCAAAATTTTTGTTAGGACATAAACAAAATTGAATCAAGAAAAACACGACGTGAATCTATATTAATAATCCTAAAAGTTTCTTGGGATATTATATAAATCCCTATGATATAAATATATATTCAAGTTATATATTATATTTCTATATAAGGGTGAACATCTCTATTTGAGATAGTGGGAGCTAGATTGACTTATGTTTAGTTAATGCTAGAGATGCACATATAATTGGCAGAGGAACAAGTTCCATAAGAGACCATGGAAGAGAAATGTTCTAGAGACACATACTGTATAGGAAGGATAAAACCATAGTGATAGTTTTCTATTCACCATGGATGGTGATATATTATTAATTAAGAATAATAATTCCTAGAAGTATAAAGTATATAGTAATCATCTAAGATTGACCTGGTCAATTAAAATTTAATAATGGATTCCATGTATCAAAGTGAAAAGGGGATTATTATATTGAATAATGCGATGGGTATTATAGTGAGATGATACATGGATGGTAAAAGCAAGGTACCAATAAGGCTTGATTGGTTATACCAAGTTGTTTTTCCTAAATCCATTAGAATTTTACTTGTCATAGCTAATATCTATGATCATTTTATTATGCATTTGATGTCACAATCACTAATTGTAGAATGTGTCTATTCAATGTGACCAAAAAGGGATAATGAATTCATAGTATGAAAATAGGGAAGAAAGTTACTGAAATATATCTTAGGATTGAAGTAAGCAACAAGATCATAGAGTATTCATTTGGAATGAATATTTTCTAAGTGTGTACTAGAGGTTAGTGGGAGCACCATTTTTTTCCAAGTGATATATGTTTAGAAACATATGGAAAACAACTATTGGTATTACAATTATTTAAGACCATGATGAAATAAATAATCCAGTGATTTACTTAAAGTAGAAACCTATGTTTTGGGGAACATGATCAACTAAGGTAGATCTAACAGTTGATTGGACCTAGTCAATCATACGTATATTGACATGATATTGAAAAATAAAAGTTGGAATAACTCTAGAGATAATTATCACTAGTGTCACGTGGTATAAATATATCTAAGAATATATACACGTGAATATGAGGAGATTAAGTGGTGAGTTGAGTCCCATACGCTTCTATAATGTATTAATCACTTATTCCATGATATGTACAAGAAATGATATTTCCAGCACATAGTTTATAGTAGGAAAACATCATTTATTTTTAGTAGAACTGGAAGGGAAGTAGTCAGAACTATCTGATTGTACTTGGGAAAGTACAAAAGATATGTACCTGGTATGTGTAGAGGAAGGGATAATAGTTTTTAGGGGATATAAAATATTTTTACTTAGATTAATGTGATATAATATCATAGTTAGGCCAAGGTGATGAGTGAGAAAAGTTTATACAATCTAGTGGTATCCATACCTACAAATATTGACTACATTGAAACTTTTTAGGTAGCTAAGAAGTAATTATTAAAAGCAACAATTTGTTATAATTCTTATAATTTCAACTAGTAGTTAAAGTTTTATCAAGATAATAATTTTTTTACTAGTAATATCTATGATGTCAAGTTTGTAAAGTGGAAAAAAGTGATATACTCAAGGATACCATCTCTTGAAAAAGTTTTACTCAAGGAGATGGTGTTTCATATAGAAAAATTTCCACATAGAGGAAATATGGAAGACCCAGAAACTAAACTCTTTACTCAATAGAAACATGATATTTATCATGTAATAGATAACAAGGTTCGTTTGTAAGTTGGATCTAGTGTATGTGGGAGTGTTGTAATAGTGGGTTCCCTAGAACTAACTAAACATCACTTTTGATCACCATACCATGTATAGAGTTAGATATACATGATGTATTCATACCATTATAGTGTATACTTTTCTACGTTCACCATTTAAATGGAAATTTATGTAGAATAATTACCATATAAGATGGTTATAGAAGATCCCATACTATAAAAAGAACCTTGAGATAATATGAAATTAATATGAAATAAAGGTCCTATGGTCTAGATACATCATACTGATTTAACACAATTGATGTCTGACTATAAGGTGTTGGATGATCATAAGCATTGAGACTTCTTCTCATGAAGTTGTCACTTGGTGATCTCTAATAGTGATATCATGAGGAGAAACCCACCAATAGGAACATGAAATGTTTTGGATGTCATTGGATGTTACTTTCTATGAAAATGTGTATTGGTCTCTTGACTTGAGATCATTACCAGCATGTGCCATTTGATCGCATACTTTGATGCAAGAAGAAAACCATGATAATGAAACTGTGGCATGGTAGCTTGTATTGGGTGCGCCATTGGTGGTATGACATTTGTTGAATGATCAATTTAGGATTTGTTTCTTTTGGGTTGAGAAAGTTATATCTTGGGCTTGGTTTATCAGGATGGTAGTCACTTCATAAGACCTTGACCAAGGTGGATGAGGGTAAATACATTTAGTTAGATAAAAAACTATAAAGAAAGAAAAATATGATGACACACGTGTGCATCCTACTTTATGAGATATCTAAATACAAAGATATTATATTACATAGTGTGTGTTCATAGGTTGGTTGTTATTTCTATAACTACACATTATCTATTTAGGGACCTTGATGGGTTTCTAGACTCCACTCTTGGTCCATGTATACTATTCACTTCTATTGAGATAAGGTCCTAGAGGTTTACAGACAATAGCATATCTAAGAATCCACCCTATTCTATTGAATAGGTATATTAGACATGGTTGGCCCCACTATGGGGTCTGAGTGTTTTACAGGTCATAGATCACCAAAGAATAAATAAATTTATTATTATTAAAGTAAATAATAATTGTTTTGAATTTATTTATTAAAATTATTTATAAGTTAAGTAAATATGATGAATAATATTAATCAAATGGATATTATTTTAATATTCCAAGTTCATTTAATATTATCTAGAATTATGAGTTTAGTTAAATGAATTAGTTTTATTATGTAATATATTTAATTTATATTAAAATTATGTGATAAATTATAAATAATATTTATGATGTATTTTAGTTCATTATAAATAAATTTCTTCTTTAGTGGGAGAGAAATTTTTGGGGTGTTAGGGAAACCATTTGATTTTTTTATTCCCACTGTTAAAGTAGGATAGAGGATCATTTCTATTGCATTGTTCATTCCAACAAAGTGATATCCTCTCTCTAATTGCACCTTATAGAGAGATAAAGTTTCTTAGTGAGCACCAATACAATAATTCCTTTAACAGATTGAAGGAAACAAATCATGGTGGTTGACGCGACAACAAAGGATTTGTTGGAGCTATATACTAGATTCTAGAATTTGATTAACGGTGAGCACATAGATTCTTAGATCATGTGTGGAAGATCTACAAAGGTTTGTCTTTGGATCCTTAAATAAATAGTCAACGAATATGAGATTCTATCAAGTGTGTTCTGATTCAGAATGAGGTACACATTTCAATTTATTTTTTTGATTTGAAAAATTTTATGCGATATCCTAGGACTGTACCAAGGCTCGGATCTTCAGAGACAACAAGTTCCATCTCTCCAACTTTGAATTTTTTTAAAATCCATAATCCTCCATCTTCTGCTATTACCTTGATACCTTCAATTAGGAGATTATTTCAAGATTCCTCTACTCAATAAAATGAGGTTGTATTTATCCTTTTTATTTGATTCATTCCCTATATTTTATATGCATTATGATGTGATTTAATTAAAATGGGTAGTTTAATTTAAGCGTGGGAGAGTTTCAACATATTTTAAGAGTTTTTATTTTTTTATTTTTCTTTTTCAATTTCTGGAACTTTAAGCTTTAATGAACATTAATTTTCATATTTTACCCTTGACTATATTTTTAGATATTTGAATTGATTATTGAAAAAAATATTTTTATATTATTTTTGATATGAAATTTTTTCCTTAACATTGATTTTCAAAACTTTTTTATGATTTTAACTATTTTTTGAATCTATGTATATGAAATACAAACCAAAATCATTTCTAAAATCCTAAAAGGTATTCTAAACATATTTTTCATATTCTTTATAATAACCTCACATTATTAAAAGAGACTTAGAGCCTGTGTGAGAACTAGAACTTGTGATTATTTATCTTTCAAATATTTGGAGTTTATAAAATGTTTTTCATATGATTGAAGAGATTATTTGGCTAGAAACATTTTAAACTCAATAACTATAATTTATATAAATCCTTTTTGGCCCTTAAAATCCATGAACTTAGTTATAGGAATAATCCATATTATAATATTTTTTTTATCCTAACCTAATTTCAATCTTAATATATTGAAATGACTATTTCAAGTTTGAGTGTGGAGGAAGGGGTTATCATGTGTGTTCTATAAGAATTAGTTTCATGATGGAAAATGTGAGGTGTGAGTCACTATTTTTGGAATTTGTGAGAGGAATGGTCATGAGTAAATTTTATCCATTGTACTTAATCTATTTCAATAATATTATTTTAAAGAAGAGATAAAATAGAATGAATAAAAAGTAGAAAATAATGGTGATAAGATCAAATTATTAACAAAGTTTACTGATATGACTCATGTTCCTATCAAAAAGAAAAAGGCCATGAACTATCATTCATTTAATATATTCATTTATTACATCATCCTCCTTGAAAAAAATAAAAAATGGGAGAATAAGGATGAATTAATTCACTACATTTAATGTTTTACTCATGATCCATATAACAAAAGGGAGTGTGATGTACATTTTGTAATAGAGAAATGAGTGAGGTATATTTCTTATGGTTTCACATGAATATTCATGAAATTTTTCTTAAGAGAAAAAAATCATCATTATATAATTTTTTTTAATGTTTTTACCCCCAACCCTTAGCCACTAAATTACCTTGAAAAATACTTCATGATTTATTTTTTATGTCTCATAATGTGGTGAAATGAGAATTTTTATAATCCAATGATGATATATGATTTTTTCTAAGTATAAATACAACTCTAAATTTAATTTCTCTTGAGTGAAGAGTGAAATGAATTTTAAATGTAAGATAGGTTGTGATTGGTTCATGGTTGGGTTCTTGAGGTTGAAAAAATTTTAATGTGAGAAAATAAAATGAAAGGAATTTTTTTTCATGAATAACTTGATGAATTTTATTTTTTGAAAGGTTCTTGAAATGTTTTCCATTTTTGATTTTTGTGTAGATTTGATATATATATATATATATATTTGATTATTTTCTAGGCGTGAAATATTTAAGTGTGGGAGAATTTATAAATAATATATTATTATTGTTTTTTACTTTGTATCAATGATTTTATGATTAATATTTTAATATTTTAGGGTTTATTATCACATATTTAGTTTATAGTCATATTTTGGAATTTAATTGAAAAACAGTGGATTTTAATTGATTTTATTATTTATTGAATTCATATGGAAAATCCATGCATTTATTTTTCATTTTTTAGAACCTTTGTAATTAAATTTAAATTATATATATTGGTATTTTTAATGTTTTAATTAATTTTTTAATTAATTAAAAAAGATGAATATAAGATAGAGTGTTTTTCATGATTTTCACATATAGTAGAAAACATTTTGTATGGGTCAACCCATACATAAGGGTTATTAAAAGGATATGTTAATATTACTTGTTTAACACAAAATAGAAATGAACCACATATAAGAAATTATAAAATAACACGTTTGGGTTAGTTCATATGTAAGATCCCTCTCGCATGATATATAAGAGTTATCTTATAACCTAGTGATACACAATATATTTTTATTTTCCATTAGAGGTGGAGAGTCAAGAACCCCTATTATATATAATATATTTTCTAAAACATAATATTTTTTATAGAGGATATGTAATATTCTCAACCCAGTAGATAATAAATTTTACTTTTCCACTAAGGTGATACATATATAACTTTTTGGTAACACATGAGGTTTTTTCATTTATTGTAGGGACGAAAAGAAAAACAGATATATAATATCAAATTAGGGATATGTGAGGTTTTATAATTATAGGAATTATATCCAAATATATCATGTAAGATAATGTGTTAATATATAAGAAATTTAAAAATCATGTTTATAATTTCTTTATTTTCTACTCCACTCTCCTGATTATCTAAAACTCAAACATTCATGATTCCTATGATCCTCAAAAATTTAATATATCCAAAAATATTTTGTTCACTACATGCATTAATTCAATATAGAAAATAAAAAAATATTCAAGAGAGATCTTAATAAGTAAGACAAAATATAATAGAATATTTTAAGGAATTAAAATCTTTAGAAAATATGGAAGCTCACTATCCAGATGGAAAGATCCCACTCTTGGCACTACATGCATGAAAGTCGATCCACATGCACGCGAGGAATATAAAAAACCTTGTTGCTTACTATTATCAATCTTCATATTATCCAATGTAAAGTGTTCACACTTATATCCTCTTAGCCAAGGTCATGAAGTAGTTTAAGATTTTTTTCTGTTTTATTTTATTTTATAACACATTATGCATTTTAAGTCAACTATTTCCATTTCTCTCTCTCCAATGGTTTTATTCCATATTCCTCTTATCATTGTTCAAAATTTTCACTGGGATATTAAATATTAATGATGATGAAGAACTAACCTGAGGGATCTAATAGAGGAATAATCTAGAGATGAACCATATAACATGTTCATTCATTCTAAATCGCGTTTGATCTTCTTTGAGTTCTTTTGAGGATAATCATTAATAGGGAATAGTGACAGTGTGTCCTCACTACAATTTTCTTTTTATTTAATTATTCTATGATATTATAACTCCTTTTTTTGATCATCAGGGTATATAATGAAGCTATTATGGTTAGGTTCTGAATGGGTGTGATTGTATACCAAGAAGATGGGTTAGGGGGTGATCTCGATTGAGGAACCCTATATTTTTCTAACAAATGAGGAGGTGACTGTGTAGTGTGCTTAGTGATTTTTAATAATAATATATATTCAAAACCAATGTATAAGAGTATGTATAAACATATGGAATGTTGTAATCATTGAGTAGGTAAGATACTATAAAGTGGCAATGAAGGTTCACCTAGGGTAATTCTCCCAGGATTATATACTTTTTTGTAACTTCTATTTATTTAATTAGAATTTGTATGTTTAATTTCTACTTGAATTCCATTATAAAACCCCCTAATTTTCCATTATTTCCCTTAAAATATAAAAACGCAAAAAATATTAATAAAGTGGCAGAAGTAGTGAGTGATCCAGAACTGGATCCTTGAGCGATAACCCTAATCATCCACTTTATTATACTAAGAAATATAAATATTAGTTTTTACCATCATATAATAGTTGTGTGGTATTCCCATAAAATTTTCTTGATATTACCCTAGATCATGAGGTATAGTTTTCAATATAACTTATACCAGGTGAAATACATATATAAAATAGACCCTATAAAATGTCCCCAATAGTATTGCAGGAGTTAAAGGATAATCTAAGGGAGAATTCTGAAAAAGTGTTTATATGCCTAGTGGATCACTATGGGGTGTAAAAGTTATCTTTGTCAAGAAAAATGATGGGTCAATCTAACTCTACTATTAATTATCGAGATATTAACAATATCACTGTAGAGAAAAATAATGTTATACTATAGATTGATGAATTGCTTAATAAGCTATATGGAGCTCAATAATCTGTAAAATTAGATCTTTATTTTGAACATAATCAGTTAAAGGTGAGAATATAAAACATTCAAAGGAAAGAGAATTTATATGGGTCATTTAATGAAAAAATTAATTGAAAAATGATCTAAAATAACATGTTTCATTGATATCCATAGATTTTATGGATTATTTGGGTATTACTGATTATTTTTGAGTAATTTATCAAAATTTTATAGTCCACTAACTAAGAAAACAAGTAAGGGAGTAAAGTATATATAGATAGAAGAATTTGAAGAAAGATTCAAGGAGATCAAGAAGATTCATTTCACTGTACCTATACTTCTACTAACCTCAGGAAGGGAGGGGTTTGCGATATACAATGATTATTTAAAGAATGGATTGAATTTCATCCTTATGAAAAATTGTAAAGTAATAGTCTATGCCTCATGAAAATTAAAGATTCATGTGTAAAATTACTTAATTAATGATTTGGAGTTAGAAATAATAATCCCTGAATTGAATATTTAGAGAAATTACCTCTATGGAAAGAAGTTTTATATGGATATACTGATTATAAGAGTTTAAAGTATATATTCACATTGAAGGATCTAAGCATCAATGAAGATGATGAAATTTATCACGAACTATGATTACTCAACACACTACTATACTAATAAGGAGAAAAAGTTAGCTGATCCTCTTAGAAAAATGAAACTTTCTACCCTATCCACAGTAAGGATTAAAAAATATAAATTCTATAAGTTCATATAAAGGATATACCTATAAATTATAAAAGTAAGTAAAACATCAAACCTTACCCAAATAATATTCCAAATTTTCATCCAATAAAAAATTAAGTAGGTATATAAGATTGATTTGGAGCTAAAAAAGAAATTAAAATCCACTAAGGAAGATAGTATTCATTAATTAAATATCAATAATGATAGATTAAATTTGTTAGGAACTTGAATATGTATGACATCAAAACCATAGTTAAATATGGAGCTATTAGATTATACAAATTGTTGGGGGTGTGAGTTTTTTTTCTAGCATAAGAAATTAAGATCACTGGAAGGAGAAAAAATATGTTGTAATTATTTATGATTACTATATGGGTGATAGAGAGACAATGAAAAATAATTAGTTCACAGATAGATGAAGACTATGTTTGTTGGATGATTAATCTATATAGAACACTGGAATTCTAGATCACCAATATATATGCTGAAAATTATATATGGTGAAATTTTTAAAATGGGAATAATGTATTGAAAGAGTCATTTTAAGTGATGATAGAATTTGGGAACACACAAGATCATCCATAAAAGTCATCTAAGGCGGGTGATGACGTGATAAAATCTGATGTATATGGATACCATAAGAACCAGATGGATTAATCTATTTAAGAAGTGTGTAATCACATTGTGATTGAGAATATTGAGCAAGATGCTTAAGCATTGTAATCATATTTACTTCCTTAAATTTAGTAAATCAGTATCCCATCATGGATTATAAAATAATCCTAAACCACATTATCCTTATTTTTATTTTTATTTTTTATTCTTTGAAATCATTTCATCTGATAGTTCTTGTCTACATCTTCCAATGGTGTTATGTTGTGGTACGGTGGCTTAGGTAAGGTTGTATTATATGATTCAGACATCATATCATGATCATACTAGATTTCTTCTTCATTATGTCAAGTTTTGTTGGAATATCTTCTATTGGGTTTAACATTAGGTGATAATGAACCCAATAAGTGGTATCAAAGCTTTAGGTTGGATTTATTTTGGAAGATCATGACCCGATGAAGGTTTTTTAGAGCTTGGTTCAGCAATACAATTACTCTATTTTTCTTATAGGAGGATAACAGTTTTCAGTTCTTGAACTCCCACCTAATGTTTATCGAAAGTAGTGGAAGTTCAAAAGTTTCATAGGGATGGTTTCTAATGGGATTAAGGTATGTGTAGAGAATTTTAATAGAATAGATTTTGGGTATTAGAAGATGAAGATGAAGGATTTGCTTTTGTAGAAGGACCTTGAAATTTTATTAACTAGAGTCAATCCAAAAGAGATGAAAGTGGAATAATGGGAGAGGATAGATGACAAAGAACTTAGGTTGATGTGGATGTCATTTTCTTAAAATATGCTATACCACTTATAATAAATGAAGAAATCATTGAAATTCGATGATAATGAACAATTTTTTCTCACTCCACAAATTATTCAACATGAAAATTTTGGAAGGATAATATATTTCTAATCATATAGATGAATTCAATATTATTCATATTCAGTTAAACTCAATTAAGGTAGACTATAGAGACCTGTTTTGGGTGTTTTTTACTCTCTTCGCTCCTAAAATCACATGATGTGATAGTGACCACTGTTAGTAATTCTAGTGGAAAAGAAAACTTGAATTTCACTAATGGTCATGACCTAATATTGATTGAGGAGATGCATTGGAAGGATATCAAGCATCAAATTTAAAAATATACAATTTATAAGGTAGAGAATATATTTTTGGATGGAATGGTCATCATAAAGGAAAATGATGGAGAAGTTATACTAGGAGTATCTTGGATGATGGTGCTCCTTTATGATGAAATTGTTGGAGAAAAGTCCAATTCAATAAATATTACAGTAAATAGAGTGATAACTCTAGAATATATGCCTTTGTAAGTGGATATATGAATCCTATAATGAAAGATAAGAGTGAATTATGTATAACTCTTTTTATCTATATACATATTTTTGCACACATTAAAATACATGGTATAAAGATCAGTCATTGACTATATAAATAAAATATATAAATAATTTTTTTAAAATATATTAAAAATAATTAATAAATAAAAAACAATGTTAATTACCATAGATCAATACTGTATATTTAATATACAACCCCTACATCTATGAGTCACATCCTATTTCACCTAACTATGTTGACCAAGAGACAATTTCTGCTTGTAATTAGTTTTGTTATTCAATATAAACACAACACATCCCATGCCTATGATAGAATATAGATAGGTTGGTGAGCCTTACAAGATTTATAAATAATATTCAAGTAATATATCTGTATATCTCTCCTCTTAATATCATACAAAAATTGAATTTTATTTCCAATACATTCATCACATGCCTCTCTGATATAGGGAATCACAAAGTCCTCAATTAGATACAATAAAACCAATATAATATTATAAAAAATCATGATATAAATTAAATAAAATTTAATATAAATAATAATCAAAATTTAATTATGCACTAGCTAGTGATCAAACATGCACTAATTAATACTGACGAGAACCTGATCCCATGACAATCAAGGAAAAAAATGATTCCATGGTATCATAGTTTCCTGACCAATATCCAGATGTGAAAAAATAAGAAAATAATTTTAAAAATTACAGTTAAACATATTATTAAGAAAATAAATAAATGGTAATTTTAGGAAATATAAATTCAACTTACCTCCAAAAAAGAGGACTGAAATCATGCAATGGGATTTATTTAAAAGTAATATATATATATATATATATAAATAATATTAAACATTATTAGTTAACAAAACTATAATATTTTTTTAATCTCTCTAATCCACTTTTTTTTTAAAAATAAGGTTCATTTTTGTTGGTTAAGTGAGAATCCATTTTGAAAAGGGGATTTTCAGGGTACCCTGACACTTGAAAAAATGCCATGGGTCTTTTTTTAGTGTCCTAACATGAAAATAGACACCAACATAATCCAAAAAATAGTGGGAAATGGATTGGAACAATGCCAATTCAATCCCAACACACCACTACACTGAACCATGTTCAATATGGGAACACCAAACACCTCGATCCACATGAATGATGGGACCCTATCAATCACCTTGAGAAATGAGACATCAGAATGTGAGATCCCATTTATTTTATGTTTAAGCAATCATGGACCATATATTTATAGAATAAAATACCATCATGAAGGTTCTAAACATATTTTACAACATCACCATGAGTGGTAGAGGAGGTATCATCAATGGTGATAATTATTTTTCTACATGTTAGGATCTCCAAAAAATTCTTAAATACAAGTTTTGAACCATTATTTCTCTTCATTGATGTTATAAAACATTACCTATATAATACCACAAAATTCCAAAAAATACCCAATAGAGGATATGGAACCAAGTTTCCACTAAATCAAAACATCATCACCAATCATCACTGTATTACCGATTGATGGAGCACCTATAGGGAACCCCATACAACCTTCTCTACCACACATAGTATACTTTTCCAAAGGGTGTCACTGTATTACATGTTCTACCTTTGTAAGAAGAATAAAACTAGATAAATGATCCAAACCGTAGTCCTAAGAGCTATTATAAAGGGACCAAGACAAAGTAGCCATGATAATGAACTAAGGGAAACAAGGTTTAGTGAATAACCACTTTATAATGACTCAAAACTTTTTAGGTTATTATTTTTTTATTTTTTGGGAGTTGGAGATATCAGAATGGGAGTTTTATAAATAAAGGATGGATTTTAAAATTAGATTACAACTTAGGGTTAGTTTTGTGGTGTGAATTTTTTTGAGCGTTTCTATAGTTGTAAAAAGGTTTACATCAGGGGGATTCCATTTTTAAAGACCTTATGCTATGGAACTTTTTTTATGATTTTTTTAATCTAAGTTTGATCAAGATAAAAGGAATTTTTAGGATTTTTGAATGGTTCTTATGTCTATGGTATGGATCTTGGAGTGAAAAATTTTGTGGTCCTACCATTTTTTATGTCACTATGCCATGGTTCTTAAGTTGTATCATGTCCTGGTTTGAGGCCTTTGATATAATTTTAGGAGTTGGTATTTTTTGGTGTGACGTTTATCTTTACTCCATGAATTTCCCTTAGGTTTATTGGATATAGGTGTTGATCGCAGTGTGATTTCTAGGATTTGTTCAATATAAACCCATTACAGTGTGGCCTCAGCCCTTACATCATAGTATTATGTTTTTATATCCTTGGTATAAATTTGAAATCCCTTTTTATTTCTATTATCCCTATATTTATTCTATCAATATTGGGGAACCTTCAATGAATTTTTAAGAGACTTATCAACCCTATTTTTTCTGATTTTAGTCTATGAATTCGGGATATTGATCAGTGGTGATCCATAATGAGTTCCTTAATTCTTCTTTGTTCTTACATATTCTTATTTGGAAATTCTTGGTGGAAGTTACTGATTTATTTTGAGGATATTTGGATCATGATTTTGATGGGGTGTTGTAATGATCTAGATTTATTTGGGTTTCCCTCATGTGGGTTTGGTTATATGGTTATCATTTCCATATATTATTCTTATTTAGTGGTGATAAAGATTTATTTGAGTGAGGATATTTAAAAAAACTCTTTTATTTTGTGTATATTATATAAATAAATTGTTTTTATACCCTTTGGGTGGATGGTAAAAATTAACCTAATGAAGATAATGAATTAGACTCAAAGGAATTGAATAGAAAAGGGGTGATTCATATGTTTTATACTTTATTCATGTGATTAATAATTATTTATGGTTTGATTGTTTCTATTACTTAAATATTTTGAGTGATATTATGATATAAATATATCCATGTGTGTTTATTTATGAAATTGAGTTACTCGAAATCACTTTTCATAAAAGGTTAATCATGTTAATATGGTAATGAACTAGTTGTGTGAAATCTAGAAATTAACATGTTAATATCCATAAATAATAATTGTTTGGATTAATGTGAAACTGTGTAATATAAGAAATTATGGGGATGTTTTTTTGTTGGGATTGGTTTCTACTTATTGTCACATACCTGTTTTTATTTTTTTATTAGAGTGATCATGATGTTGGTTGTTATAGTTGATTTTGGGGCATTGAGATATATTATGTAGATGGTGATGTGGATTCCTTAATCTGATTGGAAAGAGTAAAATTAATTTTTTATTTGGTTATTTTTTCATGGATGTTTATATAGAATATATAATGGTAAGTGATGGGTGTGGGGGATTTTGGCATGCATGTTGTGGGTTGGTTGTGTGGTTATTGTTTAGTTGTAGTGGGATGTGTTTTAGATTCTAGAGGGTATGGAATATATGGCCAGTAATGATCAACACAATAAATGAATGTGGGATAGAAATGTATTAGTTAGTGGTTGTTAATGAAAATATTTTAAATAGAAGGGTAATGATTGAAATGAAAGTTTTTTATGGATAAAGAATGGGTTTTCATTTAATATTGAAATGAATGATATAATAAATGTAATATTTATGTTAATATGGTAAATATAGAAATGGTTAAATGATATTAATTAATGTGAACTATGAATGGTTATTGTGGTTTTTTTGTATGGAAATTTTGGTTGGTTATGGTATAGTAATTAATGACAAAAATAATGTGTGATAGTGGTGTCATGGTGGTTATGATGGCATGGAAGTGTTTTTTTGGTGTGACCCTTTAGTATATTCTTATGTGTAACTATATATATATGATTTAATTTCCATATTATTTCTAAATTCCACAACTGAGTCAAATAACCTTACATAAACTCAAGTGTTTTGAGTTTTAAGTGTTTTCCCCAGACATCCAGATTGGTGAGGGAACAAATGATTAACTACTCTCTTTTCCCCACTCTCACTTCCAGGTGTAGGACTAGATGTGATGTATCACAGTAGGTATAAGAATATGGACTATAATGTCTAAAAGTTATAATATGTGATATACCATAAGAACCTTTGGGGTAGCTAAGATGACATTATATAATGGTTTCATTCATGGTCGAAGGAGGAAATGAGGTTGATGTTCTTTATATTCATGATACCCTACTATAATGGATATATGGATTTGATATATAGTTAAAAATATAAATTGATGATGATGTGGATTTGGTATGTGGAATGGATTTGATTTGAGATATGATGTGAATTAGCATGACTAAAAAAGGTATTGGGAGCACAATAAATTTTCCATTGGGTAATGAGATCAACAAACTAGTGGGGAAGTGGTTACAGGATACCCTTAATATTATATTCATTGATATAATTTTATTATACTTAGATACATTACTTGGTAATTGATCCTTCATTTGGATGGGTTTTAGTTAACTTAGTAAGTGTTTGTTGGTTCTATTTTATAGCTTTCTAGGAGGGATTTGGTGACTGAGTTGGGAATTACTAACTTGAAGCTTGGGGTTTTTGTTGGAGTTTCTGTTAGGGAGTTTACTTTGGTATTTTTATCTTGGGAATTTATTTTGCATAAAATTTCATATATTATGGGATATTGGTTTTATTTTATATAATTTTATTTATTTATGGTTTCCTTTATTTATTCCTTGTATTTATAAATCAAATTCTTTACATTTTTTGTGTTTTATACCCTCAGTGATAGTTTCAACTCCATGGCATATTGGAGGTGGGCCTCAAGGTTCACTGTTGTTATCTATATTGGAATAAGCGGGGTTCGTGGTGGGGGAAGGTCATGAAAAATTGGTATCAAAGCTCTGTTTTAGAGTTATGATAGATTTTGAAGTTAGAAACTAGTGAGGATTTCATAGTTTGGTAAGGTAAAAATATTAGTTAGACTTAGTTTGTAATGTAAGATAGGGATAATGGATAGGACATAGAATTTTAATATCCCCTATGATCCAATATAAGGAGGTTAAACCTACTAAATAGGATAATAAATTGATGTTGATTGCTAGGTAGAGACCTAGGATAGGTACATACATAATGATTGATTGTGTGTGTGGTTGAATTTGGGGTGAATTTTGGGGAAGGTTAAAATAAATCTAATTAAATGAACCTTAATAATTTCTATACCATTACAATTTAAATTTATTCTTATTCTTATAGATTCATGTTGGTAATTTTCCATGCATGTATTGCTTTGGTGAGGTTTGGTAGAATGATTTTGTTTATCATGAGAGGATTAATTTGGATAAGGAGGATGAGGTTTGGAGAGGAACACATTGTGTGAGTTCCAGTATCATGGATTGTCTAATTATGAAAGGAGTATCCCAAATATAGAGACCGAGTACTAGCTTGAGTAGCTTGAGATTGTGTTTAGACTGATTTCTGATAGGGAAGAGTGCTATATTCTTTAGGCTATTAGATACAGGGAGCAATATGGTAGTAGTGGGCCTTGTATGTTGGGAGTGGAAGGGGGAAGATGTTTCATGGGATGATTTTCAGTGGCAGTTTCATATATAGTTACTAATTTTGATAATGATGGAAATAGAGATGTAAGAGATTCTCTCTATTTTGGTGGGGATCCTGAGCATATTAGAGATTAAAATCTGCTTCAAGGACCTTCTCCACTTCACCCCTGATATTTTATTTGTATGAGGAGTCTAGATCACGTTAGTTATTTTATATATAGTCACCCCATTTTCTCTACCTATATATTTAGAAGTTCTGAAGAAGAATGCGGTCATTGATAAGATTCATGAGCACCTAGGATCATCTATAGAGGTGATTCATTAGAGTTCCCTAATGAACAGTTCAATTGGTAGAGAATCTTAGGTGTTAGGGAAATCAAGGTTTCAACCAAAAAGGACTTTTCCTTAGTAGTTTTCTTTCCATTTTTTTAGATCAGGAAATTCTCATGCATCTACCAGGGGATATTCTCCTATATTATTTTCTTATAGGATAAATATTCAACAGTGATTACAGTTTCTGATCATTATTGGGGCCCCACATTGTGTGGTTGGTCATATTATTTATCATCCCTATCAACAGTTATGTCTGATACCATATTTGTAGCAGGGAAAATAGGTATTTTTTCTTTTAAGAGGAGATAGAGCTGGTATATGATAGCCCCATGATGTCCCTCACCCTTAGGGATATAGGTCTGAGCACATCCATGGAGGTGGTCATCAGCAGTGAGGTAGAGGATACATACATGGATATTTTTGTGCTATGAAAATTACAACACCAAAGAGGTTAGATATTTTTTAAGGTAATATTTTCTTATCATCTACCTTATATTATAATTTATTTGTTTCTAGAGAATAGTACTCCTTTATTTTACCTAACTTGAAGTGTTCCATGGGACTCAAGTTGGAGAATCTTCTAGTTCCCTTGGGGTTGACTATATCTGTTAGAGGTTAAATTATTTTTATTGATCTATTATGAGTCCATGATTTAATGATGGCGAAACATTATCCATATGTGGATTTCTTCTTGTTATATATACAACCATATGATACCATAATTAGCATCAACTGGTTGTATTATATGCATGTATAAATTGATTTATTCAGGAGTATAGTTGAGTTATGGGATGAGGATGGATATTTTGTGATATTAATTAGTGATAGATACCATTATATGGGTTTTAGGATTTCGACCCCTCAATTTTCTTCGCTAGAAGCACTATCTATAGGTTTAGTAGATCCACAAGTGGTGGAGTTACCCAGATTCATGGAGGAGTTTCTAGTTGTTTTCCATAATGATTTTGTGACTCTAATCCCTTGAAGATATATAGAGTTTTATATAGAGTTTCATCCTAGTACCTCTCCAATTTCAATGGATCTTTATTTGATGAAACCTTTTGAGTTGTGGTATTTGTGAATTTAGATTGACAATTTGATGTAGAAGGATTTTTTATGGACCAATTTATTATCACGGGAAACTATGATATTAATTTACAAGAAGGAGGATGATTATATGTAGTTGTGTGATGATTGTTTATGGTTGAACAAGGTGATAATCAAGAATAATTAACCTCTTCTAATAATTAATTATTTTTTTGATTAGTTGAAGGGGTCCAACTAGTTTTCAAGAAGTAATTCACAATATGGATATCATTAGATGAGGGTGAAGGAGGTGGATATCCTAAATAATTCCTTCAAATGTTGGTATGGGAACTTTGAGTTTGTGATTATTCCATTAGGAATCATAAATTCCCCATCCATTTTTATGGAACCAAGAACTCCATGTTCCACAAGTTCTCAAAATAGTTTATGAAAGTGTTTATCAATGGCACACTCATATACTTAAAGTTAGAGGAGTGTCATGCTGAGAAATTTAGGGTTTTTTTCCAAGACCTTAGACACCACCAAATTTATGGAAAGTTTTCCAAATATAAGTTTTGTACATGTGATGTTCATTTGCTTTGGCATGTGGTATCTCAATATGGAGTGGTAGTTGAACCTTAAAATATTGATGTAGTTATTTATTGGGTAGAACACAAGAATGTGGTAGTGGTATGTAGTTTTCTTGTTTTCATGGTATATTAAAATTTTTTTGTATCTGATTTTACTTGGATTGTAGATCCATTAACATCTTTAACCTGAAATACGAGACTTCTATTTGGACCGGTTAATGTTAGATGACTTTTGACAACTAAAAAGAGAGGTTGATTCATGCTACCATCCTCAGAATTCCAGAGTAAGGGGTAATATTTTAGGATTATAATAATACCTCCCATATTATATTGGTAATAATATTGATGAATTAGTGGGAATTGATATGATATGGGTATAGGAAGATATATTCACACAAGAATAACTATGCCACTTATGATCTTGAGTTAGAGGTAGTAGTATTTTCTTGGTGGCTATAACAATGTCACCTCATCAGTGAGTGGTTTGTGGTATTCATAGATCATAATATCCTAAGGTATATTTTCTATTAGAATGATTTTAATTTGGTTAAGTAGTAGTGTATTGAAGTAGCTAGTGGTAAATTTTATATTGTGATGTTTGGCCTACTAGCAGATGAAGGTAGAAAATTATATACTTGGAAGTTTTTTACATCCATTGGATGTTCTTGAGTGGAAATAAGAGGATATATTTATGGATTTCATTCTAATTTTACCCTAAAACTAGTGAGGATGTTATGATATATGGGTGATTGTATACCGGCGAATGAAGTTGGATCACTTCTTAGAAATCATAGAGTCAAGTGTTGTTGAGGTTTTGGAGAGGTGGTGTAGTTTTATGGGGTACCATTGACTATAATTTCTAATTGGGGTCCTACTTTTACCACCTTAGTTTAGGTAGGTCTCCAATGTGATTTTGGTTCTCAAATATATCTCATTATAACTTTCCATCCTTAGAAAAAAGGACAAATGGAGTAGACTATTCATATATTGGATGATATATTGAAACCTTTTGTTCTTGATTTTGAAGAATCATGGGTGAAGCACATACCTGTGGTTGAATTTTCTTAAAGAAAATACATCACTCATCAATAGACATGGATCTATTTGAGATATTGTATGGGTGAAATTTTTAGTCTCTGTTGTGTTAGACTGAGGTTGGAGAACCAATGGTCCCTAGACTAGATGTGGTGTAGATCATTAAAAAGAAGGTTTAGATGATTCATGAGTATATGAAGGAGGTGAAAGTATGTTATAATTAGTATGCTAATTAGAGGAGGATAAAACTATATTTTTAGGTTAGGGACCTGGTGTTCTTTAGATTTTCTCTTTATTGTGGACAATAGAGGTTTACGTGGGGGAGTAATTTTTCTCCTCAGTTTATTGGTCCATTTAAGGTGTTTCTATTACATCATGAACCTTAATAAACCCATAATTATAATTTTAATATAAATTATTTTATTCTCATAAAATTTCATGATATTTTAGGTTCAATGTTTTATATAATTATGACAAATTCATATAATACAAAGTGGACACTTCCACTCAATGTCCATTTTTTTCATAAAAATAGGATTCTTAAATTTAAACCCATGTTTTATTAAAAAAATATTTTCTTTTTTTAATATGAATCCCAATAGTATAAATACAAACCTTTCCATATTTCACTCTTATATTGAAGCCATTTTATTTCTTTTTAAATTTGGGATGAGAACAAAAATATCATTAAGGTGTACAAAAAGAAAGTAACTAGTTATTCCATTTTAAAATCATAAAATCTCATAGAAAATTTACCTTTTATATAATTAAACTTATAATAAAAATAATCATTTATTTACTCAATAAATAAAATTCACATCCCAAATATTTTCATAAAACATATCATAAGAAATCCTAAAGGAAAAATCCTAATCATGAGGGTTTATTGCAAAACATGAGTACTCATGAAAACATTTTGTTTTATAAAATATAATTTTCACCCATAAAAATTGGTGTAAAATTTACTTTAAACATAAGCTTATTATATTAACTTATTAAATAAAAATAATTCATGAAAAATCATTTTTAATAATAGAAAATTCATGTAGGTGCCTTGGGAAATCATATTTATATCAATCTTACAATCACTTTTATAATAACTGATGTAATAATCCACACTGTTAATCTAAGAAGACCATTTCAGGATATACTCAACACTAAGAGGGGGGGGGGGGGTGAATTAGTGTTGGGAACTTTTTAACCAATTATAACCTTTTATCCCTTTGCCTCTTAGACATGTTAGAATATTTATTCTCATATTTTATTTTCCTTATCATATGAAAGTATATAAAATAAAGTAAAAGATGGAACAAAATATTTCTACAAGGTTCATTACTTAATAAGAATATATGATCTGTTCCTTGTATAGTGATGACCATTTCACAAATTTAAACTATAATTAGATTCCTTTTATATTTTTTTGGATAGAAAAGATCCATATACCAAGTGTGGTTCACTACACTTTTGGAAGGGGTATGGAAATAATCCTGAATCCCTGGACTAGTAATAACCTTATCTAACTTGTAGCTCCTCTCTTGTTATTTATACTACCTATGTAGACAGTTTCCAAATTATTAGGTTAATTTGTAACACTAAGAAAGTATTCCACCTATTTATACTTCTATTGGATGTCATAATGCTTCATTATTATTCTTTCTTCTTATTCTAATGTTAATTGCACACCAATGAGAAATAAACTCTTTTTCTTATTCAAAATAACAAAATGAAAATTTCTGTTCCTTTTCTTATTCCTTTATCTTGAAATTTAACATATGATACTTACATTTGATCCTATCTATCCAATGAAAGTTCATATGGTGATAGTTCATCTAATCCCTTCTCCTCATTCTTCTTGTGAAACCTATTCATCTGGTAATGTTTGTCTAATGATGTTCATCTAATATAAGTTTTTCCACTATAATTTCATATTCTACCTTATTTTTCCCTTCAACTAGTACCTTTCTATCTGGTGAATCTTCTTTATTAGGTTAACTATTTCTGCATACAATGCTTTTACTCTGCATGATGCCCCCTACTCAATTCAGAACTTCTTCTTATGATGCTTCAACCAGAATAAGAATTTCTCTCAAGCTTCTTGGTTTTCACTTCACCAAAAAACTCTAATTATTAAACATTTCACATATCCTCAGCATCACTCATAACTCAAAACATGATAAGATACTCCTCATTTCACTGAATACCCTTTATATAAACATAGTTTCTCCACAAACCTAGGGAAATGAGAACACTCAAATTTGAACCCCCCAATTCCAAATTTTAATCTCCTACTCAATTATTTCTTCAATAAAACACCTTTAAACTTCCTAAATTATTAGATTCAACCAATCTTCATAGGATACCTCCTAATATATAGACATCAATGATCTTCTTAAATTTTCCTAAAATATTAATAAAATCACAATCTTTCTTCATGATTATCAAAATATTGAATTTATATCTTAGCATCACAATAATTTAAGACTTTATGAAAACTTTTCAAATTTATTTGAACATTCTTCCCTATAATTCATAAAAAATCTTATTCTTGGGAAACTTGGTTCAGTGTTCCTTCACAACTTTTTAAGAAAATCATATAATTCTTTCTCAAGACTCTTCCTCTGACTGATGATATTATTTACAAAACATTTGTTCAATAAATTATTTGTTCAACTAATTTGATCAATATTCCCTTGAAAGTATTTACAATATACTTTCATAAGGAACTTCCTCTATTCAATGAGTTAATAGATGTTTTTTAATTTTACTCCATCTGATGAACCATTATAGATATGCACTACTCCTTATGTCTGATAAATTCATAGAACTCTTCCAAATGAATTTGTAACATTGATCTAAATGTCCTTTTAACAATTTTCATGATGAAATCATTCAAAAAATTCTTATTTAATATAATAAAAAACCACTCTCTTCATTTGAAAACATTTATCTCATGCCACTACTCAAAAACTTCTATATGATGATTTCCTTAAAAATTAAGCCTTCTGTCCTCATAAAATCTTCAGCATGTAAACTTTAATATGATGAATATCAATTGGAAACCTCTATCTAATGAATTCATATCGATACTTTTTCATTCAATAATGTTCTTAAGTTTCCTTTGATTGAATTTATATAGCTCTTCATACACCTTCATACAACATTATATAGAATCATGAAACACTTCATGATGTTTGATACATCTAAGGGATAGAAATACATCATTAGATTTATCTCTCTTTCATATATTCTTTTATTTTCTTCCAAAAATAATATTTTAATCATAAATATAATACATTGTGATGTTTAAATAATAAAGAACACATTACTTAGCAGTGTTTTATATATTTTTCTGATTATTATCCATCTGATGTAATCATAAATGAATTTTTTTAACATTTATTTCCATTAGTTATCTGATAAACTTAGTACATTCACATCAATCCACTATCATTATGAACATTACTTCTATGATCTATAAATCTTTCCTTTAAATAATGGACTTCACACCTTGGTACATATAATGGAATATGTAATAACTAATTTATAAAAGTCCATCCATTAGAAACTATTTCTGATGAAATTACTAAGAAAACTCAACCTAATGGAGCTACATAGAAAAATTCATTTGATAGACTCAGTCCAATTGAATTCATATGATCACTTTGGTATACTAGACTCTAAATTTGTTTCCTATAGGCTCAAGTTTATCATTTCATTCATTACATACTTCTCCATCCATTCAGTTTTTCCTTCTCTATATAGTAAAAAACTATTTAAAAACTTCTTAAAGAATCTCCTTATGTAAAATTCATAATGTTGATAATAAACATGCTTCTCGAAACATTAAGTACATGTTTGAGACTTTAAGAACAGATCATTAATCATTATATGTAAACTCAAAGTCCTCAAAGAACTTTCACTTTTGAAGTAATTAATAATCTCCATATATACTAAATTAAATAACACCATTTATATGATTTTTAACATAATAAGACTTGATAATTTTCTTTATTCTTCATCCATTCATCCAAGACACATAAAATTTATTACCAGTCTTGGATACTTCAACCAAACCATCCAAAAAATTTATCTTTATACCAACAAATTCTTCTTTATAACTTCTTCAACATATTAATATCAATGAAATATTTCTATTTCATTTACAACCATTTAAAATCATTTAAAATCATTGAAAACCATATTAAAAAATACAACTCACACATAAAGTGGGATCTTCAATCTCCACCTTTGTATTTGTTTTCAGTACCATCAAAGTAATTTCCAAATGAATATGTTAATATGTGAATCATTCTATACCTTTATTCTCAAAGTTTTCCTCCACTATACTATTCCAAACATTATTTCATTTCACTATCTCTCCACTTTATTAAAAATAAATACAAAAGTTCATGGGAAAATGGTATAAGTTCATTCTTAATAAATGTTCCGTACATCAATTCACTATAAGTCTATATAATCCAAGATTAATGTATAAAACAAGAGGGTTTGATTTAGACAAAAAGGCTACCCTTACCAATTGATCATGATACCTCATATAATGAGAAATCATAAAATTTTATTTAAGAGTTTTATACTTTTATTCCAATCTAAAAATTCTAATTATGGTATGAAACCCTTGTAAGATATATCAACCTAAAACTTTTGTACTCACTCAAAAAAATAGATTAAAAACATTTAAGTACAACTACCAGGATAAGTGGATTTGGATAACTTTTATGTTTCCAATTTTCTTATGTGAATGATTAATTAAATCCCCATTTGTATTAATGTTTTTATCTTGAGTAATAAAAGATGAGAGATTAATAATAATGTACCTTTATAATGAAACTCCTTTAGTCACATTCCATAATAATCATATTTATATGAAGTAATGATTCTAGAAGAAACTTCATCACACTTCAATTTTCTCCCCCTCAAGGAGACATTCCATTCAATCTTCATAAATATGAATCTATTCAATATATATTCTTTAGAAAATTTATTTTGGGAAGTAATAAAAATGGATATTTCTTATGTGGATGATGGGAATTTTGAAAATTTCCACATCTTCAGCATAAATGATATTTTTCAATATATTCATTTGGAATATAAAATATAAGATCAAATTAATATGGAAATCATTAATTTAAAATGTCCAATTTAATTTCATTAAGGATGATCCTCTAATAAATTTTCTAGTAAATCAACTTAGGAAACATTATAGGATGAAAAGTCCCTTTCTAAACACTATCCAGGGTTAAAAACTATTTCACTAACTTAGGTTATCCCCCCGAGATCATGCTTCACCTTCAAATACATATTTTAAAAGAGAAAATAAAAAAAAGGTTAAGGGAAAAGGTGGATCTCCCTTGCTTCTTAATGTGAACATAAAAGTTTATATAGTTTTCCTAAATAATTTGATCCATCTATTCTTGAGTTCATTCTTGTACATCTGAACTTTAGTTCTGATTTATCTTAGAAAAAAATCAACATTTTCACTTATTATACTTTTCTTAGAGAGATTTTATTATTAAAAAAACTCCTAGATGATGAATTATTAATAATTTCAAATACTTATTTTTGTTCTTGTATAATGGTTAAATAACCATTTGTATTATGACCAACTTTCTTACACCTCTCACATAGAACTTATTTAACACAAGAGTTGTATTTTTTTGACAACCTCCCATGTACTTTATCTTCATCATGTGAAGTATTTTATTTTCCTTTTTCACTACACTTTTCTTGTTCTTATTCCATTTTCATCATTATATACAAATCATCTATCTAGATAGATAAATATCATTAAGTACATTCAAAATTGGTTTAGATTTTACACATGGATTATTCTGAGTTCTATCCTTCTTATTAGTTATTTTGGATGTTAAAATTTTCTTCAACTTCTTGGATTTTTTATTTAAGGAATTCTCAAATTTTCCACCTAATATATTCTTGGTTGGAAATTTGTTTGTAAATTTTTTTCCTTATTTCTTGTGGCCTCCATTATTTCATACATCAACAATATTTTCAGGCTTTATAATTCCATTTGAAGTATATATATTTTTCATAAACTGTGGATGTATCTTCTTCATCTTTGGCTTTCTCCCCCCTTGGCATGAGAATACTTTATGCTTTAAAATTTAGAGGATTGTACCAACAATAAAATATTCAATTCCCAAATCCTTTATAATTTAACATTTAGAGGATTATACAAACAATATAATGTAAAATACTTGAATCTATTAGAGAACCAACATTGAACCAAAAACTTTGATCTTCTTATATCTTTTGTTCTATATTTTTGGGTCTTATTTATAAATAATTGGACTCTTCATCAGGAACTAATTTCCACACTATTTTTCCAATCCACTATAATCATGGTTATTGGATTTTTACCACCTTCATCCATTATTATACAGATTTTTTTTCTAAACTGAAATATCCATGAAAAATTATTTAAAAACATTATTACAAGGTGGTATGGATGGAACCTCTTTCATCATAACTTCCTGAGAAATATCATTGAATGAATTCATGACCTTCTTATCACATGTTTGAGGTATTTTATAATTATAATCCTCCAATTTTCACGATGCAACAACATAAAATTTATATTTCTCTTGTTAAGACTCTATATATATCTTCTCAATATTAACAAGCTTAAATTACAATTCTAGGCATCTCATATTGAGGGTGTTTTTTTATCTTCATTCATAATCACCTTCTCTTTACAACCTTCTTCATTCTTTTAACATCCTATTCATGCAAATAATCTTTTTTTATAATAAAGAGTCAATTTACTTGATCTTATTGGATTTTAAATCCAAATAAAAATCTTTAAAGTCAATGCTATTTTTCAACTTTTCATTAAGGGAATGAGTATTTTCTTACAAAATATTTTTAACTTCATATTTCTATTCAACTTATTTGAGATAATTGTTTTAAAACATTGAGGAAATTATTTCAAGATCCACCCTTTCTATTTCAAAGGATTAAACATAATTAGAGATATTAATACATTCTACAACATATTATTAGAAATCCGTTTCCATATTATCTACTTATTCCAAATGGGTAATCTCTTCCTGCATTATTTGAATGAATCCAAAAACAAGGGAGACTATTTATTTGGGAATAAAATACCAAATATATTTCAATCTACTAACTGATATATCTTGATAAGTTTTAGATAAATTATCATCAAGAATTATGCTAGGACATTCTATTTGAAGATAGTTTATATAAGAATTATAACAAACCTCATAATCAATTAACACTCTTGATTCACTTGAGGTAGGATGTTGTCCTTATACTTAGTGGTAAATTGAACCATATGTTCTATACTTTCGAAGATAGATATATCTTCATTGTTATAAAGGTATTAAGAATATAATACTTCCTATTATTTAGATAAAAGTGATATCATATTTAATATTCTTATTTCTTGTACATCATGGTCATGGTAGAAATATAATTATGCTCAGATCTAACAAAATCTTCCTCAAAACTAAATATCATTGTTAATATAGTAAAGAGACTCAAATATTAAAAAGAGAATAAATTCAACATAGATAATATAATAGAGGTGAACATACCCTCCAATAACGATAGATAGGACCACTTCAGAATACACTCAACACTGAGGGAGGGGGCGGGGGTGAATCATTATTTGGAACTTTTTAACCAATTATAACTTTTTATACATTTACCTATTAGAACTATAAGGATACTGATTCTCATATTATCTTTTATTTTTCATATTTAAGTATATAAAATCAAGTAAAATATGGTACCTAATATTTTTATATGGTTTAGTACTCAATAAGAGTATCCAGTCCTTTCCATGTATGATGATGAATAGTGTATGGATTCTCCACTGTAATGAGATACTTGTTATAGTGGTTTTTATAGAAAAAAATCCTTATCCAATGTGTGGTTCCCTACACTTTTGAATGGTTTATATAAATAATCTTGAATCCATGGACTAGTTGTAACCTTTTCCAACTTGAAACTCCTCACTGGTTCTTTATACTACCTGTGCAGATAGTATCTAACTTCTTCAGTTACTTTGTAAAACCAAGAATGTATTCCACCTGTTGATAATTATATTGGATGTCATAGTGCTATGTTATTATTCTTCCTTATTCTTTTAATGTTACATTCATAAAATTAATAAATAGAAATTTTTTCCTATTCATAAAATAAAAATGAAAGATTATATTTCTTATATTCTTCCTTAATCCATTTTTTTTCATCTGATCCTTCCATTTAATCCTAACCATATGATTAAAGTTCATCCATTGATAGTTAATCTGATACCTTATTCCCTTTCTCATCATGAAACCTTTTTATCTGGTACTATCTATTAGATGATGTTTGTCTGACACAAGTTTTTATTCTGTCATTTTTTATAGTACTTCTTCTTCCATTTGAATGATACCTATCTATTTAGTGACTCTTATTTATCCAGTGCACTATTTCTCTATCTAGTGATTTTTCTTAGTTCGGTACCCCCTACTATGTATGATACCTCTCCCAATTATTTTAACTAAATGAGAATTACTTTCAATCCAATTGGATGAAACTTCCTCATGTCACTCAAATTATTCATCATTATTAATAACTAAAACATCACTCATAACTCACAACTCGATCAACAAATCCTTATTGAACCAAATCCCCTTTATATAGGAATAGTTCCCCATAAACTTGGGGAAAGAATCATGCTTAAATTTGAGCCTCCTATTTCAAAATTTGAATCTCCCATTTGATTCTTTCTTCATTTTACTACCTTAAAACTTCCTAAAATATAGGATTTTACTAATATTTGTAGGAAGACTTATTAGTTATCAACTTCAATGATCTTTTTAAACTTTATAAAATATTAATAGAATCAAAATATTCCTTCATGAGTATTGAAATGTTTAACATGCAACTCAACATCACCAAAATCTATTGTTTTGCGAAAACTTCATAAAGTTCTTCAAAAATTACATATGGTACAAATTATTAAAAACTCTTCCACTTAGAAAAAATAATTATGTGTTCCTTTAAAACTTAATAAGAACAACAAAAAATTATTTCTCAAGACTCTTCCTCTTACTGATGATATGATTCACAAAAATTCATTCAATAACTTCTTTTTCTGATGACACTATTCAATATTCCCTTGAAAGAATTTCCAAAATAATTCCATAAGTATCTTCCTCTATCTGATGGGTTCTTATATGTTAGTTAGTTTTCCTTCATAGGATGAACCATTAAATATTTAATCTACTCCATCTATCCAATAAATTCATATATCTCTTCCATATGAATTTTTAACACTTAACCCAATGACCTTATAACACTTTTTCCGATGACATCATTAAAAAAAATATTGTTTGATATAGAAAAAAATATTCTTATTCATTCAAAAACATCCATCTGATTCCACTACTTGGGAACATCTATTTGATATATTTCCTTAAAAACTTATTTCCACTAAATTCATAAATTCATCAGCATATAAAATTCAGTCCAATAACCATCACTTGAAAACCTATGTTTGATAACTTCATATTAAGATATATTAATTTAATGAAATTCATAAGTTTCATCTGATTTATCATATATAGATTTACATCTGATGAATGTTATTAGGAAAATTTATTAAATGAATTTATTTATAAACCTCTTTCTAATCATTTGAGAATTTTTATTTGATAGAGTCTGTCAGATGAATTACAAATATTGTTGGATAGTCTTCATACTTTCTTTCCCAAGCCATAACCTCACCAACACTTACTGCATTCATTAATTGAAACTTATTCACTTCACATATAAATCATTTTTCATGTCCATCTGATTTAATTTGTATTTTATTCATACACCTTTATACAACTTTATCTAGAATCATGAAACACTTCTTAATTTTGGATACATTTAAGGATCAACAATGTACCACCATATTTTTCTCTCTTTAAAAAAAGATTTTATAGTCTTCCAAAATTCATCTTTGAATCATAGACATAAGACATTATGATGTTTAAAAAATAAAGGTCACATAACTTATAAATGTTTGATATGTTTGTTTGATCATTATCTGTATAATGTGACCATGAATGTAAATGGTTAAACATTTATTTCCACCAGTCATCTGATCAACATAGTCTATTCAAATGAATTCACTATCATTATGAACATTACTTCAGTGACCTCCCAAACTTTACTATGAATGATGGACTTCCCACCTTACTGTTGAGTCAATAAGGTTTTCCTTATGACTTTTCCATTCCTTCTTGTTTTGAAAATCACAAACACCTTATCTTTAAGAAAAATTGCTTTTATAAGAAAAGTTGCTTTCTTAAGGAAAATTGCTTTTATAAGGAAAATTGCTTTCTTAAGAAAAATTGCTTTTATAAGGAAAATTGCTTTTATAAGCAAAATCACTTTTATAAGAAAAATTATCCTTATCATATTTTCATCCATATTTTTTTTCTTAAGTATGAGATTCAGATTCATTTTCTCGGAATCGTTGAAACTTTTTTATAAAGCATTCTGTTTTAGGATTCGGATTCTGGATAAGAACTATAAGGAAGTTTCATTCCGAATTCCGGATATGATCTGACTAAGTTCTATTACAGATTCAGAATACGAATTCTGAAGAAGAATTCTCATTACGAATTCTAATGAAGAAATCCCATTCCGAATTCTCATTACAAATTCTAATGAAGAAATCCCATTCCGAATTCGCATTACGAATTCTGATGACGAATTCTCATTACGAATTCTGATGACGAATTCTCATTACAAATTCTGTTGACGAATTCTCATTACGAATTCTGATGACGACTTCTCATTACGAATCCTGATGATGAATTCTCATTACGATTTCTGATGACGAATTCCCATTACGAATTCTGATGAAGAGTTCTCATTAAGAATTCTGTTGACGAATTCTCATTACGAATTCTGATGACGAATTCTCATTACGAATCCTGATGATGAATTCTCATTACGATTTATGATGACGAATTCCTATTCTGAATTCACATTCCGAATTCACCTATTAAACAGAATTTGAGTATCTTTGTTTTATACACTCTGAATTAATTCAGACTCCAAAAAATATCTTTGTTAGACTCCAAACTTCTATATTACTTACATTACTATAATTTTTCTACTCTCTATTATTTTCATTACACTCTGAACCTTCACTCCGAAGTTTTCATTCCGAACTTTTATGTTAGAGTTTAAAATGATGTCGTACATTCTGTTACACTTGTTTTGTTATAAAACGATGTCGTCTATTTTGTTATAAACTAACCATTGTCTAAGTGACACGTGTACAGGTCCCTCCGATCTTTAAGGAAAATATGACCGTTGGAGAAGGAGCCTAACTTACCTATAAATAGGAGCTCATTTGAAAGAGCTCGGTGCTGAAAGCTGATAGCTGATGGCTGAAAAAGTGCTGAAAGGCTGACTAATCTGCTTGAAGTGATTTCTAGAGAGAGAGTCTCTTATTAACTCTCAAAGCTTCGTGCGACTCCGAATGTTGGTGATTACATTCGAGGGATTCTGGGGATAGGAAGACAGAGGTGCCGACTACCTTGAAGTTCGAGGGCTTCCTTGCTGAGGAAGACAAAGGTTGCCAACTACCTTGAAGTTGAGGGCTTGCAGGGATAGCAAGACAGAGACTCCGATCTTCATATCGAGGGCTTACCCTGGTGTGGGTAAGACAGACTTGCTTGAAAGTATAAATCAAGGGATCTTTATCCAAGGTTGTTGGATACCCTTCTCTTTGGGTTAAAAGACTTAAATCTTGTTACTAGTAGTTTTACTACTTGTTCTTATTCCGCTGCATTTTTTAATATAAGGAAAGTATAAATTTCTTATACTTCCTTACTTGTACTCTGTTTCATTTAGATTCTATACGCTTTAAGGTAGAATCTCATATTGTAAATCTTTTGTTAAGTTTCAATTTCCGGAACCATATTTCTGGAACCCTCGTTCGGAATCTCTTTCCTAGTTTGCATTCGGTGTTAGAGGTGTTGTGAATTTGCTTAGTTTAACTTTGTTAAACTTAGTATTTTCCTTTTCTTAAGGAAAACATAGGTATTATTAAATAACTTTAAAGGTTCCAAAGGAATTTTTAAAGTATAAAATTCACCCCCCTCTTGTATATTGAGCATCTACATCACTATTTCGATCCTACAATTGGTATCAGAGGTTGGAAACCTCTTACTCTATACCAATATTACATTTGGTATCAGAGGAGGTCTCTGAAATACTTGTACTCACATACAAGTTTTTATTGCTCACTTTATCATTCCGAACTATCTTATTACGAATTTTCCCATTCCGAACTTTTCCCATTCTGAACTTTGTTATTACGATTCTTTGCTACTAACGAGTTTGTGTGCAAAGTTATTTTAAGTATGACATGAATTAATGTTGGTTCAATTGACAATATAAATCCGACAAGACCACCTATATTTGATGGTAATGACTATGAATACTAGAGAGATCGTATGAATACTTTTGTTATCAATACTGGAGTAGACAACTTTTTTATGCTTACTGGTGATTATAAAATTCCTGACAAGGAAGTCAGATCTTTTACTAATCAAGAAAAGCAAGAATATCAACTCAACTCTAAGGTACACAATACTTTACTATGTTCAATGACCAGAAATATATATAGCCAAATTTCTTCTTGTGAAGCAGCTAACTGTATATGGAAGAAGTTAGAGGTTACACACTTTGGGACTTCTAAAGTGATTGAGACTAGAAGAGCTATGCTTAGAGATGAATATCATGGCTTCAATTTTCCTTATGGAGAACCTATCTGTAAAGTTCAACAAAGATTTATGACTATTGTCAATAGTCTACAATCTATGGGAGAGAAAGGTTTAGATGATGAAGCTCTTGTAGACAAGATAATTGATATTATGCCCAATGAGTGGGAATCCAAGAGAACAGCTATAGATGAGAACAGGAAGGTAACTCAAATTACTCTTGATGAGCTTTTTGGAACTCTTCTACAACATGAAACTAGAATGAAGAGAGATGCTGACAACATCAAGAAGAAGAATGGAAATGGTACTGTTGCTTTTACTACAACTTCAAATCAGATGAAAGCTAAGACTCCTGAGAGAGTAACCAGATCCAAGTCTAAGAAATTCATTTTCCAATCCGAATCTAGTGAGAGTGAAGTCTCAGAAAATGAATTATCCAATCTTGATCGAAGGATGAACAAGATAGCTGGACAGAGAAATTTTCAATCTAAGTATAAAAAGAAGGACAAGAAAGATAAGAAAGATGGAGAAGTTACTTGTTATGAATGTAAAAGAGCTGGACATATTAGACCATATTTCCCTATGCTCAAAAAGAAAGAAAGGAAGGAAAGGCATTCAGACAGAAATAGGAAGAAGTATTATAAAGATAAAGCTAAGAAAGTTCTGAAAGCTAATGACACCTGGAGTGCCAGTGGTGGTGACTCTTCAGATGAATCTTGTGATTATGAATCTTCAGGACAGAAGAATCTTGGTCTTATAGCCAGATTACCTATTGATAATAATTGTCTTATAGATAAGGTACGAAATGCTGAATCATTGACCAATATTTCTTTAAATTCTAATGATAGTAAGTATTATAACTCTTCTGATGAAGAATCATATTCTGATGAGGAAAATACTTTACCTACTTATGAAGAAGTCTCTAGGTTTGCTGAACTTCTTGAGATTGAGAATTCCAAACTCAATAAGAAACTTGATAAGGAAAATTCTAGGAATTCTATTCTTACAAAAGAGATATCAGATCTTTTTAAAGATCTTGATAAGAAAAATGCTGATTTTGAAAATATTTCAAAAAATCTTGAGGAAGTAAGTTCTGAGAAGAACAAACTTTTTAAAGAGTTAGAAAAAGTAATTTCTAATAAAAATGTTTTCGAGCCTAACTCTAGTTCAAAAACTAATGATTTTGAGGATAAAAACTTGGTTGTAAAACTCAAGTCCGAAATTTTTTCCTTAAAGAAGTGTTTATCAAACTTTACCCATGGTAAAGAAAATTTTGATAAGATGTATTCCAAAATATGACCTTTAAGAAATAAATCCGTATTTGGTTATACCCATGCAAAACCTATTTTTAGTAACAATTATTTTGTTCCTCAAAGTGCCCCATTTTGTACCAAGTGTCAATGTGGTGGTCACTGGGCAAAGAATTGTTCCTTAAACAAAACCCAATCTCTAGGATTTCACAAAGCTTACTTTTCTAAGAAAATGTGGATACCTAAAATTTTTTTGTCTGGAAATCTCGGATCCAAACAAGTTTGGATTCCGAAAGTCTAATTTTCTTCTTGATTTCAGGAAAATAAAGAAAGTACCAGCAACAATACATGGTGCATGGATAGTGGATGTTCCCGGCACATGACTGGTAACAAAAGCTATTTTGAAAAGATTATAAAAACCAAAGGAGATATTATTCTTCTGTTTATTGGAACGCAAGATCAACTTGCTGATATTTTCACAAAATATTTGCCTTCTGATAGATTTGAATATATTAAACAGAAGTTAGGAATGATAACCGTAAGGTAATATTTCTTAATTAACTTTCTATTAAAAAAAATCTCCTTATAGTAATAAACTCCTTTTCATAGGGGGAGTACATTTGATTGTTTTTTTAACAAAGCTTTTCAAATTTTTTTTTCAAACTTTTCGAAACGAAGATTTCCGAAATGGAACTTTCGGAACTAAATTTTTCCAAAATGGACATTCTCGTACAACATACTTCAGAAATGGAAGTGTTCGTATTGAACCTTTCCGGAATGGAAAATTTTCGTACTGGTATTTTCATAACGGAACTTTCGTACTGAATCTTCCATAATAAGTTTTTCGTTTTCAAATTTTGTAATGAATTTTTCATACTAAGTTTTTTTCCTTACAAAGTTTTTTTTTTCATACTGAGTTTTTTGAAATTCGTTTTCCGTAATAAGTGTTTTCGTAGTGAGAGTGTTTTCCGTAGTAAACTTTTTAGAACTTTGTCTTTTCATAATAAAGTTTTTTTAGTCTTCTTTATATTACCCATTACGAATAATCCTCCTAATCCAATCCGAAAGGTATGATTACCTTACTTAAGTTTTCGTAGTCATATTTTGCTTGCTGGAATTTTCTTGTATTATGTTTTTGGATTATAGTTTTCTTAATTATTTGTCTTAATAAAAACCTCAAAAAGATCGGATTCAAGTTTTCAACCGTCAGATCTGATCTCAACTCATTCCAACCGTTAGATCAACTGTGGAATGTGAACCGTCATCTCGTTGCCTATATAAAGGGGACCCAAATACTCGTCCCACATAGATCTCAAGCTCTCGCGTCTCGAATCTCTGCCTCTCTGATTTAAGGCCGTTCCGAACTTCAGTTTTCTCCGTTCCGAACTTCTCAGAGGACTTCAGATCCGAATGTCTGCAGAGTTAGCATCTCAAGAAATGTCATCCACTAAGCCTATTTCGCAATGGTTAGTTTACAGAGAAAGGTTAGTCCATCCGGATTTCTTCAACAACTATGATTCCCTTATTTCAAAGAACATTAAGTTGAATGGCTGGGAAGATGTTGCGGTGTCAAAAAACGGGAACCAAGATGATGTATATTCAGACTTACTTGTTGAGTTTTATGAATCAGTTTCCTTCTTTAAGGAAGATAATAGGGAGAATTTCTCTTTTAAGTCTTATGGAAAGACTTACAAGCTTTCTCACACCAAGGCTGCAAGCTTGGTAGGGCTGTCTTATGAAGGAGAAGTCGAGTTTATCTCACATGTGTTGCCAGACTCTAAGGGTAGCTTCGACAAGGAAAAAGCCTTAGAAACTCTTGGACTGGCTGATGACAAGGCTCCGAAAATTGCAAGTCTATCTACAAATTTCCGGATTCTGGAGTTATGGGTGCAAGGACTTATCATACCGAGGAAAGGTGATAAAGATAGCTTGAAGAAAAGAGAGATCTATATCTTAGATTTCATGATAAATCTAAGGAAGTTCAACTTGATGAAGCACATTCTTATTACTATTGAAAATTTGAAGAAAGGAAATCTGAGAGCTCAGATTATTATGTATCCAGCAATCCTCTCCAAGTTAATTGTTCGGTGCCTTGAGTCTTTCAAGGAGGCTTGAAAATCTAATCCAAGAGTTTGCAAGATCATGCTGGTCAGCGATGGTACTCTTAAGAGGATGGATGTGGCTTTCAACAAGGAAACTGGTGAGTTCTTCGATTTTCCAAATCAAGAATGTAACGCCCCGACCCCAGCTACCCAGAGTCGGTGAATTACTTCGTAACATTGGCATGATCACAAAAGATCAAGTCTCGAAAGACTGATTAGTTTAGTAGCCTTGGAAACACTGGATACATAAGTAAACGTTACATTACATCATAAAGTGAAAAACTACAATAACAAAGTCTCCATAGTCCACACTCATATCCTCTTCTCACAATCCCTGCAGGTCATTCATAAAATACTTCTTCACATCCTGGAAAATATTAAAACATTGAAAGGGGTGAGCTCAGATGCTCAGTAAGGATAACAATATAGCGGAAGCTTTCATCAATAAACATAAACATTTAAGGCAATGTATAACTAAAACAAAAGCCTTTTAAACTTGAACTTCAACATAATATGGCAAAAGTAAAATGAGATAATGCCATTCACTTCTTCACATGGATATTCTACTGGTCGAATAATCACATGCAATATCAATAACCACTTTCATAATGAGGGAATGTATAATGCCAGACATTCTGAAACACTTTGTCAAGGCCTCGGCCAAGACGTCTAAAATGATTAAGGCCTCGACCAAAACCATAAATCAAATTGGGAAAGGGCCTCGGCCAATTCCACGTCTAGTTGTCTCATGAGACCTACCGATGCATTGAGGAGCTATAGCGGGCTCCACCCGTCACTTATTAAGTCTAATACATTCCTCATATGAATAGGTTTAAACATATCATAAACCATAACATAATCGTATCACATAAAACATGCACAAAGGAAACATAACATTTCCACATTTCAATCACAAGATATCAATACAGAACATTGATATAATAAAAACGCTTTCAAAACCATTTTCAATACCAAAATAAAAGAAAGTTAAAACTTTGGATTTATTTTTCATTAAAAAAAATGATGGCTTGTAGAGGAAGCCGAAACTCAAATAATAGTCACGGCGGCGGAGAAGTCATTGTCGCCGCATAAGTACGGAAAGAAAAACATTCCCTTTTTGTCGTTTAGTAAAACGCTTCGTATAAAAAAGATTCCTTTTGAATAAACGTAAAAGTCAAAGGGGTTTATACACCGTATAAAAGAAAGTTGTGTATAAAACCAAATATGCCTCAATGAAAGGAGATTGAGACGAAGTCCTTAAAAAGATCATTTTTAAAATAAAATAGATCTATTATGTGTATTCACTATAGGTACACATAAAGAAAGTAAAAATACAAAATAATACATAATAATATCATGACATAATTTGAAAGTAGGAGATTAACCCAAAGAATGGAAGTTGGGTTAAGAAATTCCCTTACCTTGCGTCTTGTCCTGACTCGACCGTTCTTTAACCTCCTGAATAATAAACTAGAGTTAATTTATATTTACTTAAGAACCTTTTTCATTTTCATTATTCCATTTATATCACTTATTACCATGTTATGAACATTATGTAATTATTTAAGTTAATAACGGTCATTTTGTCGATCTTTGGTACTTGAGTCAACAATAAACTTCTTATAATTACAAGTTGTTTATGTGGTAGAATATCCATTATCTCCAGAATTATATTCATGATTTAGATGTCATATATGTCATATATATCCAGTATATACATTCATTTATAATATTATGTAACATTTAGAGGTAAGAAATGAAATGCACCGTTCATGGAGACGGTAAGCCGTACGTACGCATGAACGCTACTTTCATTTCTATTTCATATTTAATGGAATGAAATCATAATTATATAAAGGTATAATATAGTTCCAGTATAATATCATATATAATATCATTTACTCCATCCTTTATACATCCCACATATGGCATTAACGATTCACATCACTTTGAGGGGGCGGTAGTCCACACTTCCTAAAATGAAATTATCGTGTTTTACCCATAATGGAAATCATAAAGTATGCCATAAATGAGAAATGCAGAAGCAAAAGTAAAACATAAACATATTATATATCATATATAAAAATAGTGACATCTTAATGGCCACCTTTTAAGGTGTTATATGAGTGTTGAACAATCATCGTTTCGTGAGGCAGAAATTCGCCATCCACAGAAACCGTATGTTCATTAACCATTAGATGTAGGTGTGTGTAAGTTTAGCTCGAATACTTCTTATAAAAACATACTAGTATATTGATGATACTGGTTTTGTTACAAAATAAATGAATAAAAATAGTTTAGGGGGTTGGAGAAGAAAAATAAACCAAAACAACATTAGAGAAGACATTACCTCGAAATCGGGTAACTCTTTTTGATTTGAGCCAAAGGCTTCCTTGGGAAGAGTTCTGCCCAAAGTGAGGCTTCTAGGAGTAAGAGAGGTATGTTGGGAGAGTATTTGGGCAGAGGTTGGCCAAGACAAATGGCTTGAAGGTGTGAATAAGGTGGGAGAGGTGGGGGCCTTTTATAAGTGGAGAGGAGGGGCTCTTTTGGAAAGATTGAAATGTTACATTATTATACAATGCTTTTCGGATTCTAAAGGTCCCACACGTATATAATTCGTGGATAAGGTGATAAGGGTTCGAAATCTCCTCATCCAATAGGCTTTGGACAAGTGTAAGACTTGGATTTTGCATTATCTTCTCATTTTATTTAAATCGTTAAATAATGAGGTCATTGCTGCATCATAATGATGTCATAAATAATTTAATTTATTTAATGTCTAAAAATTATAAAAAAAATACTATGATGTAGAAAATCTTTTTATATTTCTAATGAATATTTATAATCAAAATTTGGACTTGTGTAACCCCACTTAAAAACTGTTTTAGTAAAACAACTCATGTTTGTGTCAATTTAATTTTAACATTAAATAAATATATATTAATGTCATTTTCCAACTAAAGTGGCTCCATGGGGTCCCCAAGTTGACACATGGGTTGTCTTGGTCTGCCATGACTCATCCAATATGAGTAGGACAAGTGTCATGCTCATCTCATATTATTATAACATTATTTGTACCTTAAACTATACTAATTACCTCTAATCGCGATTAAGAACTTAAAAGTTACTATTCACCAAAAAATTATTTTAATCTCATTGAACCACATTTTACTTCTTAATGACAACCATTTATGTCGGATTTTTGAAAATAAAATCACAGAAGTGGTAATATTTCATTTAAACGAAAAATCAGTTATTTAACTACCACTTAGTGGTTTCACTATTCATCAAAAATTGAAGTTTTTTAGAACAATGCCAAAATTTCACCCTAATCTATAATTGATATTCCGAATTCAAAAATGATGTCTATTTTACAAAATTCCATTCATATAAGTTTCATTAATTAATTTTATAATTAATTCCCGCTGTCACAACAAATAGCGTGTTTTTAAGAAACAATTTATATCAAAAGATTGACAATTGTTTATGTCCAATTTTAATGTTAAATTAATTCTAATGACCACCATTGGATAAAATGGTAAAAATATATTCTAATTATACTTTAAAACCACTAAATAGTATAATTTATCAATATAAATTATTTTGATTAAAAAAGTTGTTTTTAAGTAATTTTCACTATTCATAAAAAATTAGAAGTTCTCAGAAAAATAACAAAAATTCAACATAGGCTAATTTCGATCTTACGAATACAAAAATGAAGTCCATTTTGAAATATAAAATTTCTATAATTTTAAAAAGTGGTTATTACTATTCATAACGGCTACTTTGATTAGTCGCGGTGTTTTAGAACTCGAAGTTGCGTACAATGAAAGCTATTGCATTATTGAAAGAGAGGCGTATCGTGGAAGCTCGGGGTGTTACATTCTCCCCTCCTTCAATAAATTGCGTCCTCGCAATTTGAAATTTTTATTTGAAAATAAAAGGTTTAAAATAGAAAATACCTTTGTGGAAAACCCACATCGGAAATAAGATTAATAAAATTTAGCCTTAATAAGAGGGAAAGGGAAATGAAAAAGTCACCACCCAATTATGATCTCGATTAGGAGAACATTGGTGGCAATTAGAGACATATAATTGGAGGAAAAACGTAAATATTTATAGGGAGCGATTAGGGTCATCAATCACAATCAACTGTCAAATTGAGGGCCTCAAAGCCTTCAATCTATGTTGATTTAAAATATTATCAGTTCAACAAGACATAAGGTATTAGGATAACACATTTTTTTGTTTTAATATCCCTTTACTAAAGTTTAAGAATTAATTTATTCATTGAATAAGAGATAGGTATATATATATTTATGCTTGACAATTAGAGTTTCAACCTTCAACTCATCTTTCACTCAAAAAGATAATAGAACTCAAAAATATTATACTTATCCTAATTGTATAAGGTTCCAAATATTAACACATACTATTTAGATTAGTGAAATTATTTTGTAATAACCAGGGACTTCCTGTAGGCTAGTGGTAGGAAATAAAGGCCTGTCGCACTATGGTTGTGGGTTCGATTCCTGCAGCTTTGTCCGACGCGACGAGTTATGCCCCACCCCGCAGGTTGTCCTTTTCCTAAAACTATAGTATCATAATATTCCAAAAATAATCTTCATAAATGCTTTAACCTTAAACAATACTATCCATGGTTCAACTTAATCCATTCCAACCTTAATAGTTATCCAAAATACCTCCGTCCAGACTTTCTCTAAAAGGTCTCTAAATTCCAAAATCAATTGTAACATCAGATTCCCCAAAAAAAGAAAAGATTCTCTTATTGTCACATACTAAAAATATGATTACCTTAATCATATTACCTTAATCAAAAAGTACTACAGTACAATATTTATATATATCACATTATTCTTATAACCAGAATATAATCCTTGAGTCCAAAAGCACCAATACATTAATTATTCCGCTTCAACTGTAGTCACAGCATAAGATTGGCCTTGATCCCTTGGCCTTTTCTGAGGTAAGTTTCCTTGACGCTTAGGACATTCATTTGCATAATTCCCCATTTCCCTACAATTGTAGCATTCAACTTTTACAGCCTCTTTCTTTCCCTTGCAATCACGAGCCTGGTGACCCTTTTCTCCACATTTATAACAAACTCCCATTCCTTTTAGGCACGTACCAGGGTGATTCTTCCCACAATTATCACATAGTGGAAAATCTTTCTTTCCCTTTTTCCCTTTATCTGTCTCTTGTTCCATCATTCTCTTCTTCTCTTGTTTTACTTTGTTGTCATAAGACTTAGAGAATTCCTTTTCTGTCTTGATAGCACACGAGACAATATCTTCGTATGATGAGAAGGATTGTGATACTAAAGATCGACGGAGAAATGGTTTTAACCCATCAAAGAAACGATCAATCTTACTCCTTGGGTTACGTATATAATCGGAAGCATGCCTTGCTAACCTTGTAAAGTTAGCCTCATACTTTGCGACATTCTCATCCTCCTTCTGCCTCAGACTCAGAAATTGCCTTTCCATATATGCTCGATGGTCATGAGGAAAGTATTTTTCTAAGAAAAGCTCTTTGAACTCCCTCCATTCCATATTCGATACGTCATCATCTTCCTTTGTGTTTTGAATCAGCGACCACCACTGATCGGCATCTCCAGTGAGGCGGTAAACTGCCATGAAAACCTTCTCCCTTTCACTACTCCCCAAGGCATGGAATATTTTCTCTAAGGAATTTATCCATTGCTCAGCTACTATAGGATTTGTACTCCCATTGAAGGTTGGTGGTTGTTGCCTCATGAAACGGTCTAGCATTGATCCTCCACGTTGCGGATCAGGGTGCTCCATACGAGTAAGGTTATTATTCATAACCTGCGTGAGTTGTCCCAGTACGGTGAGAAACTGATCAGCACCAGTTGTATCACTAGCTCCACCATAATTATCTTGAGCAGGAGGGCAATCCCTACACGGAGTGCGTGCATTGATACGGTTTCCATTCCTTCCACTAGGCGCCATTTCTAAACAATGGCATAAACTAGATTAGTTTATGAATCAAAATACATAATTCCATACTTATAAAATACTTAACATAAATTGAACTATTTATGGATATAATCCATAATCATAAAAAGGTTTTCATTGAGGAAGTATATACTCATAACCGTTCATAGTGGTTTGTAAAGAAAATGAGAATTATCCTAAGCATATCCCCCGGGAGTGTCGTAACCAAGAGTGAAGCAAGGCCCGTTGTCGTGCACCAGTTCCCGTTCGAGTCTAGCTCAAAGCGCTGTTTTCGGGTTTTACCCCTAGGTACATCTGTGCCAGAGCCGCCTCTACCTGCTCGTATCCAGACAGGGATGTATTGCTCAGAAAACTCATAACATCTCTATAAAACCAAAATTCTAGGAAGTTCTTCTATACTAATCCTCAAAGTCTATCTTTGGGCTATGTGCTCTAATCAGAGTTTATCTAAATCTAGCTTCCAAGGTTAGTACTAAACTGCCTCTGATACCAACTATAACGCCCCGACCCCAGCTACCCAGAGTCGGTGCATTACTTCGTAACATTGGCATGATCACAAAAGATCAAGTCTCGAAAGACTGATTAGTTTAGTAGCCTTGGAAACACTAGATACATAAGTAAACGTTACATTACATCATAAAGTGAAAAACTACAATAACAAAGTCTCCATAGTCCACACTCATATCCTCTTCTCACAATCCCTGCAGGTCATTCATAAAATACTTCTTCACATCCTGGAAAATATTAAAACATTGAAAGGGGCGAGCTCAGATGCTCAGTAAGGATAACAATATAGCAGAAGCTTTCATCAATAAACATAAACATTTAAGGCAATGTATAACTAAAACAAAAGCCTTTTAAACTTGAACTTCAACATAATATGGAAAAAGTAAAATGAGATAATTCCATTCACTTCTTCACATGGATATTCTACTGGTTGAATAATCACATGCAATATCAATAACCACTTTCATAATGAGGGAATGTATAATGCCAGACATTCTGAAACACTTTGTCAAGGCCTCGGCCAAGACGTCTAAAATGATTAAGGCCTCGGCCAAAACCATAAATCAAATTGGGAAAGGGCCTCGGCCAATTCCACGTATAGTTGTCTCATGAGACCTACCGATGCATCGAGGAGCTATAGCGGGCTCCACCTGTCACTTATTAAGTCCAATACATTCCTCATATGAATAGGTTTAAACATATCATAAACCATAACATAATCGTATCACATAAAACATGCACAAAGGAAACATAACATTTCCACATTTCAATCACAAGATATCAATACAGAACATTGATATAATAAAAACGCTTTCAAAACCATTTTCAATACCAAAATAAAAGAAAGTTAAAACTTTGGATTTATTTTTCATTAAAAAAAATGATGGCTTGTAGAGGAAGCCGAAACTCAAATAATAGTCACGACGGCGGAGAAGTCGTTGTCGCCGCATAAGTACGGAAAGAAAAACATTCCCTTTTTGTCGTTTAGTAAAACGCTTCGTATAAAAAAGATTCCTTTTGAATAAACGTAAAAGTCAAAGGGGTTTATACACCGTATAAAAGAAAGTTGTGTATAAAACCAAATATGCCTCAATGAAAGGAGATTGAGACGAAGTCCTTAAAAAGATCATTTTTAAAATAAAATAGATCTATTATGTGTATTCAATATAGGTACACATAAAGAAAGTAAAAATACAAAATAATACATAATAATATCATGACATAATTTGAAAGTAAGAGATTAACCCAAAGAATGGAAGTTGGGTTAAGAAATTCCCTTACCTTGCGTCTTGTCCTGACTCGACCGTTCTTTAACCTCCTGAATAATAAACTAGAGTTAATTTATATTTACTTAAGAACCTTTTTCATGTTCATTATTCCATTTATATCACTTATTACCATGTTATGAACATTATGTAATTATTTAAGTTAATAACGGTCGTTTTGTCGATCTTTGGTACTTGAGTCAACAATAAACTTCTTATAATTACAAGTTGTTTATGTGGTAGAACATACATTATCTCCAGAATTATATTCATGATCTAGATGTCATATATGTCATATATATCTAGTATATACATTCATTTATAATATTACGTAACATTTAGAGGCAAGAAATGAAATGCACCGTTCATGGAGACGGTAAGCCGTACGTACGCATGAACACTACTTTCATTTATATTTCATATTTAATGGAATGAAATCATAATTATATAAAGGTATAATATAGTTCCAGTATAATATCATATATAATATCATTTACTCCATCCTTTATACATCCCACATATGGCATTAACGATTCACATCACTTTGAGGGGGCGGTAGTCCGCACTTCCTAAAATGAAATTATCGCGTTTTACCCATAATGGAAATCATAAAGTATGACATAAATGAGAAATTCAGAATCAAAAGTAAAACATAAACATATTATATATCATATATAAAAATAGTTACATCTTAATGGCCACCTTTGAAGGTGTTATATGAGTGTTGAACAATCATCGTTTCGTGAGGCAGAAATTCGCCATCCACAGAAACCGTATGTTCATTAACCATTAGATGTAGGTGTGTGTAAGTGTAGCTCGAATCCTTATTATAACAAAATACTAGTATATTGAGGATACTGGTGTTGTTACAAAAGAAATGAATAAAAAGAGTTTAGGGGGTTGGAGAAGAAAAATAAACCAAAACAACATTAGAGAAGACATTACCTCAAAATCGGGTAACTCTTATTGATTTGAGCCAAAGGCTTCCTTGGGAAGATTTCTTCCCAAAGTGAGGCTTCTAGGAGTAAGATAGGGATGTTGGGAGAGTATTTGGGCAGAGGTTGGCCGAGCCAAATGGCTTGAAGGTGTGAATAAGGTGGGAGAGGTGGGGGCCTTTTATAAGTGGAGAGGAGGGGCTCTTTTGGAAAGATTGAAATGTTACATTATTATACAATGCTTTTCGGATTCTAAAGGTCCCACACTTATATAATTCGTGGCTAAGGTGATAAGGGTTCGAAATCTCCTCATACAATAGGCTTTGGACAAGTGTAAGACTTGGATTTTGCATTATCTTCTCATTTTATTTAAATCGTTAAATAATGAGGTCATCGCTGCATCATAATGATGTCATAAATAATTTAATTTATTTAATGTCTAAAAATTATAAAACAAATAATATGATGTAGGAAATCGTTTTAGATTTCTAATGAATATTTATAATCAAAATTTGGACTTGTGTAACCCCACTTAAAAACTGTTTTAGTAAAACAACTCATGTTTGTGTCAATTTAATTTTAACATTAAATAAATATATATTAATGTCATTTTCCAACTAAAGTGGCTCCATGGGGTCCCCAAGTTGACCCATGGGTTGTCTTGGTCGGCCATGACTTATCCAATATGAGTAGGACAAGTGTCATGCTCATCTCATATTATTATAACATTATTTGTACCTTAAACTATACTAATTACCTCTAATCGCGATTAAGAACTTAAAAGTTACTATTCACCAAAAAATTATTTTAATCTCATTGAACCACATTTTACTTCTTAATGACAACCATGTATGTCGGATTTTTGAAAATCAAATCACAGAAGTGGTAATATTTCATTTAAACGAAAAATCAGTTATTTAACTACCACTTAGTGGTTTCACTATTCATCAAAAATTGAAGTTTTTTCAGAACAATGCCAAAATTCCACCCTAAGCTATAATTAATATTACGAATTCAAAAATGATGTCTATTTTACAAAATTCCAGTCATATAAGTTGCATTAATTAATTTTATAATTAATTCCCGCTGTCACAACAAATAGCGTGTTTTTAAGAAACAATTTATATCAAAAGATTGACAATTGTTTATGTCCAATTTTAATGTTAAATTAATTCTAATGACCACCATTGGATAAAATAGTAAAAATATATTCTAATTATACTTTAAAAACACTAAATAGTATAATTTATCAATATAAATTATTTTGATTAAAAAAGTTGTTTTTAAGTAATTTTCACTATTCATAAAAAAATTAGAAGTTCTCAGAAAAATACCAAAAATTCAACATAGGCTAATTTCGATCTTACGAATACAAAAATGAAGTCCATTTTGAAATATAAATTTCTATAATTTTAAAAAGTGGTTATTACTATTCATAACGGCTACTTTGATTAGTCGCGGTGTTTTAGAACTCGAAGTTGCGTACAATGCAAAATATTGCATTATTGAAAGAGAGGCGTATCGTGGAAGCTCGAGGTGTTACAAAGAAGAAGCGGCTCCGAAAGCTGCTGAACCGGAATCATCTAAGCCAGTAAGGAAGAGAAAGCTGAAGGAAGTGGAAGTACAAGCAGAGAATCCTAAGTCTAAGAAAGTCCATTCCGCACCTCCAAAGCCAAAGAAGAAGAAATCTTATCCTGATGAGGTTGTTACAAAGTGGAGAGAAGATAAAGAAAAAAGGAAAGAAGGGGATCCGCAGTTCGGATTGGACCCTGCGGAGGCTAAGGCTTTGAAGGAGAAAACTACTGATGAGCTTGAAAAACAATCAAAGCAAAAGAATCTCAAGAAGAAGATGTCTGAGGCTGAGGTAGCTCAGGCTTTGTTAAAATTCAATGAAATGGTTTCAGCAACTATTCCAGTTCCGATATCTTTCTCCTTGGAATCTCTACCTGAGACTCCAGGAAGAAATCTCGTTGCTCCGGAAGAAGCTATTACTAAGAATACTGAGGAAGTAGAGCAAGTTGAGCAAGTTGAACAAGTAGAAGAGGGTGCTGAAGGAAGTGGTGAAACCGGAGATGTGCTGAAACAAGTAGATGATTGCAAGGGGACACCTTCGGAACACTTATCACTCCGAACTTCTGAAGCTGAATCTTCGAAGCTAGTTACTCCAGCAATGGAAGAAGAGAAAGTAGAAGAAAAAGTTTCTTATCATGGAGAAGAAGAACATCTTTTACTTGATGTTGCTCAGAAAGAAATCATAGGGGTTCGTGTTCAGGAAGTCGCTGATGAAGAAGATAATGTTGTTCAAGTTTCTGATAGTGAGAAGAGAACTCCGGAACAGGATTCAATTCCGGAAAAAGACAAGGGAAAGCAAATTCTTGCTGATACTCCGAGCTCAGAAGTGAGGAAGAGGAAGGAATTTGGTAGCTCTTCAAAGAGAAAGCTTGAACTTGTTGAAGAAGAAATTTCGCCAAGCAAAGTTTCAGATTCGGAGTCATCTTCGGTGGGGCATGACTTTGTTGTTCAATCTTTGAAGAAGTTGGTGGGAACCATTCCGACCTTCTCAAGTATTGATTCAAGATGCCAGATGCTCCAACATGCTTTAAATCAGCAAACTGACTCTGTATCTATGGTTATGGACAAGTGTGTTGAAATAGAGGCTCAATTCAAAATGTTTTTCGTTGGCTATGAAGCTGATAGAAAATCTTGCAAGAGGATGACAAACTGGTCGAAGAAGACTGTTGAAGAGATGAGGTTGCTCGATGAGTTTCAAGACAATGTTAAATATGCTTTTGAGACTGAGGACAAGAAGATAAATGAGTTAATTGCATCATTTGAAAAGAAGTTGACAGAAGAAAAGAACTTCCGGATTCAAGAAGTAAGAGATCTGAATGGAAAGCTTAATTCCGTTTCTCAAAACTGGAAGTTTGAAAGGGATCATCAGATTGATTTTCTAGAAAGGATGAAGGCTCAAGAAGAAAAGATCAAAGCTCAGGAAGAAAATCTGAAAGCCCAGGAAGAAAAAATTGAAGCTCAGTCCGCAAGAATAGTTGTCTTAGAGAAGCAAGCAGAAGAAGATCATAAAGACCTAAAGAAGATCAAGACTATTCTAAAGGAGCTCTTGTCAAAGGAAAAAGATCCTAAATAACCAAATCCGATCTTTTTGTTGTAATTTTTTCTTTGTTTTCGAGATTTCAAACATAATGAAATTTGTGCCTCTCGTTTCTTTTGTTGTCATTACTAATATTTCAGGTACTTTGTTATTTTTTCCATTCCCTCCAATTATTTTTGAAAATCACAAAGGGGGAGAAGGAAAAGATCCTTAAGAAAAAGGAGAACTCTAATAAGAGTTTCTCAAAGGGGGAGAAGAAAAAGATCCTTAAGAAAAAGAAAAACTCTAATAAGAATTTGTTTAAGGGGGATCTTTTTCATTAAAGAAGACATTCTTATTTATCACTCCGAAAATCTGAATACGATCTTTAGAGTTTCAAAGCCTAAGGGGGAGTTAGTCGTATTCATCAATATTCTTAAAGCCAAGGGAGATAAGCCTTAATGTTTTTCTTTCTTCTTAGAATTTCTTTTTCGTAAGGATTTTTGTGCTTTCCAAAAAGGGGGAGATTTTTGAGTCAATAAGGTTTTCCTTATGACTTTTCCATTCCTTCTTGTTTTGAAAATCACAAACACCTTATCTTTAAGAAAAATTTCTTTTATAAGAAAAGTTGCTTTCTTAAGGAAAATTGATTTTATAAGGAAAATTGATTTCTTAAGGAAAATTTCTTTTATAAGGAAAATTGCTTTTATAAGCAAAATCGCTTTTATAAGAAAAATTATCCTTATCATATTTTCATCCATATTTTTTTTATTAAGTATGAGATTCAGATTCATTTTCTCGGAATCGTTGAAACTTTGTTATAAAGCATTATGTTTTAGGATTCAGATTCTGGATAAGAACTATAAGGAAGTTTCATTACGAATTCCGGATATGATCTGACTAAGTTCTATTCCAGATTCAGAATACGAATTCTAAAGAAGAATTCTAATTATGAATTCTAATGAAGAAATCCCATTCCGAATTCTCATTACGAATTCTAATGAAGAAATATCATTCCGAATTCTCATTACGAATTCTGATGATGAATTCTCATTACGAATTCTGATGACGAATTCTCATTACGAATTCTGTTGACGAATTCTCATTACGAATTCTGATGACGACTTCTCATTACGAATCCTGATGATGAATTCTCATTACGATTTCTGATGACGAATTCCCATTACGAATTCGGATGAAGAGTTCTCATTACGAATTCTGTTGACGAATTCTCATTACGAATTCTGATGACGAATTCTCATTATGAATTCTGATGACGAATTCTCATTACGAATCCTGATGATGAATTCTCATTACGATTTCTGATGAAGAATTCCTATTCCGAATTCTCATTCCGAATTCACCTATTAAATAGAATTTGAGTATCTTTGTTTTATACACTCTGAATTAATTCAGACTCCGAAAAATATCTTTGTTAGACTCCGAACTTCTATATTACTTACATTAGTATAATTTTTCTACTCTCTATTATTTTCATTACACTCCAAACCTTCACTCCGAAGTTTTCATTCCAAACTTTTATGTTAGAGTTTAAAACGATGTCGTACATTCTGTTACACTTGTTTTGTTATAAAACGATGTCGTCTGTTTTTTTATAAACTAACCGTTGTCTAAGTGACACGTGTACAGGTCCCTCCGATCTTTAAGGAAAATATGACCGTTGGAGAAGGATCTAACCTTACCTATAAATATGAGCTCATTTGAAAGAGCTCGGTGCTGAAAGCTGATAGCTGATGGATGAAAAAGTGCTGAAAGGCTGACTAATCTGCTTGAAGTGATTTCTAGAGAGAGAGTCTCTTATTAACTCTCAAAGCTTCGTGCGACTCCGAATGTTGGTGATTACATTCGAGAGCTTCCGGGGATAGGAAGACAGAGGTGCCGACTACCTTGAAGTTCGAGGGCTTACTTGCTGAGGAAGACAGAGGTTGCCAACTACCTTGAAGTTGAGGGCTTGCGGGGATAGCAAGACAGAGACTCCGATCTTCGTATCGAGGGATTACCCTGGTGTGGGTAATACAGACTTGCTTGAAAGTATAAATCAAGGGATCTTTATCCAAGGTTGTTGGATACCCTTCTCATTGGGTTAAAAGACTTAAATCTTGTTACTAGTAGTTTTACTACTTGTTCTTATTCCGCTGCATTTTTTAATATAAAGAAAGTATAACTTTCTTATACTTCCTTACTTGTACTCTGTTTCATTTAGATTCTATACGCTTTAAGGTAGAATATCATATTGTAAATCTTTTGTTAAGTTTCAATTTTCGGAACCATATTTCCGGAACCCTCGTTCGGAATCTCTTTCCTAGTTTTCATTCGGTGTTAGAGGTGTTGTGAATTTGCTTAGTTTAACTTTGTTAAACTTAGTATTTTCCTTTGCTTAAGGAAAACATAGGTATTCTTAACTAACTTTAAAGGTTCCAAAGGAATTTTTAAAGTATACAATTCACACCCCTCTTGTATATTGAGCATCTACATCACTATTTCGATCCTACACTTACACCATTTGATGGAATCCATAATGATGAATTTATAAAAGTTAGTCCATTGGACAATTTTCCAACGGCACTACTCAGAAAACTCCATCCGATAGAGATACTAAGAAAATTTAGTCTGATGGACTATGTATGATCACCTTGGTCTATTAGCCTCTACCTTTGTATCTTATGGACTCTAGTTTCTCCTTTTATTCATTACATATTTCTCCATCTATTTTGTGACATCCCTAGTTTTAAAAAAAAGACACTATGTTCGATATCGTACATAATATGCCACATCGAACTTAAGCGAACAACTAAATATTATCATGTTACCTTATAACCTAGATGTTAAAATAGAGGGAATGAAAAATATTAATTAATTTATGAAAATATGTTTTAAAAATTTATATAATTAATTATTTTGTGAACAATTATTTATAAATTAAAATAACAAACTATTTAAATAAAAGGAAATGTTTTTATGAAAAACTATTTAAATGAATATAAGTGAGTTTATAAAATAATAAAATCCCTATTGATTGATTTTATTAATGAAATATATATGTTATATATTTGATTTAATTTTGAAAATTCATCTTATATGTTTTATATACATGATATAAGAACAAATTCAATTTTTCAGATAAAAGAAATATTTTTAAAAAAATGCAGTTTTACCATATTTTGATAGAGAACCCATTTTAAATCTAGTTTTGACACTTTTCTAAGTTATATTTGAAAAAATAAACTTCTTATTTGGAATTAGGGCATAAAATTTTACTTTGGATAATTTTTTGGTATTTTTTTTGATAGTATTAATTTTCTAATGAATAACGAAAAATACTGCATTTTAATTCAAAGATCCTTTTTCATATAAGTTATTTATATAGTTATATTTTCCTGTTAATTGGTTTTAAAGTATATTTACATTATTTTTTTATAATTTAATCCAATTTTGTTCATTGTAATCAATTTTATATTGAAATTGGATATAAAAACATTGTGAACTTTGGAATGTTTTACTTTAAAAAAACCCATTTTCTTATTCTCTCAACGAGATTAATTTTAATTAATTTCAACAAATTAGGTGTTTTGAATTTTTAAAAATTGATTCCATATTTGGAAGAATATGGGAAAAATTATATAAATAAGTCCCTTTTATTTTTGAACATTATTAATAGAAATTTTATTCATAAATTTTATTACCTTGGTTAGAGGTAAATTAGGTAATTAAATGTAAAAATAATATTATAAATAATATAAAACTACCCAAAAACTTGTCCTAATTTAATTGGATGAGTTTATCCTGACCATGAGAATACTTGGGTAAAATATAGGTCCACTTAGATCCAATTAGATCCACTTTAATGAATTTAATTCATTTATAATATTATATTCAATGAATAGTCATTTTTGCTACACTTTTGTTTTTAAAAAGTAAAGTGTCTTAATATAGAGTTATACAGAGGATATATTCGACTATAAATAGTATTTAGAAAGATAAAAATATTACCTATATGAAGATAATTTTTTATAATCTTTGGGAATTAAATAATTAAATTTAATTGTGACACAAAGATGATGCAGTAATAGATTTATTAAAAAAAGAATCAAATAAATGGTATTAATAATATTAAAATAAATATAATTTGATATATTTGATGCTATAAAAGAATTTTTCAGATGAATATGACATTTTATAATTGATTTAATGTATTTTTTTATAAGTATTCAATTTTTTATAATTTTTTTAAAAAGTCAAGTATGAATAGTTTCAAAATTGACATAATTCATATTTTAAAATATAAAATATTTAATTAATTAATATAAAATTTCTAAAAATATAATATTAAAAAAAAGTTTAGATAAGTCTAAAAATTTCATTAATGGCTCAATAATTGGTTTTTTGGCATGATTTGGTAATTATTTTAGCTCTCAAGTTGTAAATTACTTGATAAATCGATAAGAGTTAAAAGTGGTTAAAACAAAAAGATAAGGATTAAAAAATATAAAAAACTTGTATAATTTTAATTTTATGATTATTACTCAACCCAAAAACATCATATATTCTTAATGAATTAGTTTGGGACCAATTTTAATTGAAATTTAATTTATATTAATTCAATACTTTTAATAATTCCAAGGGTGCCCCTCCCCTCTCTTATAAAAAGGAACCCATTAATCTATATTAATCACACTTCCAAAAGATTATGTTTTGGAAAATATATACCAAAAACCATTCCTAGAAACCCTCTACACATTCTTGAAGCATTAGTTTAGGAATAACACCCTCTTTATAGGTGTTAAGGTGTTATTTAAAGGTGATCAACTGAAAAAGAGGCTTCGTTTTTATTTAAGTGTTTATATTTTATTTATTCTTCCACTTACTTAAAATCACCTCAAAACATGATGAGATAATAAACATAGTATACTAAATATAATTAAATATTATTATTTTAATATCATCACCTGAATCCATCTCCAATTTCATCAAACGGAAAATGAACTTTTCATTCGTGTGTATGGCGGACTACCATCTCACGAACCGATATAGTTTTTTTTCATCATTGTATTTTAAAACTGGTTATAATGATAGAATTAATGTTCATATGTGATATTAATGACATATTAATCATTATATTATAATAATATATCAATTATTTTCTTACTTTCCATGCACATAAAAATGATAACGTCGTTCGTGCGTACATATGAACTATCACCTCCACGAAGCGATGTGATTTGTTTTTATTCATTACACCACTTGTATGATATATATAATAATATTGAAATTATTAATATGATATTAATGATGTTATTATCATTATTTAAAGATAAAACTATAATTAACTTCTTTCTATAATGACCAATGAAAAATAAAGACGTTACTCATGCGTACGTACGACTTACCGTCTCCATGATTGTAACGTTGTTGATTTTTCATATCCATATTTAATGAATGGATTTAAAGGTATAATTGATATAAAAATTTTATTATTATTTCATGAATATTATTATGGAGATTATGTACTTATGACCTCATGGACTAATGACATCCTACCAAGTTCATTTTGGACCCGAGTACCGAATATTGACAAAATGCCTGATGTGAACATAAATAATTAAGTAAATATTATAACATGATAATATTAATATAAAAAGCATAATAAATTATATAAAAATTATTTATAAAGTAAATAATTATCCTAAGTTTATTATTCAAGAATTCAAAGATTTTACGTGATGAGTCAGACTTAAGGTAAGAGATTTCGTCTCAATCTTCTTTCACTGAGACATTTATTGATGATATACAACTTTATACTTTTATAAAGTGTATATACAGACCCTTTGACTTTATATATCTATATTTTATTGATAATAATTTTATTTACTGTTTTTTAAAATGTTCTACTATCCTGTTTCTTATAATTTAAATGTTCAAAGTGGTATGAGACTCTTTAACTAAAACATTAGTTCAAGTGTTTTAAAGATTTATTCTTCTAAACATTTCTCATTCATGTCCATGTTTTCAAAATGATTTTATGGATTTATTTATTTGTAAATAAATGTTTTAAGATTTTAATTCTAGAATATTGTTTTAAAATTTTCTAAGTGGTATGGTACACTTTGATTCAAAAATATCTTTTATAAATATTTTAAATTAGTTTTTTGAAAATGAATTGGTTATCTTATGAATGAAAATGAAATTTTATGAGTGACATGTTGAAAATTGAAAGATTATATGTTTTGGTACTTCTACATTTAAAGGGTGATCCCAATATATATTATACGAAGGGTTTATCCCCATTATAGATTATGGGTGGGCCTGATATAGCTATATGAAGGGTTGGGCCCCATTATAGCTTATAAAAGATGGGTTAGCTTGATATAACTTATATGAAGGGTGATCCCCATTATAGATCTTTAATGCATTGGGTATTCCAGAGGTGAAATTCAACCATATGGTTATTAAATTTGTAAGGGTGATTATAATATTCATATGGTAATTATATCCCAAGGCACATACATGATTTTCTGTACTTTCTAGTATGTTTTTAAGAAAATGTTTTTAGTGGTTTTTCTTGTTTTCATAGGACACAAAATTTACTTTTTTTATGAACCTTACTGAGATTTTGTGCTCATACAAAGTTTTAAAATGTTTTTCATAGGTATTAATATTGGTAAGGATAAATAATATGCCTTGATGAAATTATTTAAGATATGTCATGAAAATAAATCATGATTTATTTTAAAAGTTTTTACTTTCGTGGAAAAAGTGGATACTGAGTATAACTGTCCACTTGTAATGTATGATTTTACTATGTAAGAGTTTTTCCCTAATTATAGAAAACTCTAAACTGAAAATACCATCTAATTTGAATTCCAATTCAAAAACACAATAATATGTAATGTTTATGAATTGGTCCTTATCGTTGGTATCAAAGGATGTTTAAACAACTTTAGAGAATATGATGTCTTCTTAAGAGATAGAAACATAATATGAGTTTATAAATTTCAGGTTTATCATAATTTCAATGTCTTATAAATACCTTTTTAGGATTCATGTTCCAAAATTTTAGTGTGATTAATGGGATTTTTAGAGATTATTATTCTTGATGTAATTATGGGTTATTACTTTTTGGGATGAAAAATGAAAGGAATGAGATAAAATTTGAGGTTAAAATATATTATGGTTATTTTTGATGATTTTATCTCATTTTTTGGAATGTTATAAAATTATATATTTTTTGAAAAAGGATGACATGCAGACCATGTGACAACCCATAATATTGGACAAGGTTGTGGGAATCAAACCCACAACCGAAGTGCGAAAGAGATTTATCACCTACCACTGAGCTACATGAATTCCCTAGTTAGTATGACTTCATTATTTTTAGTTAAAGGATTTGATAAGTTGATTTTGGGAAACTTATGTTTTATCAAATGGATATCCTTAGTATTGGAAAATGATTTAGTGATTAAGTGATAAATTTTATTTTGGAGGGCGTTCAATTTTTTGGGAACTTTATATGATTAAGATAAATAGAATACTATGCAATTTTATTTTAGGAATAATGATTGAATTTTATTTTGTAATAGTCTATGTTTTTACTGTGGACTTATGTGAATTAGGTTATTTATGGAAATAATTAACCTATCATGGAGAATATGTGATTTGGAAATTAATTTTTGGTATGAGACATTAAGAGTGAATTATGTTATTTTGAGATTAAAGTTAGAACTTATCTTGGAAGATTATTTGATTAAATCCTTATAATTTTTGGGATTTAATATTGGTTATAATATTTTTGAGGAATTTTGAGGATAATTATTTGTTGAATGGTCTATGTTGAACTTTTGATATTACAGTTGAATTTTAGAGATTAAAATTAGTTTTTATTCATTAAATGGATTATTCTTTTTAGAGAATTATATTATCCTAACCATATTTGTTTTGGTTAATTTTTTATGATAGTAGAAATAGATAGTTAATCTTTTGTGGATTAAAAAGTCGGTTCATCCTGAATACTCATCATTTGGAGAAAATGATGAGTTTTTGGTAGAATTTGATTAAAGGATGAAAACTCTAATTTTCAAGTAAGTACATTTCCTTATGTTATTATTCTAATTAGTAAAATAATTCCTCAACTTTTTTGATATAGATCTTAAAACAAAAACATTTTCCATTTACTTTTCCTACTATGAAATTGATGAACTTTTAACCAATCATAAATTTATGGTTTTGTGATTGTTAACTTTATCATGATCATGTTTTATATCACTCTCCATCAAAACATGATGGTTAGTTTTTCTTACATATCCATATTTTTATACATGGAATCCTAGTATGTGTTATCTCAGGTGACCTTCGTACTATTTTTTATTTCTTTTAAAGTGGTAGTTTTATTAATCCTTTTTCTGATGTGGGATTTCAATAAAGGTATTTTGAAAAGTAATACCTTAGTTACCAATCCCAAATTTAAGTTGTGAGGACTCAATTTCCAAAATTAGGGGAGAAAATAACATCCTGAGATTTTTTAAAAATAGACACTATGTTTGATAGCGTACATAATACGCCACATCGAACTTAAATGAACAACTAAATATTATTATGTTATCTTATAACCTAGATATTAAAATGGAAGAAATAAAAATTATTAATTGATTTATGAATATTTTTTTACACATGTATATAATTAATTATTTTTTGAACAATTATTTATAAATGAAAAAGCATCCCTTTTTAAATAAAAGGAAATGTTTTTTCTGAAAAACTATTTAAATAAAAATAAGTGAGTTTATAAAATAATAAAATAACTATTGAAGGATTTTATTAATGAAATATATATGTATTATATTCAATTTAATGTTTAAAATTCATCTTATATGTTTTATAGACATGATATAAGAACAAATTCAATTTTTCAGATAATGTAATTATTTAAAAAAAATGCAGTTTCACCACCCTTTGACAGTGAAACCATTTAAAATGTAGTTTTTGACACTTTTATAAGTTATATTTGAAAAAATAAACCTTTTATTTTTAAGTGGGTCATAAAATTTTACTTTGGATAATTTTTTGGAATTTTTATGATAATATTCATTTTTTAATGAATAATGAAAAATATTTCATTTTAATTCAAAACTATTTTTTTGTTTAAGTTATTTATATAGTTAGATTATCCTTTTAATTGGTTTCAAATTATATTTAAATTATTTTTTTATCATTTAATCTAATTTTGTTCATTTTAATAAATTTCACATTGAAATTGGATATAAAAACCATGTGAGCTTTTGAACGTTTAACTTAAAAAAACCAATTTTCTTATTCCATGAAAGGGATTAATTATAAATTAATTACTAAAAATTATGTGTTTTGAATTTGGAAAAATGGATTCCATATTTTTAATAATAAGGTACAAATTATTTAAATAGTTACCTTTTATTTTTGGACATTATAAATAGTAACTTTAGTAAAATATTTCATTACTCTGGTTAAAGGTAAATCGAGTAATTAAAGGTAAACATAATATTATCAATAATATAAAACTACCCTAAAACTTATCCTAGTTTAATTTTATGTGTGTATCCCAACCATTATAATACTTTGGTCAATTTTAGGACCACTTGGAGCCACTTGGATATCCCTAATGCATTTATAATATTATATTCAATGAATAGTCATATTTCTTACACTTTTGTTTTTAAAAAGTAAAGTGTTTTAATATGTAGTTATACAGAGGATATCTTTGACTATAAATAGTCTTTAGAAATATAAAAATATTTCCTACATCATGATATTTTATTTATAATTTTTATGAATTAAATAATTAAATTTATTTGTGACACATAGATGATGCAATAATAGATTTATTAAAGAAAGAATCAAATAAATGATATTAATAATATTAAAATAAATATAATTTTATATATTTGATTCCATACACGAATTTTATGGATGGAAATTACTTGTTATAATTGATTTAATGTAGTTTTTTATAAGGAATCAAGTTGTTATGAATTTTTTAAAAAGTCAAGTATGAATAGTGTCAAAATTGACATAAGTCATATTTAAAATATAAAGTATTTAATTAAATAATATAAAATTTATTAAAGTATAAGATTCATCCAAAAAGATTATATAAGTATAAAAATGTCATTAATTACTCATTCACTGGTTGTTTGGCATGATTTGGTAATTATTTTAAATCTTAAAGTGTAAATTACTTGATAAATCAGTAAGAGTTAAAAGTGGTTAAAACAAAAAGATAAGGATTAAAAAATATTCAAAACTTGTCTAATTTTAATTTGAATATTATTATTCGACCTAAAATCAACCTATATTTAAAATAAATCAGTTTGGGACCATTATTAATAGAAATTAAATTTATATTAATTTAATACTTTTAGTAATTCCAAGGGTTCCATTCCCCTCTCCTATAAAAAGGCACCCCTTCCTCTCTGTTAATCACATTTACAAAACCTTATTGTTCATCCAAGATCTACCCAAAACATTTAATATAATCCCTACCCACATTCTTTGAGCATTATTTTAGTCATAACACCCTCTTTATAGGTTTTAAGGTGATCTTTAATGGTGATCAACCGAAAAAGAGGTATAGTTTTTTATTTAAGTGTTTATATTTTATTTATTCTTCCACTTACTTCAAATATCCTCTAACTATGATGAGATAATAACTATAGTATAATAAATGTACTGATATTTTATTATGTTAATATCATCACATGAATCCATCTCCAATTTCATCAAATAGGAAATGAACTTTTTGTTCATGTGTACGGTAGACTACCGCCTTGCGAACAGATATAGTTTGTTTTTCATCACTGTATTTAAAGAATGTTTATACTAATAGAATTAATTTTCAGATGTGATATTCATGAAATATTATTCATTAAAATATAATAATATATCAATTATTTTCTTACTTTCCATGCACTTAAAAATGATAACGTCGTTCATGCGTACGTGTGAACTATCCCTTCCACAAAGGGATGTGATTTATATTTATTAACTACACAACTTATATGATATATATAAGTATATTTAAATAATTAATATTATATTATTAATTTTATTATCATTCTGGAAAGATAAAATATTACTTACTTCTTTCCACAATGATCAATGAAAAATGAAGACGTTACTCATGCGTGCATATGGATTACCATCTCCATGATTGTAACATTGTTCATTTTTAATAACCATATTTGATGAATGAATTTAAAGTTATAATTGATATAAAAATTTTATTATTATTTTATGAATATTATTCTGGAGATAATTAACTTTTGACCTCATGGAGTATTGACATCCTACCAAATTCATTTTCGACTTGAGTACCGAATATTAAAAAAACGCCCGATGTAAACTGAAATAATTAATTAATTATTATGACATGATAATAATAATATAAAAGGAATAATAAAAATTATAAAGGTTATTAATAAATTAAAAAATTAATATAATTTTATTATTCTAGAAGATAAATATTATACATCATGATTTAGACTTAATGCAAGAGATTTTTTATCAATCTCCTTTCATTGATACATTTTTTGATGATATACACCTTTATTTTTTTATAAAGTGTATATATATCCCCTTTGAATTTATGTATCCATATTTTATCTATACTCATGTTATTTAATGTTTTTTAAAATTTTATACTTTAATGTTGATTATAATTTAAATTTTAAAATTGGTATGAAAATCTTTAACTAAAACATTGTTTAAAGTGTTTTAAAGATTTATTCTTCTAAATATTTCTCATTCATGTACATGTTTTGAAAATGATTTTATGGATTTATTTATATGGACATAAATGTTTTAAAATGTTTATTCTTGAATATTTTTTTAAAAGTTTTAAAGTGGTATGAGACACTTTGATTCAAAAATATCTTTCATAAATGTTTTAAATTGGTTTTTGAAAATGGATTGGTTATCTTATGAATAGAAATTAAATTTTATGAGTGAAATGTTGAAAATTGAAAGCTTATATGTGTTGGTACTTGTAAATTTAATGGATGAGCTCGATATAGATTATACTAAAGGTTTATCCCCATTATAGCTCATGTGTGAGCCCGATATAGCTTATATAAATGGTTGAGCCCCATTATAGCTCATGAAAGACAGGTGAGCCTGATATAGCTTATAAGAAGGGTGAGTACCATTATAACTATTCAATGCATTGTGTATTCTGTAGGTGGAAGTCGACTATGTGGTTATTCCATTTTAAGTATTATTATAAGAGTGATATGGTAATGATGTCTCAATGCACCTACATGATTTTATATTCTTGATAATAAGTTTTTAATAAAATGTTTTTAATGGGTATTCATGTTTTCACAGGACTAACACTTTACTTTATTTATGTCCCTTACTGAGATTTTGTGCTCATCCCAAGTTTTAATTTTTTTTTCAGAGGTCTTAATATTGGTATGGAAAAAAATATGCATTGATGAAATTATTGAATATGTGTCATGAAAAGAAATCATCTTTTATTTTAAAAATGTTTCCTTTGGTGGAAAAAGTGGATACCAAGTATAACTGTCCACTTAAAATGTAGGAGTTTACTATGAAAGAGTTTTTTTCCTAATTTTCTTGAACTCTAAACTGAAAAGATCCTCTAATGTGAATTCCAGTTCAAAAACATTAGAATATGTAACATTTAAGGATGGGTCCTTATACGTTTAGCTCTGCCTTCTCTATCTGATAACAATATATTCAAAAAATTATTAAGGAAACTTCATAATTTTGATAACAAACATGCTTCTCCAAATAGCAAGTATATGTTTGAGACTTTAAGAAGAACTATTCAATCAACACAGGTAAAGTAAAAATCTTCAAAGAAACTTTCTCTTTTCAAGTAATGAATAATACCATCTCCACTAAAGGTAAGAACACCATTTGTATGATTCTAAAGATAATAAGACTTGAGAACTTCCTTTCTTATTCATCCATTCTTCCAAGATATATAAAATTCATTACCAGGGTTGGATACTTCAAAAAAACCTTCCAACAACATATTCTATATACATTATTTAATATTTTAACATCAATGAAATCTTGGACAACTAATATTATTCCAGAATATACCATGTAATTTATTTTTTATGATCTCAAAAACCCTTTATACAATTTTAGTGATTTTTTTATTAAGTGTGTTCATCAGTTTTTAATCTTATTTTATGTTCATTCTTCTAAAAATATATAATTATATAAGTTTAATTAAATTATCCTAAGTTTGGAAAATTCAATTATAGGAATATTTTTCCTGCATAGATATTTGGATAAGATGAGAAATAATATTTTCTAATGAATCACCTATTTAAATGGGCTACATCCTAAAATAAGCTATGTGAAAATCAGTTATATCGATGCATTTACTACGTGAGAAAATATTTATGTTAATAAAATGGCTACATTAATCAACTACATGGAGTAATTAGCTAGGTGATTTAGATCTATGGTGTATTCATCTACATGGTTAGAATCGACTGTATAATTTAATCAATTATATAAAATTTGGCCATGTGAGTAAGATGGATATGTAGTTTGCCTATGTGAATAATTATAGTATGTAAAGAATGACTATGTGGACCAGTTTAGCTATGTGAATTCAAATAAGAGGAAATCAGTTATGTGGTGATCTTGAATTGGGTACATTGTTATGCAAGTCACATACTTATTACCATTAGAGTAAATTTAGTGGAAATTTATACTTCTATTAATGAATTACATATTAAATTACATCTTTATGATAAAATATATATTTTAAAAAAGGTTTTAAGTACTGGTAGAGGAAAATAGTACAAAATAATTTATTGGTTGATCTTGTTAATGAGGAATTTTTATAAATGTACATCTAGAATTTAATTCCAAGACCAGATTTTATGGGATATTATGCTATAAGATATTAGGTGAGAAGATAATAAAGAGCATTCGATCAAGAAAAAATATAAAATAAAGAAGAAATTCACTTTCACTCTCAACTCCCACTTGAATCCTTATGTGATGATCCTATATGCTATATAAAATTAAAAGAATATTTATGTTTTCTATAGTCTTCCTATTAAGATAAATTTTTTTATATTTTTTGAAGAATATTCTTGATCTATACTTCATTCATATTTTCTATCCTAGAGAAATACTATATTGTTTCTATTGAATCTTAAAACGGTGTGTTTCATTTTCATTTTTTAATTACTATCTTTATCATTGGAAGTGGTCATTCCTTATAATGAGTGTTAAAGTCATATTATTTTATAAATCCTTGTGGGAGCCTATAAAAATATCATTTTTGTACTAAGTGACAACTGCTTTCTCTCATATAGGTATTACCTAAGAAAATGACTAATACCAGTGAAATCACCAAGCTCAAGGAGTTGAGAATTAGTGGAGTGTACTAAGGGATTTTTTTTATCAAAACACTATAAATCTTCTATTTTTGATACTTTTCTTACTACTTTTTTATTTATGCTTCTTATTTGTGTTAAGAAAAGATTAAAATATTTCATACCTAAAAAGATGGTGGTTTTAACTGAAGAAAATTTTAAGAACTCAATTCACCCCCTCTTGAGTCATAGTTTATTTCTTCTCTAAAAAACTATTTGTATCAAAGGTTTTGACTTTTTACTTCTCAACTCTAAAAGGTTGAAGTATTGAGTTTATCTTCAAATGGATACTATGGATGAAAACAAATAAGGTATTTCTATGGTAAGATATCCTTATTTAAATGGAGAAAATAATAGTTTTTGGAAGGCACAAATTATTATATTCTTAAAGAACTTAGGTTTAAAGGTTTATTTAAAATCTGTTAATCCTTATACTATACATGAAGGAGATTCAAATAAATGGGACACTACTATAGAAGGAGAATAATATATAAAATCAAAATTTATGAATACTATAATATATATAATAGATCTTGATGAGTTTAATAGATTATCAAAATATGAAATAGATTATGAGATGTGGATATTAATATCAATGGATTTAAAGGCATTGATAATGTAATATTATTTAGATACAACACTACTAAGTTAAATTTTGACACATTCCAAATAGTTTGTGGAGAAACTATAATAAAAATAAATTGATGGTTGACAAAGATTGTGAATAATGTTTTTTCTCTTGGAGCACCAATTTCTAAATATGACCAAGCACTAAAATTTATCAGAGTTCTACCATCTAAGTGGAGGGTAAATTTAGATGCCATTAAGCAATCCACTGGTGTCAAATATTTCAAGATAAAAATATTATTAGACCACTTATAATGTATGAGGTGAAAATATAAAATGCATATGGTGAATATATAATAATTAAGAAGGATAATGCTTATTTTAATGTTTTAACTTTAAAAGATGATAAGAATATAAAAGGAATACAAATTACTGAGTCATCTGATGAAGATACTTCAAATAGTTCGGCTTCAAATAAAAAAATTTCACATTTTTCAATGATTTTTAAATTTTTTTACAATAAGATAATATGATCAATAAATCCTTCAAAAATTATAATAAATATGATGGAAATTTTAAATAAGTAATGTGTCATGAATTCAAAAAATTTGGACACATTAAACTAGATTTTCCATAGCTTCAAGAAAACAAAATCTAAAAAAATACAAATGGAAGCTAAAAAATAATAAGAGAGAAAGATCCATGAAGGACACATGAAGTTATTATAATTATTCTAGTTATGATATATATTATGAATCATAAGTATAAATTTTAAATAAAAAGGACAAAATGTGTTTTATGGCACACTCTAATGGGGTACGTTCATTTTATTCTTCTAAGCATGAGTCAAATTATAAAATTGAAAACTTATCTTCTAACATTATGGAAAAAAAATGAACCCGTAAAAAAGAAAAATAAATCCTTAAAAAACCTATTTATTATTTCAATATTAAAGGAGGACTTAAATAAAAAAATTTAAATCTTATAGTTAATATGAAATTTTTTTCTGAATTTTATATTGATCGTAGTAACAAAATTGAAAGATTAAAAAAAAATTCAAGAACTTAAATTTGTTTCTAATGTTTTTATAAAAGAAGAAAATTATTTAAATCAAATCCTTAGTAATAATAATTTTCAAAAAATAAAATTGGAATAAGAAGTAAAAGAGAAAAATGAAAACTGTATAATTTTTTGTTTTCCTAGTTATAAGAATAAAAGCTTTTATAAAGGTATTTTTTTTCATTTTGGAGAACTTTGAAACTACGATAATGGGGTTGTTTTAATAAACCATCAATTTTATATGGTTAAGTATGAATTTAATTCATTTTTTTATCAAAATTAAGTGATGGTATTTCTGTATTGCATAAGAAGATTTGGGTTCCCAAATCTTTGGTTGCTAATATTTTTGGACCCAAAAGAATATGGTTACTAAAAAAATTTCTTATTTTATTTTTTTTTATGAAAAATCTACAATATCATTAATGAAAAATGGTATATGGATAATTGATGATAAAGGAATATGAGTATAGATTTCTCAAAATTCGATTCCTTATCCAAAATTGATGGAGGCTATGTCATATTTGGTGACAATGATAAATGAAAAATTATGGGAGTTGGATCAGTTGGAAATATAGGCTCATTCCTTATCAAAAAAGTTATTTATATGGAAGTATTGAAGCACAAATTGTATGTTTCTCAAAAAATTTTGACGAATTTTATTTTATAGATTTTTCAAATAATGCATGTTCTATTTTTAAAGGAAAACTTATTAATTTTAGGGAACCTAGAATAGAGAATGTATATAATTTAGATATTAATTATTTGTGTTGATAAATATATCTCTCGTTAAATTAAAAAACAAATGAATCTTGGATTTGAAGAATAATAATTTTAAATTTTAATGTTTATTGTTTTTATTATTTTAAGGAAAATTTAATTCCATATTTAACCTAACTTAGATTGAACAAAGATAAACTACACGATGCATGAAAAATAGGCAAGTAACACAAGTTATCTTTTAACTCAATTTAAGAGGATGCTACATGAAGGCCTCTAGAACTTATTAACATGTATTTTTTTTCCATCTAGAATAGAAATCATAATAGTAAATTTTTTTATGTGTTAGTTGATTATTATCTATATTTACATGGGTTTTATTTTTATGTGTTAAAATTAAATCTTGTTATGTTTTTATAAGTTTCTATAAATTTGTTCAAAAAGAAAAATATTTAAAAACTATTGGTTTGAGAAGTGTCCATTGAAGATAATTTGAAAACCATGAGTTCAATTTATATTTTTCAAAACATGGCATCAAATATACCTTTTCCACCTCTAGAAAACCTCAATAGAATAGTGTTGTTGAAAGGAGGAATAAGAACATAAATTTCTAGGACTATATTATGTGAATATAACCCACCCACTCATTTTTGTTCTGAATCTAAAAATATATAATGTTATTTCATTAATATATTTTTAATTAGGCCTATATTTAAGAAAAAACCCTATAAACTATGGAACAATTGAAAACCAAAATTTAGATTATTTAAAGTGTTTAGATGCAATGTTTATATTTTGAACACTATGGAAAATCTTGGTAAACTAGATCCAAAGGCTGATGAAGTAATATTTTCTAGTTATTCTATTACTTATAACATTTATTGAGTTTTTTAGTAATAGTTCATATATTTTTAAATAATCAAATCATGTAAAATTTGATTTAAGTGATATTTTTTATCATAAAATGAGTCAAATTGATGAGATAAGTGATTATTTTGAAAACATGAGACTTGAACCTATTTTTTACAATATAACGGATGCTAATTTGGAAATTGATTTTGGTAAACCAAATCCTAAAATGATAGATAATAGTAAACCTAAAGGTGTACTTTCTAGACATCCTAAAATCTTGAAAAATCACCCCTTAGATACTATTATAGGAAAATTAGATAAATGGATTAGAAAAATAATAATTAGTGGAAATATTGTATAATTTTATACCTTATTATCTCAATTAAAACCTAAAACCTTGTAAGAATCCTTAGTCTATGAAATTTGGGTTTTAGATATGAATGAAGAGTTAAACCAATTAAAGAGGAAACCGGTATGATAATTAGTTTATATGCCCTCTAATTAGCCTATTATAGGACCAAAATGGGGTTTTTCATAAATAAAAGTATGATCATGGAGTGATCACTAGGAATAAGGATAGATTAGTTTTGAAAGGGTACAACCAAGAATAAGGCATAAGCTATAAAGATACCTTCACACCCATAAAAATATTTGGATCCATTAGTATTATCCTAGCTTATTAATAACACATGGATTTAAAATTATATCATATGGATGTGAAATATAAATTTTAAATGGTTTTCTTGTGGAGGAAGTTTATGTTTAATAGCCTCTTAGTTTTGAAAATCCTCATTTTCTAAATTTCATTTTCAAACTTACCAAATCTATTTATGACCTTAAACATGCACCTAGAGCTTGGTATGATAATTTAAGTTCTTTTATTATATAAAATGTTTTTTTAGTAGGAGTGGAAGATCCTACTATTTTCAATAAAAAATAATTTTCAAATATATTTCTGGTTCAAATATATAATGATTATGTGATTTTTTGATCTATAAAAACAAATTATATAATGAATTTTTAAAACTCATTCAAAAATAATTTGAAATGAGAATTATGGAAGAGTTAAATTTATTTCTTGATTTTTAGATTTATCAAAAATATTTTGGGAATGTGATTAATCAAAGAAAATATATACTCAACTTACTTAAGAGGTTTTGAATCTAAAATGATAAATTACATGAAAATCCTATGAGTTCTAATGAAAAGCTTAACTTGGATAAACATGGGAAACTTGTTGGAAATCAGTTATATAGATGAATAATTTGGATTCTATTGTATTTGACTACTAGTAGACCTTATTTTATGTTATAAATATGCTTATATACTAGATTCCAAGACAATCCAAGGAATATCATTTAAATTCTACCAAAATAGTTTTAATATATTTAAAAGGGATAATTTATCTTTTGTTACTTTTTCAAAAACCTATGACTTTAATTTGAATTCATATTATAATGTTGAATTTTTTAATTTTAGACTAGATAGGAAGAGTACCACGAGAACCTACCATTTTCTAGTTAAATCTATGGTATCCTGGGCAAGTAATAAATAAAACCCAGTTACATTATCTACTACTAAAGTAGAATACATTACTATTGTAAGTTTTTGTGCACAAGTGTTTTAGATGAAACAAACCTTATTGAATATTGGATTCAATTATAATCAAGTTTCAATCAAATGTGATAAAACTAGTGTTATCAAAATTTCCAAAAAATAAAATAATTTTTTCAATAATAAAGTATATAGATATAAGGAATCATTTATTGAGATATCAAACTCAAAAAAGATATATCTCTCTTAAATTTATCTCTACTTAGAATTAATTAGCTTATATTTTTCAAATACCCTTTATTATGAATGTTTTTATTTTATTAAGTGTAAATTATGGTCAGTTGAATTTAAATGATTTTAATTCAGATTACTTATTTTTATTTTTATCATATTTAAATTACTACTTTTATTATTAATTTCTTTATATTTTGATTAATTATGAATTTACCCTACTTGTATATTTATTTTTTCCTGATTTATTTTTAGAAAATAAATTTCAATTTCTTTAAAAAAGGGGGAAATTATTTTTATCATGTTTTATTTTAATCTATTTTGTTATATTCCTTGTTTTTAATTTGGATCAACCCTTAAACCTAAATCTGAAATTTATCCCCTCATAAATTGGGTACATTACAAAAACTAAAATCAAACCTCTCCTCGCTTTCCATTAACCTATACCCCTTAACCTCCCAAAACCAAACCACCACCTTCAATTATCTTGAACTTAAACTAATCTCTCAATGATGGGGAAGTAAAAGTGAGGAGATGATAGTGGTTATAGATCTTATATGAAATAAAATGCTTGTGATGTTCCATGAAAGGTGCATATGTTAAAGGCTATGAACATGGATTGGTTAAAAGGAACAAAGATATTGTTGAAGAAGGGTTTTTAGCTCCAAGTATGGGAGTTTATCTTTGATAAAAATAAATTAGGATTATTATTTTAAGAAGATTTAAATGATTTAATTAAAGAATACTGAATTAAAGTTTTGAAAAATAGAGGATGTTCTCTCAATGAATGTAAATGTGAATGATTTTCTAGTTTACTTTGTAGAGATGGTAGAAGTTATGCATTTTCCTCATGAGGGTGAGTAAAAATTCTATCGAACTTTAGTTGGTATGTGCTCTATTAGTCCTACTAAAATTTTCACGTTTAAATTTGGTTCCTCTACTTTTGATAAGAAGGCTATGAAAGACTTGTAAGTTTAATGGAAATTATTGTACAAGTTCATTTATAATGGAATTGTTTAGAGAGAAGGTGAGATAGAAAAGGTATTTTTTCAGAACATGTATCTTTTATATATCCTGATCAATAATTTCAAGTTGAATATCCCATAGTACATGATGATATTAATGCACCATTACTTCTAAGGTAAAGGGAATTTGAATTAATACCCTTATAAAAGAATTATTTATTTAGTTCTAAAGGAGAAATAGGTTGACTTAAATAAAGGTGAAGCTATTAAGTGCCACAAGTGAAAAACCATTTCAACAGTTATTCTAAAGAATTTTTTTTACAACTGTGATGATACCTCTAATTATCTAAGGCCTTTTGGATAATAATTTAGAGCTTAGGTGGTTATACCACCTCCAAAACCAAATCAAGGGAGCCATTCACTAACTCACCTTCTAAGGATATAACACCTAATGAGATGGTACCTACCAGGGAAGTATAGAAGATTACTGCAACCAAATTAGATCATGTAGTTATAGAATTTAAAAAAGTAGTATAAGAATTTTAGAGTGAGTAAGAAATAGTTATTAGTTCTACTTAACCTGTTCAACAAATTATTCCAGCAGCTGAAGCTGTAGTTGAAGCATAAAGGCCATTTGTGACTGTGCTTGGTGTACCTATTATTGAGGTTAGAGTGGAACATGAGGTTGATCACATAGTAGTTAATCCAATCCTTATAACACCTTATCATGATAGATATTAAACTAGGAATGTGTCTTTAGAGGATGTTTCTAATCATTCACATACCCCACTACCCATTCCATATCTCCTCATGTTCAAGAGGATGCACTCGCTATAAGAAAAAGTTATGAAGGTTCTATATCGATAGAAATAGATAGATATTTTCTTCTATAGTGATGATTAGATTTGATAATCTTAAAGGATGTTATGATTTTTTGAAAAAGAAGATGATATATTCTAAAGATGAGACCAGATATAGGAAGTATAATTCAGTGCATCGAGTTGTTTTTGATAAGATAGTTGAGACGATAGTTAATGAGACCACTTTGATAAATAATATCAAACCAGTGAAACCTATTGAATTTGGTGTGAATAATAAGGAAGGTAAATCTATGAGAGATCAAGTGAATGATACCAGAGAGATCTGTGTGACCATGTATAAATTAAATGAGCTTGGGGTGCTTTTGGAATCTCAAAGGGATATGATTCATAATATTCCAGTAGTTCAATAAGATCATTTAATGGTTACACCTGATAAGATTTAGTGTTTCAATAATGATATGAATAAGATACTACATGATCTAAAAAGTTTCATGGTTAGTTAGTTTTAATTCCATAAGTGGTTTCAATAAAGTTTCACATCTACTTTTACATATTATATGGTTCTAAATTTTTAAAATAATTTTGAACAATTTTTTATGATCTAAATTTATTATTTTTTAAGATCTAGTCACTTTAATGTTACATGTTTAATCCTATGATTATTAAATAATTCAAAAAGGATTTTTAAATGATTACAAAAAGATAATAGAAGCTATTTTCAAAATAAGACTTGGGATAAATGTTTCATTGAATGACATAATTTACTATCTTCAAGAATCTATTTCCCATATTTATACTAAGGTAAATAAAAACTTTTAGGTACATAAGTATATCAAATATATGGTTTCATATTTGATTTATCCAATAAAAAAACCATCAGAATATTACAACAATACTAGATATGATATATAAGGGAGTGGAAGATATGTATACTAACTCTTCAGAAGAGGACTCTAGTTCTTCAAAGTCAGAAGAATCCTATTTTATACAAGCAGTATATAAGGGGAAGTAAATTATAGTGTATTTACCTCTTAGGATTTTTTATTAAGTGAAATCTACTTCCAGTGCTCTATTTTATTAGGAATCATCATCTGGTATCACTAATTTTACTCAAGTGATCATAGAGCAATTAATAAACTTGTATCACAAGATAACCTCTTTTAGAGGAAGTCCAACTAGCTTTCAAGTCTAGACTAGTAGGATTCAATTTTTTTTATTCAAAAACTCTTACAGATCCATTTAGTTATCATCAAAAAGCTATAATTTTTGTTTCTTCTTATATATTTTCCTCCACCATGATTTAAACTTTTAAAGGGATTCTTAATAATGGCTTATATTCAGTTTCTCAGATTCATAGATAAGTTTACACTATAATTTTTGATTTTTGTAAATCTGATATCATAAAAAATATTGATCCACATACTAATTCTCTTTTCTCTATAAGGGGTAAAACATATATTGGACCAACACATCTAGATACCTATAGATGTTCTAGGTATACATTAAATTCTAAGTTTGATCTAACCAACATTTATAAAAGAGGACAATCAAAAGTTATTGTTGTTGTTGTTTCTACTAAATCTATTGAAAAAGTTGCTATTTCTTTAGATATTTCCAAAAATATATATTTTTTTAACTTTCAGATCTTATTAATTTAGTGTTGATTCTCAAAATATTGACAAAGTGTTAAGAATGCCTACTTAGAGATCGAGGGATAGATCAAGTTTTGGTATTGAACACAGTTTAACAGTGGATCATGGAAGAGTTGTTTTTAAATCTAGTAGTTAAACCTCTAAATACCTCTTTCTCATCTTATTACTTTAAGAAACCTCCATCATATTTTGAATCCATCCATAAGTTAAGTTCATCTGACTAATTTATTTTTATAGGTTTAATTTTATTTGTATTTTTTTACAAGTTTACATGATTAATGAAATTTCTATTCATCTATTTGTTTGTTAAGAGATTTTTTTTTCATTCAATGTGTTTTTTCTTCATTTAATGTTTTATTTACTACAATTTCTAAATTTCAGTCCTTATATAATTAAAAGTTTAGTATTAGTATTATATATTAACTGTCTATAATTTAAGGTGTTACATTAAAATGTGTTTTTCATCTCTTTAACCTTATTTTTTTATATTTTCAAAAAGGGGTAGAAGATAGATACGTCATATTAAGAGGGTGAATAAAGGATAAACATAATATTTTAAAAATCAATATATACTATATAGTGTTCTAAAAAATTTGAAAATCACTTTAAACCTTTTAAAATTCCATGTTTAATGTTTAGTGGGTTTTTTGATCATAAATAATAGGGGGATTATTAGAATACTATTTTTGTTCCAACATATCTCATCGACTTTATGATTTGATGATATAAAAAACTAATTATATTTTTCTAATAATTTTTTTCTTAAGTATGTCCATTAGGTTTTTAATCTTATTTTAAGTTCATTATGATGAAAATGTGGAATTATGGAAGTTTATTGAATTTTACTTGAGTATATAAAATTTTACAATGTGAAGACTTAAACTTCATGGATTTTTGGATACATCAAGCAATAATATACATAAAGGAATCACTTATGTTAGTTATCTATGTCAAAAAATTGGCTATGTGAAAATCAGTTATGTCAATAAATCACCCACATGAGAAAATGAGTACAAAAAATAAATGAATATGTGAATTGGATATGTGGAGTAATCAACTACATGATTTGGATATATGGTATATTTAGATATGTAGTTAAAAGAAACTACATAATTCAGTGGGATTTGTGAAATTAATATATGTGAGCAAGATGGACACTTAGTTTGCCTACATGAATAATTCAACCATGCAAAGAATGACTACATGGATTAGTTTGGATATGAAAATTTAAATACAAGAAAAATAACCATGTAGTGATCCACAATTGGCTATGTGGTTATGAAACTCTCATATTTATTATCATTAGAGTACTTCAAGTGGAAATTAATACTGCTGTCAATGCATTAAATATTGGACTACCTTATTATGGTAAAACATATATTTTCTAAAAGGTTACATGTACTAAGAGAAGAAAATGATATTGAATAATATATTTCCCAATCCTATTTTGAGGTATTTTTAGAAAATAAAATCTAGAATTTAATTATAAGAACATATTTTATGTTTTATTATGTTATGCGATAGTAATAAAGTATATAAGAATGAGTATTAGATCAACAGAAAATATCAAAGAAATAAGAAAATCACTTGAACTCTCAACTCTCTCTTGAAACCATGTATGAATCTCCATTATGTCACATTAAAGAAGAATAATTTTCAATTTTTCTATATCTTTTATTTTTAGATAAAACTTTTCATGTTTTTAGAAGACTCTCTCTGAGATATAATTCATTCTTGTTTTCTATCCTAGAGAAATATTCTCTTCTAAAAGTTGCATCTTGAAAATGCGTGATTTATTTATAAAATTTCATTACTCTCTTTTATCCATAGGAGTGAGTACTCCTTGTACTAAGTGTTTAAGTATATTTTGTTTCTAAAACATTATAGGTTTTTTAAAAAATATCTTATTTTTTACTAAGTAACAGATGATTTCACTCAGTCATTGAGTCCCAGTGAAAAGGAATAATAATAGTGAAATCACCAAGCTCTATGATTTGATCATTAGTGGAGCAGACTAGGGGATTTCTATTCCAAAAACATCTATAAATCTCTCATGTTTAATCATTTTCTTATTAATTTTTATATCTATTTTTTTTCTTTTATTAATAAAAGATCATAATCTTTCATACCTTAAATAAGGTGGTTTAAAGTGAAGAAAATTTTTAGGAACTCAATTCACCCCCTATGGAGTCATAGTTTAGTCATTATCCAACCAACATGAAATATTTCCATTTCAATGAATACCATTTAAAACCAATGACAACCATTAATAATAAATACAACTCACTTACAAAGTGGGACCTTTATAATCCAACATGTATTCCTCAGAGAATAAAATAACTACCCATGCATTAGAAAGATATATTAGGATCACCCATCATTATGAAAAATTCACAAGGAACAAAAAACCACAAAACACATTTAATCATGAATTTCCAACATAAAAACTCATAAAACATCCTTTTAAACACATATGTAGAAGCACTTTCATTCTACATGTAAAAATTTGGATAAAAACATTTTTTCTTTGGAAAATATTAAAAATAAAATTTCCTAGAAGAATAGGAAATTATATTTTATTTAAAAAACCATGAAACTTTTTAAAGAAATATTATTAAATATTAATAATAATGATGGTGGTAAATTATTCCCATGTCATATAACTTAAAAAATATTCATTTCACACTTTTTTAAAAAATTAAAAAATAACCCATTTGGAAAATAATGAAAAATATCTTTTAGAAAATTCACAAATAAAGTAAAAAATGGTTTCAAATTACTTTGAATATAAATTTTATTATATTAATAATTTACTTGAAATATTTTAAGTAATATGGATATGGAGGAAAAATATAATAAAAACATTTAAAATTTAAAAATAAGGTTTTAAACCTTGAGTCTTACTCACCGTATACATACTTTAACTCCTATATAATAAATATATATTAATTATTTACTTTCTTAAGAAATTTTTTAGGTTTATTAACTTGTTATTATTCATTTTATTTAATTTAGTACCATGTATTACATAGTTTCTAAATAAGTTAAGTTAATGCCATACATTTTAGGACATTCAGCTCAAAATCCCAAAATAACTTAGGTAGGTTCACCATGGTCAATGGGGTCATTATTACATCTTGTCCAGAATATTAATCATTTTTATAAATTAAATATATATTTTTAACTATTAATTAAAGGAGGAATTGAAAAATGAATCACATTTCTTTGTAGTGGTGGTAGCCCACATGTACGTACAAGCAGCATTATCATTTTTCAATAGATAAAAGGGTAAAAAGTAAATTAATATATTTTCACTAAAAAATTATAATTATATTAAAAATATAATATATATTTATTAAAAAAATTATAATAACTATCCATGTGAGGTGGTGATGAAAAATGAAACACATCACTTCATGGAGGTGGTAGTCCACACGTAAACACGAGCGATGTTTTAATTTACTGTAGGATGGAAAAGGATATGAAAAAAGTTCTACCATAAAAATAATTAAATTTTATTACATTTATATACCGATTTTATTATATCATATTAGTTATTATAGGTTTCAAGGAGGTAGAAAAATAAATAAACATGAAAGAAATCAGTTTAGACTTATATCTACTCTTTTGATATCCTCCTTTTGATTCAGCTTAAGGCCTTTGAAGGATAGATTTATGGTAACTTCATGGGATTGGGGAAATAGAAATAAAATTTTATAGGGGTATTTTTTCAGAGTTTTGAGAGAAAATCAAACTCATTTGTACCTTTGGGAATCAAGGATTTAGTCCCTTTTTATAGGAAAAAATCAACAGTATTTTAAAAAAATTTCAATATTTAAGTGTATTGAAAGTAATTTTAAAAATTCCAAGTCCCCCATAAATGAACCATGAATAATATTATTTAAAATTTACCATCCACTTGACTTAATATAGGTTTCTTATTATTTTCTAATTATTTAAAATTAATTTTTAATCATTATATATCATTTAAAGTCATTTTGAAGATTATTCACATATCTTGACTTTAAAAGCATCAAGATTACAGTATAACTAGAATATAAAAAAATAAAAAATAAATTATCCTTTATAATTATATATTAAATTCTTTTAACACCTTTATTTAATCAAAAAATATTTCTTTTAATGATTTTACAATCATTTACTTTATTTTTCTCTTGTTTTTATAAACGTTGTGTTAACACAACGTAATTATTTTAGGAAATTATACTTTTTTTTAAATTAAAAATAAATTTAAAATATTATTATAATTTATTAAACATCCTTTTATTCATATAGGTTCGTCCATGATGTATATTTACTCTTATACTTACCATGATATTATTTTTAATATATTAAAAGAGAGAAAATGAAATTTTTGTAAATATATTTTATTTAATATAAAAAGAGAATTCATAATTATATGGATCAAAAATGGATAAACATTGACCAGGTAAATGGGATTGGTCAATAAATACTTATCCTCCCATTTGGAGATAATATTTTGTGATCTTATTACATAATTTTAACCTTAATTATTTCGTTCTACCCTTAATCACATTTACTACTTGTTACCATGGTTATTATTCATTTTGACTAAAAATGAAATTGAAATTATTACCAAATTTGAACCTATTAATTGAAAATATGAAATCCATTTTTCAATATTCAATTTATTTAAGGTATATAAATTAATTTTAATGTAAGTATGAATGATGCAATGAAAAACAATTTTTAGAAATATAATATTTTTAAGCATACAAATGATTTTACAACAAAATCAAGTATAATATTGATTCCCATGGAAATAATTGAATTATATTTAATAAAATTATAATTATTCTACTTTAAAACCAAGTTTAAAATATAATGGGTCTTCTAAATTACTTTATTTAAAGAAAAGAAATAGTAGTTTTGTAAAAATTGATATTTTTCACTATTTACTAAAAAAATAAATCTTACCAGAAAAATACCAAAAATTCAACCCAAGAATATTTTTATATTATGATTATTTATTTCATTTTATCAAGTTATTTTTATAAAATATTAATAAATTAATCATAACATCCCTACAAAAAATATAATAAAAATAATTTTTTGAAAAATGTATTTTTAAATAATAAAATAATTTATTCTCATTACTTTCCACGTAACAACCATTATTTGATTGTTAATTTATTTTATTGAATATTTATTTTATAAATTTTATAAAAATCATTAATAAATAGTTTTTAATTTAATTTATTAAGATAATAATACATTACAGACTTAAAAATAATTTTATGAAAAATAATTCTTGTACCTTCAAATAATTTTATCTTCATTTATAACTAATTGATAATAATTTAATGAATAATTATTATTTTTTAATGTTTTTTTACAAATATTTCATGTTTCAATTACTCCTATCCATAACCATCAATTCAATGGTAATTTTATAAAAAATATATTTAAATAATAATATTATAATATTATATTTTGGTTTATTTTAAAATTATTATTACATGTATTACATGCAATCAAATATAATAATATTATTAAATTAAATAAAATCATGGGGTATTAGATTCTATCCCAATTAAATAAATTAATCCCTCAATTTTTTTTCTCATGTATAATAAAAAGGGTTTAAAACATTTTCATAATTAATTCCAGGGTGTGGATGATAAATATACATAAGTGGGAATAAATACCTTTTAATCCACATTGATAACATTTACTTTTGAAAAGTACTTTAATATCTAGGTTTATAATAGAAATCTTATCATTTTATAAGTATTTTTTAAACCATGAATTTATCATAGTGATACTAATTCTAGAGAAATATTTTCATAAAGAATACATTCATAGCTGAGTAATATTTTCCATATTGGGCTTAATAGATTTATATTTTTATTTCTTAAGATAAGGAATTATTTTACCATCATGATTTAGATTAATATAATATAAAATTACTTGAATTTTTTCCATGTCAAAATCATTTGTACTTAATTTATGTTTCAAAAAGTTTACCATCTCTACTTAATCTCATATTCAAAATAATAAATAAATATGATGATTTTTTTTGTGCCTGAAGCACTAAAATTAACTTCTAATAGATTAAAATATCCACAAAAGGATGACAATTTATTTATGTTATTTATATCCATTAACCAAAAAAATGCTTAACCCAAGATCAAATAATATTTAATATGAATAAACCTTCATATGAATAAACACCACATTAATCTTCAAAGCATCAACAAAAACACACAAAGTTAAACTTAAATCATTCCATAAATAAAAAACCATAAATCTCACCAAAATATGCCTGACTAAATTTGAAATAAAAAATCATAAGTATTTGATCACATAAAATTAACATTTATCTCCAAACAACATCAATCAATCATAAAGACACATACCAAATATTTATATTCCCTAATCATGTAATATCTAAAATATGATAATATTTTTCACAAAAAAATATATATGCTTAAAAAATATTACTCAATGTTTATTTCTCAAATAAATTCACATAGTAGACTTAATTTTCTATTCACCTTAATCATATAATGTTGTAAAAAATATGATCACCATTTATCCTGATCAACTATAATTACATCAACATTAAAGAAAATATTAACCCTAAAGGTTATTTATACATTTTATACCAAATATAATAATATTATTCCCAAATATCTTTCATAGTAAATAAAATGTTAAACCTAAGGGTTATATATACATAAATCATTATTATTTATAAAACCCAATAGTTTTCTCAAAATATGTCCTTAATCATTTTAAAATCCCATCACATAAAACCTAAAGGTGTATCTATTAATTTAAAATTATGATCAATATTTGAATTATAAAACCATGATGGTATCTAAAAATCTTAAAATATCATCATATGAATCATATTGAACATCTATATTTATCTAAACCCTTTCTCTGATATCAATAATAACATCACGTACCTTAATCAACCCATAATTACAAGTTTAATATAAATGATTACATTTAATTACATTTATATGATCTTTTAGGTTTAGTTTTTAGATAATTAAGAAAAACTATTATAATGAAAAGTTAACACTTCCACTTAATGTCCATTTTTCTCAAAAAATAGGATTCTTAAATATAAAATCACATTTCATTCAATGTATGTTTGCAAATTTTAATATGAATCCATATAGAATAATGATATAACTTGCTACAATTACTAATCATCCTTAATCCCAATGAAAAATATTTTAGAACTTAAGATGAGTAATAAAAGATCAATAAAGGATACAAAAAGAAATAAACCGACAGGTTTATTTTTAAAATCATGAACTCCCCTAGAAATTTTACTTTTATATAATTAACCTTAAGTTAAAAACAATCATTTATTTACTCAATAAATAGAATTAAACTCCAAAATATTTTCATAAAAATATCATAATAAATATTACATTCAAAATCATAATCATGATAATTTATTCTAAAATCTGAGTACTCATGAAAATATTTTTTTAAAAAACATACTTTTCACCCTTAAAAGTGCCATAAAATTTCCTTTAATCATATGATCATTAGATAACTGTATGAAATTAATAGACTTCCATGAAAACTAATTTTCCATAATATAAAAACCTTGTAGGTACCTTAATAAACGATCTTAGTATCACTCTTATAATAACTCTTATAATCACTCATATAAATAGAATAACTAACACAGTTAATCCAACTTCTATTCCCCATAGAAAAAAATTCATTACCCAATAAATTAGAGTGATATATTAGGATCAACCATTATCATGAATAATGTAAAAGGACTAAAAAAATGTATTAAACACATATAATCTTGCATTTCCATCATAAAAAATCACAAAACATCCTCCTGATCCAATATGTATAAGCACTTTTGAAATTCATGTAAAAATTAAGATAAAGATCCATTTTCTTTGAAAAATATTAAAAAAAATTTATTATTAGAATAGGAAATTATATTTTCTTTTAAATACCATGGAATATTATATAGGAATCATATTATAAAATAACATTCATGATGGTGATAAATTATGCTCATGATGTAAGCATTAAAAAAATATTTCGTTCACAGTTTTTAAAAAATGTCATGTTTTTTAGAAAATATTAATTTTTTTAAAACCTTCATAAATAAATTAAAACATTATTTAAAATGAATTTGAACATAAATTTTATTATATTATTAAAACACCTAAATCATTTTAAATAACATGGATATGGATAAAAAAGATAAGAAAAACATCAATACTTTTAAAATAAATCTTTAAATTAAAATCAATTACTTTGAGTTCGACTCAACATGTACAACCTTTAAATAAAATATAATAAAATTAAATTAATTATTTACTTGGTTAATAAAATTTACAGGTTTATTCATGTATTATTATCCCTTTTATTTCATTTATTGCCATGTCTTATATAGTTACTAAATCGGTTAAGTTCATGTTGGATGTTTTTACAACGTTCTGTTAACAATCCAAAAATAACTTCAATAGATTGACCATAGTTAAAGGGATCATTATTAAATCATATAAAGAATATTAATCCTGAAATAATTATCCTTTTTATACATTAAATTTAGTTTTATTATTATTCATGGAATGTGTAAATGAAAAATGAATCACATTTCTTCGTGGAGGTGGTAGTCCACACGTACACACGAGCGATGTAATCATTTTCTAATAGATGGAAGTTTAAGAAGGTAAGTGATATTTTTTTACAGAATCATAACTATGTTATAAATATCACACACACACACATACACACACACACACACATATATATATATATATATATATTAAATCCATCATAATAACCATCCATGTGATGCGGTGATGAAAAAATAAACATGTCACTTCATGGAGGTGATAGTCCACACATATGCCCGAGCGATATTTTAATTTCCCATAGGATGGAAAAGGAGATAAAAATGGTTCTACCATAAACATAATAAAATTTTATTTTATTATATTTACTTATTTTATTATATAATCATATTTATTATAGGTTTTAAGGAGATAAAAGAATAAATAAACATAAAAAAATTAGTTAAGACTTATACCTCATCTTTTGATATCCTCCTTTCAATTGAGGTTAAGGCCTTTCAAGGAGAGGTTTATGGAAACTCAAGTGGATTTGGGATATGATAATGGAATTTTATAGAGATATTTTGGTATATTTTTGAGAGAAAACCGAACTAATATGTGCCTTTGGGAATCATGGATTGAGTCTCTTTTTATATAAAAAAATCAATAACATTTTTGAAACTTTTCAATCTTTATGGGTCATAAAAATAATTTTAAAAATGTTAAGTTTCACATATGTGAACCATGAATGATATGATAAAATATTTTATATACATTTTAGTTAATATATTATTTCTATTATTTTATAATTATTTTAAAATAATTGTTAAACATTAAATATAATTTAAATTCATTTTCATGACTATTAACATATCTTCATTTAAGCCATAAAGATAAAAATGGGATTAAAATATAAAAATATAAATAATAAAATTTCATTTATAATATAAATTAAATTTTTGAAACACCATAATTCATCCAAAAAATATTAATTTTAATGATTTTAAAGTCATTTACGTGATTTTTCTATTATTTTTATGAGTGTTGCATTAAAGAGATGTAAGAATTTTATAAAATTATACAATTTTATAAAATTAAAAATAAATTATAAAAATTAATATAATTTATTAACAATACATATAGTCATATAGGTTCATTAATAACATATAATTACAATTATACTTACCATGATAATATATTTAAGATATTAAAAGAGAAAAAGTGATATTTTTGTAAATATAATTTTATTAATATAAAAAGGGAAGTCATAATCATGTCAAGTGGATCCAAAATGGTTTAAAATTAACTAGGGATATGATATTGGTTGATCAAGAGTCATACACCAAGTTTTAGATAATATTTTTGTTATCTTATCACATAATTTTAACCTTAATTATCTCGTTTTACCCTTAACCATGGTCACTACTTTTTATCATGATCACTATTCATTATGACTAAAAATAAAATTTAACTTATTAAAAAAATTGAACAAATTGATTCTAAATTTAAAATAAACATATTCATATTCAATTTATTAATGTTTCATAAATTAATTTTAATATAAGTATGTAAAACGCAATGAAAAATAGTTTTAAGAAAAAGTTCCAATTTTATGCATAAAAATGATTTTACAACAAAATAAAGTATAATTCTGATTCCAATGAAACAAGTTTAATTCTGTTTAGTAAAATGAGTATTATGTTAATTTAAAACTAATTCCAAAATATAATGGTTCTTTTAAATTACTTTATTTAAAAAAAATGAAATTATAGTTTTACAAAAGTTGATATTTTTTAGTATTCACTAAAAAAATCAATATTTTGATAAAAATACCAAAAATTTATACCAATAATATTTTGACATGATGAATTAAAAAATATGTTAAAATTATAAAATAAAATTTCTAAAAGTGGTATAAATTGATCATAATATCTATACACAAAATGTAATAAAAACCATTTTTAGAAGAAATGTTTTTTAAAGCATAAAATGAATTTATTCTCATTCCTTACCTAGTAAAAACTATTATACGTTTTCTAATTAATTTTTTTGAATAACTTATCAATAAATTTCATCAAAATCATTAATCAATAGTGAATAATTTAATTTCTTAAGATAAAAATATATTACAAATATAATTTTTTATGAAAAATATATCTTTTAAAATGAAATTATTTTATCCTAATTTATAACCAAATTATAATAATTTTATGAATAATTATTTATTTTATTAATGGAAAACATTCTACATATATTTCATAATGTAGTTTCTTCTATTCATACCTTTTAATTCACTGTCTTGGTTATAAAAATCATGTTTAAATAATAATATTTTCATAGTACACTACAGATCATTTTAAGATATGTATTACGTGTGGTACATACAATCCAATATAATATTATTTTTAAATGAACTAAAATATTAGGGTTCTTAAAATTTTAGTGTGTTGTCAAGGATCCATATCAGTTAGCATTTCCCCCATAGTTGGACTAGAACCATGATGTATTTCACACATTATAGCTTCATCGATATCTTCAAGAAAAATACCATGTAATTTGTTAAGGAGAGTTTGATTTCAAGTATGATGTGAAATTTGTGTAACATCAATCTGAAATTTGGGATAATTAGGAAAAGTTTTTATATGAGCATATTATTAATTTGATTCTTATTCTCTAGAGGAATGGTGGTTTGGAAAAGAGTACATGAGTGCGTGAGTTCAAAATGTGCACCAAACACCCTGAGTTATTTTGAATATTATTTTTCTTAATGATTAAATTCTTGAATTGGTATTGATATTATGAGATTATTTATTTCCCTAAACAATTCAGGTTTTTTTTGTGATGACATCATATTTTTTAAGATTTATCTAATGTAATGAACCATACCTTCTCATCCAGTAACATTGTGTGTTTTTTCTATTTGATATTTTAGGAGTGGTGTTTGAGGAAGGAAGGGTGAGTTTAAGATGAGATTACAACCAGGGATTAGTATTGTAGTGTGTAGCTTTCAAGATGTGTCGTGGTGGTCTAGACATCAACATTGAGGGATTTTTTCTATTTTAAGGGATCCCATGTCATGGTATTTTGGCCACATTGTGGTTTTTGTATGGGGTTAATCAAGATATATGGAAGTCCATAAATCATAGTGTGGTTCACATAACTGTAGTGTGGATCCCAAAGTGGATGATTATGTGTCCCTTTTATTTTTAATTCCACTGAACCATAGTTATTGAGCTACACTATATCTTGGTTCAAGGAATTTGATATAATTTCAGGAGTTAGTATTCCATGACATGGTATTCCCATTTAATCCCAATATTTCAATCAGATTTATCAAATCCACATGATGTTTGAAATATGATTTTCAGGATTCATTTAATTGAAACCTATTACAACATGGAATCACCCCTTACACTATAGTCTTATATTTTTCGTTCCTGGGTATAAATTTAGAAATAACTTATATTTCCATTATTCTTCCATTGATTCTATCAATCTTAGGTGACCTTCATAGAATTTTAAGAGACTTATTATTCCATTTTTATCATCTTTGACCCCTAGCTTTAGAATATTGATTATTTGTGATCTAGGGCGAGTTCCCACCTTCTTCTTCCTATTTCCTCCATGTTCTTATTTGGTAATTCTATAAGGTTGTTATAGATAAATTTAGAGGACATTGGGTCATGATTTTTATTTGGTATTTTTATGACCTAGGTTGATTGGGGTTTCCCTCATGTGGGTTTGATCTTACAATCATATTTTCCTCATCTTGTGTTTATAAAATGATTATAAAGTTATAGTTAAGATACAATATTTTATAACCCTTTTTTATTTTGTGTATATTGAGAAATTAGCATGATTTTTTACACTTTTGGTGTATGATAAGAATTAACCAAATGAATATAATGAATCAAACTCAAAGTAATTGAATGGGAAAGGGGTGAATCACATGTGCTATACTTGATTCATGTTATTTATTATTAATGATTATTTTATTGTTATTTTCACTTGAATATTTTGATTGCTATTGTGATATATATATATATATATGTGTGTGTGTGTGTGTTTTTTTCTTGATGAAATTTAATTTCTAAAAACCACCTTTCATAAAATGTTAATAATGTGAATATGGTAATGAACTGATTGTGTGAAATTTGGAATTTGATATGGTAATTCCCATGTGTAAGAGATGTTTGTATTTATTTGTAACTATATTGTATAATTAATTGTTGGGATGTTTTATTGATGGAATTTGTTATTACCAAATTTTATACCTATTAGTGTTTTTGTGATTGGTATGATTTTTATGGTTTTTGTTATCGCTAGTTTTAGGGTGTCAGGATATATTATATAGTAGGCACCATGGATACCTTTATGTGGGTGTCAAGAGGGAATGTGGCTATTTTTGTGCTTATTATGGTATGTATAGTTATATAAAACATGTAATTATAGTTGATGTGTGAAGTGTATTTTGGTATGCATACTGTGGGGTTTTTAAGGTTATTGGTTAGTTATGGTGGGATGTATCCTAGATACCTAGTGAGGCTGAATATATGTTTGGTATGTTGAATATGGTAAATAAATATGGACTAAAATTAAATAATTTAGAGAATTATAATGAAATATAAATGTTTGAAATGAAAGGTTAATAACAAGAATGAAAGTGGTTGATGACTAAAGAATGGTTTTTAATTTATTATCGAAATGAGAAACATAATGAACATGTTATGGATTGTAATTTGGTTAATATGGAAATAGTGAAATGATATGACATAATGGGAATTATGAATTATTGTTTTGGTTGTTTTGTGTGGAAATTGGGTCTAGTTGTTGAATAATAATTGACGGTGATTGTAGTGTGTGGAAGTAGTGGTGTGGTGGGTATGATGGAATGTAAGTGCTATTTTGGTGTAACCATTTAGGATAATATTGTTTGTATCAATATATATATATATATATATAATGTATTTTACTTTTGATTTATATGCACACCCCACCTAAGTTAAATAACCTTATCGATTTCCAAGTGTTTTGGGATCTGGGTGTTTTTCAAAAACATCTTGGTTTTCTAGGGGATGAATTACGAACTACTCCTTCTTCCATGATCTCCCTTATAGGTGAAACATGAGTTGTGATGGCTCATAATAGGTATAATAATACATGCTTTAATAGATTAAGGTTATAGTATGTGATATACTGCTAGACCCAACATGGTATATGAGATGATATTATATAGTGGGGGTCGTGTATGGTATAGGGAGGGTTCCAAAGTTGATGTACTTCATGTTCATGATACCCTACTATAATGGATATGAGGATATGATATATAGTGGTAGATATAAATTTACGTTGATGAGGATATGGTATGTGGTGTGTTTGTGATGTGAGATGTGGTATCTTGCAATACTAATGAAAAATGGATTGATAGAACATGAAGTTTTTTGGGACGTGTGAGAAAAAAATAGCGGGGAAGTGGTTGTGGGGGACCTTTGTGATTATATTCTTTAATATTATTTTATTATACTTGGATGTGTTACTTATTGAGTTATCCTTGGTTTGGTTAAGTGATATTTGAATTGGTAGGTGTTTTTTTGTTCTAATATTTTTTCATTGATCCATTAGTATGTTTCTTCCACTTCATGCATGATAGGTCTTGAAGAGGATCCTATGAAGTATACATGTTATGATCACCCCCATATATATAAATATGTATCATAGGTTTATAGGTAGGATTTTGTGACTGATCTGGGAAATACTAGTTTGAATCTTTTGATTTCTATTAGAGTCACCAATTAGGAGCTTACTTTGGTATTTTTATCTTGGGATATTATTTTGTATAAAATTTCAAGTATTGTGGGATAATGGTTTTATTTTTTAACCTAACTTTGATTAATAGTTTTATATATTTATCCATGGTATTTATGAGGGTAATTTCTCCCATTTTTATGATTTATACCCTCAGCACTAGTCTCCACCCAATATCCTATTAGAGATAAGCTTCATGGGTCACTCTTATTCTTAATATTGGACTAAGAGGGGTTCTTAATGGGGTAGGGTTATAAAAAACTAAATAGGGACTACCATCACAAACCAACAACCAAAGGGATCTTCTATAAACAAAACCAACACACCTAATGAGACAAAAAAGGAAAAAAAAACAAGTATATGACCTCACCTCTAGCTCCATTGATCTTCTAAGTCGTGATATACCTACCATCATGGACTCCAATCCTTTGATACACTATTTACCAAAATCTTATTATAATTAACATGAAAAAATCACCTGAATGAAACTAGTCCAAGAAATTACATGACCATAGACACCCCTCCCAGTTTCTATAGGCTGGTGTAAATATCTGAGGTTTAATTTAAACACAAGTGGGAAGTGGTTTTACCCATTATAAAAAAAAAGACAAGTGACAGGCTGAAATTCTGGTATAACCCTAGGGGACATCGAACATGCAGAATAGGAAAATAATTACCTACCATTAGAGTACATATTCGTCAATTCACACAAATAATAAGAAATATAATGATTTTATAAAATAGTGAATACATAAAACTAGTCCAAAATATTATATAAATTATATAAATGGTGTGAAATAAGAAATAATATACTATACATATAAATATAAAACCAAAAAAGGTTTAAAGGTCGTAAAATATGAGGATCCTTATTTAGAATACTCAAGAGAGAAAATATGGATATACCCTAGGTAATACCTCCTTAATCCGACAAATTACTCTAAAAAAATTCTCTACCCACAATATAGAATCTAAGAATTCATAACTACTATGTCACCCAAGATAAATTGTGCCACAAAAATCTTACCACTAATAAGGTACTTGAAATGTAACACATGAAGCTATATATCCTCCACTATGCCTCAATAAAACATTGAATAATATAGTGTATTCATGAATAAATATACTCATTTACACAAATATAACAAATCATTTTTACTATTAATTAGTTATCATAACATGGAAATAATATTAATTAAGTGGATTAAAAATTAATTATAAGAAATAGAAGTAACACTCTATATCGAAAAGGTCCAAACTTGCACTGCTTACTTCATGATAACACCTAGAACCTGAGATAATTCTTTAATACCATCCTCAAATTATGATAGTGGATATATATATATATATATATATATATATATATATAATTAAGGGTCCAAACACCCATATCATGGAAAGGGTGAGGTGTATACCAAATTTAGGATATGCTAACTACTCACCCCATGGTAAGGGGAAGGTTCATACTTAGTTAGGGATCAATAACCCATCCCATGAGATGTACTTACTTAAGAAATTTATAAATTTTTTAAATAAAATATAAATACTATCCATGAAAATAACATGCTCTATACTATAAAATATACACATGATTTAATTTATTAAATTACTATCACATCCATAAAAACATAATTCTAAACTATACACAAACATTCCATAAGAGATGATTAACTCAATAATATTACATTAGGGATTTCTACCAATTATGAAATAGTCAATACAAACATGGAAGAAGGTATATAAGGAAATTATCTTCATGGTGTTCTAGTGAAAATAAAGATCAATCATATGTTATAGAGTAGAAAAATTCTATATTTTACTAATTCCTTATCAAAAAAGGCACTATGTACAATTAAAGGTTCCACAAGTTATATATAGTGATAAACTGGGAAAGGGTTTAAGTATAATATAGGTTATAATTAATACAAACTTGTTTCAACCTAAAGGGATAATGAAAAGAAGTATGGATGTTGAGTTTAAAATAATGACTTGGAAGTAAGATTATTTTGAAAATAGGGTTTCCATCCATAAAACTTAATTTAGGAAAAATATTCCTACAGAGAAAATAGTTTATAACTAATGAAATCATTACCCAAAATAGTTTGTTTTTATAAATAAAATTTCATCTAAATCCATTAAAATTGCTAATTTGTTTTTAAATGGAATAGTATAAGTTATTAAGGGAAAAGTGGTATCAGGGAGTCAAAATATAATTTAAATAACTTAAACAAAACAATACATGATTAATGATTCATTTAAAGTAAATTCCATTTTTTGATAATCAAAACAATTGGTTTACTTTAGGTAACACCTTATTTAAAAGAAAAATAGTTATATATCATAGAACTATATTATTTCCTCTCATCTAACTAGCCCAACTCTCACATTTCCACTAATTCAACTTTTAACTTAAGTTAAGAATGTATTGTTGATTTATAACATACATAGGATTCAATAGAAGGAAATGACTAACTTAAGAATACAAGTTAAAGGAATTAATCCATATTACTAAGTATAAAATGGAAAAAATATTTAAGATTTGGTGTTAAATCCATATCATATTCATAATTTTAGATTTTTGAGGGCATAATATAGACACCACTATTTTTTTAATATTACCCATATAACATCTTACAATATCTTCACGTGCAAGATAATTTAGAAGGAGACACAACCATATCCAACAAGATCAAGGAATATTCTAATTTCATGAACTTAAAGGTAAATAAAATAAGTAGGATTGAAACAATTTATTAAATAATTTAAGTATAATACTCAACATTAACAAATACGTGTTATGAAAATTAGACTTTAATAAAAACCATTTTTTCAAAAAATATAATTTATATGCTGAAATAATTTTTTAAAATCCATTATATAACATCTCATGAAACCCTAATATAAGTAATTTTTTCATAAAAAAATAATTTCATGTAATCCACCAATCTATAATTCTAAAAATAGTATTAATGATTTAATATTGATTTTTGAAAACCAATGGGAAGAATGTATTGAGAATAGATTGGGAATTCACCAAAGGGTTATGAACACCCACATTATTCAAAGGTGATATTTAACATCCAAATTATCTATAAGGAAAACTCCATTGGTAACCAAATATAACCTATACATCAATAAGATAAATACTAAAAGTAAAAATTTTAAAATAAACATCCTCTATTATCAATTAACCACTAGACCTGATATAACAAAGGAATATATCTTTATAAATACATTAAAGATCATGAAAAAACTAAATTCTCAATTAAAACCATAACATCACAATACAATTTAACCCAAAATTAGGAAAAAAATAAGGTTGAAACCTACCTTAGTTGCTTCATATCAAAACAATTTTAAACGGATAGAAAAAAACCATTAGGGATTCCTTTAGACAAGAGAATAGGAAACCCCAAGTAGGAGGTGATTTCACTATTTCATGGTGAAATAACAAATAAAAAATCATTCTAGTATATAATTAAATAAATTAGGATGAAAAACAAAGAGAAATAATATGAGAGGAGAAGACTATACCATGAATTGGTGGAAGAAAACCACTCGAAACTACCTTGGATAAAGAGGCATGAGGTGGGGTGGAAAAATACAAGGAGGAATATTAAGAGGACCTCAAACATGATACAATAAATAATACACAAATACCAAAATTCCTATTTTAAAAGGTAAAGTAAATCTAGGCCTACTGGGTATCCCGTAACACCCCCTCGGACCCCCTCCATGATCTATCTCACCGAGTACCTAGTGAAAATTGTAGTTTTAAAAGCACTAACAACACCTCCTCTTAGACACATAAATTCCCAAATCTCTAATTAAACCTAAAACCATTTATAAAAACACCCAAGATTTGATTTTACTACTTATTATAATCCAAATCTTAAAAAATTGACCTTTAACTGAAACCAAAACACTCATACGATCCCCCACTTTAACTAACCAAATCCTTAAGATCACCTAAATTTCAATTTAACTAATTACATTAGGATAAAAATCTTTACAATGTCCCCACTATAAAATTTTTCATCCTCAAAAATCTTAATAGAACATTACTTAGGTATACCATGTCATCATTATATCCTCGATTCATAGAGAATTATCCAATGCATTCACTAAAGAATCGACTACACCTATGATACAAAATATCTTGAATTAGACCAAAATTACCCAAAATAACAAAATTATATTACCAAAAAAGTGCACTGACCACTAACATCCTAACACACATCTCAAATATTTATCATTTCTCCAATTAATGACTTCCTAAACTAATACAATCATCAAATTATAGAAACTTATAATACTCAAAAAAAAATTATTACCATGAATCTCTAATACTCTTTCTAAGAATCAACCCAATATCCAAAGTATAATTTATAAAATTAATAAAACCCAATACTAGTCTCAATATTATAATAGTTAAAGGCATACTAAAGGTCTCATAAATATCAAAACATCACTGAAAATACTTCCTTATACACTCATGGAACTCCCCTCCATAATAATTATCTAAACCTTTCATATTCCCACCCTATCATTAGATTCCATATTTTCAAAAACAATTATTTTCAAAATAGTTTTACTACTGATATAATATCATTTTAAAATCATGACCCTAAATTCACTTTTTAAAAAATTTCAAACTTGAAAAATTCCATCTCATATTACACATCTAATTAAAAATAACATTACCCATTATTTTCTTTTTTAAAAGAATAAATTCATAGAAAATTAAATTTCCTTTTCAAAATTAATTTTAATATCTATTTTGAAAACATTTTTTTTTGGTTTTAGAACTCTTTCATATATAATTTTTTTTATGAAAACACCAAGAAGATTTCACTTTACAAAAGAAACCATTTCAAACTAATCACTATCCCTTAAGAAAAATTTCATTCAAAACATAAGGATATAAAATAGTTTTATCTTTCTTTCAAAACACTAAAAGGTACTGTAAAACTAATTTAGAGTTATAACACACACTTTAGATAATAGATCATCTAAAACACATAAAAAATTCAATGAGTTCACTCAAAACCTTTCTATATTGAAAACATGGAGAATGATTCATAAGGAAACATAAAAAATAAATAAGTTTCTTATTCAAAATACATATCATAAAACAATTTTACTAGTATATCACTAAACATGAAATAATTAGCATGCTTGGAAATAAAACCTAAGAAAGAAATAAGTAGCATGATTAAATTTTAATTTTGGTTATAGTTTTATAATGAATTATCAAAAGGTTTTAAATCTTAAATCATAAAAAATAAATATATGTGAGTGAATTTAATTAATTAGGTAAACCTAATAAGGTATACAAGAAAAAAATTTAATTTAGTAACTACTATTTTATTAATAAATATAATTTTCATATATTAATTATAATAATTTATATGTAATGCACATTCCCTAATGGACCACTACACAATATGATGTATAAACCAACATAAGGAGGGTCTCTAAATTGATGACTATAACCTCCATTCCATGTTTAACCAAATTTCATTTTAATATCCACTATATAATATCTTAATTATACCTATGGTTCCTCGAATGAACACCTAGTCATCCATAGTAAATCTAGATTATTCTATAGTTATGATAGCTAGTCATATTTTTGGGTTACTTCCTGAGTCCTAACATCCTATCTCTTGTCTAAAATAAATAATTCCAGACCCCTAATAATCTTAAATAATTTCTTTGATACCATTTTATAATGAAAGTGACTTGATCACCCAAACAATATTAAGACAGGCCACTATAAGACCTCAAGTATACCTCATAGTTTCTAGAGGCTAGTGTAAATATTAAGGTTTTAATTTAAAAAAATTTAATCCATTTCCCCCCATTAGAAGAAAAAAATAAAATAAGAAAAGCTGCCTAATGAAATTTTAGCACGATCCTTAGGGTTATCTAACATGCAGACCAAGAACATAGTTACCTATAATAAATTTACCTTTTTTATTAATCCATATGAACAATAAATAATATAATAACTATATAGAAAAATGTATATATATAAAATATATATAAAATCTCACATAAAGTATATAAAGGGTGTGAAATAAGAGATAATCCACTATGCATGTAACATCCTCACCCGACACACTCTAGTGTAACCAAATTAGAGTGCCACTTGACCATAGGAATGAATCCCCATATTCAAAAGGCTATCAAATTTTAGTGAGGGTCTATTGGGTGATAGTGGGGATACTATAATATCTGAAGATAATAATATTAATAATAAAAAACATATAAAAAATGTAAGAAACATTAAATAACAAGAAATTACAAGAAATTACAAGCTAAAGTATTCATATGATTAACTACATAATCATATACAATGAAAAGTCAGTTATATAAAAGTAGCCATGATTCCTCATAGGGCGATCACATATGCACATACCCCCAAATTAACAAGTTAAATAGAAAAACTGATGTTGTGGAACCATTAGTCCAGTTAGCAATACCAAAATTTCTAGCCCATGTATGACCATCACTTAATCTCCAATAGGATCTCGATGATAAAGCCTTACCCTTTTCTATGCCATAAAATATAATTTTTTCATGTGTAACAAAGGTCCCATGTATGGTGTGATTATGAATTTAGTAGGCTACCACTAATGGTGTCTTTAGAAAATAACCATATGTGTAATAGTGTATAGAAAATGTAATAACAATAACCAAACAGAATACTCATCCTGATCCACTCATGCTCAACCGGCCCCAAGTGAGCCTTTACCTACCATTTCCAATACTAGAGTGGGATGATACATCCACCAATAATCATAAAATAAGTAACCTTTGTCTCCCAACCAATTATTCATCACTTGGAATCATTCATTGACCAATAATAAATAAACTTTCTTTTCAACCATACGCCCCAATGACACATCCAAAACTCACATCTAAAGTCACATGGGCATCTAAAACCTTTAAATACCTTTTTATTAACTACCTAAACAAACCTCACTTGTCTAAAGTGCATACCAAAATAACTCAATAATATCTATCACCTTTCATGGAAGACCATGATACATCCCTCCTCTGAATATATAGTTGACACCATCACCACCAAGACACACAAACTATAGAGTATACCACTAAAAAGGAGTGGTAAAAAATATCTCATGGGCCCTTTACTATGTAAACATGACCAAAATAACCTCATTTATATAATGAGAAACTATCACTATCCCTAAGCCCACATCTCAGTGAACCTCCATCACAATATTTATAATGGTTAGCCCTATCAACCTCATACCACCAAATCTCTGTTTCCACAATCCTTATGATAAATTGCAACTATTGTAACACCCAGACGTTTTTATGAAATATTTTATTTAAATAATTTTTATTCTTTAGTAGCTCGATTTGCACACAATCATGAGGTTAAACGAACCAAAAATATTCCCTTAATATTAAAATACCATTACAGCCTAGTCATTAGGTTAATAGGAATAATCATAACTAACTTATGAAAATACATTGTGAATTCATTGGCTATTAATTATTTATAAAAAACATAAATCAATTAGATATTTTTATTTTTGAGTTAATTACATTTGGTAATGAAATTAATGAGATATATGGGTTATATACTTAATAAAATATTTTTGATATTCATCCAATGGATATTTTATGCATAGGGTATGAATAAAACCATATTTTATGTATAGGAACCTAGTTTTTTTAAAAAAGGTTAATTTTATACCATTGAATGGAGAACCAATTTTAAATTATGATTTTGACACATTAATAATTTTTATATGAAAAATAAACATGTTATTTTGAAGAGGGATATAAAAATTTACTTTGGATAAATTTATGATATTTTCTGATAGTTTTCATGTTTTGATGAATAGAAAAAATACGCTTAATTTTAATTAAAATTTTTTTTTTCATCAAGATAATTTATATGGTTAAATTAAAATATTTAATGGTTTTAAAGTATAAATAAAATAAATTTTTACCATTTAATATAATTTATTCCATTAACATTAATTTTATATTTAATTCATAGGTAAAAACCTTTCAATATTTTGCAATGTTTTAAATTTTAAAACTCGTTTTCTCATTTCAAAAATTAGATTAATTTTAAATTAATTTCTACGACTTCTATGTTTTGAATTTGGAAATATAGATTCTATATTTAGAATATGAAGGTCCACATTATTTTAATATAAATATTTTGTTTTTGGACATTATAAATAGTAACTTTAGTAATTATTTTATTTACCATGGTTAAAGGGTAAATTTGGAAAATAAGGGTAAAATAATAATAATTTAATAATATAAAACTACCCTAAAATGTATCCTTATAACGTCCCGGTTCTGAAAGCCACCCAGAGGCGCCCCGTACCCGGTTGGTCACATGGCCTCAAGATCATTTCCCCAAACACCAGATGCTGCCGACTAGTAGAGAGGGCCTTGGATGTGATAATGGGGAAACTATGCCTTCATTGGCAGAGTACATAGCAGAAGTAAATAAACATGCAATAGCGGAAGCAGTAAATAACCAATAGTAGTAAACATCAGAAGACTAAATCAACAAACTGGGCCACATATGTGTATATGAAATTATGCATGTTACATATCTAGGAAATCAGCCGAACAAGTCACAATGCTGGAAAACACCACAGTACCAAAACAAGTACAAAACAAAGTAAACAGATCCTCAGCATCGCAAGCCAAAGCTTGGTCCCATGCTCTCCTTCTCCAAGAAATCAAGTACTATACATCTAAGGGTGCTTTCCCCTGTCTATAACTGCAACAAAAAAGTCTGCTTCGACCCAAAATCATGACCCAATTAGGGTGTGAGACTAAATCCCAGTAGGTAACCACCCAAATATCTATGCCTAACAGTCAATGAGTATATGGTAGGTAATAGTGAAGTAAGCAGTAAACAGTAACATCAACAACAGGCAGTAACAGTAACCAGTAAACATGATGATACACATCGGTAATCAATCCACATAACAACAACAAGCAGCAGTAAGAAAACAGTTAAAACAACAAGAAACCCTCTATGAAGTACTCGCAGCCATCCCCTCTAGTCCTAATCAAGAAGTACCACAACCCTCTGGGCAGTGCACTCAGCCTAACCCCTTGTGGTTTGGCCATATGAAATTATAAGACTCTCTATGGAAGCTCACTCGGTCAATTCCCCTCATAGTCTAGGGTAGTCAGGGATTCTCTGAGGAAGATCACGTGGTCTAACCCTCTTGGCCCAAAAGTCTAGAAAATCTATGAGGAAGATCACTCGGTCAATTCCTCCCATAGTTTCAGGTCTATCATAAAATCTCTAAGGAATCTATCTCAGTCAATTACTTCTCTATCCAAGAAAAGGTTTTAAATCAATTCAAACAAAGTAAAGACTCTCTGAGGAATCTCACTCGGCCTACCCTCCTGTAGTCTATAATACCCAAGGAACTCTAGGAAGCTCACTCGGTCTATCCCCTGCAGCCTATAATATCCAAGGCACTCTAGGATGCTCACTCGATCTATCCCGTGTATCCTATAATATCCAAGGCACTTTGGGAAGGTCACTCGAACTATCCCCTGTATCCTATAATTTCCAAGACTCTCTGGGAAGCTCACTCGGTCTATCCCTTATAGTCTATAGCACTAGGTTCTCATGGCCCCATGACAGTCAGTGCATAATAATGATATAAGGCCAAAGTACACCTATAGAGCTACTTCGCTAACCAAAGTACACCTATAGAGCTACTTGGCTAAACAGTCTATAGAAAATAAGCATATTATCAACATTTCTCCATCCTATGGTCACTAGGCATGGAAACAGGAAAAAAAGCCAAGGCTAACAAAGACCCAAAGGTCATAAATAGAACATAGCATGGGAAAAACATCCAAGCACAACAATTATCCACAAACATGATCAATTTACCTCTACACAAGCATGAAATCAAGGTAGGAATAATCAAAAGGGAAAAACGGTAAACACGCAATACCCCATTCACGGGTATTGGTGGAATTCACACATAAAACTCAAAGTCATCAAAAGGTAAGGCACAAAACACCTACCTGGAAGCTAGGAGATCAATATAATTGAGCCACGGAGATTGATTCTTTTTAGAAAATCGAAGGTTTGAGAAAACGTCAAAATTTTTTAACTGATAATATCTTGAGAAAGAGGAGAAATTTGAAAACAAGGCTCAAGGAGAAAGAAGAACTCACCACTGTGGTTCCAACGCAATTGACGGCGATCGAATCGGAGAACAGACGGAGGCTCGAAGGCTCGGAGAAGATCTGCAGCCGTACGAATTCTCTCGGTTGAACGAGACCTAGAAGAATACTTTTTTCTTGATTAGGCATGACCTTGGTAAATTTAATGAAAAAAAAGAAAATACACGGCGTGTACTTCAAAAATTTCCATAATTTCCTCTTTTCTCAAAAACTTCAGAAAAAGTAAAGACATACCTGAAAACAAAGATCCGGGTTCTTACAAACTTCCCCCTTAAAGAAATTCGTCCCCAAATTTCCTTAGCAAGGCGTAGAAGAAGAATCCTTGAACAGCTCTAGCCACTGCGATCATACCTTTTCCTACCTCTCCCAAGTCTTGTCCTGTACTCGCCCATGCTGCCATAGCACCCGTACTAGAGGAACAGACCGACCACAAAGAGCCTTCGTACTACGATCAAAAATCCGGATGGGATGCTCCTCAAACGATGCATCCGCTTCAAAATCAACCTCCTCGGGTTGAAAGTCATGAGATGGTTCTGAAAAGTAACGTCGGAGTTGAGAGACGTGGAAGACGTTGTGCATGGCCCGATACCTATGCGGTAAATGCAACCGATAGGCAACCGACTCAACTCTCTCCAACACCTCAAACGGCCTGACCTACCGTGGTGAAAGCTTACCCTGTCTCCAAATCCTCTTGTTCCCCAACCTCGATGTGACACGTAGAAAGAACCGATCCCTAACCTCGAACTCCAGAGGCCATCTCTGCTGATCAGCATAAGACTTCTGCCGAGACTGTGCTGTAGCCATCCTCTTCCAAATCAACTCTATCTACTCAAAGGTCTTCTGAACAAGACGAGGTCCCAGCAAAGCTGCCTCTCCTGCCTCCATCCAGCATAAGGGTGATCGGCATAGCCTACCATACAAAGCCTCGTAAGGTGCCATATGAATAGTCTCCTGGAAAATGGTGTTGTAGGTGAACTCCACAAGAGGGATATGCTTCTCCCAAGAACCACCAAAGTCTAGAATGCAAGATCAGAGCATATCCTCAAGCACCTGGATTGTGCGCTCGGACTGGACATCAGTCTGGGGATAGTATACTGTACTCAAAAGTACCTATGTACCCAAGGCCTTCTAAAGTCCTTTCTAGGACCGAGAAGTAAAGAACACATCCCTGTTTGAAACAATTGAGTGTAGAACTCCATGCAGACATACAATCTCACGAATGTATAGTCGTCCCAGATCATCAACAATGAAGGTCTTCTTAATCAACAAGAAGTGAGAAACCTTCATAATCCTGTCGACAACAACCCAAACATCATCATTCCCTCGAGGAGACCTCGACAAACCAATCATGAAGTCCATCGTGACATCGTTCCATTTCCACTCCAGAATGGGTAACTACTATAAAAGGCCTGCTGGTCTCTGATACTCTGCTTTCACCTGCTGATAAGTAGAACATCTCATGACAAAACCAGCAACATCTCTCTTCATACCTGGCCACCAGTACTGGCGGTGTTGATCACGATACATCTTGGTGACACCAGGATGAACTGCCCAAATAGAGGAATGAAAATCCCACATCAACTCCTCACGTATGTCTTCTGGCACCCACATGCGTCCCTAGAAACACAAGATCTCATCCTCACCCACTGTCCATCCAGGAAGAGGGTCTTCTCCTGACACACTCTCCTGCAGGACTAAGCCTTCTGAGTTTGATAGATGCCTCATCCGTACCCGATCAAGAAGCTTAGAGGTAATAGCTAAAGAAGAAAGGAAAGTCTGTCCCTATCTTTCATGCACCTCCAGATGCATCTCAGAGAACAGATCCATAAGCTGCCACTCACTGCTGGCCTCCTGAACTGCCTGAATCTGAGTCCTCTTGCTCAACACATCTTCCACTATGTTTCCCTTTCCTGGCGTATAGGCAAGCTCAAAATCAAAAGACTGAAGATAATCAAACCACTTGCGCTGTCTCAGATTCAGATCACGCTGAGTGAAGATGTAATTGATACTTTTGTGGTTGGTGAAAACCACAAAGTGCTCCCCCAGATGGTAATGTCTCCAACAACGTAAGATATGAAAAATAGCTGCCAACTCCATATTGTGTGTCGGGTAGTTCCTCTCATGTGTCCTCAACTGTCGAGACCCATACACGACGACTCCGTCTCCCTGCATAAGCACGACGCCTAGTCTGATACCTGAAGCATCATAGTATACAGTATAGCTCTTTCCTGGCTCTAGCAAGACTAGTATCGGTACTGAAGTCAACCTCCCCTTCAGCTCCTGAAAGGCTGACTCACAAGAATCTGACCATAAGAACTTTTCCCCCTTCTTGGTCAGACCTATCAACGGTGCTGCTAGGTGCGAGAAGTCCTGTATGAAGCGCCTGTAGTATCCAGCCAGCCCTAGGAAACTCCGTACCTCAAAGACGTTCTTCAGATGCTCCCAGGAAACTATAGCTCTCACTTTCTCTGGGTCCACTGAAACTCCTTTCCCAGAGATGACATTGCCTAAGAAGTGAATCTAATCCATCCAAAAGTATCACTTCAAGAGTTTAGGATAAAGCTGATTCTCTCTCAGTGTACTCAAAACAATATCAAGATGGTTAGCATGGTCATGTAGAGTGTGAGAGTACACCAAGATATCGTCCACAGAGACCACGACGAAGGAATCCATGTAAGGATGGCACACTCGGTTAATTAGTTCCATGAAAACTACTGGCACGTTCGTGAGACTGAACAACATGATTGTATACTCATATAGACCATACCTGCTTCTGAAGGCTGTCAGAGGTATGTATGATGGTCTAACGTGCAACTGATGATAGTCGGATCTCAAATCAATCTTCAAGAACACTCTGGATCCTCGAATATAATCAAAGAGATCATCGATCCTTGACAAGGGATATCGGTTCTTGACCGTCAACTGGTTAAACTTCCGATAATCCACACAAAGCCTAAGGGTACCATCTGACTTCTTCACAAAAAGGACAGGCGAACCCTAGGGAGAAGTACTGGGTCAGATTAAACCCTTTTCCTGCAACTCCTCCAACTGCTTCTTGAGCTCCTGCAACTCAGGTGTAGCCATCCTATAGGGAGGAATGGACACCGGTGCCGCTCCAGGCATGAGCTCAATCGAGAAGTCTACCTCACGCTTTGGAGGTAAACCTGAAAAGTCCTTTGGAAAGATGTCTCTAAAACGATCCACCACTGGAGGAAAGTCCAAATGTGAAGTCCCCTGGTCATCCAGATAAAGACTAGCAATTTGGGAAATCACCCTTCCTAGCCCATGATGCTCGAGTCCTGCTCGACTCACCTGAACATCCCATTCACCTCTATGAAGAAAAGATTCACCCTCTGGTGAAATGAAACTCACCCTACGGTGATAATAGTCGAAGACTACCTGGAAGAGAACCAACCAGTCCATCCCGAGAATGACATCATAGCCTGTCATCTCTAGGACATAGAGATCCCATAAGGAAAGATACCCTGCAACATCGAGAGGGCACTCTCTGCACTGATGTATGCTAGAAGTCCTTTCTCCCAACAGCGTGTCAAGAGTCAACATGTCGGCAGACAAAAAGATACAGAGTCCAAGGCTCCTCACAATAGAAATAGAGATAAAACTATGTGAAGCACTAGTATCAAAAAGAGATGAAGATAAAATTGAGGCTAATAAGATCATACCTCGAACTGTAGAAGGTCCAGGATCCTGCTCCTGATAGGTCTTCTCCAGAGAAAAAGTATGGCCTATCCTGTGACCTTGTGACCCTACCTGACCACTCTGAGCTGATCCACTCTGCTGTCGCTGATGACCGGGTGACTGAACACCATGGCCGTGACCTCCACCTCGACCTGAACGGCCAGAAGAACTCCAGTTCCCAGACTATTGAGAAACTGACGAAGCATATCGAGAACGCGGGGTCATATAAGAACGCCTACCACCAGCTGAAGGTGAGAAGATCTGACAAAAACACTGAAGATGGCCCATCTTGCCGCAATATCGGCACTCCATCAGATCTCTCTGGCACTGGGGCCTAGTATGCCCGATCCTACTGCACTGGTAGCATACAACCTGACTGCCAAAAGATATATCCCGCAAACCTCGATCTCCTCAAGAAGACTCTCTACGAAGCTTCCTATTATCCGTATGAAGAATACCAGCTCTGGATGTCGAACCTCCCTGGCTCACAGCTCCAGAATCCCTCAGATTGCGCTCAGTGATAAGCGCCTGGTTGATGATAGATTATATCGAAGTCAACCTAAAGATATTCACCTGGTAACATATCTCCTTCCTGAGACCTTCCTCGAAATTTCTTGAAAGGAACAACTCATCACCTACTGGGATCGGTGTGAAACGATGTAGCTTAGTAAAATGAGACGAGTACTCCATAACAAAAAGAGTAACCTGTTGCAGACTCATAAACTCTCAGGCTCGGTCAGCCCTCAGGGTCTTTGGATAGAAGTAGTCATAGAAGGTGCTTTGAAACTCGTCCCAAGACATACCCTGCTGGCGCCCTAAATGTGAGATCACCTTCCACAACCTCTTAGTGGTGTCTCAGAGCATATAGGTGGAAAAATTTACCTTCTTATTTGGGGGTATCTCGATATGCTCGAAGATGGTCAGTGTGGCCTCTAACCACGACTCGGTTGCCTAGGGTCCTCCATCCCCTGAGAAAGTAGGAGGATGATACTGCTGAAAGACCTGTGTCAATTCAGCCATCGATGGGGCAGGAGGCAGCGCTCCCTGAAAAGTCTGCATCATCCTCATGAAGTCCTCTCTGAACTGCATATTGGATCTCGTGGTGGTTATAACTGCTGGAGCCAAGGCTGGCACAATAGGAGGATCTGTTGGAGGATCCTGATCGGCCATATCCAGTGTCTGATCACCGTCTGGAAACTGACGTACAACCATAGGACATCTCAGAGGCATCACTCTGGAAGATCAAAATCACACCTCAGATTAGGATTATAAAGACTTAGAACACAAGAGTACAAAATGGTAATAGGAGAAGAAAACAAAAAAGTTTTAAAAAACATGACTACATAGCGTGTATAAAAACTACACGGCATTTTCTCTTAAACCATTCACATGGGCGTGTATTCCTTCCACACTGGTCATGTAACAACCCAAACTACAAGGCGTGTTGTCCCCACACACAGTGTGTACTTGAACTCTTCTCCCCTGCCCGAGTCTCCTTATATAGCTAACCCACACAGTCCACTTAGACTGAGACTGTACGGCGTGTACTAAAGACGGTTTTGGCAACCCGTTTTGTTAGTTACACGGCCAGCTACATAGCTAAACCTTACACGGCGTGTTCCGAACAAACACGGCGTGTACTATACCAACACGGCGTGTTCTGAACAAACACGACGTGTACTTTACCAACACAGCGTGTTCTACTCGAGCTTCCCCGACCCGTGTTGTTAGTGACACAGTCGGGTACACGACTCTTTACTACACGACGTGCACCTACCGTACATGGAATGTTCCAAAAGACATTTCCACAAAACCGTGTTCCTACTCACACAGTCAGTGACACGGTTTGAAACTACACGGAGTGTAGTCACAAAGTACACACCATGTATTTGGGGTTTTTCTGAGCAGTAGCTCAGAAACTGCACCGAAGTCCAGAAAACACAGAAACAAGGCATGAAGGTGCCAAATTCTGATCCGTGATGGCCCATACTCCTCGCGAATAAAATATTGGAATCCAACAAAGTCATATATAAGGAAAAAACAGGTCAATGATTCACCAATTTCCGATTCAAGTGGGCCCATAACCAACAGGTCGGAGGATCGAAACCTCCCTCTGATACCACTTTGTAACGTCCCAGTTCCGGAAGCCACCTAGAGGCGCCCCGTACCCGGTTGGTCACATGACCTCAATCACATTTCCCCAAATGACAGAGGCTACCGACTAGCAGTGAGGGCCTTGGGTGTGATAGTGGGGAAACTATGCCCTCATTGGAAGAGTACACAACAGAAGTAAATAAACATGCAATAGTGGAAGCAGTAAATAACCAACAATAGTAAACACCAGAAGACTAAATCAAAAAACTGGAGCACATAAGTATATATGAAATGATGCATGTTACATATATAGGAATGCATCTAAACAAGTCATAATGCTGGAAAACACCACAGTACCAAAACAAGTACAAAAGAAAGTAAACAGCTCCTCAGCAACGCAAGCCAATGCTTGGTCTCATGCTCTCCTGCTCCAAGAAATCAAGTACTAGACGTCAAAGGGAGATTGACCTTTTCTATAACTGCAACAAAAAAGTCTTATTGGGCCCAAAAGCATGGCCATAATAGGGTGTGAGACTAAATCCCAATAGGCAACCACCCGGAGATCTGTTCCTAACAGCCAATGATTATATGGCAGGTAATTGTGCAGTAAGCAGTAAATAGTAACAATAACAACAGGCAGTAACTGTAAGCAGTAAAAAGGATGACGCACATCAGTAATAAATCCACATAACAACAACAACCAGTAGTAATCAAATAGCTAACACAATAGGAAACCCTCTAGGAAGTACTCGCAACAATCTCCTCTGGTCCTAATCAAGAAGTACCACAACCCTCTGGGCAGTGCACTCAGCCTAACCCCTATGGTTTGGTCATAAGAAATTATAAGACTCTCTGGGGAAGCTCGATCAGTCAATTCCCCTCATAGTCTAGGGTAGTCATGGAATCTCTGAGGAAGATCATGTGGTCTAACCCTCTTGGCTACAAAGTCTAGAAACTCTCCGAGGAAGCTCACTCAGTCAATTCCTGCCATAGTTTCAGGTCTATCACAGACTCTCTAAGGAATCTCTCTCAGTCAACTCCTTATCTAGCCTGGAAAAGGTTTTAAAGAAATTCAAACAAAGTAAAGACTCTCTAAGGAAGCTCACTCGGTCTACCCTCCTGTAGTCTATAATACCCAAGGCACTCTGGGAAGCTCACTCGGTCTATCCCCTGTAGCCTATAATATCCAAGGCACCCTGGGAAGCTCACTCGGTATATCCCTTGTAGCCTATAATATCCAAGGCACTTTGGGAAGCTCACTCGGTCTATCCCCTATATCCTATAATGTCAAATACTCTCTAGGAAGCTCACTTGGTCTATCCCTTATAGTCTATAGCACCAGGTTCTCACGGCCCCATTCCAGTCAGTGCATAATAATGATATAAGGACAAAGTACACCTATAGAGCTACTTGGATAACCAAAGTACACCTATAGAGCTACTTGGATAATCAGTCTATAGCAAATAAGCATATTTTCAACATTTCTCCATCCTACGGTCACTAGGCATGGAAACAGGCAAAACGACCAAGGCTAACAAGGACCCGAAGGTCGTAAACAGAATAGAGCATGGGAAAAACATCCAAGAACAAAAATTATCCACAAACATGATCAATTTACCTCTACACAAGCATGCAATCAAGGCAGGAATAATCACAAGGGCAAAACGGTAAACACACAATACCCCGTTCACAGGTATTGGTGGAATTCGCACATAAAACTCAAATACATTGAAAGATAAGGCACAAACCACCTACCTGGAAGCTAGGAGATCAATATAATTGAGCCACAAAGATTTATTCTCCTTAGAACATTGAATATCTGAGAAAACATCCAAAACATTTAACTGAAGATATCTTAAGAAAGAGGAGAAATTGGAAAACAAGGCTCAAGGATAAGGAAGAACTCACCACTGTGGTTCCAACGCAATCGACGACTATCGAATCAGAGAACGGACGGAGGATTGGAGAAGATCCGCGGCCATACGACTTCTCTCAATCGAACGAGACCTATAAGAAGACGTTTCTGTCAATTAGGAGTGACCCCAGTCCATTTAATGAAAAAATAAAATAAAACACACGGCGTGTACTTCAAAAATTTCCATAATTTCCTCTTTTCTCAAAAACTTTAGAAAAAGTAAATACATACCTGAAAATGAAGATCCAGGTTCTTACAATCCTAATCCTATTAGATGAGATATTTTCGACCATGGGCATACTTGGGTCAATTTTGGGACCCCATGGATTCACTTGGATGTGAAAATGACATTTTATAAGAATTAATTTAAAGTAAAGATAATTAAAACCTAAAAACATATCTTTTACTAAATCAATTTTTAATATAGGGTTATATAACTCATATTCATGTCTATAAATAGTAATTCTAAATCTAAAAAAATTTCTTACATCATGGTATTTTATTTATAATTTTTATACATTAGATAAATATATTTATTTATGACACAATTTTGATGTTGTGATTACCTCATTAATAAAATATTGAAATAAATGAATTTATAAATATTAAAAAAATGTAATTTGGTTATTTTGATGTCATAAATTAATTTTATGGATGATATTGACATATTATATTTGAGTTAATTCCTTATTTTAAAAGGAATAAGGTTCTGATTCACAATTCCCAACTTAAAACATAAAATAGTTTATTAGATGATATTAAATTCCAAAAATATATAAGATTTGTAAAAATAGTTAATATAAGTCAAAATATGTCATAAATAACTTTTTTGGGTTGTTGGATATGATATAGTATTTACATTAACCCACAATGTGTAAATTACATGATATCACGATAAGATTAAAAAGGGTAAAATAGGGGTTAAACCAAAAATATAAGGATAAAAAAATATTCTAAACTTTTCTAAAAATTATTATATGATGGTTATTTGAAGAATAATAATCTTATATTTTAATTAAATATATTTTGAACCATTTTTAGTTAAAATTTAATTTATAATAAATTAATATTTTGAGAGTTTCCTAAAGATCCCCTCTCCTCTCTTATAAAAGGGAACCACCTCCCTCTCTTATTAACTCCATTTAGAGCCTTCATGATCGGAAAAACCCTGACTATTTATCTTCTCAACTTTCATAGTTACATTATAGAGGTTCTGGTCTTCTCAAAAGACTAACTCTAGTTCCCTAAGAAGAAATTTAAAGGAGACATGTTCAGTAAGAGGTAATATCTTCTACCGATTATTTCAAATTTACTTTTTCTTCTACTTATTCTAATTTTATTGTTTCAGTATAAAGTAATAACATCAGTATCACTAATATACTTATATTTTTTTATAAATATAAAAAAACCCTATCTAACCTTCTATCCATCTTACGAAAAACGAAATCACTGTGCCTGCGTACGTACGACTTATCGTCTCTATGCCGTGGTGTTATCTGTTTTTCACCACCACCTTATATGGATGGGTATAATGGTGGAAATAATAAATATATATAATTATTATAACATGATACTAATTATGAGATACTATAAACCATCCAATTCAATACCATTCAACAATTATGGGAATGATATCATCGCTCGTTCGTACGTACAACGTACCGTCTCCATGGTACAATGTGATTTATTCTACATAATATTCATTAAATGATGATTATATAAATGAATTGAATGAATAAATATGATATATATTATACTAATACCATTATTTAAATGATATAACTATAACCTAAAAATATGAATAAGAAGTTATCTGACGAAACATACATAAGAACATAAAGTAGTTAATAACCGAATAACAAGTAATAATAAAATATTACTATCAAACGGATGAAAATATGATCATAAATGTTATAATAAAAATTATTATGATTTTGGAATAAATAATTAACATTATTTAAATCATTATACATGAGTTTTAGATACATACTAAGGATACCGGACCTAAGGTAAGGGATAACTTTGCAAATCTCGTTTGCATCCAAGATTGTTTATACATAAGTATTTACTAGAGGTATATTTATCATCAATTTCCATGTTTCTTAAGAATATTATCATAAAATGTTTACTATTATTCTATGTATGTTTAAAGTAATTTTGACCCATTTTGAATTTTACAACATGTTTTGGAAGGAATCTTTCTTACGTTTACCATACGAGGTACTTTTTTGGACTTTTCCAACAAAAGTATGAGAATAATGTTTTTTAACTTGTACGACATGAATGGATTTTTATGCTTTCATAATGATTTATTTACTCTCAGATTACCCTACAATATTACAAGGCTATTTTCACATAAAATTATTTCTTCTAAAATTGTGTGACATTTTGAGGAAGGAAAACATTTTAAAAAAAGAAAGGATATTTTCCTTAGGAATGAAGCTCAACTATTTTATCAAAATTATTTTCCATATAACATTACATAGGCTTATGTTTCTATCCATATTATTACTTTTATTTTATGAAATCTATATATGGATTATGTCATGATGGACTGATATTTAGGAAACCCATTTTATTTCATGGGTTATGCTATAATGAATGTTTTTATGTTTTTTGTGGAACATATAAGAATGGTTTAATTCTAAGATGGGTGGGACCTATATCTACCTCAAATTAATTGGGTAAAGACTTATATCTCATGATATAGACATGGTTGGATTATAAAGTTAATCTGGTTCAGTGATACAGGGATGGAATAAGGAGAGAGCTCAGTTCAGTAAAGGAATTTGTCCACTATGATGGTCTTGGAAATGAGTATTGACTAATATGAAATGATATTCTATTATTATGTGTGTAAGCCATTAAATTTTATGTATTATGTTATGATAATTGGAATTACATTTCACTTTTATGATGTATCCCATAACATGATATTGTGATCTTTTATATGTAAGATAAGATTTTCAAATGTTATTTTCTTATGAATATTTTATGATTGTTATTTCATTTGTCTACACTTACTGAGAATTTGAGATCACCATTTTATATGTTTCTTTTCCAAAGGACATTAAGAAGGTTATTAAGTATGATATTCCAAAAAGGAGTATAGTTATGATGAAATAAATATGAGACAATGTAGATGTTTTATGAACTAGTTGTTTATGTTTCCCAGTTTCTAAATACACTATACCCATACATTCCTATAATAGTTCTGTTATAATTTGTAATAAATATACTTGAATTCTGAAGTGATATCAATGGATGTAAAGAATGGTTCTCTATATTTGGTATCAGAGGAAAATTATAGTTAACCTTTAGAAACTAGGATGAGAAATCCTTATAGATATGCCTAAGTATAGGATACAATCCTAGTGTTTTAGAAATGACTATGAATAACGTAGGATAAAACCTAAAGTTTCCTAAATTTAAATTTTATTATTGATTATGTGGTTTTACTGTTATGATTAGTGTTGTTCACACTATGATTCTTGGTTTTATTCAGTGGATGGAACCCAAAGGAACCACATTAATCCTGAATGCGATGGGTAATGCAATGATTATCCCCCTGAGTAACCAAATGTTATGGGATATTGAATGAAAAATCTTGTATCCATGATCAACAAACTTTATCAAGATATGAATCATGCTGAACTTCCAAATGAATAAAGAAGAGATCAAAATTCTATTGAATCTTTCATGAGGTATTGTCCACCTTCATTCAACAGGTCCTCTGATCCATTAGTGGATGAAAAATGGATCAGTACCACTGAAAAGATATTTTCAGTTATATAATGTCCAGAACATGATAAAGTCATATCAGTGATATATTTTTTGGAATGTGAAGCTAAAAAATGGTGTAATATTATTAAGAATATGAGGCAAATAGATTAAATTAATTCCATGGAATGATATGAGTTCAAGAACTTATTTTTCAATAAATACTTTCCTCATATTCTTCAAAAAAATATGGTGAAGGAATTCCTTGAAATTAATAAAAAGTATGATTAATCCATTGGTACCTACGAAGAAAATTTTACAAGACTTTCAAGGTACGCTTCTGGAATTATTATCCAACCCACGAGTAATATTGATTGATTCTTTAGTGGCTTAAAACCAAGTCTCCAAATGGTATTATCCATAAGAGACTTCAATAGATATGAGGAAATTGTTCAATGTGCTCTCAATTTTTAGATGGAGATTAAAGTAACCCATCCATCATATGGGTTTGATAAGAAGAAAAAAATGGAATTCAAAGAAAAATCTAAAGACAACACTAAAAAGAATATGATTTTTCCCTTATGCTCAAAGTTTGGAAATAAACATGGAGGGAATTGTCTTAAAGGGACTAATAAATGTTTTAAGTGTGTAAAATAAGGTCATTAGGAAATTGAATGCTGAAGTGAAGGGAAAAATATGTATAATGATGCAAATAAAGAAAAAGATACATAGAATGAATCTCCTACACTTCAATGTTACAGGTGAAATGAAATTGGGAATTATGTCAATGAATGCCATAATCGAAGGGTTATTGATGATGATCAACATAAAAAACTCTTATAGCCAAAGATAAAGGAAGGACACATGCAATTACTATCAGCGACATGGAGTACAATAATGAAGTGGTGGAAGGTACACTTACCATACACTCTAAAGTAGAATTTTTTTTATTTGATTCTAGATCCACCCACTCTTTTATTTCTAAATAATTTTCTAAGGGTATCACCATATTACCTCAACAATTAGATGTTGAGTTAGCCGTGACAACTCCTAATGTCACAATGATCACATAAAAAGTTTACAATTCTTCTCCCATTGAAGTTTGTGGGAAAGTGCTTCCTGAAAGTCTTATGATCCTTCCTATAGTGAAATTTTATGTGATTCTTGGCATGTATTGGGTTTATTTATATGGAGCTCCTATCAATTGAAAAATAAGGGAAGTCACATTTCATATTCCAGATCAACCTATGATCTTATATCGATGTGAGGATGAATATAACATTCTAGTATTAATTTCTTCCATATTATGGGTATGAATTCCAATAAATGAAGGTTATTCATCTCAAATAGTTGGAGAGAAACTCACGATTTATAATATGACCATTGTATGAGGGTTTGACGATTCCTTTCTAGAGGAATTGGTAGGTCTTCCACCAAATCATGAGGTTTAGTTTTCAATAAAACTCATACCGGGTGATATGACTATTTCAAATACACCTTATAGAATGGACCCAATTGAGTTGCCGTAATTGAAGAAGCAACTTCAAGAGAATCTTGATAAAGGATTAAAACGCCCTAGTGCGTCACCTTGGGGAGAACATGTGTAGTTTATTAAGAAGAAATATGGATCAATGAGACTCTGCATTGATTATTGAGAACTTAACAATATCACTATCAAGAATAAACATCCTCTCCCGTGCATTGATGACTTATTTGGACAACTATGTGGAGCTCAATACTTTTCCAAGATTGATATTCGTTCAGGATATCATCAATTTAGGATAGAAAATAAGGATATACCAAAGATGGAATTCAGTACAAGGTATAGACACTATGAATTTATAGTAATTCCTTTTAGTCTTACTAATTCCCCTGCCATCTTCATAGATCTAATGAATAAAGTCTTTAGAGACTATCTTGATCAGTTTTTGGTAGTCTTTATAGATAATATTCTTGTCCATTAAAAGAAAAATTAAGAACGTGAGGATCACTTAAGAATTGTGCTGAAGACCCTGAGAAATGAGAAGCTTTATGAAAAATTTACCAAGTGTGAATTTTGTCTTCAAAAAGTTTAATTTTTGGGTCACATAATATCAAGAGTGGGGATATTTGTGGATCCGGCAAAAACAGAGGTTATTGAAAGATGGTCAAGACCAATAACAATAATTGAGATCTGAAGTTTTCTTGATTTGGCTGGATATTATTGACATTTTGTCAAAGATTTTTCATGATTATCTAATCCACTTACCAAGTTGACTCGTAAAGGAGTTAAGTTCATTTGGACATAGGAATGTGAAGATAACTTCAAAGAGCTAAAAATAAGGTTTTCTAGTGCACCTATGCTCACACTGCCTTGTATTGTAGAAAGTTTTGTGATCTATAGTGACGTATCCAAGAAGGGGATGGGGTGTGTTCTCCTGAAAAATGATATGGTGATAGATTATGCCTCATGACAGTTGAAAATCCATGAGAAGAATTACCCAACTCATGATTTGGAGTTAGCTACGGTAATCTTTGCATTAAAAATATAGAGGCATTATATTTATGGTGAAAGGTGTGATATTTATACTGATCATAAAAGTTTAAAGTATATTTTCACACAAAAGGAAATGAATGTATGTCAAAGAATATGGTTGGAGTTGATTAAAGATTATGAATGCTCAATACATTACCACCCTAGGAAATCGAACAAGGTGGTAGATGCTTTGAGTTGAAAAGTCCATACTAGCTTATCCATGATGAGGATCACGAAAGATCCAATATTTATGGATTTTCAAAGGATGGATCTTGAAATTTTAATGGAAGGGGATAAATCTTATCTTTCTCAAATGAATGTTCAACCATCTATACAAGTGAAGATTAAAGAGGCACAAAAAGAAGATGTAGAGTTACAAAATATGGTGAGAAACATTCTTGAATTCAACATTTACTGTGTTGAAATAATAAGGTTCAGGAACTGGGTTTGTGTTCCTCCCATACCATAATTAATGTAGTATCTATTGGATGAGGATCATAGTTCTTCATTCTATATTCACCATGGAAGCACAAAGATGTACCAGGACCTGAAAGAGTACTTCTGGTGGGATGGTATGAAAAGAGATATCGCTGAATATGTCCCTCGATGCTTGGTTTGTCAGCAAGATAAGGCTAAGAGACAAAATTCTAAGGGTATGTTACAACTATTACCCATACCTGAATAGAAATGGTAAAACATCACTATGGACTTTGTCATCAGACTTCCAGAAACATATAAAGGCAATAATTCTATCTGGGTTATAGTTGATCTCATTACGAAGTCAACACACTTCATTGCTATTAGAGAGGATTTCTCTCTTGATCAACTTGACCAGATATATGTAAATAAGTGGTAAGATTGCATGGAGTACCACTTTCCATTATATATTATCGGGATATGAGGTTTACCTCAATGTTCTAGAGAATTATTAAGAATTCTCTAGATACAGAGTTAAGTTTCAGCACTACTTATCATCCTCATACACGGTCAATTTGATAGGAAAATTCAAACTCTAGAAGACATGTTGAGAGATTCTTTTATGGATTTAAAAGGTGGTTGGGATCAACACCTACCATTGGTTTAATTTTCTTACAATAATAACTTTCACTCTAGTATTCATATGGATCCTTATAAAGCCCTCTATGGAAAGAAGTGACGAACTCCAACTTGTTGGGATGAAGTTGGGGAAATAAAGCTATTAGGACCTGATCTTGATGATGAAATGGCAGAAAAGGCTAGATCTATTCAAAAAAATATAATAGAAGCTCAGAGTTGACCAAAAATTTATGTTAACTACTGAATAAAATACCTATAGTTTGAAGTGGGTGAAAAGGTTTTATTATGAATATCTCTATGGAAGAGAGTAATGAGATTTGGAAAGAAGGGAAAGCTTAGCCCTAGGTATATGGGTTCTTTTGAAATACTGGATCGTGTTAAGAAGGTAGCGTACCGATTGGTGCTTCCACCAAATATATATCAAGTTCATAATATGCTCAATGTATCTCTCCATAGAAAGTACATACTCAATCCTTAAAAAGTATTAATCTCATAAGTCGTACTTCTGGAGAAATATCATTTTATGAAGAAAAACCGATAGAGATTATAAATCATAGTGAAACATTTCAACGAAACAAGACCACTCGTTTGGTTGAAGCTTTATGGAGGAACCACCAATTTGAAGAAGTTATATGGGAACTTGAGGATATGATGAGGGAGAGGTATCATCATATTTTTATTTCAAAGTGATGAATTCCGTGGGCGAAAATCAGTTTAAGGCAGGTAGAATTTAACACCTGGATGTTTTTATGAAATATTTTCTTTAAATAATTTTTATTCTTCAGTAACTTGATTTTCATGCAATAGTGAGTTTCAACAGACTTCAAAGATGTCTTTAATATAAAATTACTATTATATCCTAGCTGCTAGGTTAGCAGTAATAATTATAACTAACTTATGAAAATGCATTATGAATTCATTGGCTATTAATTATTTATGAAAATAATAAATCAATTAGATATTTTTATTTTTGAGTGAATTACATTTGGTAATGAAATTAATGAGATACATGTGTTATATAATTAATAAAATATTTTTTATATTCATCCAATGGATATTTTAGTCATAGGGTATGAATAAAACCCTATTTTTTTTTTAAAAATGTTAATTTTACACCTTTGAATGGAGAACCCATTTTAGAATAATATTTTGACACATTAATAATTCATATATGAAAAAATAAGCATTTTATTTTGAAGTGGGATATAAAAATTTACTTTGGATAAATTTCTTATATTTTTCTGATAACTTTGATGTTTTGATGAATAGTAAAAATATGCTAAATTTTAATTAAAAAAAACTTTTTTCATCAAAATAATTTATACTGTTAAATTATAATATTTAATGGTTTAAAGTATAAATAGAATATATTTTTACCATTAATATAATTTATTCCATTTGCATTAATTTTACATTAAATTCATAGGTAAAAACATTTTAATCTTTTGCATTGTTTTAACTTTTAAAACCCATTTTCTCATTTCAACAACATGAATAATTTTAAATTAATTACTGCAAATTCTATGTTTTGAATTTGGAAAAATGGATTACATATTTTTAAACATAAGTTCCAATTTTTTTGAATTGGTATATTTTATTTTTAGACATTATGAATAGTATCTTCAGTAATTATTTTATTTATCATGGTTAAAGGGTAAATATGGTAAATAAGGGTAAAAAATAATAATTTAATAATATAAAACTACCCTAAAACATGTACTAATCCTATTTTATGCGATATTTCTGACCATGGGCATACTTGGGTCGATTTTGGGACCCTATGGATTCACTTGGATGTGAAAATGACATTTTATAATAATTAATTTAAAGCAAAGATAATTATAACCTAAACACATATCTTTTACTAAATTGATTTTAATATAGGGTTATATAACTGATATCCATGTAGATAAATAGTCATTAGAAATTTAAAAATATTTCCTATATCATTTCATTTTATTTATAATTTTTAGACATTAGATAAATATATTTATTTATGACACAATTATGATGTAGTGATTACCTAATTAATGAAATATTCAAATAAATAAATTTATAAATATTAAAAAAAATGTAATTTAGTTATTTTGATGTCATCAAAATTTTTTTTGGATGATATTGACATATTATATTTGAGTTAATGCCTTAACTTTGAAGGAATCGAGTTGTTATGATTTTTTTAAAAAGTCAATTATGAATAGTGTCTAAAATCAACACAATTTATAACTTAAAACATAAAATAGTTTATTAAATGATATTAAATTCTAAAAAAATATAATATTTTTGAAAAATATTTAATATAAGTCCAAATATTTCATAAATAACATTTTTTGGGTCGTTAGATATGATATGGTAATTACATTTACCCACAATGTGTAAATAACATGATATCATGGTAAAATTAAAAAGGGTAAAATAAGGGGTAAACAAAAAATATAAGGATACAAAAAAATATTATAAAATTGTCTAAAAATAATTGTATTATGGTTATTAGAACCAAAATCATCTTAAATTTTAATTAAATATGATTTGGACCTTTTTTATTTGAAATTGAATATATAATAAATTATTATTTTGAGAGTTTTCTAAAGTGCCCCTTCCTTTCTTATAAAAGGGAACCTACTCCCCCTCCTCTTCACTCCATTTTTAGACTTCAATATAGACCAAACCCTACCAATTTATCATTTAAACTTCCCTAGTAACATTATATAGGTGATGGTATTCTCGAAATACCAACTCTAGTGCCCTAAGAGGAAATTTAAAGGTGGCACGTCAAGGAAGATGTAACCTCTTCTACCGATTCTTTCAAATTTATTTCTTCTTTTACTTCTTATTCTTTAGTTGTTTCATTATAAAGTAATAAAATAAGTATCACTAATATAAATATATGTTATTATAAATGTGAAACAAACCCATTTCACCTTCTATCCATCCTATGAAAAATTAAATCACCGCGCATGTGTACGTACGATTTACCGTCTCCACACCATGGTGTAATATGTTTTTCACCACCACCTTACATGGATGGGTATAATGGTGGAAATAATAACTATATATGATTATTATAACATGACACTAATTATAATATACTATACACCATCCACTTCAATACCATTCAACAATTATGGGAAGGATATCGTTACTCATTCGTACGTACGACTTACCGTCTCCACAGTGCGATGTGATTCGTTCTACATAATCTTCATTAAACCATGATTATATAAATAAATTGAATGAATAAATATGATATATATTGTATTAATACTATGATTTAAATTATATAACTATAACCTAAAAATAGGAATAACAACTTATCCGACGAAACATACATAAGAACATAAAGTAGTTAATACCCGAATAACGAGTAACAATGAAATATTACTAACAAACAGATGAAAATATGATCATAAATATTATCATAAAAATAATTATGATTTTGGAATAAATATTTAACATTATTAAAATCATCATACAGGATTTTTGAATACATACATAGGATATTGGACCTAAGGTAAGGGATAACTTTGCAAATCTTGTTTTTATCTAATATTGTTTATACATAAGTATTTACTGGGGGTATATTTATAATTTATTTACATGTTTTATAAGAATATTATCATAAAATATTTAATACTATTCTATGTATGTTTAAATTAATTTTTACCCATTTTGACTTTTACAACATGGTTTGGAAGAAATCTTTCTTACGTTTACCATACGATGTAATTTTTGGACTTTTCTGACAAAAGTATGAGAAGAATGTTTTTTAAAACTTGTACATCATGAAAATATTTTTACAATTTCATAATGATTTATTTCCTTGAATCTTACCCTAAAATATTACACGGTTTTTTTCACTTAAAATGATTTATTCTAAAATTGTGTGATATTTTGAGGAAGGAAAATATTTTTGAAATAGAAAGGCTATTTTCATTAGGAATGAAGCTCAACTGTTTTATCAAAATTATATTCCATATAAGATTACATAGGTTTATGTTTCTATAAATTTTATTACTTTGATTTTATTGTTTAAATTATGAAATTATTTTATGAAATCCATTTATGGATTATGTCATGATGGATTGATGTTTAAGAAACCCATTTTATTTAATGGGTTATGCTATAGTGAATGGTTTTTGTGGAACATTTAAGAATGGTTTTATTATGAGATGGGTGTGACCTATATATCCCTCTAATTCATTGGTTAAATATTTATATCTCATGAGATTTACATGGTTGGAATGAAAAGCTAATCTGGTTCAGTGATACATGGCTAGAATGAGGAGAGAACTTGGTTCAGTAATGGAATTTGTCTGCTATGATGGTCTTGGAAATGAGCCTTAACTAATATAAAATTATTTTATATACTTATGTGTGTATGTCACAAAATTTTGTATCTTATGTTATGACTATTGGGATTACATTTCACTTTTATGATTTATCCCATAACATGATATTTTGATATTTTATATGCAAGATAAGATTTTCAAATGTTATGTTCTTATGAATATGATATGATTTTTATTTCATTTTTCTACCCTTAATAATCATTTGAGCTCACCCTTTTATATGTTTCTTTTCCCTAGGACATGAAGAAGGTTATTAAGTATGATATTCCAAAAACGAGTCTAGTTATGCTGAAATAAATGGGAGAGAATGTAGATGTTTTATAAACCAATTGTTTATGTTTCCTAGTTTATAAAGACATTATACCTACACGGTCCTGTAATGGTTTTGTTATATGTTGTAATAAATATAATTCAATTATGAAGTGATATCAATGTATGTAAAGAATGGGTATCTATAACTATAGTCTCGTGGATTCTACCTTTTATAAATACCTTGAGTCTAGTATCCTAGAGACAGGGCTCTATTTATATCTTTGGAACTAGATATAAGAAATCACATCCCAAAGGACCAAATAGTTTAGTAGTCTTGGTAGACTGGGTACATACATTATTTCCATTTTCATTGGAAATAAAATATAAAACATAGTGAAATTAAAAATTATGCATCGTTTAACTCATTAAAATATTCCTTATTAATATCATAGGAAAAGTAAACACATAAAGGTTAAGATTATATTCTCATTAAGTGTTATTTGTAAAAGAATACATCATGAATAAATAAGGAATAATTAATATGGAAAGTTTAATTTATAAAAAACATACCATTTAATCAATAAATTGAGAACAAAATTTATCTATGGATAATATCAATGAAATAATATGATGGATAATAATAACATAATTATTAATAAATGAAATACTTAATTTTAGATTTCATGATCTTATAAATCATTATATCTTTATCATAAAATTCTTATTCCATGATAGTTTAATCAATGGGTATGTATACACGAAAAACCAATTTAATGAGGAAAGACAACTAGTTTGTCTCATGAGACTTGTTGATGCATCGAGGGGCTATCTATAATTGGGCCCCATCCATAATTTCATTTCTAATGAATTCCTTATATATTTAATGATTAATTTAATTCATAAAAAATATTCCTTATCAATATATATCCATATTGAGTAAAGAATACTAAATTTAATATTTCAGTAGCCAATAAAATAACTTTCATAGTAAAACATCATACATAAAAATGATAAATGATTTATGAATTAATCATATCCATTATAAAAGAAATATGGATATTTAAGAGAATTTTAATGTCTAATTAAAAATTATCAAAATAAATTTAATGTTATAGGTGAAAGTTAATGACTAAAAAATTAATAAGAGATAAAATTTGATAATGAATTCATCAGAAATATAGGTATTGTAATAAAATAATTTACTTTGAAGAATAAAGAGAAATTGAAGAAAAATATTATCATAAGATTTCATTAAAGTGGATTATTTGAAAAACCATTGAAATACTTTAGAATAATATAAATAGTGTAAAATATTTATGTTGGTGGGAAAATCCATTAATGTCGTATACGTTAAAAAGAAACATTCCATTTGATTTGTTTTATAAAATAGAGTTGAAAGTTTACTTTTTAGAAAATATTTGTAAGATTTATTTAATTTTTTTAATTCAAAGATAACAAGAAACATTCTTAATAAATCTTTTGAGTTAATTAATACAACTTTTGAAAAATAAGTTTTTCAAAAAATGGACATGGAATAATAATATATCTGATAAAATAGAAATAAGATCTGATTTTATTTTAAAAATTTATTCACTTTATTAAAGTCAAAAATATAGGAAAATTTGAAAGAAAATATAGTAAACTATTAAATACATATTATATTTTAAGATATATGGATTTTATGAAGGATAGATTATAATATTTCATCAATGAAAATAATAGTAATCCCAAAAAATGAGATTGTAAAATAAATACTCACCTCTTCAAAAATATTCCAATTTTAACCCCATTCAAAGAGTAAAGTTGAAATAAAACATTAAACATCATGAAAAAATATATATTTATGTTAAATAAATAAAAGAGGAAATATATACTCCACAAAAAATAAATCATTACATAAAATCAAATATGTCTTAATGGAGTGGAAATTGAGATTAAATTCCTTACAAATATCATATCAATTTTAGTGATAATTAGTCAATGCAGTAATTATGTTTAAAAAATTGAAATCTACAAAAAAAAAACAAGTGGGAATAAACACTAATACAATCAGAGGTCATTTCACACATAATCAAGGAATTATATAGTCAATGAAATAGAATTATAACCTAATGAATGGAAATTTAGTTATAAAACCCCTTAACTCACCCTTCTATTTAGTTGAATGGGATTTAAACTCTTGTATAATAAATTTAAATTTATTATAATTATATAATAGATCCATATATGTACATATAATATCATATATGATCCACTTATTACATTTCAATACCTATTTATTAATAATTATTTATTAAAGTCACCATTTTAGAGTGTTAAATATCTCATTTTTCTTGTATTTTTTGGTTTGTTAGTTTTGTTCCTTGTATATTTATCATAGTTTCATCATATAAAAAATTCATGATATAAATATCATATATATTCAACATATAGATATTTAGAGTCATCAATAAAAGATAGAGATAGAAAAATGAATTACCCCATTCATGGAGATGGTAGGTCATACGTACGCATGGATGTTGTTTTTAATTTTTAATAGATGGAATAAAATAAAGGTAAATTATAATTCACCTTTATAGAATAATTAATATATTACATTGCTTGATGGAGGTGGTAGTCCACACATATACATGAGCACCGCTATCAGTTTCTAATAGATTGGAAGGTAAGAAGGTAGACAAGATATTATAATTAAATAATAATTAGGTCATAAATATAATATAAATTCATTAGTTATGTCTTTATAACTATCCAAGTAAAGTGATGATGAAAGCTGAATTACACCACTATGTGTAGAAGATATGCCATACGTACATACTAGCAATCTTTTCCCTTTATATATGATGCTAAAGAGATAAAAAATGGTTTTCACATAATCATGATAGCATATAAATATATTATTGATACATGATTTATTATTTTAGTATGGGTACAAAAAATTTAGAGGATATAGAAGAGGAAATATACTTGAAAGTGTTAGTAAATAAAATTACATCTTCTTTGGTATAATTCCTTTAGATCCCTTCTTAAGAACCCTTGGAATGATATTTTAAGAAGACCATAACCTATAATTTGTGTCTAAAAATTATGATAATATAATTGGTAAGGGTTTGGTTGATAAAGGTTACTCAAGAAGTTGAAAATAAAAGAGGTAAGGGGTGTCCTTCTTTAAGATGGAGGGGGGACTCTTGGAATTACGTAAATTATTAAATTAATATAAATTATTTTTCAAGAAAAAATATATCCAAATTGATATAATAAGAATATAATATTAGGACTATTTGAAAAAATATAATCTAATAAAATATAGATAGGTTTTGGTTATTTTTTTACCCATATCTCTTAGTATTAACCCCCTTTAACCCTTTTGGCGATTACCATGATCACAAAGTTATATACACTTTAGTGGTTAAGAGAGCTACTATAAAAGGAAGAGATATACATAAATGGAACATGGTTGATATTTTAAATAATATTCCATTTCATTGGACAAATATAATATTTTTATTAATTTTAAATCATTTAATGAAATATTGTTTATTATAAAATATCATTAATGTCATTTTTGGAAATATATGAAATATTATAATATAATATGTGTCTAAGTCATGTAAAATGGTTCCAAAATGACATGAAAAAAATATAAGGAAGATATGGTATTAATATAATCATCAAATAAATTTTTTACAGGTTTAGATATCATATTAAAACCTATATTTTAGTTTAATCTACTAGTTTACCAACTTTAACATTAACAATGGTAATGATTTTTTCAATATTAAAGGTTTACAATTTTATTTATAGGGTGAATATTGGATCATAAATGGCCTAGTGATGAAATTTTAAACCATTTATTAACATAATTTCCCTCTTTAAAGATTTTATAGTTTTTGAACAATTTAATAAAATATATCTAACCTAAAATATTATTAATGTCATTTTAAGAAATATTCACATAATTTGACATTGAAAACAACACGACAGTAATGTAATTTTAATATAAAACTTTAAAATATATCTATTTTGTTATATTAATGTTCAAAATCCATGGTAAAATTTAAGTCACCCAAATTATATTATTTTTAGATATTTTAATATTATTTACTTGATTTTTTTTACTCATTGCACAATGTGTTAGAGTTATGTAAGAATTTATGGTAATTATTTCATCGCTAAAAAATAGAAATAAATTAACATGAAAAAAATTAATATTTAAAATTATTATTTAGAACCAAATAGAAGTTGTGCTTTCCCTATTATAAAATATAATAGATATTAAAATAAAAAAGTGGCATTTTTTACTTTATCTTTTACTTAAATATGAAAAAGATAAAAATCAATGTTAAATGGAAAAAGGTCATATTTTAAAATTTTGGATGATTATAGAAGAAATATAATCATAAAATGAAATAAATTCAAGTTTTGAGTAAATTTTAAGCCTTATCACGCTAGCTTTATCCCTAATTATCCCATTTACCCTTTACCGAGGTGATAAATTTCACCAAGATTAATATTCATAGTGCCTAAAACTAAAATAGACCCTTTTTAAAAAAATTATCCTCATTATTTAAAATATGAAATACATTTTTCAAGATTAATTTTATATAAGTGTCTTATATTTATTTTAAAATAAACCCACAAAATTTAATGAAAATCATTTTTCCTGAAAAAAATGCTTTCATAAGTATAAAAAGTTCTTATACCAAAATCCATATTAAATTAATTCCAATTAACTTGATTGGATTATCAATAACATAAATGAACTAATTTTACTTTTAAAACCATTTTAAAAAAATATATCTTTTTAAATTCTTGAAACAAAAATATAGTTTTCAATAAAAATATGTATTTTTCACTATTCATTGAAAAATTAAACTTTTCATAAAATCCTCAAAAAATTCACTTGAAGATAATTTTGAGATGAAAATTTAAATAATTATATAATTTTTATCAAATATAATTTATAAATTTTTTATAAATTAATAATAATATTCTCCAACAAAAATAAATAAAAACCATTTTTGAAGAAAATGTATTTTTGAATAATAAAATGACTTTACTAAAAACCAATTTTATATTTCCTAAGAATTAACCAATAAATTTTCATTTATTAGTTACTTTATATATATTTTATAATGTTGTTTAATCCTATTCATACCTACTAATTCAAAGACTAGGTTATAACAGTCACATTTTAATATTAATATTTCGTGGTTCATTTAAGCTTGGTGTTGCGTATATTATATGATATCAAACATAATATTCTTTTAAAATCTCAAGATATTAAATTATAACCAACTTAAATAAATTAATCCTAAAAAATTTTATTTTAGGGATCAAAATTTTAACCTTTTTTTAAAATAAACATTGTATAGAGGGATAATAAAATGTTCTTTGAAAATGGAAAGTGATAAACATAATGGTTACTTAAAATATCATTTATTCGGGTTCATAGATAAAAAGAAAATTGGTGGGAAGTTACAATATAGTCATTTAAGATAATAATAACATCCAAGGAATAATATAGAGTGATATATAATATGATTATTAGAAAGTTAATGACCACAAAACCATATATCTTTATGGGATGAAAAGGCCACCCGTTCCTTATAAATGAATGTAAAAGGATAAAATTTTTATTTCAAGATCTCTTTACTAAAGTTAAGGGATTATTTTAATATCAATATAGATAATAATATAAAATATTTTTAATTTATGTATTTCAATTTCAGAATCACAATTTCATCCTTCAGATTTTCTTTGACGAATTTACATTTTATCTCTTACTCTATGAAATTAATATTCAAGATAAATTTTTCATGCACGAATCACTAAAATTTATTTTTAATGGATCATAATATCCATAAAATAAAGAAAAGTTATTCATTAATTCTCTCATTATTTACCAAATCTAATTTTTTTCCTAAGTTATACAATAATGATAAATATAATACATTATTCTATAAAACCTAAATAATAACACCCATAGTTTAAATTTATCCATTCCATAAATAATTAACCTTTGTACTCCTATTAAATATTTTTAACTAAATTCAAAACCCAAAAATCTAAAAGATTTTATTTAACATTTTTTAGACCATACTGACTATTATCTCTATATAATATCAATCTCCCATAATGTTGTATACCAAAAATAGTTATTCCCTATAATATAATATTTAAAATATGCTAATATTTCCCAAAAATTACATGAAACACCATAAAGACAAAATAAAATAATCTATTCTCCCAAAAGATAACCAAAACTTTATTCTTCCAATAAAATGACAAACTATTGAATATATTACATAAATCCAAAAATGAAATAAACTTTATCAAAGATGTATTAAATTATTTTGTCATTAAATCACTAACCAATTTCAACGTTACAAATACTATCCCATCCACTTCATCAATGTAAATCATGTATTTATCCCAACTAAACATTATTAATTCAGCATTAGTAACATATTAAGAGTTATCTTTCCTTTAATCATAATTTTTCCAAAAATATCACCTTACCACTAAATAAATTTTCTTGGTTATTGTTACCATTCAACATATGTTTTCAAATCCTTGAATAAAAACTACTGTAGAACAATCTTTAGATGTTTCATGATTATTATAACCAAAATATCATTAGTAAACTTTTAAAAAATAATTTATTAATCCCAATACATACAATTGAATCCTATCACTCCAATTATTGGTATAGTATAGATCCTTCTATGTCCTAGGAGTTAACCCATATATTTGGAAATTGAATCAGATAATGCCCATGTTCCCTACACACAAGGAATTTAACTATAAATGTTACATTAGGATGAACTTCATATCCCTCTATTGAACTCATAATTTTTCTTCAATATTTTTATTATCTATTACCTTATTTTCCACACATAAAACATTTTCCCATTCTTCTAATAAATTATTTGGGGTCTATCTTTCCACATTTTTGACATGAAGAAAATTAAGTATTCTTTCCTCTATGGTCTCCACTACATGATATCCCAAAAAATCTACCAATATCTTCTTTTGTGAGTCTAATATTTAGTTAATGTGAAGGTGTTTATTCATATATGATGATAACTAATTATACTTAATCACAATATATTTTACTCCAATCATCATCCTATATAGTTTCTCATAATCACCACATTGTCCATCATATTTAATGTTAACATGATTCTTCCTAGTTCTATCCATTGACTAAAACCAAAAAACATAGTATGAACAGAAATAATAATATTTGGAAACCACATAACCATGAAAATAATTTATAGTATGTATAAATCATGAAACCTTATTTTTTATATAAGATACCATAGGTTTAACCTAATATATTCATGACCGTTATCTGTTAAAATTATTTATAATAGTTCATAAATAAAATGTGAATTAACCCAGGAGTATCCCCCAAAAGTGTCAAACTATGTGAAATGTAAGGGAACACTCATAATGCATTACAATGATGACCAAGATATATTAGAACGACTATTTTTTGGGATATTACTTCTAGATTTATCTCGGCCAAAACCACATCCACTTTTAGTGTCCAAAAATAGATGTATTTACAAGAAAACCACATAATATATACCCTACCAAAACTTCAAGATGTTATCCTATACTTAGAATTATTCGTAAAGTATATCATAGGTTTATGTTCCCTAATTTTTTTTCCTAAATATAGTTTATAAGGATTCTACTAAACATGTTCCAATACTGTCTACAAAGGCCCCAAATCAAGTAACATAGAGATGATGTCTTCTTTATTATATTGGAAATAGATACAATCGATCACATCTCAAAGGACCAAAATTTTTATTAGTAATGGTAAAATGGATACATACATTCTTCCAATTTTACATTAGAAATGAAATATAAAACATAGTGAAAGTAAACATTATGCATCCATGAAATTAACCAAAGATTCATTATTCATATCCCTGGGAAAGGAAAAAAATAAAGGGTGAGATAATATTTTTAGTAAAGATTATGTATAGTGTAATATATCATGAATAAATAAGGCATAATTAATATAGAAAGCTAAATAACTAAAAACACATTCCATTTAATCAATAACATGAGAAAAAAATACATCCATTGAAAATATCAATTAAATAATATCTTGGATAATAATAAATAAATTATCAATAAAGGTTATTCTTAATGTTGGATTTCATGATATCATACATCATGACATTTTTACCATTAAAGACTTGTGCCAAGATAGTTCAATAGATGGGTATGTATACACACTAAACTCATTTAATAAGACTAACTGAATAGTTTGTCTCATGAGACATATCGATGCATCGAGGGGTTGTCTGTAACCAGACCCCACCCATCACTACAGGTCAAATTCATTCCTCATATACTGAATGATTAATTTAATTTATCAATAATATTACAAAAATATATATATATATATATTGAGTAAAGAATAAATAATTTTAATATTTCCTGAGTCAATCAAATAACTTTAACAGTAAAACACCATATGTAAATATGCTATATGATTTAGGAAATAATAATATCTATGATACAAAAAATATTTATATTTAATAGAAATTTAATTTCCAATTAAAAATTATCACAATAAATTTAATGTTTCAAGAGAAAGTTAACAAACATAAAATTAATAATAGATAAAATATGACAATCAATTCAATGGAAATATAGGTTTTATAATAAAATCATGTCCTTTAGAGAATACATGAAAATTAAAGAAAAGAATTAACATAATATTCCATTAGATAATTTTATTTTAAATCTATTCTAAACTTATAGAATAAGATAAATAGAATAAAAATGTTATGGTGGTGGGAAAATTCATCAACATCATATACATTAAAAAAATATTCCTTTTACCATTTTTTAAAAGAAATTCAAAATTGAAATTTTAAGAAAACATTAGAAATATTCCTTTAATTTTTTTTAAAATTAAAAGATAATATAAAATATATTTTTTGAGTGAATAAATAATAATCTTTTAAAATAATTCTTTCAAAATATGGACATGGATTAAAAATATACCTGATAAAAAGAGAAATAAGATCTAATTTTCTTTAAAAAATTTATTTTCTTGATTCAAGTACCGAAGTGAAGAAAATTTGGAAGAAAATATGGAAATTAATTAAATATAAAACTTATATAAGGATAGATTATAATATTTCATCAATGAAAATAATATAAATCCCAAAAATGAGAGTTTAAAATAAATACTCACCTCTCTGGAAACTTTTAAATTTTAACCCCTTGAAAGAGTAAAATTGAAATGGATCATTAATAACAATTAATAAATATATATTCATATTAAATACATCACAAAGGTAGTATATAAACCACATAAAAATAAATAAGTTCATAATATCAAATATGTCTCAATAGACTGTTAATTGTGATGAAATCCCTTACGAAGATCATATCTTTGAAGTGAGAATTAATAAATAGTGATCATGTATACAAAATGTAAATACACAAAAAAATTGGCAATAAAAAATAATACAATCACATTTCATTCAACACATAATCATGGAATACCATAGTCAATGAAGTATAATTATAACCCAATTAATGTAAATTGAGTAAATAAACCCCTTACCTCACGCTTTCACTTAGTTGAACATGCTTTAAAATACTATATAATAAATTTAAATTTATTATAATTATATAATATAACTGTATAAATACTTATAATATCATATATGATATTATTATAACATTTAAATACCCATTTATTAATAATTATTTATTAAAATCATCATTTCAGAGTGTTAACTGACTCATTTTTAGGTAAATTTCAGTTTGGTAGTTTAGGTCCTTTGATCTTTATCATTGTAAAATAATATATAGAAAGGATTTGAAGGAAATATAGTAAATATTATATTATAATTATATAATAATAATCGTTTCATAAATATCACATATATTCATTAGTTCCATACTTAAAACCATCTAAGTAAATTGGTAATGAAAGAGAACTACACCGCTACGTGCAGACGACAAGCCGTACGTACGCATGAGTAATGCTTAAACTTTTAATAGGATGTAAAAGAGATATAAAATGGTTTTCACATAATCATAATAATATATTAGTATATTTATTATAAAATATTTATTAATATATTATTATTAAAACAAATTTATAAGAAGTAGAAGAAGAAATAAACTAGAAAGGGCTATTAAAGATGATTACCTCTTCTTTGGTAGACTTATTTTAGAACCCTTCTTAAGAGAATTTATAATGGTATTTTAAGAAAAAAACCCATAATTGTTTAATAGGTAATTTTAGAATAGATTTTTTATGGGTTTTTCAATCTAGGTTATTGAAGAAGGTGTAAATAAAAGATATAATGGGTATCCTTTTGTAAGTAATGGGATCGACACTCTGGGAATTACAAAAATTATTAAATTAATATATATTAATTTTCATGAAAAAATGGATCCAAATTGATATAATTATAATATAATATAATTATTATTTTAAAAAATATCTTCCAATAAAATTTGGAAAATTTTTGGTTATGTTTTTACCCTTATTTCTTAGTTTTAACCCATCATTTTCCCTTTTGAGGATTATTGCGATAACAAAGATTTTTAATCTTTAGGGGTTAAGAAAGTTACTATAACATTAAAAGTGAAAAATAAATGGAAAATGGTTGATATTTTAAACCATATTACAATAAATTTTATTAATATAATTTTTTTTATGAAATTTAATTTTTTTAGTAAAATATTGTTTATTAAAAATATCATTAGTGTTATTTTTGGAAACACTTGAAATATTATAATATAATATATATCTAACTCATTTCGAATGGTTCCAAAATAAAATTGATTAAAAAATAAGGTTTATATTATATTAATAAAATCATCAATTTTTTTACAAGTTTAGATATCATTTTAAACATTATCTTTCAGTTTTACCCCTTGGTTAACCAACTTTAACCTTAATAGTGGTAATGCATTTTTCAATATTAAAGGTTTATAATTTTACCTATAAGGTGAAAATTGGATCATAAATGTAAAATTAGTGAAATTTTGAACCATTTATCATCCTAATTGTAATCTTTCAAAATTTTTATATTTTTTATATTATTTAATAAAGTATATTTAAAATAAAACAATATTAATGTCATCTTAAGAACTGTTTAATTAATTTGACTTTGAAAATATCATGACTGAAATAGAATTAAAATATAAACTCTTAAACTATCTCTAATATATTATATTTATATTCAAAATTCATGGGATACTTTAACTCACCCAAAAAATATTACTTTTAGTGTTTTTAGAATCATTTACTTGATCTTTCAATTGCTTACACAAGAACCATGTCAGCATTACGAAAGAATTTATGGTGATTATTTCTTCACTAAAAAATAAAAATAAATTAACATGATAAAATAATTTATAAATATTTCAAATAATTATTTATAACTAAAAAAAGTTTTTTTATCGCTGTAAAAAAATATTATATATACTTAAAGAAATAAAGTGACATTTTTTTTAATTTATCTTCTACTTAAATATTTATAATGTCAAAATCAAAGTTAAATTGAATAAGGACATATTTTGGAATTTTGTATGATTATTGAGGAAATAGAATCATCCAATTAAATAAAGGTAAGTGTTTTAATTAATTTTATGCCTTATCACTTTAGCTTTAACCCTAATTAACCCATTTACTCTTTACTAAGGTGATAAATTTTACCATAATTACTATTCATAATGCTTAAAATAAAATAGAACCATTGAAAAAATTTGAACCACATTATTAAGAATATTTAATATATTTTTAAATATTCAATCTCTATGAGTGGCATAAATTCATTTTAAATTAAACCAGTAAAACATGGCAAAAATGGTTTTCAAGAAAAATATGTTTTCTAAAGTATAAAAACTTTTAATACAAAAATACATATTTAATTAATTATAATGACCTTAATTGTATTATAAATAATATAAATTATATAGTTTTACTTTAAAAACCATTTTAAAATAAATTATAACATTATAAATTATTAAAATAAAAATAAAATTTTCAATAAAAGATGTATTTTTCACTATTCAGTGAAAAATCAAACTTCCATGAAAATTATCAAAACTTAAATCTAAGATAATTTTAACATGATGATTTAAAAAAAGATATAGTTTTTATAAAATATTATTTCTAATAGTTATAGAAATTAATTATAATATTCTCTCACAAAAATCAATGAAAACCATTTATGAAGAAAACATATTTTTGAAGAATGAAGAGGATTTACTAAAAAATAAGTACTTATTTCCTAAGAATTAACCAATAAATTTGTATTGTGTTGTAAATTTATTTACATTTCATAATTCTATTTAATCCTATTCATACCTTTCAATTCAATAGCTAGGTTACAATAATCATATTTTAATAATAATATTTCATGGTTTTTTAAGCTCAGTGTTGCATATCTCATATGCCATCGAACATAATTTTATTTGAAAATATTAGTATATTACACCAAAAACATTTTCAATTAACCATATCACCTATCAAATCTCATATATTCACTCTTTATATTATACTATATAATGCTACTTAAACATTATAACCACACAACAAAATTATATTAGGATAATGCCCTCATTTTGTACTCTAGAATACCATCAAATATCTCTTATGAATAATGGAAATGATAAGTTTTTCCCTTATTATTCACTCACATGACCTTACCCATTCCCATTTATTATATAATTCATATAAATATGTATAACATGAGAAATAACATGGAACCACCTACCTAGAGTTTTTAATACTCCACTCATCAATAAAATCCTACAAATCTCACTCCAATCAAAATAAATATAGTAATTAGTCGAAAACATTGATCTAGGTCACAACCAATATAATTTTTTTTTTCTAGTGAGATAAAATATAAATAAATACACTAGGTAAGATATCCTTACCATTGGTTACTCTCAGTAACAGATGACTTTAAGAATCAATAAGAATCAGTGAAGAACTAACTTAGGTAAAAAGAAAGGAACAAGAGAGAAATTAAACCATATCCTCTACATTATAGTTGAAAAATACATAATTCTAATTTATAATAAAATTACAATTTATAATTTAATTCTAAACTAATTACATCATTTTAATTATTTTAAAACAAATCTAGAAAAGATTCTCTATTTTCAATTTTTTTCAAAATTCAAGGAACCTTACTTATGGACCTTAAAATTATGCATTCTTCCCTAATTACCTTCACATATAGATCATATACTAAAAAATAAAACTTAATTTATATGTTCTAATTCCTCCCTTCTAGAAAGAATCCCTCTAATATCTCATTTCCCTCTACATTCTGGAAATAATCTTCCAAAACAACTCTACTCATCTTTTGGAACTAAACTTACTATTTTTTTTGAATATCGTAGATAAAATTTATATACTAGATAAAATTAATATTATATATATAGGGAACACTCATAGAATTATTAAAATTTCATATAATAGGGTAACTCAGAGCTTTACTTACACATGAGGAGTTTACTTTGACATATCATAGTGGCCTTCCGCTCATATCCATTTATTCAAAAAAATAATTACTCTTATATACGGGGTAATTATATGAAATAATAAATTTCACATAGAGTATTTTCTAGAAATTAACTATTTTTCAAAAACCCTTAATAGGTAAAATCTTACGTTATACAAAGAGACTCAATACTTATCCAAATTATCCATCCTCTATCACCATACTTAACTTATGATAGACCTACTTTTGATAGATCCACTTATTATGAATATAATTTTAGTAGATCTTATTTTGATAGATATCCTTTTGGTATATCTTTTTCAGGATATCTAGACCTCGGATACACCACTCCATCTTTCTCATCTAGAATCAAGAGTTAAATTTTGGATTCTATACTTTTGGTAATTCTGAAACTCCACTAGAAAATATATTTTAGGCAATTTTTCAATTTAGAAATCATAACTTATTGATTACTAAATATAAGAGAACATGGATTAGTTATATCCTATAACTTACCTCAGTCATAACCTATGAATAAAAAAAAATTGTTCTATAATTATTCTATAAATACAAACCTTTTCCAAATTCATACCAAAACTATCAATACCTTTAAAATTTTAGCAAACAACACCCAAAAATCACTTCAAAATAATTTTTTTTCTCTAAATACTATTTATAATACAAATTCAAAGTAAATCATCAACTAATATCTAAAAAATAGTTGAGGCAAGATCCTTGTCTTATAAGGAAACCACTGACACCTCAAGAGGGTCTGAATCACATGGTTGATCTAAGATCAGACTTGAATCAATATTCAAGAATACCCAAGAATTTATAATTAATGTAAATAGAAACCCATATATGTCCTGAAGGGATAAAAATATGAGGTTCCATGTTTTTAAATTTCAAGATAGAAAATATGGATAACCACTGTGTAATCGCTCCTTGATCCTAACAAATAATTTTAAAAAACAACCCACCCACACTCCAGAGTCCCAAATGTCCTATTCCTTTTGTCACCCAAGACCAATCATGCCACAAAAATCTTATTACTTATAAGTTACATGAAATTTACCACATAAATCCACATTTCCACCTTGGTATCCATTTATGGTGTGAGAATATGCATACTTAGTAGGGTATCACCAACGTTCCACAACAAAACATTAAATAAATTGGTGTATTCATGAACATCATTTAAATAAATATAACAAAATACTTTTACTTGAAATCAACTATCATATCATAGAAATAATATTAAATAGTAGGTTGATAGATGAATTATAAGTTATACAAGTAACCCCCAAGGATGGTCCAAAACATCGCTACCTACCTTTGAACAACACTCAGAACTTGAGATGATTCCTCAATGGAATACTTAAAAAGAGATAGTGGGAAATGAAAGTTGTATCCTCATCCAAGGATCAATAACAAGTCCCATGATATGTACTTTCTTAAATATTTATAATAATTCCAAATAAAATTTAAAGACTAACCATGCATATCAACTTTCATGATACTATAAAACATAGGTATTTTTAAATTTCTTACACAATAATCACATCAATAAAAATATAATCCAAAATATACATTAATATGCTATAAAACATAAGAAACTCAAGAATACTATATTAGGGAGCCCAAAAGAGTACACAACAGTCAATCTAAACATCAAAACAATTATATAATGACATTCCCATCATGGTTTTATAATAAAAATATAGATCAAGAATAAGTTATAGAGTTTATATATCCTATGTTTTTCAAATTACCTACTAAAAAGTTACTAAATGTGGTTAAGGGTTCCACAAGTTCAAGATCATGACAAACTAGGTATGGTTTTAAGTATAGTACAAGTCATAAATAATAAAAACCTATAGGAACCCAAATGAATATTGAAATTAAGTATGAATATTGAGTTTAAAATATTTAATTATATGTAGTGTTCTTTTCAAAAAAGTTTTTACATAAATAAAACTTAATTTAGGAAAAAAATTTCCTACAGATAAATAAGTTCATAATTAATGAAAAAATTACTCAATATTTTTTGTTTTATAAATACTATTTCTTCTTGTTTTCATTTAAATCATTAATTTTATTTAAAAGGGAATATTTTATGTTTCTAAGGTGAATGTGGTTTTATGGAATCAAAATAAAACTTATATAAATTAAACAAAACACTAAATTGTTATTTATTTATATAAAGGAAAATACATTTTTTATTAATAAAAGCATTGGGTTTAGTTTAAGTAACACATTATTTAAAAGAAAAATAGTCATATATATACTAATAATATAATTTCCCCCTACCTAACTAGACCTACAGTTACCTCACCACCAATGTAACTCTTGACCAGAGTTATGTATCGATCATCAAATTATAACTAATTCATGATACGATGAAAGGAAGTGACTAACTTAGAAATAAATGGTAAAATCATGAAGATATAATACTAATTATAACATAGTTAAAATAGAAAATATTTAGTTTTTAGGTCATATAAAATTCAGAATTTGAAATTTGTGATGTAATAATACAGACAACACTATTTAGGTATTACTACTCATATCACATCTTAAGATATCTTCATAAATATGATAATTTTAAAAGAAACACACTTATATACAACAAGAACATGAAAGGTTCCTAAGTTTGGGATCCTAGATAAAATAAAATAATTATTATTCACAATATTTATTAAATAATTTAAGTATAACAATCAATATTAAAAAATAATGTTTACACAAATTATACTTTGTGAAAACCCATTCTGTCAAAAAACTATAATTTAGATGTTTAAAAAATAGATTTTAAGTCATTTACAAACATCCCATGAAACCATAATATATATATTATTTTGTTTTGGTATAATAAAATATTTTTAATGAAACAAAAAATTCATAGTTTTGAAAATATTACTGAGGTTTAATATTGATTTTTGAAACACAATATAAAGAATTTATTAGGAATATTCTATAAATTCACAAAAGGGTAGATAACCATGTACCTTATTAATAGGTGATATTTAATATCCAAATGATCCTCAAGGATCTATTCACCAAAAATCAAAAAATATATATCAATCATTTGAAAACAATATGATGAAAAGACTTATAAAATAAATATATATAGTGATAAATGAACTATTATACCTTATAAAAAACTAGGTAGAAATATCTATAAATCCATTATGGATCATGCAAATATAAATACCCAATTAAAATATTAAATTCACAATATTATTACACATAAAATTAAGAAAAATATATATTGAAACCCACCCTAGTCACTTTATATAAAAAATGTGAATTGGTGGAAAAAAACCCACTAAGAATTAATTTAAATGAGAGAATATGAATTACAAAGGTTAGAGCTTATTTCACCAAGTCATAGTGAAATAAAAAATAAAAAATATATAAAAAATAGAAGTAAAAAATATGGAGGTAAGATAAAGAGAAAATATATCAGAGGAGAATTCTTTTCCTTGAATCGATGGAAGAAAACCACATGAAACTCCCATAGATCAAGAGGTATGATTAGGGGAGGAATAATACATGGAGGATTATTTATAGGATCTTCCAGTTGGGATGTAATATTGGGTGTTAAAGGAAGCATCAAGGTGGATAAAATAAAAATGGTACAAAAAATAAAATTCCCTTTTAAAAAGGGAAAATTGATTTAGGCCTACAGAGTATTTGGTATAGTGCCACCATGTTCCTGGTGACACCCCTAGGTTCCCCCTATATTTTCTAGATCATTGGGTACCCAGTGATCTTCCACTAGGTACCAATGGAACCTATAGTTTTATAATTATATGTGACACCACCAATTATCTACCAAAACCACCACACCTATGATTAAACCTAAAACAAGAAATATTCCATCCTAACACTTCAAAATTGTAATCTGAATCTCAAAAAGGAAAGTGGATCCTCAATAGAAACTAGAAGATTCAAATGATACCCCACTATGACCATCAAAATCCCATTGATTACCTAAATTTTCATTTAAATAATTCCATTAAAACAAGTGACATTACAATCTTCTCTCTATAAAAAGTTTCATCACTAAAAATCCAAATTGACTATTACTTAGGTATACCATATTTCCACTAGATTTGTGATTAATAATGAGTTCTCCAATACATTAACTAAATAGTTTAATACACATATGATTGAAAATCCTACAAATTCATCCTGAATTTCCTAAAGGTATGAAATTTTATTATCCACAGAAAATACAAACCACTAACACACTAAAACACATTTCAAATCAATAATAGATCTATAATGGAAGACTTATTAAACCAATACACACATAAATTTACAGATTTTTCTAATAATTTAAAAAATCTATAACTATAAATCTCAAATACACATTCTAAAAATCCACCTATGATCCAAAAAACAATCTTGGAAATTAATAGAACCCATTACTAGTCCCAAGATTTTGATAATAAAAGGAATATTAAAGGTTTTTTAATTCTAAAAACATCATTGAAAATACTATAATCTAACTTTATGAAGCTCTCTACCATAATAATTATTTAGGAATTACATATTCCTATCATACCATTATATTCCATTTTGTCAATAAAATCTATTTTTAAAAATATTTTTACCATTGATATACTCCCATTTTAAAATCATGATCCAAAATTCACTTTTTAAAAAATTTAAATATTGAAAAATTTAATCTCATATTTCTTCTATATTTCAAAAAACATGTCCCATTGTTTATTTTTTTAAATAATGGATTTATTAAAAATAAAATTTCATTTTCAAAATCATCCATCACATATAGTTTCAAAGTAATAAATTTTTTAATATCATTTTAAATATAAATAAAAATTGAAAAAAAAACCAACCAAATTTCAATTTTCAAAACAAACCATTTCAAATTAATCACTATTCAAAAAAATATATTTTCATTTGAAACATAAGGCTATAAAACAATTTCTTATTCCTTTTAAAAAAATAAAAGGTGCCATAAAAAACTGTTGAATTATAAAGAACACTTCATATAACATATCATGGAAAATACAAAGCAAATTGAAGGAGTTTTATCAATTCCTTTTTGGACATACAATAAGAAACTAGTTTATTAAAGAAACATGTATTAGGGAATAAGTAGCATGTTCAAAATCTTAATCATAAAACAATTCTAATAGTATATTACTAAATAAGAAATAGGAAACATTTTTGAAAATAAAACCTATATAGGAAACATTTATCATGATCATATATTTAAATCATGTTACAATTTTATAATACATTATCATCAAGGATAAAAAAATAAATCATAAAATAGACATATATGTGAGTGACTTTAATTAATTTAATAACATCTATATGGTATATAGGAAAACATAGTTTAATTTATTTGACAATATTTAATTAACTAAGATCATTTAAATATATTAATTATAATAATTTACATGTAATGAACATATTCTAAAAGGCAAAAAATGTATAACATATTAACAAACATAAAGAGTGGATCTCAGTCAAGCCCCATAAGACACAACATATTTAATTAACCATGTTCATTTAATTAACTAAGTTCATTTTAATATATTAATTTACTCTGGTTTCCACCAAAACTTTTATATCTAGGTATATTTATGGGTTATTTTTTGAGACACAACATCATATATCCTATTCAAACAACCAAAAAATAATCCTAGATAACTTCAAAACACCACTATGATACTATTTTATAAAGATCAAGACCCCATTAATAAAATGACATTGGTCCAAGGCATCATAAGACCTCAAAAACACCTACAAATCACTAGAGGCTCTCATAAATATCAAGGGTTTAATTTAAAAAAAATTAGGAGAAAATTCCCCCTTAAAAGATAAAAATAAAAGAACACAATAAGCCTACTGGAATTCTGGCATGACCCTTAGGTCCTTCAAGAACACTGACCAAGAACATAATTTCCTACTATTGGAGTACTTATTCATCAATAAATAAGGACAATAAATAACACAATATATATATAAAATAACACATAAATTATAAACCAATATAAAATCTCACATAAACTATAAAAGGGTATGCAATAGGATACAGTACTTTATCCATATAAATAGAAACCAAAAAATTCCTAAAGTGTTGAAAAGAAGATGTTCCATTTTTAGAAATCTAAAGTGAAAAAATATGTATAACCAATGTATAAATTAACTACATGATATCTAAAGACTCTAAAAGAATATTGCATCTATATATAGAACACTAAGAGGTACAAGATATTATATCTTACAATACCAATCATGTGATAAATATCTTACCACTAACAAGGTACATTAAGGCCCACAAGACTCACACTTATATATATAGTGATAAAAACAAATAATTTACACATATTATTTGATAACAAGTGAGATAACATGAGCATAAGACACATATATTTTACATAATTTTTATTACTTAAAAATTACAAATCTCAAATAACTTCTAAAACCTATAACCCAAATTTTTATTATTATTTGAGACTAGCTACATAAATGCCTTATTTTATATTATTTCTTTAACATATCACAGAAATATATTTTTCACATGATTTTCTAGAAACATCATACTTAATACCCTTATTCATTAACTAAGAAATAAAAACATGATAAGGGGAAAGCTTAAATGTTTAGTAAGGGAAAAACCTATCAAGGACCCATAAAGGGTTAAATTATAAGCATGTGTTAAAACATAATAATGAGAGAAATATATAATTAAAAATAACATCGAGTCATTTGAGTTTCCCATAAGGAATGATAGAAGGATATATAACCTCAATGGATAATACATATAACATCATGACATGAGAAAATAATCATATCCCATAGAGTAAAACATATTCATGTGGTATAAACATAAGAATTGAAAATAAAAATAGTGTGATCATAGATAATTTTAATCATGTCTTTGATTTTATTATGAAAAAGATAATAACAATCATTTCCATGCATTATATTTTCATATCCATGAATTATATTATAAAAATAGATAATCATAATTAGGTATCAAAATTTCCATATGGACATAGCTGATCAAAATCATGTACATGTATTATCAAGTGAACAAATCTAATCAAAATCATGTCCATGAATTATCATATGAACATATATAATTACAATAAATTATATTCATTATCTGTGAACATTTCTAACCAAAATCATTTATATGCATCATATCATGAGATATAAAGACTTACCCAATTCATTAGAGGGTTATATCAGTCCCATCTATCACATAATGATAAAACATACATCTATGTGATAATAAAACTTAAAAAATTAATAACTTCATAATTAACCCATGAGAAAGAAACAAGATTCATGAATTAATCCATAAAAAAAGATCAAAATCCTTTTAAAAAAAGAAGACAGATGGTAACATTAGAGATTATCCCTAGTGAAGCATAAAAAAATGTTAAATGGTGCTGACATAGATGAGAAACACATTATAATACCATTAGGAAAATAACTTTGAAAAATAAGAAAAATATCCTTTAATTTTGGTAACATTCATTTAAAAGGAAATATTTTTTTAAATAAGGTAAATAAGTATTACTTTTGAAAATCCATGATATATTGAAAAGGAATATTTTAAAAGAAAAGTGGATGGTTGAAAAATGAGATCATTTAGAAAGTATTAAAAATAATTTTTTTCACACTTTTTAAAATAAAGTCAAATTAATAAAAAATAAATTCAAAAGTCACTTTCAAGAATAAATTTCAATAAGTCAACTATTAGAATTTTTAAAATAATATTTAAAAAGATAAATCTCAATAATGGAATCTTAAAATAAATAAAGATAAATAAAGTTAAATCTATAGTAAAAGATATAAAATATACAAAAGTCATTAGAAATACCTTTTATTACTTTTAATATATTCTTAATTAAGCTCATATCATTAAAAATAATAATAATAATTAATTATTGTTAGTTGGAGTGAGTATCTCAAGAGAGGGTGAATTGAGTACCCAATAATAATTTCTGTTAAATCATATTTAAATAAAATCCCCCAATTAATTTAAAAACAAACTAGTTTATTAAAACAACATATCAATTTAAGTTTTAATATTTTAAAAGTCTTCTCAGAAGCTTGATTAGGTCTTAGTTAAAATAATTTTGAAAACAACTACAACTTTTTAAATCAATTTACTTGATCAAAATATTATATAAACACTAATTAAGATAAAATATCAAAGTAATGGTTTTTTATAGTTTAAAATATATTTAGTTTTAAATATTATAAATAAATTAAAAAACACACAACAGAAAATGAATACAATAGGTTCAGTCTCAAGTAGAGACTTAGTCCTCTCCACTTGGAAATCAAAATTTTCTAACCATTTTACATAAAAATATACTTTGATCCACAACCTATATCGGGTGTAAAACAGTATCAAAATTGTCGAGGACACACATGGACCTCTTCTATTATAATTGTTGGATTATAAAAGACAATAAGCCACATAGGGACCTCTTTCATAGTAGTAATGGGAAACAATATTAAAAAATAATTTGATAAGATATCTATGTATCTCATAGTTTAAAGTTGGAGATAGTTTGTGTGTAGAAATATAGAGTATACACAAACTACTCATAATATACTAAAAAAATAAAAAATATTAAATAAAGGTTTAAGAAATAATAGTGTTGCTCTGTATAACAAGAAATTCATCTTTTTACTCTTTGAATATAGTTTGAAATGCATATGAGTAATCTTTCTATAATTTCATGTAGAATAGAGTGTCATGAACTCTTTCTATTCTGACTGTAAGAAGTAGTCAAAATGTTCAATGCTCTTTTTTTCATCTACATGTGATCATTGTAATAGTTTCTTCATGTAAAGAAAACTTCAATGTAACTCATCTCTCTTCATGTGTACATGTATATTTTTTTGTTTAGTACATCAAATTATATTCAAGTGGGGGTCTTCTTGATATTTTTATCAGCAAGAGAAGAAAATAGAACCCACCAATTCTTCTATTCCTCGTACCGCACATCTGAGACAAACTTTAATGTATCTCTATTGATAAATTAAGTAACAATCATTAAAATAACTTCAAGAATTAAATTCCATAACATATCTGTTAGATATATTTAATTCAAAATAAATATAAAATAGTAGCAGTGAGTCTTTAGAATAGTGACACAATATGGAGGTGTATTGAATTGGTGGTGACTTGATCTGGTCGCGAGACACACTCATAATGTGTTTTTATCTGGTGGTCACTTAGAGTTTGGATATGACTTATAATAGTAATAGGGTTAACTAGTAGTGACTCAACTAGGCAGTACATCAATTTAGTACTTTTCAAAAATTCATTGATGAAGGTGACTTCACTCTCCTGATGAGTTATCCTTTAGTGGTGACACATTCCATACTTTATCAAAATTTTATTTTAGCGGTGAGTCAATGCACCGATGATTGTTTCCAACACTTATCCATTTTTCATAGTGACAGTGATATATTTTATAGAAGTGAGATATTTTCTAGCGATGAATCAACCTCAACGGCGAGTCTTCTTGGAGGTAAGACTTGCTGGCAGTGACTCATACTTTGGAAAATTACACTAATATTTCTCCCAGGATAAAATACTAAAAGAAAACATAAAACTCATTAGGGATCATAATAAACAAGATTTTGTGATCATTAAAATAATGGTGTCATCAACCTCAATAGAGGTTCTAGTAATCTCCCCTTTTTTGATGATCATAAGTAATGAAATTTTATACAATATGTTTTGATAAAGTAAAAGGAATATGGTGTCCAAGGTATAAACCGTGAAAAACATGACATTGTATTAAAAGGATAAACATATTAATCAGTAATTAAAAACACTATGGTAGAAAAGACTTTTAAATAGCATGTAATAGAAACAAAAATAAATGTTAGTAGTATTAAAGGAACAGAAATAAATGACATATAATATTTCTCCACCTTTTGATATTATAAAAAGTACATAATAAAATAGTAAATTCATAGAAAAAATATGAATAATATAATTTTCATTAGAAACCAACTGTTTTTAGCCACAAATTGTTATAGAAAAATGTTTTACAAAAACATGAAAAACATATCTATAAATGACCAAAGTCTAAGATCAAAACTTATTATCAGGATGAGTAGAAGAAAACAAAGGATATTTTCTTTTATCCTTGTCTGAGGTAGAGGTTGTAGAAATTGAGGCTAGGGTTTCAGTGGGAACAGTAGCTGAAACAGCTATAAGAGGATAGGGATCTCTAATGATGATTGGTCTAAGGTGTTGTATAACTTCTCTAGGATATAAGGAAAAAGGGATGGAAGTTATATAGGAGATGTTCATGAGGGTTTTTAGTAACTCCTAGACTAAAGTACTATGGATCTGTAGTAGTAGGAGTCATATGAGCTGTAACTAGAATGGCCTCATGAGCCAAAATAGGAGTTCCATGAACATAAAGAAAGGAATTCATGATATTTATAAAATAAATTATGATACTTCCACCTATTTCCATTTTTATGAAGAAATATTACTTCCCTTCCATAAACCTATTAGGCATTGGAGTCAGAACCTTCAACAGGTTAACTTGTTCCTTAAAGGCTTGAACTACTAGAGGCATTCTAAGATTTTTTTTCTAGATACGTAAAATGTCTATTCAACTCATTATTATAGTATATCATTGATAGATAGTACTTGATTTCTTTGGTTATGGTCTCTCGGTCATATTTCATATCCTTAATTTACTCCATGATCATCATGTGGACATGATCATTGTTATGATTAAACATTCTCAAAGTTTCCTTAGGAATGGAAGGTTAATCATGTTAAAGACCACCAACTTCTTATCATACAATAGATATGATAAAATATATATCAATAGAGTGATGTGGAGTAGTATAAGTGGAAGCAAATAAAGTAATATTTTCTACTTTCCCAAGTAAGGCATCCATATAAGCAGCAAAATCTGACTCTATCTCTTCAAGAATAGACTCAAGCACATTGGAAAGTATTTTATCCTCAATCTACACTTCCTAAATGTGGTGCATCATATTAATTTAAATATGATGTATAATTAGTTCAAACAAATATATTCCATTCTGTTCACTAAAATTAGTGACCAAATCCGACTGTATTCTCAATATCACATCAAAATCTGAAAAACGTTTTTCACATAAAGAATTTATGTAAACCTTGGTGACAACATCAACTAGAACTGTAGGTGTAGTAAGAGTAGAAAACGATGTAGCAGGCATAACAGATGATTCTATAGGATCCATTACAACTTGAAATGTAGATCTACCATAATTTAGTGGGTTGATATCCTCATCCAAGTCAGATTAGTCTAGACCAATTATGACATACCCCATAATTTTTTCAAACACCTCAGCAACTAGTTCCATCCTTTTGAAAGAAAACATAAAATATGTATTAACATGAATATGTCCTAAAACTATATAAATATCCATAGTAGGAACAACAGTGACATGAAAAACTATCTGTATATCAAACTTCTACTCAATAGAATTATCTTCATATTCCATGTTCTCATTAATTTAAATCTCAATGATAGTAGGAAAATCAATCAATTGTACATTAATAGATTTCTCAACAAGATCATGGTCAAATTATAACTTCTCAGCAATGGATTTATCAACCACTGCAACAAACTTCATTTTCTAATCGATAGAATATTCAATAACAAATAAATCTAAATCTGTCTGAACATCAGTACAAAGTACATTATCATCTCTATCTACAAGTAGCAGCCACTTGACTACTTTCTAAACATGGGGATTTCTCCCCCTTAATTGATTCTTCTTTTTCCTCTCTTAATAATTTTCCATAAGACTTTTACTTTCTTTATATTTAGAAGTTAACACATGTGGAGAAGAAACATGTTCTTGATTCATCTCAACATACTTAGCACTAACTCACCCACTTGGTCCTTTAGGACTATCAGAATCACCATCATGATCATACTTATCTTCATCTCCATTTTCATCTTCACTATTATTTTCATCACCATCAGAATTCTCATCTTATTCGTTTTATTATCCTTCTTGTTCCTCATTTTCTTCATATTATCACCCTTTTCATATTCTTCAGAAGATTTGTAATCCCTCATAAATGTTCTTCTCTTGAGACTTCTATTTCATCCTCAAAATAACCTTCCTTTAATTGTTTATCTCTTTTAGGGAGATACCTAGGTAGACTATGTGATCCATAGGTAATAGGAGGGGATTCTCATAAAAAATCAGTGTCACTTCATTCTTCCACTGGAAATTACTCCTCTACATTTCTATTAATAGTAACCTATTATTCATCATTATAATGAAAATATTCAACTACTCCATATAGTTACAAACTATGATCAACAAAATATTTTAGTCTTGAAGGATGTCCTATAGTATTGAAATCAATATACATTTTTTCATCATCAACTACCCACTATTTTTTCCACAGATTCCAACTTATCATCATCCTTTTTCATATTATCTTTATGATGAAAAACCACCACAATCCACCAAATATTATTCAACCTTCCCAAATAAACCTTTAGCTTCCAACATACTAAAATAAACTTAGGATATATCAAATAATTTTATCTAGAGGTAGTCTCACTCTTATCTATCATATGAGGCATCGAGTATCTTCACAATTTTATCTTAACCATTATTTTCACAAGTTTTAAGAAGTACAAATATTGATATGTCAAAGTAGAAAAGTCTCCTTTCCTTGGGAACATCATGTGTTGAATAAACATAAAGAGTAACTTACACTCACCATCAAGTTTTGATGTAATTGGCGTTCAAACTATTGCATCTCTAATAAACTTAGATAAATATTATTCATAAATGAAATCATCACTATCATCTGAAATCGTTCCTTGGTAGTCATTTTCATTACCCTCATGTGGAAACTTTAAACATTCTATCCATTGTCTCAAAGAAAAAACAACCTTTTGTCCATTTATTCTAGTTCTCACCCAGTCTTCATTATCCTCAAATATATACTCCACAAACTGGTAAAACTCATATACCAACCTTGAATAGAAAGGTATCTATTTAAAAGAGAACCAATCCATCCATAATTGTTTCTATATAACTTGAAGCACTAAAGACTTACTGGAATGCTACCACTATGATTGAATTTCTTTTTAGGGTACCACTATATGATTTTCTAGCCCAGGGTTCACTGGCTCAACTAGAGTAGCTGAACAACTCAACTCACCCTTTTATTTCTTAGAAAGACACGATTTTCCTAGAGAAGACTCTGAAGGTCACTTCATTATGTCCATGAAGACCAATTCAGTTGTTTTAGGTGATGGTGAAGGAAGGTCAACAGTTAGAAGGTAAAAGGGGTGCAACAAGTTTGACATGAGAGAAGTGAGCATTGAAATTAGATAATTTAAAAATTATATCATTTATGGGTTTAATGATTTTAAATTTGGAAATAGGGATAAAAATTGAAAATAAAAAAGTGGAATTGAATTTGAATCTAGAAAAAATTTAAATAAATAATAAAGAAAATTTGTAACGTTACTTAAAAATAGTCAAGTGAAAAATAAAAAAGGCATGAAGTTCAACAAAAATACATCCAATGGTGAGAAGTGTTAATGGTGAGAAGTATCAATGGTGAGAAGTATAAATGATGAGAAGTATCGACCATGAGAGGTATCAATGGTAAGAAGTATCAACAGTGAGAAGTATCAATGGTGAGAAGTATCAACAGTGATAAGTATCAATGGTGATAAGTATCAATAGAGAGAAGTATCAAAGGTGATAAGTATCAATGGTGAGGCATTCACAATGTTGATACATTCAAAATAGCGATTCATTCACAATGGTGAGACATTCACAATGGTGAGACATTCACAATGGTGAGACATTCACAATGGTGATACATTTATAATGGTTATAAATTCACAATAGTGATACTTTTATAATGGTGAGTCCCATAAAATTAAACTTAATCAAAATTAATCATACCTAACTCTTTTTTGATGTAATTTATTCTCTTATAATTCAAAGGATTAGTGAAAATATCAGTAAGTTGATGTTCTATACGAATATATATTCATGAGTGATATCACTTTTTTGAAAATTATATCTCAAAAAGTGATGTCTTACATCAATATGATTTTTTCTAGAATGTGATACAATATTATTAGAGATATTTATCGCTCTTTCATTTTCACAATTTATAGAGATATGTAATAAATGATATCTATAATATAGTAATGCGTGTTTCATCCACAAAATTTATGCACAACATCTTCCTGTAGCTATGTACTCGGTTTTGGAGGTAAACCTCACAACAAAATTTTGTTTCTTACTACACCAAGAAACTATAGACTTTCCTAAAAGGTGACATGTTCTAGAAGTTATTTTTATATATAATTTACATCCACCAAAATCAACATCATAATAACTAACCAAGTCAAATTCTTTTCCCCTTGGGTAGAACAATCATAAATTGGTAGTATATTTGAGGTATTTCAAAATTATTTTTACAACAAAGAAGTGCGAATCTTATGGATTTTCATAAAAATGAGCACACATACACACACTGAACATAATCTCAGGTTGTCTAGTAGTTAGGTAGAGGAGATATCCAATAATACCTCTATAACTAGTTTGATTCACTAATTTAACAGCTTCATCAAAGTCCAATTTATATGTAGTACTCATAGGAGTATCAATACTCTTAGTTCTATCCAAGTAAAAACATTTTAAAGTATCCTTAGTATATTTACATTTATTCAAAATAATTATATCTTTATTTTGAAAAATATTAAAACCAAGAGAGAACTTTAGTTCACCCATTAATCTCATTTCAAATTCATTTTTCATTATTTTTGAAAACTCGGTACATATATAATTTCTTGAAGATCCAAAAATAATATCATCTATATAAATTTGTACAACTTAAAAATTATTTTGAAATTCATTTTATAAAAAGGGTAGGATCAACTATACCTTTTAAAAATACATTTGAAATAAGAAAAGAACCAACCCTATCATACCAAGATCTAGGAGCTTGTTTCAAACCATACAATACTTTTGTTAATTTCAAAAAATGATATTTGAAAATTGGAATTTTGAAAACTTGGGGGGTTTCAACAAAAAAACATCCTCCATTATATACCCATTTAATAATTAACTCTTGAAATCCATTTTGAGAAAGTTTTTAATCTAGATCATTTGTATAGGCAAGAATTATTCTAATGTATTCATGTATGACAACTATTTCAATGTCTCTTTGTAGTCTATTTATTATTCATAACTATAACTTTGTGAAAATAATCTATCCTTATTCCTTACTATCATTCCTGATTCATCTACCTTGTTTCTAAATACCCATTTAGTGCTTATAGTTAAGGTGTATTTGGGTCACCCATAGGTTTGTTTCTTTCAAATTTATTTAGTTCTTATTTAATATCCATTACTCGGAATTCATCATTAATTACATCATTTATATTATTTGGTTTAAGATGAGATAATAAATCTTGATGTTCAACCTTATTTATTAGAGAATATCTAGTATGTGGCCCTATATTTATGTCTCTAACTAAAATATATAATTAATGGTACTTAAGGGTTCTAAAAACTCTAGAAAAATATAGGTTGGTCACTTTAGGATAACTACAAGTTCAGGTTAATGTTCTGAAATTTCATTAGAACTGAATTATTTTTCTAATTATTTCACTGTAGAACTAGTAGGTTTGGAATTTAAGTTCAAATAAGATAAATAATCCTCAAGGTTTTCTAAAGATGTTTTAGGATCATGTGGATCTATCTCAACAAATTTGACAAGAATACACTCTTCTACCATCTTGGTCCTTTTATTAAAAAGACTATAAGATTTTTTAGAGGTTGAATAACCTAGGAAAAGTCCTTCATCACTTTTAGAGTCAAAATTTTCCATATTATCCTTAGTGTTAAGAATAAATACTTTGAAACCAAAAACTCCAAAGTAATAAACATTAGGATTTACACTATTCAAAAGAACATAATGGTTCTTCTTCAAGACAGGTCTAATTAAAAATTTATTGATTATATAACAGGATGTGTTCAAAGACTCTTCCCAAAAGTAGATAGGTAAGTCATATTCAATTAGCATAGTCTGGGATATCTCTTGAAGTGATATATTCCTTATTTCTATAACTCCATTATATTGAGGGGTCCTAGGAGCAGAGAAGTTATGATGATATATATTTTCTAAAAAAATATATTCAAAGTCTTGATTTTCAATCTCATGACCATGGTCACTTTTTAAAGTCTTAATTCTAAATCCACTTATTTTTTCTATAGATCTACCATATTTGGTAAAGTAATAACAATATTCACTATTTGGAGCTAGAAATAAAACCAAAGTATAGCAAGAAAAGTCATATTCTAGTATATAAACATAGTGTTTAACATTTAGAATAGAATCTATAGATATTTCAAATAAATTCATATGAACTAATTCAAGAGGTGGAGAAGTTTAAACTTATTTTTTTATTTAAAAGAAATCTTGTCCTGCTTCCCTTTTTGATAGGGGTTACAGACTTCATCGTTTGGGAATTCTAGTTTGGTAGATCCCTGAATAACCATTTTCTAGTAAGATTCTTAATTGAGTAAAAATTACAGTGGTCTAGTATTTTATTCCAAATATAATATTATTTATTAAAGGCACTCAAGTAGGAAATTTTTTGAGAAATTAAAGAATTAAGATCATCAGCATGGCCATTTTCATTACTTAAAGAAGTAAATACTAAAGAATATTTAGAACAAAAAACATTACATGAATTATTTTCAAATTTAACATTGAATCCATTATCACATAATTGCGATATATTAAGAAAATTATACTTTAAACCATCAATAAACAATAACTGGAAAATTAAAATAGAATTGGTGTTACCAATTTGGCCAAGACTGATGGTTTTCCCTTTAGCATTGTCACCAAAGGTGACATGACCACCATAAAACTTTATTAGGATATTGAAACTTGAGTAGTCTCCTATAACATTCCTTGAAAATAAACTATCCAAGTACCATATAATTTTATAGGAGGTCTTTAATCATCCTTCCTTCAAAACAACATTTATACAAGGAATGATTTTGGTATCCATATTTTCTTGGGTCAACATGTGTTAGTAATCAGGTATTTAAGAACCCACATTTGTTTAATATGTATCTTATAAATAGACAATAATATTTTTGAAGTAAACACTTTGTTTGTTCATATATAATAGTAACTAGAAATAGGGATTTCAGAATTAGATTTAGGTATAAATGGGATCTTAACTAGTCTCCTATTTCTAGGTTGATATCCTAGACCTGTAACATACTTTGGATCAATCTGTTTACCTAGAATACATGTAATCTTTCTCTTCCATTGGTAAAAATTTCTAATTCCCTATTCAATTGTTCATTAGATAATTAAAGTTCAGTATTATTTTTTAACAAATGAGTTTTCTTTTATTTTTCCATAGCAAAGTCATATTTATTATTAGTAGATAAAGCATGTTGTTTTTGCAGAACTTTATATTTATCCTTAAGTTAATTGAAAGTATATTCTATCATATTACAATATTTGAAAATTTCTTCTTTAGTTATATCATCATTATTTTATTCATTTTCAAGATAGTAAAAAATAAGCATATATGATATAGTAGGTGCCTCAGATACATTAGTCATGAAACACATGATGGTTATGTCAGACATTACATTAGGAGTAGAGTCCGAGTCACTGGAGCTTCAGAGGCATTCCATGTTGCTTTCATGGATTTATTGAATTTTCTATCACTGTCCTCATATTTATTTTTGTATTTTAATTTTGGACATTCTAATTTTACATGTCCTTTTCCCTTGCATTAATAGCATGTTATCTCATTTGTATTATCATCACTTTTCCAATATTTCTTCTAGTTACCTTTTTTTTCATACTTCCCTTTGTAACTAGGATTTATGAAAATTTTATTTTTTCCTAGATAACTTTTTAAATCTCTTGGATAGATGGGCCATTTCTGTATCACTATTAGGTAGTGACTCATCTTTATAGGAACTTTTAGGTTAAATGTTTTTCTTTTACTTTTCTTTTTGTTTGGATGCAGTAGACTTGATAGCTACTGATTTTGTTTTTAGCTTATCATACTCTTCTCTATTGAATTTTATTTATTCTTCATATATAATTAAATTAAAAATTAATTACTTAACCAGAAGTTTTCTAATATCATTGGACTCTATAATTGAAACTAATGTCCCTCTCCATCTTTCAAGAAGACATTTGAGTAGTATCATGGCTTGATATTAGTAAGACATTGGATTTCTTAGGGAGATAATGGTTTTCAAAATTTTATTGAACCAGAGATACATATCATAAATTAATTCATCAATATTCATCTTAAAATTATCATACTTAATAGTATATTTATTCAAAATCACCTCTTTGACATTGGTTGTTCCTCTATGAGAAAAAACTAATGTTTACCAAATTTCAAAGGCTATTTTAATAGAATAAATTTTATTAAATTACTTATATCCTAATCCACAATAAAGGGAATTCATAGCTTTGAAATTATTATTATATGACTGTTTTTTAGAATTATCCAAGTACTTCTAGAAGTCTTAGGTAACTCATACTTATCCTTAATAATAGACCAAATCTCAATACCCATACTTTCAATATGAATTTTCATTTTGATATTCCACTGAGAATAATTATTTCCATTGAAAAAAGGAGGTATGTTAGTAGTAGAACCTTCTTGTATATTATCCATTTAAAGAATTAAATTTAGAACTAACATAAATTTAAGATCTTTAAATCAAAAATAAAAGCACACTTTAAAAGTTTTGGAAAACATTGATACCAAATATTAAACCTATGATAACAAATTTTGGTCGGAGTGAGTATCTCAAGAGGGAGTGAATTCAGTACCCAATAAAAAAGTTTTGTTAAAACATGTTTAAATAGAATCCCCCAATTAATTTAAAAATATATCATTTTATCAAAATAGTTGGTCGATATAAGTTTTAATCTCTTAAAATATTTCTTAAAATATCGATTAAGACCCAGTTAAAATACTTTTGAAAAAAAATTAACTTTTGAAATAGATTTACCCAATTAAAATCTTATATAAACACCAATTAAGATAAAATATCAAATTAATTATTTTTCTTATAGTTTAAAAAAATTCAGTTTTAAAGCTTAGAAATAAAATAAATAGAACGGACAAAGGAAAGTGAATACCAAAGGTTCAATATTAAGTAGATACTTTGTCCTATATACTTACAAATCACCCACTGCCAAGTAGTTTAAATAAAAATAAAAATTGACCCACAACCTAGATCGGGTATACAACAGTATGAAAATTGTCCAGGCCACACATGGGCCTCTTCCAAAGTAATCATGGGATTACAAAAGATAAAAATCCACACAAGGACCTCTTCCAAAGTACTCATGGTAAACAAGAGTAAAAAGAAATTTTAGAATATATCTATGTATATCCCTATTTAAGGTAGGTGAAATTGTGTGTGTATAAATATAGAGTATACACACACTAATCATAACATAATAAAAATAAAAAATCAAATAAAGTAATGGTGTAAGAAATAATAACGTTTATCTATTTGATAAGCAGTGTAACCCGTGACTCTTTGAATGTGGTTTGAAATGGAAATCTTGTTGTCATATGAAATCTACTATAGAAAATAGTATCATAAACTCCTTCTATTCTAACTGTAGGAATTAGTCTAGATGTTCAATGTTATTTTTTTCATCCATAGGTGATCACTATAATATATGCTTTGTGTAAGGAACACTTCACAACAACTCAGGTTTCTTTATGTGTACAAGTATATTTTTTTTGTTTAATACATTGCATTATAAGAATTAGGGATTCTTCTTGATATTTTTATTAGAAGTGGCACCAAATAGAATTCAAAGAATCTTCTATTCCTTGTATTGCACCTCTAAATTATTTTAATGCATCTATGTGGAGAAATTATAGAATTATCCTTAAAATAATTTCAAGAATTAAATTCTATAAAATAATTGTAAGAGAAATTTAATTCAAAATAAATATAAAACAATAGCGGTGAGTATTTAGAACAGAGACACAATCTGTAGGTGTGTTGAACTAGCGGTGACTCGATATAGAGGTGAGACACACTTTGAAAATTTCTTGATCTATTGGTGACTTAGAGTTTAGAAGTGACATAGAGTTCAGTGGTGACTTGTACTACAGGTAGGTTAGACTGGTGGTGAATCAACTCCGTGGTAGATCAATTTAGTACTTTGAAAAAATTCATTACTATAGGTGACTTCACCCTAATAACATGTCATCCTTTGGTGGTGAAACATTCCATAATTTATCAAAATTTTGTTCTGGTAGTGATTCAAGGAAACGGTGAGTGTTTCCAACACTTATCCATTTTTCATAGCGATGGTGAGATATTTTCTAGCGATAAGAAATTTTATTGTAGTGGCTCAACCTAAACGATGATTATTGTTGGTAGTGTGATTTCTAGGTGATGAATCATACTTAGAAAAATGTCTCCAATCTATGTCAAAAGTAAAATTATAATAAAAAATGTAAAACTTATTAGGGATCATAAAAAACCTAATTTTGGTGATCATTAAAACAAGAGTGACAAAAAACTCAACAAAGGTTGCAGCAGTTATGAAAATAAATTAAGACAAATATAAAGAGTAAATAAGATAATCCTTATTTGGAATTCAAAATAAGAAATGAATCCCTTTTCTAAGAAATAATATGGTCATTGATGAGAAAGAGTCATTAGGTAGGATAAGGATTATTCTTAACAATGTCATATTTTTATGAAGAAAGTAACCCATCAAGGAATAAGATTTTGATATAAAAATATATTCTCATTAATATATAATTTCATATGAAATAGAGATATGAAAAAATATATTAAACATAGAATAAAATGGTAAAAGAAGAAAGTGAATGACTCAATGAAAATAAATTGAGTTAATAAAAACCCCTACAACATTAGTAACTTTTGAATAAAGAGAACTTGAAAAAGATAACATGAAAGTGAAATTTAAATATCATGAATAAAAATATTATAATTATAAAATATTTATAAGATGTAGTAAATACACTATATAAATTAAAATAAGCGAAACATGCAATATGTCTCAATGACGGGAAATTGACATGAAAAACCCTTACCTTGGATTTCTGATTTCTTTGGCATGTTCAAAATTCTTTTATAATGAACTAAGACTCATATATCATCTATTTAAAAACCTTATCCATATATATTAACTTTTATATTAATCTATTGTATTTATATATTACATAGTTATTACTTATTTTAATTTAATATATGTCATTAATTGTTAGCAGTTTCAACCCTTGTCGATTTTCAGTATATCAGTTCCGGTCATCATTCCATGTTCATGAGTTAATAATATCTAGAATTTTAAACATACTAGAATATGGGTTTAAAAATTATTTATGAAGTTCTATGTTCATTCCATTTGAGTTTCAGGTATGGTTCTCTAAGATGAAATCCATAACGTGCTTGTTTCAGTAATTCTTAATAAACAAAAGGTTGTATATTTATAATGAGTTAAATATTAATATTACAATTTCAATAAAAAAACACTATTTAATTATTAATATCATATATTACCAATATTAATTCCTTGTTACCCATTCATTTAGGATATGATAAAAATACTATAACATCGTTCATGTAGGTGGATAAACAGACCCAAAGAAGAACATGTTATACAAATGAACTTCCAATAATATAGAGTTATATAATAGGAATATCACTTCCTTATAGGAATAATAATGATAATATAAAATCATTAAAGTAGACAGGGATATTTATAATTATAGGATAAAATAATGTAATTGTGAATTATGGTGAAGAAATAGGAATATACTTTGATGAATTCTGTCCTTTATAGAATAAGTTCCTTTAGAATGAAGTATTTGGGATTCCTCCAGGAAACCAAAAGCTATAAAGTGTATAATAAGAATTTAGGAGAGGAAAAATTTTCATGGATTAAGCAAAATTTTAAGAAAAAATTGTTTGGAAGGGGTAGTGGAGATCTCCTTTTATAATTGAAAGTAAAGGACATTGCGAGGGAAACTTAAGTTAGGTGAAGGGTAAGGAAAAAAATCACATGAGGGTTTGATGAGTTAGGTATGAAAATATTGGTGATAATTTTTTTAATCCCATAACTATAAAAGGACTTTTCTAATATATGAATATCATTTTAACTAAATAAAATTTTATCCATGATAATTATCACTTTTTACACCCTTTACCTTGTTAAATTATTTACCATGATAATTATTTCTTTATTAAAAATATTAGATGACCCCTCTCAACCAATTCCATTGTAATAATTTAAAAATTAAAAATCCATTTAATCTATTTTAATTTATATATATATATAATTAAATTTTATATTAAAATATAAGTTATATAGAAAAAATATTTTTATAGAAAAATGAAATTTTCAACATTAAGAAAATTTTAATTATTATTTACTATCAGATAAGAATTTAAATAATGGTAATATAATTATTTTTATATATAAAAATTATATTATATTCAACATTAAAAAGTGGTCAATTTAATTTATTTATATAAATACGCACTTCACTTAATTTTTTTTAAATAACCATTTTATCTTAATCATGGTAACTAAATTTTACCTCGATAAATTATTATCTAATTTGGAAATATTTATTCCAAATATGAAATTAATTTTAATAGATTTAAGTTAAAAAATTGATAAAAATTATTTTTAATATAAGAACACATAACACATAATTTTTTTTTATAAAAATATGTTTTTAAGAAAAAATGAATTTATTCTTATTTATTAACATTAAATAGAAAATAGAAAATTTATAATTTATTATATTATCAAGAAATATCATTAGAATATATATTTATTAGTTATTAATTTAATTTATTAAGATAAAAATACATTACACATAGAAAAAAAATTATTTGAAAAAAATACATTTTTACTATTAAATGAATTTCTATTCAGTTTTAACCAATTAAAAATAAATTTATGAATGATGATTCATTTTTTTATATGTATTAATAAAAAATTTCATTTTATATTCTAAATTTGAGAAATTTTTATTTTATATAAATTTATATAATATATAATAAAAAAATTTTCTTAAATAAAATATTATTATTTAGGTATGAATAATTAAATTATTATTCATTATAATTACTTAATTATTTCTTGTATGTAATTTATTTACTTTAATAATAATTCAATAAATTTTATTAATACATTTTATTGATACCATTCTTTAAAATTAATAAATTTAATAAAATGAATATTTTTTTTCAAAAAAATCTTTAAAATAAAACGTATTTTCATAAATGAATTAGAATCATTCAATTATATTAAAAAATAATTTAATTTATTTCAAATAAATTATTTATTATGAAAATGTATATATTTTACATTTAAATAACCATTATGTATTTTAACTATATACTGGTAGTTATAGAATCATAACATGTTTACTAATATTATAACCAATAGTTATATACCCCTTTATAATAGCTATATAACAATTATATTACCTCCATTACCTCCTATACATTAATTCCATTATTAATTATTATATCACACTTTTATTTCCCTTAATTTTCATTTTTGGATTTTACAACATACTTTCTCCTTTTATGATGTTTTCTTCATTATAGGTTTAGTTCTACTAATGGTGATTCTCAAGAGTGAACATGATAAAAGGGATTTATTAGTTGTAAAAATATTATTTTTTGTTCATTATAATTTTTTAATTTATAAACTGTTAAGATATGTAATCATCCATGGTCTGTAATAATTAGTTTTATATACTTTTTTTGTCTTATACCACTCTGAAGGAATAAAGTGTTGTTAGTTTGATTTATATATTATATGGATTAATTACTAATCAAATTTAATTCCTATTAAATAAAAAATTAGTTTAGAATTGAGTAAATATATTTTAAGAAAAAAAATGTTTCCTAAAATATGGTGTGTTACATCCCCCCTTAAATAAATCATATCCTCACAATTTTAATTATCTATCACTAATGAAAATATTTGAGGGTATCCATAAGATTAAAAAGACTCAAGATATAAATTATATTGTGATATCAACTTCACTATCTTAGATACGACTAGAAAACACATATTTTACATCATAATATGACTATATCTAATATTTAGTTTCTCCCCATCCATTTGAGAAAAGAATCCCTTATGATTGGGTATTAACACTGATATAATGGAAATAATTTCCATAGGGTGATCATAGTCATCCTTATACTGATAAATGATTATTGGATGACTTTGGATATAAATTGTGACTTTATATCCTAGAAATTAATATGGGATATATATATAGAGCCAATCCATTCCAAAAATCACAAAACATTCTTCCAAATGGAGGAAAATAAGATGTGTTGTAAGCATGTTCCCACAAAATTAAATCATAGAATACTTATGGAATTAAGATGAAATCATTATACAACTAAATTTTTTCATTGATAGTTCAATTTATAATCCTTAGGGTTTTGATTTTATGATCTTATAAAACTACATAGATATGAAGGAGTAGGTAAATCTAAAATAAAACAAGAATTCGTAGTTCTAGAGTTGATCATTAATTCACATTACATCATTTTATTTTCACAACCCACTTCATTAGTGGTTATTTCACAAGATTCTCCTTTTTTTCCTTTGTCTTAGGAGGTTATCAACATCTATTTTAACCATTAACCCTTGTATTAGTTTACTAGTTGGTGAAATGTATATGCTCCTTACATTTAAAGCATTTTAGTGTGGGTGGTGCTTTAGGTTGATCATTATTTTCATTCTTAATATACCTTATAAATTCATATATGTTGGATATAAGATTCCCCCATTCCTAGAGTTTTGTGAAAAGGGACTAACCACCTCAATTTTGGATGTAGAGTGTTGTAGCATGATTAGTGAGGTCGCTCCATGATACTCAGGTTTTGTGGCTTAACAAGTGAGGTCATGTCATGCCACCAACACCCCATATCCCATATGGGGGGGGGGGGAGTTACATGTGAAGTATAAATATCATATGGAAACTTTCCTCCGACATGAGAAATTTTCTAGTTATGTGTAGTGAGTATTAGGATAACAAATCGATGAGGAAGTGAGAAAGAGTTGAAAATATCATGTTTAAAGGGTTTTAAAAATTATATTAGTTTTTATCGGAGTGTGTGGGAAATCCCTGAACCACTTTATTAACATTGAGGGGGATATTATTGGATACAAGATGCTAGTTCTCCTTGAGGTTCATGAAAGGTGACTAATTGTACTTCTTTCTGGATGTAGGTCATTGAGGTGTGGCCTGTGATGTTGCTCCATGATGCATGTGTGCTACGGTTTAACCAGCGAGGTCACACTATTACACAAACATTACATAACCCACATCGGTGTGAGGGTGATTTCCATGTGTAGTATAAATATTAAATGGGAACTTTTCCCCAACATGAGGCCCTTTCTAGTGACGAGCAGTGAGCCCTAGGAGAAATAAATCCATGATAAAGAGATATAATGAAATTAATATCATGCTTTGAGGGGTATCTGATATCCCTTTTTAGATTTTTTTATCAAATTTCCTATTTACCATTATAAATGATCAATATATCACCTAAATTTGATGTGTAGGTAGGTTTACCCCACAATTATACTCCACCTTTTGGGTTTTCAACCATCCTTCTCCATATTTACCCATTCAGTCTTTATTCCCCCTTTTATAATAAAATTAAAATAGTTATTTTATATTAGTTTAAAACATGATATGAAATTATTTTATGCTTCCATAAATTAAAATTTAATCAAGGATAATTCAATTAATCTTTATTCCTACATGAGATAAACTGCATTATAGGAAAAAAGAAAAATTATCAAAATGCATCAATACTGTCTATATATCCCTTAATCAAAACTACATTATTGTAACTCTTTAAAATTTACTGTAATAACCATGAATTGTATCTCCCCTATCTTCTATCCAATAATAGATATAAACCCAATAATATAAAAAGTAGAAAAATATTACATTGAGTTAAATGGAGAGAGGGGTAATTTCAAACATTCTTAGTTTGAGGAAACTGGATGAACTCTAAGGTTTAACATATTACTTTTGAATTCATGATCCACTCATGGTTTTGTGAAAATATCAACCTATTTATCTTGAGTTATAATTAATCATATACTCACTATATTTTTCCCAAAATTTTCATTTATGAAATGGTATGGGATCTCAATTTTGTTTATATGAGTGTGTTTAATCGTATTTTTAGACAACTCAATAGCATTGTTGTTATCACATATAATCATCATTGTATATTGTAAAAATTCACTAATATGTTCCCACTATTACTTCAAAAAAATAATATGTGTACAATATTTAGTGACTGAAAAAAATTATGCCTCTACTTTACTTAAATAAACACAATCCAATTTCTTTCTTAGCCATCCAAAATAGTTATTTACAATATAAAGTGTTCATATACTTGTGGATTTTTAATCCACAATATCACCAAACAAATCCGCATCTGAATATGTAAATAATTCTTGTTCTTTATATATTTTAAAAAAAATCCATAATGTAAAGTTATTTGAAAATAAATATTTATTATTGTTATCACCATGATATGTTACATCATAAGAAAACATTGAAACCCTACTTCCAAGAATGTTTCATTGAAAATATTCAACCTAGTCATGGTATGATAGAGTAAACTAATAATAATTATCTATATAAAGTTGATTATACTCCATTAATTTTTTCATGATTTCTCAACTTAGTTCCAAGTACTATTATAGTGAAAATTATATTTCAATATTCTATCTTATTATTATAAAAAAATTATTTTACATACTTCACTTGTGATATGAACGTGTTCTATTATTCTTGAAAAACTTTCAGCCCCATAAAATATGTCAACTCTCCAATCAATGAAATTTCAAAACTTAAAAATCATTAATTTTAAAAATTTATCAATAGAATTATTGCTATTTCTATTGAATATTATTTCATCTATATACACCAACACTATAAAGTTCCCCCTTTATAAAATTTTTACATAGAGGTTTTGACGAACCTCTCATCTTTTGAACTCTATTCACCCTAGAAAAGTATCCATCCTTGTATACCAAGCATGATTTTATTCATTTAGGACATGAACTTTTTTTCTAAATTGAAACACTTTTGAATCATCATTTACAAAAATAGAACCAATTTATTTTTTGATAAATATGTCTTCATTCATTACCCCATTCAAAAATTCTATATTGGCTCCCATTTGAAATATGAAGAATTTTATTGGAACTATCACTACTATAAAGAGTCTAATAGAATCTATTATTTACAACAATAAAAAAATATCTTAAATATCAATGCCTTCAACCTAGGAATATCCATTACAAACTATATTTTCTTTGTTCTGAACAACTTTTCCATTTTCATCCAAATTTTTCTTGAAGAATCATTTTTTACCAATCACATTATGGTGATTTGGTTTATATACTATCTCTCATGTATTATTTTTATTAATTTTATCCAATTATTTATTCATATATTTCACCCATGATTTCCCCTTTTATGCTTATTTAAATTAAGTTGGTTAAATCTTAGATAATATAGTAGTATTATCTACTCTCTTTATCTTTAAAGTCTTTGTTTGACTAGATTTGCCTCTAATGATATTTCTTGGATCAACATGAGACCTTTTATTTTTTTAATGAGTCACATGTTGACTCACCTTTTCACTTTATTCTTTAATATATTCAATCTTAAAATCATCATCAACATGAATATTTTTAGATTCTCCCAATTTTTTATTTTTTTTTTACTTTCTTCAAACAATTCTCCAAAAATGAAATTTCTATAATCTTCTTTGGATTCATTCTAAAAAACATTTGCATATCTACTCTCAATAGCCTTGTTAATCCTCTTATTTAAAAATTTGTATGAATTAATATTTATTTATTATCCTAATAAAATACATACATTTTCTAAATCATCATACCTTACTTGATTTCATTATTTTTTTATATTAAAACACTTTTTTCTAAATATCATAATATTCTTAAAAGAGGATTTCCATCCATAAAACAATTCATAAGGAGTATTTTCTATAGTTATACTAAGTAATACTCTATTTTGAGTATATATTTCCACTTAAACTCATTATTTATTATAGTGAAATGAGATAACACTATCTATCAATAGTGAATTTTTCATATTGTTGACTATGTAATTTATTTTTTTTAAAAATACCATTCTTTTAGGGAGTCCTCAATGAAGATAGTTCATGTTTAATAATATGATTTTCTAGATAATTTTAAATCTCATAATATGTTTACTCCATTCCATATTTTGATATCATAATTTTCATAGTTATTTAAATTTCCATTTTAACTATTCTTCAATAAATTTTTATGCAATCCAACACTTCAATATTTGATCAATTGAAAATGAAACATCCCACTCTACTATAACCATCTACAAATAATAAAAATTTCCTATAACCATCGGTTCCTACTTTACCAATAAAACGAGACACATCAATATGAATCCAATTTAGTAAATATTATGCTCTCTTATTATTTAGAGGATATATATTTTGAACCATATTTACTTATATACAATCATAAAAAATCTTTTCCAAATCTAACTTAAAGTTTAGAATATCTATTACAGCTCTGAATTTTGATAATTTATCCATACATAATTGATTATTATGGCCTAATCTCTAGTGCTACAATATTTTTTCTTCTTCCATTATCAGAATATATTTATTATATTTTATGTCAAATTGAAATAGGTTTCCATTTTTCCTAAAACACTTCATCATAGAATTTCCAGACTTTACCTTGATCCTATAGCCCTTCTGATCAAATGTGACTTCTAAACCTGAGTCCCAAAGTTTAATCATGCTTAAAAAATTATGACACAATCCTTCAACAGAAATAATATCCTTATTTTTTACTTCATCACTAGTGATATGTGTCATATCACTTCCTTTTATATTTAAATCTCTATCATTTATATGTAACATTATTTCATATACTCTTCCCTTTAAATTATTTAATAGATTTATGTTGTCAATAATATGTGAAAAAAAACACTTTCCAATATCTATGTGCTACTATCATTAGATGATTTCAAGGAAATTTTATCCAAAATTTTCTTCTCAATATTTATCGTTTTTTTTCTAAGAAATTATCACACGGTTTAACAATTTTATTGGTCTCTTTATAACATTTTCAACACACACCAAAAAGTCAAATTCTTCTTCCTCAAGAGAATAAAACCCATTATTCAAGGGAATTGAATTAGACTTTATTACATCAACTTTACTTTGTCTTCTATAATAATATATTCCTCATATATAACTAAATTTAATTTCTTAATAACTTAAGTTTGAACAATTAAAGCAGTAATCATAGAAATAATTTTTCCTTGATATGAATTTTACATTCCATCTCTCATTTTTTTTAATTCAAATAGATTCTATGATGAGATTAATTTCAGTTCAACCCTAATAAAATATATTTTGAACAATAAATCCACAAAATATATAATTCATTAAATAAAATATCTTGTTGTTTTCACCTCTCCACATATCCAATATTTTTTTGTGACTCCTTGGTTGTTGATAAGTTCTCATTGGTTAAGAAGTTTCTTCTTTCATCTACTTCTCTATTCTCTTTTTATTTGAAAATTTTTGTTTTTGATGTTTCACCATGATAAAAAATACCAATTTTTTCCATGTAATTTGATCTTTGAGAACTAATAATTTAATCAAATATTGTTGAAACTTGTTCCACCCTCTCTTTAAAAAATTCATCTAAAAACTTACTAAACTAAGTATTCTTCATTGGACCATCTATTTTGATTTATGTTCCAAATCTACTTCTCAATGAAATAAATTATTCATCAATATATTTAATTATCTTAACATTATTATGTATATATAAGTTAATGTCTTCATTGATATTATGATATTTTTTAAATTTCACCATATAATTCATAACTTCTTTATATTTCATATGATTCTTCTCACATTCTCACATTTTTGTTCAAGATGACCCACTTCTAATTTAAGTTCATCAAAAAATTGAAGATTCCTTCAATGAATCTATAATATTTATATTATTATTTATTTATAAATAAATCTTATCAATATTTCCTTCCAAATGCACTTGAAGATATACAAATGTATCTTATGGATCATTGTTATATTTAGTGTAATTTTTTAAATTTTCCACCGATGCAATCATATTATCTTACCCATCTAAGATAAACTCAATTTATGTGCCTCCCAAAAGATTTTATTTAGTATTATATTCTTTCTTTCTAACAAAAACCTTCCTATAAAATTTCTTACCACTTGAATTTTAATAATTAAAGCTACTTCTAGATTGGAAATTCTTTTATTTTAGAATGTTGTCATACTCACCACTATCGTTTTCAAACCTATTTAGAAACCCTGGATTAATGTGTCCAAACTTTCCACATAAAAACTAGATAGAGGTGTCTTTTCCTAAAATATATCTTTTCCTCTTTTAAACTTCCTTATAATAAGTGATAAGAAATCATTACTTCCATTATCCCCATTTTTAACTTCCAAAAATTATTTTTTCTCAATAGATTTGAATATTGTATCTTTAGATGAATGTTCTAAAGAGTTTTATTATTTCAATAGTATCTCATAAAAAATACTTTACAATGTAATTCATCAAGATATAACTCACCCACATTTTTCTCCTATAATGTGGATACTTTAGGATTATACATAGGATGTGAAATTTTACTGATCTTTTTCATAATGTCTGAATCCTTGATCTCTTAAAAAAATATGTGAATAGAACCAACAACTTCAGTAATATGTTTACAGAAATAATCTATATTTGTTTTATGATTTTATCTTAATATCATGAAATATTTTATGTAAAACTTGTAACGTTTCCTTATTCACTTTGGTATTTCATTCAAAAATATCAAAAATATTATCCAAAATATAATTATTTGTTTAGAATACCATCATATTCATACATACATACATATATATATATATATATCCATGTGTGTGATTAAAAATCACTCCTAATAATTAATTTTGATCCTTAACATCATTATTCAATAGTCTTTTGTCAGATTCTATCATTGATATTCCCATGAGATTAGTTACTTGTATTCCATGTACTAAAAAAATATATACATCAAGACCAAGAGATCGTGGATGATATATCACCCTATTCTTCTATATTTGATAATTGCATCTATCAAATAAGGGCACTACCATTTCATTCAAAATATTCTCCATGACTAAAATATTCTATCAGCAGATTCAATAAATAAATTATGGATTTGACACCACTTGTTGTACCCTGGTCATAGTGTACACCCTAATTGGGGGTGGGGTAAATTAGTTTTATGAGATTTCTTCTTCTACTTAGATTAAATTGGTTGTTGTATTTATGTAGGAAAATATAACATTAATATGATTTTAATCTGAACCAAATGTATAAATACAAAAATCATGAATACACAGATTTTAGAAAGATATCACTACTTCAATGATGTGTTGATATACTGATTAAAAAATACTTCAATAGCATGTGATTGAAACTTTAGTAAGATATCACTACCTCACCAAGGTACATGATCTCTTCCTCTCTTTCACTCACTGCTTATAAGAGGGTTACAATAATGAAATTGACTCATTGGATGATCATACAAAAACAAATAGAAGACAATAACACTAAAAAAATAAGTACATTCTTTACTATGATTCAATTATTCAATTCTATATCTTAAATTATATACATTTCTCATTATGATTTCAATCTAGATCGTCACTAAAATTCAACCTCACGCGCTTCAATCACAAAACTAGATGTTTAATAATATTCAACATCAAATCCTCTTTTCCAAAAAATATTCAATACTCTCCCTTTTTCTATTCTTTGTGTAATACTTTTCTTTACTATATAGTAGATCCTAAAATAAAGAGGATATTTGAATTTGAAAATTTAAATCCAAAAATCTAATTTAACATCTAGAAAAAATCAAGAATTTATATTGAATTTCTAGATGATATATACTATTGAATTTCAAATGAGTAGTTACTATATGTAGAAATAACTACCAAACCACATGGAATATTCCACAAAACACCTCAATTTGAAATTATTAGAAAGCCATATACTCGATGTGACCATATTCTTCATAGCATAAATTCATGGTTTCTATGTAACTTCTCTTCCACTACATAATAAGTCATGGTGTGACCTATATATTCATAGTATATGAAGTCCTATACAAAATCACTAAAATAGTCACAGTAATTTTTATAGTGTGACTTTATTTCTCATGAAACAAGATCTTATTCTATAGAAACACATGAATCTTCCTAGATTTCATCGCAGAGTGATCTGGTGTGTTTTGAAATGACTATATTATTTTTTGATTGGTTTAAATCCACAAAGATTTTTTTATGGTGTTCCATTTTGTTAGAGTGGGACTCCAGTATAATTTTTTTTTGTTTTCTAATCAATTTTTTTTATAATATCCTATAAAATTATCCTCAAAATTTTAACATATAATAATATTAATTTTATTTATTCCATGTTAATTATCATTTGAGTTTCTATAAAACTCCTTTTCACTTTTCATATCACTTATTCCATTGAAAAAATGAGTGCCTCTATTTTCCATTTCCACCTAAAGTTCACAATGAACAATATATTCATAGCTAAAAAAGTCTCTTATAGCCAATTCCTTTTAGATAAATGGTTTTAAGACTCTAAATAAATGATCAATTTTTATTTTACAGTCAATGAAAAAACTAGAAGTGTACCCTGTAAGTCTTGTAAATTTTATTTTGTAGGTACTGATGGATTCATCCTCCTTTTGTTTCAACTATAGGAATTCTCTCTCATCTTTAGTGTATAAATTTTAAGGAAAATATTTATTAAAAAAATAACTCCTTAATCTCAACACATTTCATGATGTTTATTTCTTTTCCTTCATCCTCATATTCTTTATGAAATTTCACCATTGGTCTACTAAACCTTCCAAAATAATAGATAACAAAAATTAATTTTTTTCTCTAATCATTAAAGAACCAAAAATATCTTTTCTATAATGATAATCCATTAATAAAAAATTTTTGGATGAGAATATACACTAAAGGTTTTGATTCATTAACACATGAAATACTCAATAGTGTATCGATCCTTCTTTGGTGTGTTTGGTGGATCAATATGGATTAGGTTATTATTAGTAACATGAGATAAAATTTCATTGAAGGTTTAAATAATTTCACCTACCCCATTAGGTTACACTTTGGGACAATAACCACATTGTCTATCATAGTCATTGTTAACTCAGTTCCTCCTAGTTACCACCATTAACTAAAAAAGGTTAGAGTGAATATCATGCAACAATGATAAGAGTATTAAATCATATGATATGGTAAATAAATCCAAATATGTTCTAAATTATGAAAACTTCATTTAAAACTATGATATTTTATGTCCATTATATAATTTTTTTTGTTTACCATAGCTTGTTTTGGGTTCTATCATCTTATTCCTCATATTGTAATCCCCAAAAATAACTATACCCCCACTATGATACCAACCAGGGAACCCTAGTCCCACACTCTTTGATCATAAGATAAAAACACATATTTTAACCATATAATTTGATACCAATTCAGATGAATTTAGCATAACACACATATATTTTACATAATTTTTATAACTAAAACATCACATATCATAAAAAAAAGAACAACCCAAAACCTAAAAGTTTGGTGTATTGGGAGGTTAACTAAATAAATGTATTATTTCACAATATTTATTCAAAATACCTTACAAATATCTTAATCTCATTATATCCTTGTTGATGCACAATACTTAATTACCTTCTTTATTACCTAGGAAATGGAAACATAAATAAGAGTGAGATAAAATTCCTAGTAATGGAAAAACTTACCATTGAGTCATAAAGTGTTAGATCATAAGAATGTGATAAAACATAATCATGATAAAATCATTTAATTAAAAATAATATGGAATCATAATATTGTCCATAAGGCATGGTAGGAAATATAACCTCAATGGATAGTACATATACCATGGTTTAAGAATAAAAATACACAAGACAATAATCATGAGCCCTAGTTCATAACAAATGTATTCAGTATGGACATAATCACATAAAATCAAAACATTATGAACATTTCTAATCATAATAATGTCCCAGTATTATCTTGTGTATATAGATAATCATAATCATGTCCATTAATTATCTTATGAACATATCTAATCACAATCATGTCCATGCATTATCAAATGAACATAGCTAATCACACTAACATCCTTGCAATGTCTTGTGAATATAGCTAATCAATATCTTTTCCACACATTATCATATAAACATAGATAATCATAGTCATGTACATGATTTTTCTTGTGAATATATCTAATTGTAATCATGTCCACACATTATCATATGAACATAGATAATTGCAATTATTCATATGAATTATCTTATGAACATAGATAATCGCAATCATGTATAAGATTTATATCATGAGATGTAAAGAAATAACAAATTAATTGGAGGGTTATATCCAACCCACCCATCATATAATGATAAAAAATACATGTGTGTCCCACTAGAAATTAAATATATTCACAATTTATAATTTATATGTGATAAATAAACGAGTTTCATGAAGAAATTTATAAAATAATATCATAATCTATCAAGGGAAATAATATCATAAGATCTTCTTTAATTGATTCTTTTCATATGATTCCTCTAATTGATCAACTAAAATTTGTTCATCCAGATTTTTGTAAAATGAGTCTATATATATCCATATTATCACCCTACCTCAGCTCAAAATTTATATATTTCTTGGCTTACAAAACTTAGAATCATCTATTTGATAACATCATGATTCTTTTTTCTGATGCTTGTCCATATGCTGGTTATTTTACCAATCATTCTTATTTAAAAAACTCATCTTGGAATCTCCTTGATATACTGACTTTTGAACTTATGAATATTCTAATCCCCTAATGCATAATAATTTTTTAAATTTTCATCTGATATAACTCATGATTTATCTAAGTCTCAATTCATCTCACTCTAATAGGAGAATAATTATATTTCTTTAGCTGATGACATCATAAATCTTCATCATATTTAACTCCATGAAATTCTATATGACGAAACATTAGTGAACACCATTAATTTTTCTATTTTATGTAATTAATCTAGTGCAACATTGAACATATATATCTATTAATATTTTTAATAATCTGCATGAAATTGACTTCTAATAAAGGGATATCATATCTATCATACATAACTTGGTCCTATGGATCTTTATATGTTGGAATTGATCAAGTATCATCCAAATTGCTATGTGCTTCTTGAATTCATAAATTTAATCTTCATATAACTTGTAACAAAATATTTACCTATTGAAATTTATACAAACTATCTATTTGTTATACTTAATCTTCCACAGTTTGATAATTTTTTTTAGACTCCAACTATGTCTGTATGATTATTTCTACAGATTCACTATATCTTAAAATGCATTTTTGGATCCATGAATCCAACTTTTCATCTCAAACTTTGGATTATTCTCTTCATGAAAACTTAAGAAATTTTACAATATGAAATTTCAAATTATAATAAATATTCATTTGGTAACATTATTCATGTTCCATCTAATAACATTATGCAACTATAACCTCAGACATCTTCTACATATTAGTCCAATCACATTTGTTCAGTGATCTACATATGATATTCTTAATCCATTACCATTAGTCTAGTAACCTCAATCTCCCCATTTAGACTTAACATTGAATCATGAACATCTTCATGATGTTAAGAACTTTAATAATGACATAACATCATCTGAATTCATAATAATGATTACTAACAAGGTTTAAGAAACTTTCTTAACTCATTTTTCACTTCATATGAAAATTTTCTTAACTTTTTTATGGAAAGTTTCCTAACATTCTCTAACAAATCACACGATACTCTTCAAAATATTCAGTGATATTTGTCCATACTAAGTATCCTGTATAACTACAATGTTGTTCTTCCATGGTTTTACCTTCTCAATAACTCCAAATAGAAAATTTATTCAATATTATCATCTACTGTTACTTACTTCTTCAACTTTTAATGACATGGATAGTGCTTTTTCATATTACAATTTTCTCATATATTTATTTGCAACACTGTCCTACACAATTTCTTTAGTAACATTTACCTTCAACTTCATCATTGAATTTCAAAAAATATTGAAAACATATACAATATATAAACATCATCAACTAATAGGAACTTAAATCCCCCTTTTGTATTTGTTTTTATAACACCCTATTATGATTCTTAGGTATTCCATTTATTTTTTTGGTTTAACATCCTTGATTTTTTGTTTTACTATAAAAATTGGTCTATTTTCTATCATCTGGGAGATTACACACCATGTAAAGGGATTACACTCCAAGTATTTGTGTCTGGGTAGATGCTATAAATATGGTTTAGGGAGTGAATTTTTACACTCCTTGTATTTTAATTTCACATCATGAAAGTGCCTAAAATTATATTTTAATAAAAAGGTGATGCATTTTTTAGAATTTAAGAGGACAGTGGATTACAAAACATGTAATGGGATTACACCCAGTGTAAATCTCATGAGATATGGTTTTTAGGGTTCCCTATGAGTGATTGTAATTTCATTAAACTAGTAAGCCTTTCTCTTTCAATCCAGAGTTCATCCAAGGTGATTTTTTAGATCTTCACTCCTTATAAATCATTCATTTGATGATTAATCATCTGGGTTGTTTTGGTGATCCTTTTCGGGTAAGTGTTCATTATTGTCCTTCATTCCTTTGGTCATGGCCACTATGTTGGCTGCATTTATGGTTTATATTCTTTATAAAATATTTTTTTCCTATCGATATTTTATAGTTTATAGTCGTGCCTTGTATTTCTAAGTTCGATATCATGGTTTTCAATCACCAATGTCAAAGGAGGTTAGGCTTATACCGTTTTGAGGTATATGTTTCTTTAAAATGGGTTAATTTGATTAATTATATATTTTTCTTAATAAATACCATTGGGTTGATCATTTAATTGAAGTAATTTGTGGTTTCAAGGGATTTATTGGAATAATAAATGTTTTTAAATGGATTTTATTTTAAAAAATATTTGTTTTGATTTATAAATTGGTTATTTTTTCAAACACCAATGTGGTTTGGATTAAAAATGAATTTTTTTTGTAAAAGGAGAGCATGTTTTTGAAATTTATTTTGATAATGGGAACATTGAGAACCTTGTGTGTGTTGGGAAATGGGCATGGGTATAATTAGTGACTGTGGTAACACTATGAGGTACCATTTAGAGTATCAATAGAATGTGGAAAGAATATGTATTGGTTAGTAACAACATATTCCTTATGTCTATAATATATTCCCATTGGATAGGAACCAATACAACATGTTTTTTCATTTGTGATTTATTTATCGTAGGATGAGATTTTATCATGGTTTTTTTCTCATACGTATTTATATGAGATTGTATCACATATAATTACATGATGGTATTTAATAGATATGTGTTTACTTTCTTACCTTATGATTCCTGGATATGATTTCTTATTTTATCACTATACTTTTCATATTTATGGATTAATAATATAAAAGTATTTTATGAAAAAAGGGAAAATGATTTACAAATGAGTTTTTATTTATGAAAATGATTTGTAAAATTGTTTTTTAAATTTATATCTATTTAATTAATGATATTAGACCTTTTATAGGATTTGTGGTGGTATCCTACTAGGATTTGTGTTCACACCCTAGTTTTTTCGTTAGTTAGCTATAGATACTGTATTACATGATACATGTAAAGGTAAAGGAATCTTGTATCATGTCAACTTCTCCTTTTGTATTTGAATTCATAGTGGGGTAGTTTAGAGGTGACTATTAGTCACAAAAATATTTGTAATACTTTTTAGTTTAGCCTATTTCAGATTGGATGGTATGGATTTTGGTTGCATACCTTTTATTCTTCCTGTAATATGGGTGTTTGTCTTGTTTTGGGTTATATTAAAGACTTGTTTCCTTTATAATTGTTTCACCTCAACATGTGATGGAAGGCTCAGGTGTATAGTTTTGTAAGAACATATTGGTTTATTATAATTTGTTATCAGAGGATGGATTAACCTCAACTATGTTAACACTGTGTGATTTTGGTTCTATGACTTGGGTAGATAGGAGTTAAGATATTTAGTATTTGGATAGTAAGTACAAAAAAGGGTATTGAAAATCACACTTCCATAACTAAACCTGAGTTACCATGGGTAGTCATGGACTATTCACTATGTTTGAGACTTGGGGTTTGAGGTTATTTTAATGAACTATATGGTCAGTTTATTTAAATTGACATATTCATTTTTAAGTAAAATCTTTCATTGGTAGAATTCATAATTTCTTTAAATTGTTGTTATTTTAAAGAATTGGTTTTAATTATTAAAGTGGTATTAAGATTTTGGGATGTGTTTATGATCGAATTGGTTATTGTCTTATGTTTATTATACAATTCCACCAATAGGATCTATTTCGATATGATAGAGGAAGCTACAATATAGGATCCATAAGAGAATCCTCCAATAGAAACTTCTTTTAGAGAAGTTATAATATTTACTATTCAGACTCTAGGTCAATTGGTTGCTAGGAACATAAGAAGTATGGTGGATCATGGATCTAAGTTTACTAAGAACCTTCCACCCATATTCCACGATGATAAGGGATCACAAGAATCTGAGGAGTGTCTTGAGTAGATTGAGAGGATCTTCAACTTCTTGATGAATCCAGAAGACTCTAAGGTGATTTTTTCCTCGTATGTGCTTGAGGAAGAAAGAAGGATATCGTGGTAATCTATTATGAAAGATAATTTAAATGAGGATCTTACCAGGGATTCATTCCAGAAAATATTTAATCGGTAGTTTTATCTTGAGATATTACATGTGGAAATACCCAAGAGTTTCTGATGTTGGAGTAGGAGGAGCGTACAATTTTGGATTATTCTACCCATTTTATGAGCTTTTTCATCTGACACTAGTGATTTTAACTAACAATTTCATAAAGGATCAATGGATTCAGTTGGGGATGTGTCCTGATATTATTTTGATACTAATTCTCATGTTCATTCCAAACTTTATGGAGGTAGTTGATAAAATATATTTGGTTTAGGATGACATAGCAAGGAAGATTGGTTTGGGTGGAACTTCAATTGGTGAATTTGTTTGCTAGGGAGTGTCTTCCAGCTAGAAAATGAAACATTAGAGTGGCTAGTTCTCCTTAGGACAGGTTTCAATGGATTCATCAGGAAAACAAAAGGTCATATATTTTTAGTGTGAGAGGCATGTTCATACTAAGACTAATTGTATGGAGGATACTAGGAATTTTAATCATTGATAATTATTAGACCATCTGAAGCATTTTATAGAAAGGATATCCCAGGACAGTAAGGAAGGGTCTACTCTCAAAAATGGCTTGTAGGTTTATACCGATTCTACAAAGGGTGGTGGGTATAATCCTTAGGATAAGGGGGATGTTTAGGTGGCTAAAACTTAACATATTTATATGAATGAGTATACATAAGAGGAATCTAAATTTGGGCTAGATACTAGTAGAGATACTATGTTTATTTCATCTTCTATGGTACAAGGTTTTTTTTGATAAAGGTGATACTCATTCTTTAAAATCGTTAATATTAGTTGACATGTTGGGATTATGTTCAGAGATTATACCTTACTTATCAGATCTTTCCACACCTTTGGAAAAAAGGTCTAAACAAGTTTTTAAGTGACCCAAATGTCAGGTAATTATATATGATTTTCAGGTGGTATGATATTTTTTAGTTCTCGATCTTGACATCTTTAAATTTATTATTAGCATAGATTGGATAATCATTATTAAGGATTAAGTAGAACGATATCACCTTTGGGTATAGTTTTTATCTACTAATGGGGACACTTATGTATCTTAGGGTGAGTGGGACTCTAGATCAAGAAGTCAGGGCCTATTGTTCCTTATGTTGGGGTAATCTTGTGCCATTTTTAGAGATGTTTCTTATTTCAGTTGATACTTTTTTGGGAGGTTGACTTCCTATAGTGGTGTGTGTGTACTATGAGTTATTTCAAGATGTTTTTTTATAGTTTACCACCATAAATATGGGTTTAGTGTTCTATTTAACTACAAACTAGTCCGATTCACATTTCTATGCTATCTTATCAAGTGTCACCTATTGAGTTGATGGAACTTAAGGTATAGCTTGAAGACCTAGAGGCTATGAGAATCACCTTTCCTCTTTTCTATGAAGGAATACATGATCCTAAAACTTTTTATTTACTATCATAAGTCGAATCATGTGAATATTAAGAACAAATATCATTTTCCTATGATTGATGATATTTTGGGCCATCTTAGAGGGGCATGTATATTTTTAAAGGTTGAACTTAGCTTAGGGTGCCACTAGTTGAGGGTCCGAGAAGTGTATATACCTAAGATAGTGTTTAGGATCTGCTATTAGCATTTAGAGTTTCTAGTTATGCCATTCGACCTCACTAATTCTCCTACGGTGTTTATGGATTTAATGAAATAGATAATTCATTAGTTCTTGGACTCTTTTTTGTTGTATTCATGGATGATATTTTTGTCTACCCAAAGTCATATAAGGAGTAGAGGGACCATTTGGATATAATTATTCAAACCATGAAAGAACATCATCTATATGGTATAAATTCTAAATGTTATTTTTGGATCTATGAAGTGAAATTTCTATGGCATGTGATATCTAATAGGGTAATCTCATTGGATCATAAAAAGATACAGGTTGTTATGTCCTAGGAGAATCCAAGAAATGTGTTTGAAACTCATATATTATTTGGTTTAGTTGGTTAATATAGAATTTTTGTTTAGTATTTATCTAATATCACATCTTTGATAAATGTTTAATTCATAAGGGTGTAAAATTTGAGTTGAATGATAATTTTTAGAGATCTTTTGTGGTGATTAAGGTGAGGTTGACTTCAGCACCAATTTTGATTCTTTTTTATCTATGTTTAGTTTATAATATTATATACGATTATTCTAGTATGGATTTGGGATATATATTTATGTAGGGAATAATATGGTGGCCTATGTCTCATGCCAATTATTATTTCATGAGAATAACTACCCTACCCATGATATTTAGTTCGAAACAATTGTGCATGCAATCGAAATGATGACACCACCTCTTTAGGGAGTAGTTTACTGCGTATTATTATCATATGAGCCTACAATTTATTTTTTACTTAGAGGGAAATAAACTTGCAACATATAAATTTGGTGGAGTACGATAAAAATTTTAATTTTGATATTTCATACACCCTTAGTAAGAGAAATTTGGTTTTAGATGCATTGATTAGGAAATTACTAACACAATCCCTAAATGAATCAGTTGAGGTGTGGTCTCTGATGAGTTTTTTTCTAATATGATCATGTGAGTAGAGGAGGTTGGTGGAAATGTGTTCTTGGATTTTATTAAATTTAAATCATCTTTTGATGAGTGATTTTTGCCTGAGATGGTGACAAACACCGAGTGAAAATTCTTGGTTAAAATAATTTATGGTGGGGAGACCTTTGGTGAGTGGTCTTGGTATCTTAGTGGTGCTTTGTGATTATATAGTAGGTTGGTTGTTCTTTTTCCCTAAGGTAGGAGTTGATGGATAGTGTAAACTAGTCTTGTTAGTTCGTGAACCCTAGGTATACCATGATGTATCACAAATTGAGACATCAATATCAGTGGCTAGAGATGAGATGATTGATTGCAGATTTTATATCACAGTGTCTTACTTGTTAGATAATCAAGTTAGAACACTAGAGACCTACTAGTTTATTAAACCCCTTAACTATTCTGATATTGAAATTGGACAATATTTCTATAGATTTCATCATTATTTTTCCATATACTCCAAGTGGGAAGGACACGATTTGGGTGATCATTAATCACATCATGAAATCAGATAATTTCATCCCTATCATGGAGATGATGAAAGTAGAATATATTGGGGACTTTTATGTTTAAGATATTTTGAGACTTCATGGGGCTACCTTCATGATTGTTTTTTATAGGGACTTGAGGTTTGCATTAAGGTTATATATAGGTTTACATGAGGTTTTGGGAGCTTATATTAGATTGAACATGAATTATCATATGCAGATAGATGGATAGACAACATGGGTTATATAAGTTCTTGAGGATATGTTCTGGGCTTGTGTGCTTGATTTTGGAGGATCTTTGGAATTTTTTCCTATGGTTGTGTTTTACTATAAAATAGTTATCAGGGCTCAATTAGTATGGATCCTTTTGAGTATTTTTATGGGAATCCATGTAGATCTCTCTTGTGTAGGGAAATGTTGGGAGATCAGTCCATGGTTGGGATGATTATTGTTCAGGAGATGAAAGATATGAATTAGTTATTCTAGATAAGATTGATCATGAAATAAGTTGTCAAAAATATTATGTGGACTTCCATCATTGGATGTTAAAGTTTAAGGTAGGTTATCTAGTTTTTTCTTAGAATTAAACCTTTCTTAGGACATCATTGGTTGGGTAAGAAGGGTAAGTTGGAACCATGTTTTGGGGAGCCCCTTTGAGATCATTGGATGACTAAGAAAGGTGGACTATCGGTTAAAATTTTATTCTGGTTTGGCATCTATCCATGCGATGTTTCATGTTTCCCAAATGATGAGGTATATACCATATCCTTTCTATGTGATTGGATGAGATGATGTTGATATTGATATTGACACCACTATGGTTGAGAATCCAATTCATATTATTTATCACTAAGAGAAGGTACTGCATAGTAAAATGATTCCTAGGGTTAAGGTATTGTAGTAGTGTGGATGTGATAACAATGAGATATGGGAGAAGGAATTATTGATAAGGTAGTAGTTGACTTTAATTTTTATGAGTCTAGTAATCTAATGGATTTCTGGGTGAAGAAAACACTTATAGTGGGGATATTAAAACAAAATGTAACATTTTTCAAGTACTGAAATTATCTTGTTTTGTTTATCATCCTTGGTTTTAAGTTTTAATATAGAAACTAGTCTGTTTTTTATTAATTGGGAGACTACGTGACATGTAAAGGGATTACATTCTCTGTAATGGTTACTAGATAGATTTTGTGAATATGGTTTAGGGATTGAATTTTTACACACCTTGTATTTGGAGTTTATGTCATGTAAATGTATAAAATTAAATTTTAATAAAAAGTAGATGTGATTTTCAAAATTTATTAGGTCCATAGATTAAATGATGTGTAATGGGATTGAAATTCATGTAAATCTCATGATATATGGATTTTAAGGCACCATATGACTGATTTTCATTTCATTCAACCATGAAGCCTCCCTCTATCAACCCAAAGATCACCCAAGGAGATTTTGGATATATATTATCCTTTTGGATAATTAATTCAATGATAAACCATAAGGTTGTATTGGTGCACCTCTTTGAGTAAGTGTTTCTTATGATTCATCATTCCTTTGGTCATGAACACTGCATTGGTTTTATTTATGGTTCAGATTTGTGATCAAATAGTGTTTTTGTTGATCCTTTACAATTTATTTTTTGTATATTGTTATTCAAAGGCTGTTCTCATAGTTTCCAATCACCGCTGACAAAGGTGTCTATGTTTATACCATTTTGAGGTAGGTGTTTCTATAAAATTGGTTAATTTGATGAATTTCATACATCTCTTGATACATTTATTTGATTTTTCCATTTAATTGAAGTGATTTTTGGTTTGAAGGTATTTACTAGAAAAAAATTGTTTTTAAAGATACTTTATTTAAAAATGGATTTGTTTTGTTTTGAAAATAGTTTTTTTCAAACAATAAAGTGTTTTTTATTGAATTTTAATTTTTTTATAAATAGTGAGAATGGTTTTGAAATGAATTTTTATTGGGATACTTAGTGAGTGTGACACCACTAAGAGGTAACCTTTATAGTATCAATGGACTATGGTAGTAATCAATATTCGTTGGTACCAACATTTGTCTATTTAGAATATTTTATGTCTAGTAGGTATTTCTATAGGCTAGGGCCCAATACGAGGTGATTCTTCATTTGTGATTTATTTATCACATGGTGGGTTTTTATGATGGATTATTGATCATAGGTTTTTATATTAGGTTTTATAACTTGGAATTACATGATGGTATTTCATGGAGATGTGTTTAATTTATTACCTTATGATGCATGGATATGATTTTATATTTTATAAATTCTACGGGTCATATTTATAGAATGATAATATAAAAGTATTTAATGAAAATAAAAGGGGAAATTATTTACAAATGATTTTTTATTTATGAAAATTATTTGTAAAAATGTTTTTTTTAATTGTAGAATTGTTTCATTCATGATATTATACCTTGTATAGACTCTGTATTGGTATTCAATAATGATTATTTCTTAAAATATACCATTTCCATTAGGTGGCTTTAAGTGTTTTATTATAGGATAAAGGTAAAGGGAATTTAATCTTGTTTCATTTTGTCTTCTACTTTTGTATTTTCCTTCTTAGAGGTGTGGTTTGGAGGTGATTGTTAGTCACATTGAGATTTTTATACTTTCTGGTTTAAACTATTTTGAATTGTATTGTACATTTTTTGGGTTTATACCTTTTATTCTTCTTGTACTCTAGTATTTTTTTTATTTTGGGTTATATTAGAGGCTTATTTCCTTTATCTTTGTTTCACCTCACCATGTGATGGCAATCTCGGGTCTATGGTTTGGTTATCCTGGGTTGGTCTGTTATAGTTTTCAATACCAAATTTTATTTAAATTCAATGATATATTTATCCCTTTTATTGATAATTAATTAAAAGGCTAATTATTTTCCAAGATCTTTAATTGAGGGAACACTTTTCCCTCCCCCTTAATGATATGAATTTTTAATATCCCATGTTTATAATTTTGGGGAGAGAATGATAACCCATATTTTAATACACTTGAATTCATTATTTATTACATTAATATAAAAATAATAAAATACAAAATGTTCATGAAGCCTAGTTTATTTTGAAAATTAGGTAAATATCATAACAACTAGAAATAGTAATATAATGAAATTATTTAAAATTTCTTTAACATGCTCGTAAAATTCCATTTTCTTCTTAAAACTGCCTGAGATAACTTGGGATTGTACATAAAAAATGAGTGATCTATAAATCCTAAGAAGGTAATAAAAAAATATTAGCATAAGTTAAATTAGTACATGTGATAAAAGAGTCATATCAAGGTAATATAAGAGGGTATAGAATCATAATCTTGAATAATGAGGCATTATTTAACATGATAGCATAAAGACAATATAGGAATATGGAAATAACTTAAAACATGAAATCATAAACATAATTAAAATAAAACCAACTAAAAAACATAACATAGTGTGATTATTATAAACTCACAGACACACCATACATTCTATTTCATGATATTAAAACATCACCTAATGCATTGGAGGGCTATATAATTCTGGGCCAACCTGTCACTTTCATATCATGTACATGCATAAGCGTGCCACATAGATCATACAACATAAGGATGCATTTCATTAATTTTAATCCCATGAGTAAGGATTGTGAGATACATACATAGATTTACCCAATAAATTATGTATAATCACATCTATGCGAATACCTTTGAGTGGAAATGGGAATGGGTATCGACTTCCAAAATTTTTGGGATAGAAAATCACAGGAAGATTTCTACTGCATAATGAGGGTACATAAAGATTCATGGAGGGGTTGAATGAGAGTGAAATGGGTCTATAATCACTAGTAAATCATAATTACAATAATAGGGATGTTTTAAAACACATCCTAACATGAATAATTGGAAGAAATCATAATTTAAAGAAGTTTCTTGAATAAGTAGGAGAAGGAGTTGATCCCTTAACCTGAGAGGGAACTTATAAAAGCTTGGTAGGAGATTATTAAGTTATTTAGGGAACCTTGGGAAGACTATAGAGATATAAATGAAGATTAATTTCATTCTTAAAGGGTTTTAGTGAAGAGTAATGGGATTTTGTGTGGGTTTATATAGTAGAAGAGAGTAGAATTCTCTTTTAATTTCCAAACATAGTTTTTTGGAATCTATATGATAATGTAATAAAAACCTAAAAACTTCCCATTTTTTTCCTTTAGTTTCTACTAAATTAAAGTTTTTTAAATTATTTTACAAGTTTAAGAAATGATATTAATAAAACAACACCCGTGGTGATGTGGAAGTGAGTCATATTTACAAAGAAATGAATTTAAAATCTTAAAATGTAATATATGATTTGGAGGATTAATTTAGGGTTTATAAAATTAATACAATAATTAAAAAACATTATTTTAAATGGTAAATAATTATTTTGATGTGTATAAATTTTATGTCATATATTATATCACTTTTAGGTCATTATGATGTCATAATAGATATGATATATTTATATCGTATTTAATATTTTACTCTAAAATTTAATTGTTTCAAAAAATTATGAAAAAGTAACCATTGGATAATTTGGAAATGTTTATTTAAAAAATAATCTTTATTTTATAAAAATAATTCTTTAACTATGATAATTTACACTTTTGAATCAAAATTACCAGTTATTAAAAAATACTAATTTTTTGACAATAACAATTTCTTGACCCTTATTACAATTACATTTGAATTCATAGAATTATATTACCATTTATATTTAATAAAAATAATATTATTTTATTTAAATATAATTTATTTAAATAATTATAAAATTCATCAAAAATTGTGTCTTGATTGAAACTATACATTTCCTGAAAAATACACTTTGTGTTTCATCATATCGAAATCTATTTTTTTTTCAAACTCATTATCTAAGAATTTAAAAATTAATATTAAAAAGGAATAAATATAATCATTTTTTAATTAAAATAAAAAGTATAAATTCATATAAGTAGGGTCTAGATACATATCCTTTTATTACACTAGTGCATTCCTTAAGGGTAAGTTGTGTTATGGTGAGATTTTCTTGGGGTGGTTCGACCTACATGGTTTGGTCCATGAACTATATTAGCATGAACTTCTTATATAAATGGTTTCATTCGTGCTTTAGTTGTTGAATATCGGATAGGTATTGATCAAGTGAAAAGTACAGAGATGTTGTCTCCCTTGAGATCTCTGAAATATGGGCTTCGTAGGGTAAACTCCAACTGGTCGAGGCCATTTCTTCCTTTTTATATGTTAATTGGACTTTATCATAACCATTTATATATAATACTAATAAAATAACTATTCAATTTATATATTATCATATATTATGATGCTTAATGTTACTTTAAATTTGATGGGATATAATGTTCCAAAATAACCAAAGTAGTGCACGTGTTTTCTATAACTTCATTACTTGATAATGAATTTATTCATTCAAAAAACAGGAAACTTCATTTATAAGAGTCTGGGTATTTACATTATTCTTACCTTAATAAATTTCACCCTAGAAATTTTCATTTCATATAATAAAATAGATGAGGGTAATTTTGTTTCATCGCCTCATCCATTTCCTATGTCACTTCCTCAAACTTGTGGTTAAACCATAACACTTTGACTAGGTGAGTTGTCTTGTTTCATATTACCCTGTATCTATGATATAAGATCTTCACCGAATGATCCTAATATAAAAGATAATTATCCAATGGAACCAACTCTATATTCAGTATATGTGAGGGGTCTAGTATATACTTTCTCAAGAGGGATACATGGAACAAATCATGTACTTGAGATAGTTTAAGTGGGAGTGCTAGTCAATAGGCCACTAATCCGGTGTGATCAAGGATCTCAAAGGGGAAAATATATTGAAGAATAAGATTTCCATTATTTCCAAACCTCATTACTTTCTTCCATAATGATATATGAAGGAACACTTTATCTGTGACCTTAAACACTAGATATGATCGACAATTATATTCATAATTTTTCTATAGTTTTTTTGTGGATTTTATATTATATTGAATGGTTTGAACCTTCTATATAATTTCTTTGATAAGATCAGGTCCCATAAACATCTTCCCTTCAACATTATCCCAGAATGTTGGAGTGTGACACCTATTCCCGTACAAATCCTCATAAATATCCATTTAAATGATAGAATAATAATTATTTCTATATGATAACCCCACTAGAGGGAGGTGATGGTCCCAAAAATCCTTGTAATCCATTGAAAATGATATCAACATATCTTCTAGAGTTTTATTGGTTCTTCTAGATATACCATCTGTATAAGGGTGATAAGTAGTGCTGAATCATAGTTCTATATCCAATTCTTTCTAAAGGCTTCTCCAAAACCTTGAGGCAAACCTCAGTTCTTGATCAGATATAATAGAGAGTGGGAATTCATTAAGTCTTACAACTTACCTTATATATATCGTGGTGATTTAGTCAAGAGAGAAATATTAATTGATATCAATGAAGTTTTCCAACTTTTTAAGGCGATAAACTACCACCCAAATAGAATTATTGCATTTAGGTGTTCTTAGGAGTCCTATGAAGAAATCTATGGTTATATTTTTCCATTTTCATAATGTTATGGTCAATGGTTATATCCTAACCTTAGACTTCTATCATTCTGCCCTGACTTTTTGGAATACCAAGAATCGAGATACAAACACCACAATATCCCACTTCATCTTATCCCATTATATGTTTTTCTTAAAATATTTTTACATCTTAGTTATTGATAGATTAATAGAGAAGCATGATATATTCACATCATCCAGAAGTTACCTCTTCAGTTATGGATTTAATGGGACTCATATCTAAGTTCAAAACCTTATAGCTGAATCTTAATAAAATTTGAAATTTGTAATATTCACTACCTTCTTCTGTAATAACTAATCATCCTTTTGAGCCTCCTTGATCCTCTCAAGAATGGATGGCTTGGTAGTTATTTTAAAAAGGTTGTATGAAGATCTTATTATTATTCTCATGTTCATCCTTTTCATGTCCAAGATGATTGGACCCCATGAAATCCTTACAATGGATAGAGTTAAGGGATCATTTCTACTTAGATCATCTACCACTTTGTTTAATTTCCTATGATGGTAATTGAATGAATAATGATAATGATTAATTATATCTAACCACCTTCGTTGGTGCATATTAATATCCTTTTATGTGAATATAAAATTTAGGATTTTATGATCTGTATATATGTCTCACTTTTCTTCATAGTGGAAATTTCACACTATCTTAAATGAAAATATCTCTACAACCTAATCTAGACCATTATTTTGGTAGATATACTCATGCATCTTTTAATTTGAGGGGGGAATAGGTCATCAATTTGCTATCTTTTAGGAGTACACAACCCAAGACCTTTTTAGACGCATCGATGTAGATAACAAATCCTTTCCCACTGGGGAGTAATGTTTGAATAGGTGTAGTGATTAGCCTTTTATTAAGATTTTTAAAGATTTTCTCACATTCATCATTCCAGAAAGACTTGACTCTTTTCAGAGTAATCTTGGTTATTGGGATTGAAAATCATTTGAATTTTCCCACAAATTGACAATAATACTCATCTAATTTTAGGAAATTATGCATTTCCATCATAAATTTTGGTATGTTCCTATGAGAACCCGGATCATCATTTTAGGTATATTTTTCCTTTTCTGGTAATTTATGAGAAAAAGAGGAGAATATGGAAATTTTCAAAGTACACACCGTGTACTTTATAAGTTCACGTTGTGTACTTCGATGTCACGTGAGGCCGTGCGCTAGCCATGTCCGGGCTACACACACGGTGTGTAGGGGCGATGTGGAGGCCGCTTAAAGAGGAGTACGAAAAATCCTAGTTTACTCCATGTACCATAGAAGTAAACACTGTGTACTTTTTTTTCATTAATCGGACCGGGCTCGTGGCTAATCGACATAATCGTCTTCTTCTCCAGCTTCTTCGACCGAGAGCGACCCGTATGACCATGAACATCCTCCAAGACCTAGAGCCTCCGTCCATTCTCCAAATCGACCACCGTCGATTGCATTGGAACCGCATCGGTAAGCTCTCCCTTCTTCTTGAGTTTCATTCCAATATTACCCTCTTTCTAAAGATATCGTGGGTTGAACGTTTTGTGCGTTTTCATAGATCTATTACTTTCTAAGGAGAATCAAGACTCATGGTTCAAGTCTATCAATATCCTAGAATCCAGGTAGGTGGTTTGTGCATTTCTATTCAATGTCTTTGAGTTTTATGTGAAATTTCCACCAATACCCATGAACGGGGTATTGCGTGTTTATTGTTTTTCCCCTGTTGTGTTCCTGCCTTTCTTGTATACCTATGTAGCAGTAAATTTTGGTTATATATGAGGATAATTGCTATTCCTGGATATTTTTCCCATGCTTGTTCTGTTTACAACCTTTGGTATTATTCTACCTTTGGCTGTTGTACCTCTTTTCCATGACTTGTGACCATAGGATAGAGCCTTGTTTTTCTGACAGTCTTGTTGTGTTATAGACTAGTTATCCAAGTAGCTTTGTAGGTTTACTTTGGCTATATAGCATTATTATTCACTAACTAGAATGGGACCGTGAGAACCTGGTGCTATAGACTATAAGGGATAGACCAAGTGAGCTTCCCAGGGAGTCCCAGACATTATAGACTATAAGGGATAGACCGAGTGAGCTTCCCAGGGAGTCTTGGATATTATAGACTATTGGAGGGTAGACCATGTGAGCTTCCTCAGAGAGTCCTTACTTGTTTGAATTTCCTTAAACCATTCCAGGATATAGGAGGAATTTACTGAGCGAGCTTCCTCAGAGATTCTACGATAGACCTAAGACTATAGGAGGAATTGACCTAGTGTGATTCCTCAGAGAGTTTCTAGACCTTGGGGATATAAGAGGGATAGACTGCATGATCTTCCTCAGATAGTCCCTGACTACCCTAGACTATAAGGGTAATTGACCGAGCGAGCTTCTCCAGAGAGTCTTGTAATTTTTTATGACCAAACCAGAGGGGTTAGGATGAGTTCACTACCCAGAGGGTTGTTGGTACTTATTGGATAGGACTAGAGGGGTTGGCTGCGAGTAATTCCCAGAGGGGTTCTTGTTGTGGTTAGCTATTTTCTTCACTGCTGCTTTCCGTTCTGTGGATTGGTTACTATTGCATATCATCCTATTACTGCTTACTGATTACTGCCTATTGTTTACTATTACAATCTACTGCTTACCGTACTATTACCTTCCATATGCTCACTAACTGTTAGGCACAGATCTTCGGGTGGTTTCCTATTGGGATTTAGTCTCACACCCTACTTGGGCCATGCTTTTGGGTCTAATCAGACTATGTTGTTTTAGGTATAGACAAGGGAAAGCACCCTTAGACTTCGGGTACTTGATTGCTTTAGAGCAGGAGAGCATGGGACGAAGATTAGGCTTGCGATGCTACAGAGCTATTTATCTTTTCTTTTGTACTTGTTTTGGTACTGTTTGTACATCCAGTATTGTGACCTGTTTGGCTGCTTTCCTAGATAGGTATCATGCATAATTCATATATAAGTATGTGCTGCAGTTGTTATTGTTTTATTTTTCCTCTGTTTATTGTTGTTGGATATTTACTGCTTCTGCTATTGCATGTTTTTTTTACTTCCGCTGTGTAGTCTGCCAATGAGGGAATAATTTCCCCACTATCACACCCAAGGCCCCCGCTACTAGTCAGAAGCCTCTGGAATTTGGGGAAATGCACTTGAGGCCATGTTACCAACTGGGTACGGGGCGCCTCTGGGTGGCTTTCGGAACCGGGATGTTATAAAGTGTAATAAGAGGAATTCTTTTCTCTTGACTTACTATTTGGAGCCTTTAACCAGGGATAGGATATATTGGGTACTTGGTAATAAGTTGTGCCCAGGAGTAGATAACTCGTGTACAGGGAAAAGCCAATCAACCTCTCTTATTGGAATTTTCTGGTTTTTCTATGTTACAATTGATTTGATTTTACCTGGAGTTATTCACATGCCTAGTGTTGTTACCTTTTTTGTTATTGCAGTTCTATTTCTGTTGCAACCTAATTAGATGAGGGTATTCCATCTCATGCATCATATAGGAACTTGTTATAAATCACATTCCATGCATTCTGTCCATGTCATCTAGGATGAATTAGCAATTTCATGTTGTCGTGATAGATGTTGTGTAGATTATTCATGCTGTTGTGATAGATGATTTGGTAGAATCTTTGCTGTCTGATAGAGAAATTGTTAGTATAGTACTCTGCTTAAATAGATGCCAAATTTTGGTTCTTGAGGTGTTATGGGCCCTCATGGACTGGAAATTTGTGTACCATTTCCTAGTTTCTTTTTCATGACTTGTGTACGATGCCAAGATTTGATTCACAAGGAGTATGGGCCCTCACGGATCGGAATTTGGCACCCTAACCCTTGTTTCCTATGTTTTCTAGGCTTCGGTGCAGTTTCTGAGATACTGCCCAGAAAAACCCAGAATACATGGTGTGTACTTTATAAATACACACCATGTAGTTTTCCAATCGTGTCACTGACTGTGTGGCCAGAAACATGGGGTTGTGAAAAACCTTCAGCCACACAACATGTACGGTAAGTACACACCATGTTGTAGTGACCCGTGTACCTGACTGTGTCACTAACAACACGGTCGGGGAAGCTCGTGTAGTACATGCTATTTTTGGTATGAACACACCGTGTATCCTTGTTCTAAGTACCCGGTCGTGTCACGAACAACACGGGTTGGGGTTATATTTTCTTGTACATGCCATGTTTGTTCGGAACATGCCGTGTACTCTCAGCCATGTAGCTGGCCGTGTAAATAATAACACAGTTAGTTAAAACTCGTCTAGTACACGCTATGTCCGTAGGGAACATGCCGTGTAGTATTGGTTTAAGAGGACTATGTGGGTTAGCCATGTAAGGAGACTCAGGCAGGGGAGTAGAGTTTAAGTACACGCCGTGTATTTGTTTTACACGTCGTGTACTCATGTTTTGTAAAACTTGAATGTTTTTATCCTGTTTCCCCTCTTTTACTCTTGTATTATTAGTATTTGATAATCCTGATCTAAGGCATGCTTTTGACTTTTCAGAGCTATGCCACCGAGACGTCCTCTGGTTATACGTCAGCTGCCAGACGGTGATCAGACATCAGATATAGCCGATTAGGGACCTCCTACAGATCCTCCTGTTGTGCCAGCCTTGGCACTAGCAATTATACCAGTTATGGGTGCCGATGTGCAATTCAGGGAGGGTTTCCTTAGGATGATGTAAACCTTCCAGGGAGCATCATCTCTTTCCCTATCGATGGATGAGTTGACATGGGTTTTCCACCAGCAACATCCTCCTATGTTCTCAGGGGATGGAGGACCTCAAGCTGCAGAGTCATGGATCGAAGCCACATTGACAATCTTCGAGCATCTTGAGGTACCCCTAGATAAGAGGGTAAGTATTGTGACTTATATGCTTCGAGACTCCACCAAGAGGTGGTGGGAGGTGATATCACAGTTAGGACGCCATCATAGTATGACTTGGGATGAGTTTCAGCACATCTTCTACGATTACTTCTACCCAGATACCTTGAGGGCCGATCGATCCTAGGAGTTTATGAGTCTCGAGTATGGTACTCTTTTTGTTATGGAGTACTCGTCTCATTTTACCGAGTTGCAGCGCTTCACGCTGATTCCAGCAGGTGATGAGTTGTTCCTTGCTAGGAAGTTTGAGGATGGTCTCAGGAAAGAGATGTATTCCCAGGTGAATATCTTCAGGTTGAATTTGATATCCGCTATCTTCAACTAGACACTGATCACTAAGCACAATCTGAGAGATTCTGAAGCAGTGGGCCATGGTGGTTCAAAATCCAGAGTCAGTGTTCCTCTTAATGATAGTAGGAAGCACCGCAGGGAGTCTTCTCGACGAGATCAGGGTAGGCGGAATGTATCTTCAGGCAACCATGTTGTATGCTACTAGTGTGGTAGGAGTGGGAATACTAGGACTCAGTTCCAGAGAGACCTGATGGAGTGTCAATCTTGCGGCAAGATGGGCCATCTACAACATTTTTTTAAGATCTTCTCACCTACAGCTGGTGGTAGGGGTTCTTCTATAACCCCACGTTCAGGAGTTGCATCACCAGTTTCTCACCAGTCTAGGAATTGGAGTTCTTCCGGCCATTCGGGCCGAGGTGGAGGTTGTGGTCGTGGTGGTCAGTCACCAGGTTACCAGTGACAACAGAGTGGATCAACTCAGGGTAGTCAGCCAGGGTCGTAGAGCTGTGGTACAAGCCAGACTTTTGCTGTGGATAAGACCCATCATGAGCAGGATCCCAGACCTTCTACAGTTCGAGGTACGATCTTAGCAGCCTCTGTTTTATCTTCATCTCTTTTCGATACTGGTGATACACATAGATTTATCTCTTTTGCTGTTGTGGAGAGCCTTGGGCTCTGTATCTTTTCCTCTGCTGGTACTTTAACTCTAGAAACATTGTTGGGGATTGGAGTAGTTGGTGTATGTCAGTGTAGAGAGTGTCCTCTTGAGGTTGTAGGGTGTCACTTCTTATGGGACCTCTATGTCCTAAAGATGATGAGCTATGATTTCATTCTCAGGATGGACTGGTTAGTTCCCTTTTAGGCAGTCGTCAACTTCTATTGCCGTAGAGTGAGTATCATATCACCAGAGGGTGAATATTTCCTTCATAGAGGTGAGTGGGATATCCAGGCGAGTCGACTAGGACCCGAGCATCATGGGCTAGAAGGAGTTACAACCCAGATTTCTAGTCTTTATTTGGATGACCAGGGGACTTCACAGTTAGACATTCCCCCAGTGGTGGACCATTTCAAAGACGTCTTTCCAGAGGAATTTCTAGGTTTTCTTCTGGAGTGTGAGGTAGTCTTCTTGATTTAGCTCATTCCATGAGTGGCACCGCTATCCATTCCTCCTTATAGGATGGCCACACCTGAGTTGCAAGAGCTCAAGAAGTAGTTGAAGGAGTTTCAGGAAAAGGGTTTCATCTGACCCAGTAATTCTCATTGGGGTTCGCCTGTCCTTTTTGCAAAGAAGGCAGACGTTACCCTTTGGATTTGTGTGGATTATCGGAAGTTGAACCAGTTGACGTTTAAGAACCGATATCCCTTGCCAAGGATCGATGACATCTTTGATCAGCTTCGAGGAGCCCGAGGGTTCTCAAAGATTGAATTGAGATCCGGTTATCATCAGTTGCGCGTTAGACCATCAGATATACCCCTTATAGCCTTCAGGAGAAGGTATGGTCTATATGAGTATATGGTTATGCCGTTCAGTCTCAGGAACGCGCCAACAATTTTCATGGCACTGATGAACCGAGTTTTCCATCCATACTTGGATTCCTTCATCGTGGTCTTTGTAGAAGATATCTTGGTGTACTCTCACACTCGACATGACCATGATACCAATCTTGAGATCATTTTTATTACACTGATATAACATCAGCTTTATGATAAACTCTTGAAGTGCCACTTTTGGATGGATCAGATTCACTTCTTGGGTCACGTCATCTCGGAGGCAGGAGTATCAGTGGACCCAGAGAAAGTGAGAGCTGTAGTTTCCTGGGAGAAGCAGAAGAACACCTTTGAGGTGTGGATTTTTTTAGGGATGGTTGGATACTACAAGAGATTTATTCAGGAATTTTCATTCCTAGAATCACCTTTGATAGGTCTGACCAAGAAAGGGGTGAAGTTCTTATGGTCAGATTCTTGTGAGTCAGCCTTTCAGAAGATGAAAGGGAGGTTGATGTTATCACCGATACTAGTCTTTCTAGAGCCGAGAAAGATCTATACTATTTACTATGATTCTTCATGTATCAGGCTGGGAGCTGTCCTTATGCAGGGAGATGGATTCGTTTCATACGGGTCTCTGTAGTTGAGGCCACATGAGAGGAACTACCCGACGCATGATCTGGAGTTAACAACTGTTGTTCATGCCTTACGCAATTGAAGAAACTATCTTCTCGGAGAGCACTTTGTGGTTTTCACTGACCACAAGAGTCTCAAATACATATTCACCCATCAGGACTTGAATCTAAGATAGCGCAGGTGGGTCGATTATCTTCATTCCTTCGACTTTGAGCTTGCCTATACGCCTGGGAAGGGCAATGCAGTTGCTGATGCACTGAGTAGGAAAACTCAGATATAGGCAGTTCATGAGGCCAGTAGTGAGTGGCATCTTATGGCTCTATTATCTAAGATGCATTTGGAGGTGCATGACATATAGGGACATACTTTCCTATCTTTTGTAGCTATTATCTCTACACTTCTTGATTGGGTATGAATGAGGCAGCTATCAGATTCTGAAGGCCTAGTTCTATGGGAAAGTGTGTCAAGAGAGGACCCTATTCCTGGATGGACAGTGGGCGAGGAAGAGATTTTGTGTTTCCAGGGACGTGTATGGGTGCCAATAGACATACGCGAGGAGCTGATGCGGGATTTCCATTCCTCAGTTTGGCCAGTTCATCCTGGTGTCACCAAGATGTATCAAGATCTACACTATCAGTATTGGTGGCCAGGTATGAAGAGGGATGATGCTGGTTTCGTTATGAGATGTTCTACTTGTCAGTAGGTGAAGGCAGAACATCAGTGACCAGCAGGTCTTTTACAATATTTACCCATTCCCGAGTGGAAGTGGAATGATGTCGCGATGGACTTCGTGACTAGTTTGCCGAGGTCTCTTCGAGGGACTGATGCTGTGTGTGTTGTCATCGACAGGCTTATGAAGGTTACTCACTTTCCATAGATAAATGAGACCTTCACTATTGATGATATGGGACAGTTCTACATTCGAGAGATTTTACGTATACATGGAGATCACCACTCCATTGTTTAAGACAGAGATGCACACTTTACTTCTTGGTTCTGGCAGGGACTTCATAAGGCTTTGGGTACATAGGTACTTTTGAGTACAACATACCATCCCTAGACCGATGGCCAGTCTGAGCGCACAGTTCAAGTTCTTGAGGATATGCTTCGAGCTTGCATTTTGGAATTTTGAGGTTCTTGGGAGAAGCATATACCTCTCATGGAGTTTTCCTACAACAACAGTTTTCAGGCCACTATTTAGATGGCACCTTACGAAGCTTTGTACATTAGGCCATGACGATCACATTTATGCTGGATGGAGGTAGGAGAGGCAGCCTTTCTGGGATCTCGTCTTGTTTAGGAGACCTTGGAGCATATAGAGTTGATTTGGAAGAGGATGGATACTGCACAGTCTCGATAGAAATCTTATGCTGATCAGTGGAGACGACCTCTAGAGTTCGAGGCTGGAGATCAGGTTTTCCTGCATGTCACACTGAGGCTGGGACACAAGAGGATTCAAAGATAGGGTAATCTTTCACCGAGGTACGTCGGGCCGTTTGAGGTGTTGGAGAGAGTTGGGCCGGTTTCCTATCGGCTGCAGTTACCTCATAGGCACCGGGCTATGCACAACGTCTTCCACATTTCTCAGCTCCAATGTTACTTTTCAGACCCGTCTCATGTATTTCAACCCAAGGAGGATGAGCTCGAGGCGGATGCATCGTTTGAGGAGCATCCTATCCAAATTGTCGATCACAGTGTGAAGGTTCTCTGAGGTTGGTCTGTTCCTCTGGTACGGGTGCTATGGCAGCATGGGCGAGTATAGGACGAGACTTTGGAGAGGGAGGCTGATGTATGATCACAGTTGCTGGAGTTGTTCGGGGTTTCTTCTCTTATGCATCGCTATGGAAATTCAGGGACTAATTTCTTTAAGGGGGGAAGTTTTTAAGAACCCGGATCTTCATTTCAGGTATATTTTTCCTTTTCTGGTCATTTTTGAGAAAAAGAGGAGAATCTGGAAATTTTCAAAGTACACGCCGTGTAATTTATAAGTACACACTGTGTACTTCGATGTCGCGTGAGGCCCTGTGCTGGCTATGTCTGGGCCACACACACGGTGTGTAGGGGCGATGTGGAGGCCACTTAAATCGGAGTACAGAAAATCCTAGCACACGCCGTGTACCCCATAAGTATAGGTCATGTAATTTTTTTTCATTAATCGAACCTAGGATGCGCCTAATCGACATAATCATCTTCTTCTCTAGGTTCTTAGACCGAGAGTGACCCGTACAACCATGAAAATCCTACGAGCCCTAGAGCCTCTGTCCATTCTCCAAATCGACCACTGTCGATTGTGTTGGAACCACAGTGATGAGATCTTCCTTCTTCTTGAGTTTCATTCCATGATTTTCCCTCTTTCTCAAGAGATCATGGGTTGAACGTTTTGTACGTTTTCATAGATCTATGATGTTCTAAGGAGAATCAAGCCTCGTGGTTCAAGTATATCGATCTCCTAGAATCTAGGTAGGTGTTTTGTGCCTTTTCATTTTATTTCTTTGAGTTTTATGTGCAATTTCAACTAATACCCATGAGCGGGGTATTGTGTGTTTACTGTTTTTCCCCTGTCGTGTTTGTGCCTTGCTTGTATGCCTGTGTAGAGGTAAATTTTGGTTATATATGAGGATAATTGTTGTTCTTTGATGTTTTTCACATGATTGTTCTGTTTACGACCTTTGGTCTTGTTCCGCCTTTGGATGTTGTACCTCATTTCCATGCCTTGTGAACGTAGGATGGAGCTTTGTTTTCCTGACAGGCTTGTTGTGTTATAGACTAGTTAACCAAGTATATTTGTTGGTTTACATTGGCCATATAGAATTATTATGCACTAACTGGCACGGGACCGTGAGAACCTGGTGCTATAGACTATAAGGGATAGACCGATTGAGCTTCCCAGAGAGTATCGGACATTAAAGACTATAAGGGATAGACCGAGTGATATTCCTAGGGAGTCTTGGATATTATAGACTATAGGAGGGTAGACCGAGTGAGCTTCCTCAAAGAGTCTTTACATGTTTGAATTTCCTTAAACCATTCCAAGATATAAGAGGAATTGACCGAGCGAGCTTCCTCAGAGAGTCTATGATAGACCTGAGACTATATGAGGAATTGACCGAGTGCGCTTCCTCAGAGATTTTATAGACCTTGGGGATAATAGAGGGATAGACCACAAGATCTTCCTCATAGATTACCTGAATACCCTAGACTATAAAGGGAATTGACCGAGTGAGCTTCCCCAGAGAGTCTTATAATTTTTTATGACCAAACCAGAGGGGTTAGGCTAAGTGCACTGCCCAGAGGGTTGTTGGTACTTCTTGGATAGGACTAGAGGGGTTGGCTGCGAGTACTCCCCAGAGGGGTTCCTATTGTGGTTAGCTATTTGATTCACTAATTCTTATTGTTCTGTGGATTTATTAATATTTCATATCATCCTATTACTACTTACTGATTACTTCCGGCTGTTTACTATTATTGTTTACTGCTTATTGTACTATTACCTTCCATATGCTCACTGACTGTTAGGCACAAATATTCGGGTGGTTTCCTACTATGATTTAGTCTCACACACTATTTGGGCCATGATTTTGGGACCAAGCAGACTATTTTGTTACAGGTATAGATAAGGGAAAGCGCCCTTTGACTTTGGGTACTTGATTGCTTTGGAGCAGGAGAGCATGGGACCAAGATTAGGCTTGCGATGCTGCAGAGCTATTTATATTTTCTTTTATACTTGTTTTGGTACTTTTTGTATTTCTAGCATTGTGACATGTTTGGATGCTTTCCTAGATATTTATCATGCATCATTAATATATAAATATGTGCTCCAGTTGTTATTCTTTTAGTTTTCCTCTGTTTATTGTTATTGGATATTTACTGCTTCCGCTATTGCATGTTTTGTTTACTTCTGTTCTGTACTCTACCAATGAGGGCATATTTTCCCCACTATCACACCCAAGGCCCTCGCTGCTAGTCAGCAGCCTCTGGCATTTGGGGAAATGTGCTTGAGGCCATGTGACCAACCAGGTATGGGGTTCATCTAGATGGCTTCTGAAATCGAGACGTTACAGTTCTATCCTTCGATTGACCATTTTTTGATAGATCAAAAAATACCCCCTAATTATTGATAAAATCCTATAATAAAGTTTCTTTCTCTCACCAAAACTCACATTTACTATAATTTTCATATAATTTTTCCTTTCACAAGGTCTTCATTATAGTATTTAAATACTCATCATGTTCTTGATTATTTTTAGAGTATATAATAATATCATCTATATGGACTATCAAAAAATTGTTGAGTTAATCCCTAAATACTCTATTAAAAAATTCCATAACTATTTTTAGAGAATTATTGAGTTCAAATGGAATCAAAATGAAATATCAGTGCCCATACCTTGTACAGAAAGATTTCTTGCGGACATCCTCCTTCTCTACCTTTACTTGATAATATCTCAATTCAAATTACACCTTATAGAAGTACTAGGATCCACATAACTGATCGAAAAATTCATCAATTTGTGGAATAAGATAAATTTTATTCATCAAAATATTTTTTATCTCATGATAATCAATACAGAGGAACATTAAACCATCATTCTTCATGATGAAGAGGACCTATGAACCCCTTGGTGAAGCACTTGGGCATATAAACCCTTTATCCAGATTGTCTTGTAATTTTTTCTTCAGCTTCTCAATTTCAAAATCAAAATTTTTTATAGAGTCTTAGATATTGAATGATATATTCATATGAGATCTATTATAAACTAAACATCATAGTTGGGGGGAAGAACAAGAAATTATTCAGTAAACAGATCATCGAATTTCCTTACAATGGGCATGTCATCAATGATGACCTTTTATTAAGTCTCAATAATTTTATATAGATGTTATTTCTCTTGAGGTAATAAATTACATGATTGAGATATTAGTACCAATAGAGATTCATCCTTATCCTTTAACTTGTATAAAATCATAGGGAAATTCATGATACAAAGATTTATTTCCTTCTCTCAAAATTTTTTGTTGGATCTTTATAAGTAAATCCAATGCATTCCCAATATTGTATCAAATTTAACTAAAGTGAGTATCATAATATTTTCTAGGAAATTTATCCTGAAAATATAGACAGGGGGTGAGCTATATTCTTGGTATGAAATAATTGATCCATTTTCCATATTCATTGATAACTCAACTTCCGTGTTTTTATGTGGTGTTTGAATTGTTATACTAAACATTAATGATATGAAATAACGTGTAGAACAAGAATCAAAATATATGTTCACTATTCTTTAACGAATAACTATATTAACTATCACCACTTCATTTTCAGGATCCACCTCAGTAGTTTTTATTGCATAAGATTGCCCTTTCAATCTAGGCCTTAGAAGCTGTTTCCATTGGTTTTCATCGACAATCCTTCGATTAAGGAATTGGTTAGATAGTGTACTTTTTATTATAGTTAAAATGTTGGAAAATAGTTCAAGGGTTTACGGAAACATTCCTTTATTCCATAAAATTGGTGAGTTTCTCCAATCAGTAATCACTATAAAGGTGCCCTTTTCTTCTTGCACTTAAAATATTTCCTTACTCCCTTCAGAAATTTTTTAGGATGCTTCTTCCCACACTTTTGAAAATTTGGATGATTGAATTTATTACCCCCATAATATTTTCATATCACACTTCCAAAATTAAAATATATCCTATGATTCTAATATCGATTTCCAAGATACCCTTAAGATTCGTTAATCTCCATTTCACCTTTGATGGAAAATCGAAAAATATCATCATTGTTGTAAAAGCCCCAAATGGATAATGATTCTCATAAATTTGGATTTATCCCTCCAAAAAGTGGTCAAATTTACTTTTAGGGGAAATGAAAAAGCCAAAGGTGTATCATGCAAGAATTTTAATGTTTTCCTCCTATTACCTAATGGATTCATCATCCTTTTTCTCAAGGTTAAGAAAGTCCCTCTCTATTTTACATTAGAGAGTGCATGGAAAATATTTATCGAAAAATATTTTATGGAATTTCTTTCACTCCATCACTTTGATATCCTCCTTGGGCTTTGTGTTTTTGACCAATATCCACCACTAATCAAATTCTACCTTTATATGATAAATAGGTAGCATAATCTTCTCTCACTCAATGCATTTAAGGATGAAGAATATCTTTTTCATAGAGTTGACCCATTGATCCAAAAGTAAGGTATTGGAATATTAACTAAAATTTGGAGGCCTTTGTTTCATAAAGTTCTTTATTACAACATATTATTTCATTGGGGGATTTATTAATTATTCCTGATTCATGTTTCAATTCAAAACTTGAGTTAAGTGAAAAATTATGGTCATGAATTTCATGATTCTTACTCCCCTCAGGTTAGCCATTTCATTTGTGTATTCATTACATTATTGTTTTCATTAGTTGCTGAATTGGTTCCTCCTATTCCTATCCATTGAATAAAAATAAAGTGAAATTAGGGATGAGTTTTTTTAGATATTAGAAACATAAATGTGAAACCATTAACATTAAATGGATAACTCATAAATGAAATGTATTATTTAACCTATGAATTTCTAGGTTTCAATATAAGTTATCCATGATGTATTTATTAACATAAAATTGTGTGGGAATTTTTTATCCCCTTAATAATTGTTCATAAGAAGTTTATGAATTTACCAATCATACCCCCTAGGAGGGCCAAACCATGTGTGTAGTAAGGCCCATTGTCTTACACTAGGTAATGATCAAGTCCAACTCAATACGACCTTTTTGGGGTTATTACCCATTTATATATATGTTCCAGAGCGAAATTCACTTTTAGTATCCTAAAAAGGATAAATTTTCTCAAAAACCAATTATTAAATAATTTTATAAAATTTAGGGATGTTTTACTTAGTTTATTCTTATCCCCAAGGATTTTAAAAGAGTTTTCTAATCCTAATCCAAAAAAATAACTAGACTTCTCTCTGATACCAAGTATAACCCATATTTTAATAAAATTTAATTCATGATTTAATACATAAAATTACACAAAATAAAATACCAAAATATTGCAAAGCCTAGTATCTTTGGAAAACTAGGTACATAACATAACAATTTAAAACATGACTATAATGAAATTTTTTGAAACTTCCTTAACATGCTTCAAAAATTCCATCGTTCATTTTAAAACTACAAGGGATAATCTAGGGATTAACATAAAAAGGGGTGAGATATAAATCTCAGTAAGGGAATAAAAAAATCAAAACATAAGGTAACTTAGTACATGAGATCCAAAAACTATATCAAGGTAACATAAGAGGGGTGAGAATCATAATCATGAATATTGAGGCATGATATAACATGATAAGATAAAGGAAACATATGAATTTAAAAAAAACACAAAAAATGGCCTCATAAACATGAGTAAAGTCTAACCACAAAGAAAAAAACATAGTGTGATTAGGATAACCCCTATCACAACATACATGGAATATGATGAAATTAAAATATTACCCAATGCATTGGATGGCTATATAATTATGTACCCACCCATCACTTTCATATCATGTATATAAACATGGGTTTCACATAGATCATAGAACATAATGATGTATTTTAACACGTTTAATCCCATGATTAAGTAGTGTGGGATAAATACATGAAAGTCTCTAATAAATTAAATATTGGTAAATCTAAGAGAATACATTTAAGTGGAAATGGGAATGAGTATTCACTACAAAAATGTTTGGTATGAAAAATACCTAGATGATTTCAAAAGCATAACGAGGGTACATAAAGATTCATGGAAGGGATAAATTAGAGTGAAAATGGTCTTCATCACTTAGAAGTCATAAATATAGTAATATTTATGTGTGAAAACATTTCCAATATGAGTAATTTGGGAAAAAGGAATAATTTAAAGAAGGTGATTGGATAAATTGGAGTAGGAGATGACCCCTTACCTTAAAAGGGTTCTTCTAAAATCTTGGGAGGAGCTTCTTAATAACTTTGGTGATCCTCATGAGGACTATAGAGAGATAATGTTAGAGTAATGTCATGATCCCTGGGTTTTGAGTAAAGATTAATGGAGGTTCTATGGGTTATACAAAAAAATAGATGATAATTCTTTATTAATTTCCAATCTTATTTTTTGTAATCTATATGATAAAGCAATCAAAACCAAAAACCATCCCATGTTTTTTTATTTATGTTATATTTTTTTATTACATGTTGTTTTTTTGTGTTTTGTTTTGTTGGATTACATGGGTATATTATTGTGTATGGTTGATTTAAATTTTCTATGTTTTTTATAATTATCTATTATTTTAAGTTGATTAAATTAAAAATAGGTAAACATTAAATCTAATGTTAGTTAAAATTTTAATATACTATTAGTTAAAATTTTAATATACTAATAATTAAAATTTTAACATACTGTTAGTTCAATGTTTAATCTACCATCAGTTCAATTTTTGATCTATTGTCTGTTCATTTTTTCATCTACCATCAATTCATTTTTAATCTAACATTAGTTCATTTTTCAATCTATTGGTAATTAATTTTTTAATCAACTATAAGCTCAATTTTTGATCTACCATCAGTTCATTTTTGGATCTATCACCATTTCAATTTTTGATCTACCACCAGTCAATTTTTTGATATACCATCAGTTCAATTTTTGATCTACCTCTAGTTCAACATCTTACTTACAGATTTAGCTATGTTTATTTGGTTATGTAGATTTCGTACATCGATTCATATATGTGATGAATTTTCTTATGTAAATCCCTTACATGAATCACTCACAATGACTTCCCTTATGTGAATTTTCCTACATAGTTCAATGAATTTCTATAGGTTTCTCTTAATCATGAAATATACTCTATTTTATATTTTCTCTCATATTTCAATTTTCTACATATTTATTTCACATATATCAAATTTTCTAATTACTTTAGAAATACATATTAATTATTTATAACCCATGAAAAGTGTTTTTCATTGTTTCAAGTTGAACATTTCATGCATGAGATAAAACATACTTTGATCTTCATAAAAACAATCATAAAAAATGAAAAATACTTCACATGGGTCCTACATAATAATATGGATTTATAAAGTCATTATAACAATTTAAATATTTGAAATAAATATGATACTAATTCAAATATGAAATAAAACACAAAATAAAGTATATTTCCATAATTAAGAAAAACCTACGAAAATTCACTGAACTATTTTGGAAAATTCACAGAAGGGAAATCGATATAAGAAATTCAAATAAGGGGATCGTGTAATAAAACACATAATATAGGTGAATTGATGTAGACAATATACATAACCAAATAAACATAGATAAATCTGAAGGTAGATTAAAAAACTGAACTTATGGTAGATCAAAAAATTGAATTGGTGGTAGATCAAAAAGTGAATTGATGATAGATCAAAAAATGAATTAATGGTAGATCAAAAATTAAACTAATTGTTGATGAAAAATTGAAATGATGGTATATTAAAAAATGAATCTATGGTAGTTTAAAAAATGATCTAACTATGGATCAAAAATTGAACTGATAGTAGATTGAAAATTGAACTAACTGTAGATTGAAATTTGAACTAATAGTTGATTGAAATTTGAACTAACAGTAGATTGAAATTTGAACTAACAGTATATTTAAATTTTATCTATTGAGGATTTAATAGACTCAAATAAAGAGTTGAATCATAAAAAAACAAAGAATGTTTAAATCAACCATAAACAATAAATTACCATGTAATAAAACAATAGAACATAAAAAAGACACATGATAAAAAAATAGAAAACAAATAAACAATATTCTCCTTTTTTGTTTCATTAAAAAAAAAGAAAATGTAAAACCATTATCATTTTATATAATCCCTTTTTTGTAAGTAAAAAAAATATATCTTTTTGAAAATAAATGGATTGAATGTTATATGGTAATGACAAGAAGAAAAATATGGTATAAATTTTTTCTCGACATGGAATTTTCAAAAAATGTATCAACGATCTATGATAATTTCATTCTTATAAAAACATAGAATTTAATACACTAAATATAATTTTTAAAGGAATTTATTTGTGAAAAATAATGATAAATATTTTACAAAATAAGATTTTATATAAATTGAAGGTTTAAATAGTAAATTAACATCATCTAAGACATATTAGATGTTTTAAAATAATTATATATTAAAAATATATATATAAAAATTATGCACTATTAATCTAAAAAATAGATTCCATATTTTACATATTTCATGTAAAATTGAAAATTCCAGAATATAAACATTAAAAAAGTACCCCTAAAAACCTGAAAGCAAAACATAATAAATAAAATTATATAATAAATAAATAATTTTTAAATAAACCCTTAAAAGGAATATAAAATTGTACATTAGAAGTGATCCACCTGAATTTATGGTTTAATTCAAAAAGGCACACCTATATAAAATTATTAGATCATATTTTTTTAAAATACTCAATGTATCTAAATGATATGAAACTTTAATTGTAGAGTATCCACCATTTGAATAAAAATCAATGCACATGCGGAAAAATCCTGTAAAAAATCACACAAAAACACATTTTGGTACCCATTCTATTTTTGGTGAAATTAGGTTAGTAAAAAAAAAAATTCAGCACCCAAGAATATTTAAGATAGTTATTTTAAGGTACATGAGAAGATAAATTCTTAGAGATAGAAACTATATTAGTATCAAGAGATTGAGGGAACCTTATAGAGAATTCATTAGTATAAATTTCTTACAACCAAAACCTGATTTTTGTCTATTTGGTTTCATCATTGCTATCATATTATCGTATTTTTATTTGAATTGAATAATATAGATATAAATTATTTTAAATTCATAATTTTCTTTTTTAGATTATCATTTTCTATCTGAAAAATATCAAACTCATCATCCAATTTATCTTTTGAAGATGAATTAGAATTTCTCAAGAAATTATTTTCCTTTTCATGTTTATAAATATTATTTTTCATAATCTTAATTTTTTTTAATTTTATTTATGAAAATCAAGAATATCATTTTCCAATTTTTAATTTTCTAAAATAATATTTTTTTATTTCTCTTAAAAATTTATTATGATCTTGTTTTGATGGGGAAGAGGCAATCGTGGTGCATTTTTGGTTTGGTATGATGGATGATTGTGGGGGGGTTCATTTCTTTCACAATCATTAACATCAGATTATTATTTTCATTCTTAATGGAAACTCCCAATGGTTCACTCATCCATAACTAAGCACAGACCTACCTTCCAAAGGTAGGTGTTCTCTTGGTGTTTCAGATATAATGATGTTTACAGACTCACATTGGTTAAGAGGATGGAATGTTGAGCTCATCACACCCTATTAGGGGGAATTTTGTCCTACTATGGGAAAATCGTATAGATTTAAGTTACATTAATGAATCTATTCCTAATCCCGGTATGGGATAGGTTACCCTAAAAAAATTATTATAGGTTAATTCAGTTTGTATACAAAAGAAAGTGGATACCATTAATGAACATGAGAAATGGGAACTCTTTAGTGAATCTACATGTATGTATCCAAGGTTCTTCATTCGTTTTCGAGTGGTGGATATCTTCTCTATATGTTGAATCCATATATACAGGCACTTCGGGATTTGCTGCCATGCAGGGAGGCGATTAATATTCCAAGGAGAGGATTGAGCCATTATGAGGTGTCCTAGGAATCCTGGTTATTATAAGAATCAAAACTCACATATTTTGTTAAAACTGTGTAGTTTAACATCTTGTAGAGAGGACATATGTGTAGGAATTGAGGCACAAGATGTTTGAGCTTGAGTCTCAAGGAGTCATCCTATTTATCCTGATTATGGTAGGAATCAGAGTTATCATAGTTCGATCATGCCCTTAGGACTATACCCAAGGTAGATTACCATATATATAGGGGTGTTTATATAGTTTCTCTCATTGGGGCTTACATACTAGGATTACCTTAGCTAGTGGGGGTTCTTGATGCAAGTGATACCATTATTGAAACTCACTAAGCCCATGTGATCTATGCTCGGTGTGGGAAAAAAGGGATAATAAGTAATCAATTTCACTACTTGCAGATATAAGGATTATGTGATGGAATTATCTATAGTATTGTTAATATAGATCTTGGGACATAGAGAGGCATCCTGCATATCTTGATTATGGAAGGAATTAGAGTTATCACAGTTCAATTGCTTTCTTAGTCCACTGAGGGATGAGATAGAATGATCAGTCCATGGGAATGATTAGGTCCCCAATGGTTGAAATATTAGAGACATGGTGGGACTTATACTAAGGTAGATTCTATTTTTAGCTTGGGATTATACCTTAAAGAGGAATCCTATGTATCATGGTTATGGAAGGAATCAGAGTCCTCATAGTTTAATGGTATCAGGGATTATACACTTACATTGCCCTTATATTTGTTTAGGTTTATGATGAAAATGATATGATCATCGCAACTCCCTAATCCCATGTGATCTATACTCAGTGTGGGAAACAAGGGATGTAAAATAATCATCCTCATTTCTTATGGGTGTTGGACTTATGTATTGGAACTAGCCTTGGGGAGTCTTAATGTGGTGCTCGATCTATAGGAAGGTGTCCTACTTATCCTAGTTATAGTATGAATCAGAGTCATCATAGTTCAGTTGGTTGGGGAATACCCACTGAGGTTTACCTAATGATCAAGTCTTACATACTAAGGATGAACAAGGTTATCAAGTCCTAGGATGTCATTGTGACCTGGCCTACTTTCCTGCCTGAAACACATTGATTTTCCACTCAACATTCCTTGGATGTTTTCTTATCTTGTCAGAGGATGTATTCTTGAAATTTCAAAACACAATCTTGGGATCAAGTTGACTTGTATAATGGTAAACACATATCCTGGATAACATGTCCAAAGGTTTTCACATGATTAGGGAGGACTTGTCCATAAGACAATGCAAGACCTGTATGGTTTTCTCTAGAATCCATCTCATGAACCCAACTGATATGTCTAGAGGGTGTTTCATGGTCCATTCGACTTGTCCTGGTGTCATCATGAAAGATGGATGGAACTCTTTGAGGAATATGCAAAATTCAGTGTGACTTATATCTGAGGGTGATGTATATCTAGGATGACATGTATGGGGGACATCATGAGACTAGTCTGGCATGACCAGAAGGCATCGTGAGAGCCATTTGAGTTGCTTGGGTACCACTGCAAGACTCAGCTAACATACATTGGTGCGACCATATGAGTTGGATGACATATCTTAAGGACACTACGAGGTCTGGATGATGAGATTGAAGGGATTAATGAGACTCAAGTGAGGTTTCCATGGGGTTCAATGAGAATTTATTTGACATGTTTAGAGGAATTCACATGATCAAATAGTATACTAAAGGATTTTCACAAGATCTAGATTCCATGCCCTGGTTTTGTCATGTGTCTTGGATGGTTCACATGAAGAACATGAGGATTAATGGATATATCTTGTGAAAAAACCTCCCATTTTATTAGTCCTTTTTCCAGCCATAATATTATTAATACCATATATTTTTTCTGTGTTATCTTGTTTTAAGTCATTCATGATATAATAGGTGTGTGGGATATCCTTCATGTGTTATTTCAGAGAAAATTTGCATGATCTATGATGATAATGAAATTTCTTATGCATGCCACGTAATCGCGCTGGTTGTTCCCCAGATAATACTTGATGGGAAGTTTTTTTAGTCATATAATCATCTGCTATGAGAAATCTATTCCAGCTCTAGTGCATCTAAATGAAAAAAGATATTTCATTTGAGAGTCTACCCATGTGTCATCATGAATTTTTCATGCTGTTGTGGGGGATTTATAGGCCTTTCCACCCTATTATTTTTCCACTTTTTTGGAGTATCTTGCATTTATCTAGGATGGAGTCACTGAAGGGATTTAGTTTCATGGGTCTTTGTGAGTCTCTATCGTGGATCACTCCAAGGGAGTTGCTTGATTTTTAGTGACAATGAGTCCCAAGCATAAATACTCCATTTAATGGATTATTTCTAATTAATGTGGAATTTTTGATCCATTCGGGCATGATGAGGGACTTCCATATTATCATTTTAACATGCCCAAGGGCCATCGTGAGATCAGGGTTCCTGTAAAATGGCATTCACGTGATCTCATATGACTTGTTTGGTAATTTCCGCGAGACAAGGATGTCTTTTAATGGGGCCCTATGAGACTATAATGAAGATTGACTTAGCAATTTGTAAGAGTTTTACAACTATGAGGGTCTCACGCCTCCTTACCTTTTATTTCCTTCGTTTATTTTACAAAGGTTAGGAGTCATGAGATATTTCATGAGTAATGTGAAAGACAAATAATCTACCTCTGGGTGATGCGTCACGTGACCAATAAAAGTTCTATATAGATACATGAGCATTTCATAGGATATTCCATATACTAGTTTTTAAGGATCCAAGGGGGAGTGTGCAATTTCCAGGATATACCTGTGGTCCTTCGCATGATGGGGATGACAAGCCCGTGGGATTTCGTTAGATGAGGTGGGCATGTCATCGGGATCTCACAATGTCTTGTGGATCATCAGGGATGCATCATGTTAATTTTATAACCGCAATAGGCACTTGTATCCTATAATTTTATTTCCTTTGTTTTTTTATAAAAAGGTCAGTGATCTCATGAATTTTTATGGATGTTGTCAAGGAAAATAATTCTCCCCATCGGTGATGTGTCACGTGATCTTTACGACCACAAGAGGATCCCAACCTTTATTCATTTTCTCCTATTTTCGAAGGATTTTTGTATGGGTTGTCAGGCGCCCATTAGTTGAAAACCTACATGGCCTAATAGATCTTATCTGGACATCACTTCATAAGAACTATCTATCAAGAGAAATTTCTTGTGAGCATAAAGATTGTTAAAAGGATTTTCCTGGTACCTTTCACAGGTTATCTATTGTGCATGGATTCTTCGCATGACCTCATAATGGTCATGTGATTGTTCATCCCTTGGATGGCCACACAATCTATAAGGGATCATTTATGAGGAAAGTTAATGCCCACATGAGTCATTGTTGTTGCCATGATTCAGTGTCTTAGTTGATGTTTGATCTATTAGATGACGCTTGGTATTCCACAACATTCCCTATATATAGGGGAGCCGAGGGTGACATCATTTCACAGCTACCTATTCCTCCAGAGCTCTCACTTGGCTTCCATCACGTGCCCTCATCGCAAGACCATTCAGAAAGTCCTGATCATGAGACCTTATCATGTTTCTTCTTTCACAATAACAGTTACACATGACCACTATTTCTTAGACTCTCTCTCAAAACAGTACAAAAACTTTACTTCAGTAATTTATTTAACTTCATCTATGAGGATGTGTGATTTTATTGGGGGTTTCTATATGATATTTCAGTTCTATTACATGATCAATTGGCCATCATGCATCTCACGTGAACATGTTAAGGTCATGTGATCACAGGTCTTTAAGGGGTCATGTGATTCCATGATGCCCTGTGGGGTTTATGTGACTTGCCAGACCTCTAGGGACAGGTGATTTGTAATCCACTTACACGATTCACAAATTCCTTTCTGACTCATGTGATGTGCATGATGTTTTCTGTTTATATCTTTGTTTTGACATTATTTTATTGTATCTATCTAACATATTCCACTTACTAATTTCTAGATGGATTTCGGCACTCATTAATCTTATAATACGACCAATAAAAGGGAAAATATCACTAGAAATCACAACACTTTCCCCTATATCACCAGAATTCTGGCAATGAATCTTTTCATAGGTTCCTCTTATCATAGATTCAGAATTACCCTTTATCACATCAACTTTCTATATATGGGTTTATTTTGCTGGATGATGTTATGATTCCTCCTTTATACTTCAATTTTCCATATCACTTGGTATCAAATTCTCTCAATTCTATTTAGATGACAATTTATGGGGATGGTCATCTGGTTACATCTTGACCCCAAGGTTTGTCTTATATATTCGAAAACTCTCCCTTGAGGTCAAGACAATTATGATTTCACCCATTAGCTCATTTATCAAAGTTATTTGAGTATATTTACCTCTTAATTTAACAAATTGTGCAGTGGATAGGGATTGAAATGGGATCTTCATCTAGGAAGAATTTTTTTTGGATGAATGGGCATGACCATTCCAAGTCAGACAAAACTTATTGGAGTTCCTTAATCATTTATATAGGGTTAATATTTAAAAATCCTTATGGCTCTCCCAATTTATCATCTATTGTCAGCCTGATCTTCTCTGAGAACTAATCAGCCATTGGTGCCATGAAACCAACACATTCAACTTGTACCAAGGTGTAGTAGGTATCAACTTCTGGGACATCTATAAACTGGGTGGAATTCCCCCTCTCAGAGTTATGTAAGATGAGTTCCTCCCTACTATAAATACTTGGGATGATCCATTGAAGAGTCTTGTATTGGGAAGGGATATGGTTATCATTGTGAAGGAGAAGCTAAGAAAGGAGTTTAATATTCACTTTCTTATCTCTTTTAAAGACTAGATTGATATTTTCCTTTATCGTAGTGGGGAGATTCCAACTGTCATATTCCCCCATAGGTGCCCTTCCCAACAAGTTTGTGATAGTGATGGATCATATTGGGCCATTTGAAAAGAAAGAGACTATAACTTGTGGGAATATTAAGTGAACTTAGATATATATTTGAGTATCAATATAGCAGGCTTTATGGCCATGTTTTCTAATAGATGGATCTTCCTAGCTAGAGATGCGTTCTCAAGAATTTGGGTTATTATGTTGGTGATGGTACCACTTCTAGTGGAAGGAAATTTCCTTAATTTAGAAGTACCAGTCCTTGCATGCCTTTACTATCTTCTAGAACATATTCTATAAGGTAGAACCCCCTAAAATATCAGTGGTAATTTACTATTTTTATTTAGATGTATATGGTATCACTTAAATTTTTATGACTATTATAATGCCACCAAGTTACCTAATGCCTTATCTTATCCTAGATTGCTAAACATATCTTGGGTTTTATCCTTTTACCTAAACTCTGATGAGGTCATGAACATGTTGAATCTATATTATAGGTTTTATTTCACCCCTTATCATGCACCGTCTGGGCCAATAATTGATAGTGGAAGAATCTCCATCGATGAAAGGTCTCATATGATTTCCCTTCAAGACGAGGTTCTTGTGGCTAGGATGGATGAGCTGATCATTTGAGATCCATACACACCCTATTGTTTCGATCATCTGTTTGGATATATCCAAAGGGTCTCCCCCTTCCTTTGGTTGGTGTGTAGAGAGATAGACGCCCTGGGGTCATCCCTTAATTTTGGATGATATTGATACATGAAGATACTGATACTAAAATCATTTTCCACCTATCACTACTTCCGCCTTTATTACTCGATGTTATTCCTAGGATTAGGTCACAACTTATCCATATGTCATGCTAATCCAACTAGTCCATCATGTAGGAAATCCATTCACTTTGACAATCCCTCTGTCTGTGGAAAAAATAGAGTTGATTGATGATTTGGGAAAGACTTCAAGGAAGCTCCCTCATCTCTATGACAACCATCCTTATAGTGGGAGAGATTATGTTTAAGAAATCAGTTATTTAACATAAGAAATGGGTAATTATCCTCCTAATAGGAGGGTATACAAGGCCTCCTCTCTTATTCCCTTCCCATCCCATCCAAATACTCCTCCTCTTGGTGTACATATATCATCTTCCACAGAATCTGAGACACAACATAGACTGATCTTGCAAAATATTCATCCCTTTATCACTAAGACTCCTCTGGAATCATTTATCGAATAAGGGAAATTCCTTCATCAGTTGTTTAATGACTTGGGGGCAGATGAATTTGATCCCTATCCATTATATGAAATCATGAAGTAAATTTCTTTGAACTAGTGGTATTTGGCCTCCAATAAGAAGGACTTTCATGATTTTTCAGATAATGATCCACTTATGGAGTAGGTAATGGAGGAATCAAAGGCACTGGAGCATGGTTTTCAATTGATATCTAAATTTTAGGCCCAAATGGATTCATGGACTATGAAAATATGGAGATACGAGGAGATCATAGCTTTCCCAAAGTATGACTGTTCAACATCATCCTACTTGATGGAAACTACTCAAAAGAGAGTTGAGGAGACAAATAACTTAGTCAACACTCTCCACCCTAAGGTAGCTATAGAGGAGGTAGTCCAAGTGACACTTCAATGTTCAATTGGCGCTTCTCTTTTGGATCTCACTAACTTGGCTATCTTATTAGATTGAATCTTATTGTAATTCGATGTACCCTATTTTTTTTGTCAATATCCTTAAAGAGACTTTAAAATTCGGATATTCCTTCTATTTCATGCTTTATTAGTGAATATATTTTCTTAAATTTATATGTGTTGTCCATTTTTATTTTTCTCATGATGTGAATGAATTTCGACTGATACGATATTATGTGAATCTCCAATGATATCCATCCTTTTCATAATATCAAGTAAACCTAAATACATGACAAATGAATGTTGAAATTCTATCAGATTATTTTTGAGAAATGCTAATGAATTACCTCTAACACAAGATTATACATTAATATCTATTTTCTATCTATATTTAGATCACTTTATTTTCAAAAGGTTAAATGGGTAACATATATGTCCTAGAGAGAGTAATATTTCTTTTTCAAAAGTTGATAGGATTGGAGAGAATATCTTGATTTTTTCTAAGGCCATATGGTGGGACATACAAGTTTTTTCCATTATTTTAGGTCAAATTACTATTGTTCTATAGTTTAGGGTCTTTTGGATTGGACCTACATCGATTTAGTTTGATTTCCCTTTAACTCAATCATTATTTTACTTTACTTTATATTCTTTTAGATCAAACCTTATATTTCTTTAATTTTTGGTCTTTTAACTCAGACCTGATATTGATTCAATTTAGGGTATTTTTTTCTCAAACCTTCTATTGCTTTAGTTTAGGGTCTTTTAGCTCATAATTTATATTTCTTTAGTTTAGGGTCTTTTAGTTCAGACCTTATATTTCTTTAGTTTATGTTCTTTTAGTTCAGACCTAATATTGGTTTAGTTTAGGGTCTTTTAGATTAGACCTTATATTATTTTAGTTCAGGGTCTTTTACCACGAATGTTATGTTTCTTTAGTTTAGGTAATTTTAGAATAGACCATATATTTATTTAGTTTAGTTTATTTTAGTTCAGACTTTATATTGATTTAGTTTAGGGTATTTTAGCTTGGACCATATATTTCTTTAGTTTAGGGTCTTTCAGCTTAGAACATAAATTTATTTAGTTTAGGGTCTTTTAGATCAGACCTGATATTGATTTAGTTTTTGTTATTTCATCTCGAACCTTCTATTTATTTAGTTTAGTGTCTTTTAGCATGGATGTTATATTGATTTTGTTAAGGGTATTTTAACTCAGACCTTATATTTCTTTAGTTATGTGGATTTCATCTTGTACATGATCGATGATCATGGAATATGGTGTAGGCATACTTGGAGTGACCCAAAACACTATGGGGTGTTGAGATCTACTGTGGTGTTCCAAAGGATCACTAGGATAAAAAATCACTTTTTATATTATGATGCATTTAGTTGATGACCATAGGTGCATATGCAAGATCCATATGAATACATGCATAGTCAATCAAAGGGTTTCTTGAATATAGGTATCTTTTATAGGGGATATGGAATATTTATTAAGGTAATATCTATTTGGTGATGAAATACCATGGATTCTAGGTCTTCTAGTATTTTTGGAATATGGGTTATGTAATTCATATCCCAAAAGTTTGAGTCGTGAACATGAGATTGGGAAGACATGCCTAGAATGTACCATGACATTATGAGATGCGAGGTTCCACCATGGTGTTTCCAGGGATCACAAGGATTGAATCTCCTTTATGGAAAGTAGGGTATTCCTTTAGTGGGTGCATTAGGGCCCTTATGCATTAGTAGAATGGTCACATGAGATATGATCTTCACTCCTTTATATGGGACATCATATATTTATAAAGACTCAAACATATAAATGATGAGGTTGGGTATAGGAGTAAAGCTATCCAAGAGGGGTATCGAATCCCTAGGGTAGTTCATCTTTTGATCATGAAGCTTGATCCCTATGCCCCACAGTTTTGAATCAAGAGGTGTGGGCAATCAATTGTTTAGGAATGGAGTGTCACATTTTTTCCACGGGAAAGGGTAAAAAACAAGGTGACATAGCATCGAGGATGTCAAATATGCTGAAATAGTTTAGTACTAAAACTATTAAGTCATGGTACAAAGTAATCATATGAGGAGGATGAAATATGATAGTCATATCGAGAGTAGTTTAGATACATTGATGTTTTGAGTACTTTTTTAGTGATTTTAGGGCTCACAGGGATCAAAATGTCCTTTTTATAGAGTGATTCATTTGGTTGACGACCATAGGCACATATGAACGAGTCATAAGCATGAATGAATAGTAAAGCAAAGGGTCCCTTGAAGTTAGATATCTTTTCCAAGGTCCATGGAAGATTTACAATAATCCAAGGCACCCCAAATCATGAAGTGTGATATTTGGAAAGTGTAATATCCAAGGAGGATTCTAGTGCCCTAATTTTTTTTACCACCTTGAGAACATATTCTCAGAAAGAGGAGATATATAATATCAAAAATCTAACTTTTCCTGAACCAGCGGGTCCAGCGAGCATTGCTTGTCTTTTATTAGGGCTATAGAGTAGGCCCTATGAGATTTTATGCCTAATTTATTTATGACCTATTTTTTTATAGGCTCTAGAAATGAATATTTTAGTGAGAAAAGACTCAAATATTTCTAAGGCCACCCTTTTAATGTTTTAAAACTGACAACTTTTGTGTCTCTTTAACTATAAATATAGGTTTTTATGGTTTGGAACACTATAGGATAGAGTTTAAGTTCATAAAACTTTGACCAAAGTGAAAGTAATTCAAGTTCATGACATGTATGGACCAATATGAGGGATGATACACAAGAGCCTCTGTAGGATACCTAGGGTTAGAGGGATTCCTTTATATTTCTCTAAAGGAGATGAAAATATTGTAAATCATGGATCGATGTTCTCAGGTCCTGAGTAATGGTGTGGTAAAATCATACTAGGAGTGGTTCAGATCACATTGAGGTGTTTAGGTTCTTCCATGATGAGGTTAAGGCCCACATGTATTGGAAAGTACTTTTTTAGAGTGACTCATTTGGATAAAGAACATAGGCCCATATATATAATCCATAAGTATACATGCATAGTCTATAAAAGGGTCCCTTGAAGCTGAGTATATTTTCTAGGGGAAAAGAATAATTGTGGAAACCTGAGATACTCAGGACCTAAAGTATGATTTATGGATTGAGGTTCTTAAAAGATGGTTAAAACACCTCATACATAGGTTGATCGTGGTAAGTTTCTTGTGGTCCTTTGATAAGAGATGATAGTCTGCATAGTTTATTATTATGTAGTGGGGACATATAATCATCTGTGCAGTTTAACGTCACATGGTAAGGAGGTGTTCCGTGTAGTTTATTTTCATGTGGTTAATATATTTTATATATATTTTATTTTCACGTGTTAAGGAAATGTTTTGGGTAGTTTATTTTCATGAAATAAGGATGTTTTCTATTCAGTTTATTATCATTTGGTAAGGATGTTTTCCATGCAGTTTATCATCATGCAAAAAGAATGTTTTCCATGAGGTTTATCATCATGCAGAAAGGATGTGAGGAATAATGTGAAAATTTGTGCGAGACACAATATATGTGTAAACAGACCACACATAGATCTGATTCATACGTATTTAAATTGTTCTTTTACATTTTAGCCCCTATGAAGTTGGGGTTCATTCCTTTTGTCGGTTGTTGTAGCTAGGATGAAGATTGGAGATATGGAAATCACTACATATCCTATAATGGAAGGAATCAAGCTACACATAGTTCTTAAGAGAATTTGTAGTTTAATGTCTTGTAGTAAGGACATGGGCTCCCTGATGTGAAATGGTAATTTTTTGGCTGGCCCCATGAAAAAAATTCTGGGTGTTGCTACATATCTCATAGTTATAGGAATCAAACCACACATATTTCTTAGGAAGGCTCCCTATATAGGTATTATACATAGGAATATGGTGGGTATTTATATTTAATTATTATAACTGGACCTAGATTTGGCGATCCAAGCATCACTATGTATCCTGTAAATACAGGAATCAAGTTAGACATAGTTCTTAAAGGGAAAATATCTACGCAAGTCTAACACATACATTAAGGTGGGAATTATTTCCATTGAATAATATAATTGGGCCTAATATTAGAGATCCAAGAATCACTATGTATCCTATGATGATAGGAATAAATCCACATATATTTATTGAATTTTGGTGTGGTAAGAGAATAACACCAACAAAAGTGGTCCTCTTAGGCGAGGTACACGAGAATGTGAAATTTTACATCTTACATGGGACATAAACCATGTAGTTTAATTCCATGAAACAAGGAATCATGGTATTCCTTTTATGGTATTTCTTTCAAGACCATGATGAACTTGACATGGGCCTTCATACATTATTTTCACAGGGAATCCCTTACCAAACTTCCTAAGCTCATGTGAGCCATGCTTGGTGTGAGAAACAAGGAATGGTAAGGGTTTATCCTACCACATATGGGAAATTAAGGATTGGATAAGGGAATTTGCATCATTTGGTCGAAGGAACAAGATATAGGATTGAGGAGCACCTAAATATCTCATTGAAAATGACAATCAAGACATAGGTAGTTCTAGAAAACCCATGTATTTTAATGTCGTGTAGAAAAGACATCTGCCGTGACGTTTAGTGACTTGTGGTAATGACATGGTGGAATCATCATGAATGAGGATAGATGTTGTATCTAGATCCAAGAATGTAATTATGGCTATCACTACATATCCTTTAATGGTAGGAATCAAGCTACACATAGTTATTAAAGTTAGTGCAGTTTAACATCATGCAGTAAGGATGTCTTTTGTGGAGTTTAATATCTTGTAGTAAGGACATGGTTGTATAGTTTAGTGTCATGTAATGAAGATTTATTCATATTTTTTGATGCCATGGGGCAAGGATGAGTTAATGGGGATTATACTGATATAGATGACCTTGCCGATGAAAACTATGGAAAATATTTCTTGAGAAATATCACATTTTTGGGGGGTGTAACATGCTCTCCATCCATTTTGGACAATGAGTAAGGCCTATTGTGATAGACCTTATGTATGATGTAAGGCCCTTAACATTTTTTATAGCTTCATAGGCTTCTTTCTTGGTATAATTGGGGTTCTGAGAGCTAACACCTACTCTCCTTAGAAGAATGAATGGAGGTGAACCTTTTTATTAAAGTCCCATGCGATCTGATTCTGGTGAACCTCAATGTTGTGAAATGTATGCAACCTATTCTCATCAAGATACTCCAACTCATATAGACACTTCTATGATTTCTCATCATCTGAGAGATAACCTCAAATGGCTATTTGGAGTGAAGGTATATGGACCTCTATGGATAACACTGCCTCGGTCACAAACACTAATGAGTATGGAACTGCTTGTGTAGCAGTATGTGTAGTGGTATAGTAGGCCCATAAAGAATGAAGGATCTTTTCTGGCCATGAAATATTATCCCTGTTCACTATTTTTTGGAGTATATTTGATAGAGTCTTATTAATGTCCTCTATATATCCATTTCCAATACATGACAGTGAGATGAGTGTTTAGACTCGATATTGTAGTCTTGGTAAATTTTTTTAAACTTTATAGAATCGAAGGTTGTGTCATTTTCCATCAATATTATGTGATGGACCCTGAATCTGGTGATTATATGGGACTTTAACAGGTTTATGATGTTCTTTTTCCTGAATTCCTTGAGTAGTATTAACTCATCCAATTTGGAGAAGAAGTTGGTATCAATAAGGATATACTTCAACTACTTATTTATGGATGGGGGATATTCGCCTACAACATCCATTCCCCAAACAATAAATGACTAGGAATATTTAGCTATATATAGAAATTATGGGGGTTGATGAATGAAGTTTGTATGGATCTGGAATGAATAAAATTTCTTGTTGAATCCCACAATCATATATCATAGTTTTCCAGTAATATCCCATCATCCTAATTTGGAGGAATAGCCTGGTCCCAGATTGATGGGCACCATAGGATCTTGCATGGACTTCTTCCATGACAGGGATAATCTCTACTTCAGCTATGAATATGAGGAGGATACCTTCAAATCCACACATGTAGGGGACTTTCCGCTCATTTGGACCACTATGAAGGGTGATGTTTTCTGCATGACACTGAATCTATTCACTTCTATCTCTATCTATCAAAAGAGTCCCATTTTAGAGATAACCGATTGTGGGATCCATCCATATAGGGGTGGATACTGGTTCATCATGCTATGGGGAAATGTTTAGCTGATTGATTTCATCCATGTCATATATGATGATCAATAATACCATTATTTTATGTTTGATATGGAATGTTTCTTCCTCCTTATCAGGGTCATCTAGAACTATAGATGCATTAGACAACACATTTGTATGTGAATTCTATGATTGGGGAACATCATGAAATGTTGTCCCAAAAGGGAACTCTTCCATTAGTCCAATGACATATCAAGTGAGATGGGCCAGTTCTTCCTTTTTGATGGAATATTCTCCATTGACCTACTTTATCACTAGTTCGGAATCCCCTTTGGTATTAAGGTAGGCTATGTATAGTTTTAAGGCTTGTTCCAAACCAGAAATGATGGATTAGTATACGACACTATTGTTCTTGCAGCCTTAGAACATTGATAAAGAGTATGAAAAAACTGTTTTGTCTATAGAGTAAAATACAATCCCTAATACAACCCGATTGAGCCTTAGTTTCTCCATCCTTTTGTCAACATGACTCCAGGAGGTGCCCTCAAAATACATCTCCCATGTGTGGGGAGTGTCCTGGGCTTAAAATACCTCCTCATCTTGAAGCTAAATGACCACTAGTTTATTTTTCGAGGGAGGATTTACTATAATGAATATAGATAGGGATTTCCCTTTCACTGATTTATATGATACGAACTGAATGTCGTATTATTGTAGAATGACTACTCATCAGGCCAAGTTCCCAATCAACATTGGATGACCGGGGATGTACTTGAGTGGATTGAAATGAGCGACAAGATGGAATTCGTGGTGTTATAAGTAATTCCTTAGCCTTTTCATTGTGAAGATGAGTTCAAGGAAGTTCTTCTTGACATAAGAGTATCATGTCTCAGTACCTAGCATTGTTTGGATATGCTAGCAAAGACTATTCTCACTCCCTGCATCATTTTTCTATGCAAGGAGGGAACTCAATGTGTATTCCAAGGAAGACACATATAGGATGAGTGTCCTCCCTTCCACCGAAAGCATTAGGACTGGTGGGTGTATTAGATACTACTTGATACATTTGAAGGATTATTATCAATCATCATCCCCTCGATAGGTGATTCACTTGTTCATTAGTTTGGTGAAGTGGAGAGATATACCTACTAGGTTGGTAATGAAACACCTAATGCAGGTGAGGTTCCCTTGGACCCCCCTCAATTCTTTGAGATTTATGGGGGGTGACATTTCTATAATTGAACTAGTATTCTCTAGGTTGACCTCGATGTCATTGTGGCATACCAAAAAGACAAATAAATTATATGATGTTACCCTAAAGGCACATTTCAGCATTATTCATCTTCAGACTATGCTATAACATCTTATCAAAGACTTTTTTAGGAGATTCATGAAGTGATCACCTAATTATTGTGATTTGAAAACTAGGTTGTCAACATAATATTCAACAATATTTCCTAATAATTAATTAAATATATTAATCATGGAAAATTGATATGTGGTTCCCACTTTATTCAAGCCCAAGGTAATGACATAATAATTGAGGATCCCTTGAGGAACTCTGAAGGTAGTGGATTCTTCATCTCTAGGCACCATATTTATCATATTGTACCCTAATTACCCATCTATTAAGGAAATATAATGGAATCCAATAGTCGCATTGATAAATAGTTATGTTATTAGTAATGGGAAGTTTTCCATTCAGAAATATTGATTAAGGTCTCTATAATCAATGCATACCCTAATATTCCCATTATTTTTATTAATAGGGATGATGTTGGCAAGACATATTTGATATTGTACTTCTCAGAAAAAGTTGGATTTGATCAACTTGTTGACCTATTAATATACATTGGTGGCATGGGAGGGGTTCATCCAACTAGCTAACTTCTTAAATCCTTGATGCTCACCAGGTAGTCTGAGATAGTGCATAGCCACATTTGGATTAAATTTAGGATTTTTGTAGTTAAAAGTGAAAATATATCGATGATGCTTCAATAATGCAATATACATCTCCTACTCTTTGAGGAGAATGGTTAAACTAATCATAGTAGGACATATATATTCTTCCATTAATATATTTATATGAAGAATCTCATTGATGGTGGTGGAGATTCCTTCCTCGAATTTGGGGGGGGGGGTTCCTGAGGTCATCCCCAACTTCCCCCAATTCTATGTTTATGGAGAAATTTTCAAATGATGATGTAAATATGGGAGATTATCCATCCCTATCAAGGTGAGGGAGGCCATGAGAAGAGAAATTTTCATCCCATAATACTTGAGTCATTACATAGAGTTTCTAGAGCTGATTATATTTTGTATTGTCCTTGGGGCCAGCAGGGGCTTGGACATCTAGGGTAAGTTCTATCACCTATACTAGATTTATAGATATCACACAGTCATTTTTTAGCATACTCTAGTGATTTGCAGGGGATTTACCCAAGACATTGGGGGATGCAATATATATATCATCATTATCCATTATTTGTTTTCCTCCCCTTTATAGAAATATGATTCAACATATGTGGCTCCGCAAGTCTCCAAGGGAGTATTGTCACCATGCAGTCTGTCGATTTTTCTATTGGTGGGGTACTTTTGGAAATGATGTAATGTTGAAGGCACCACTAAGTGGCTATGGATTCAGGGCCTTCCAATAAGGAAATTTTATGTGGTGTCTTGTTGGATAACCATAAAATCATCATCAAATGTGATGTCCCCAAACTGAGCTTTGTGTTTGATCTTCCCTAGAGGCCTTTTACCAAACTTATCATATCCTTGAATGGTAAAATTTATGGGAGATAATCCCCCTTCACCATATCCAAAATATTATAGGTTTCAAAATGGGATGAGATTGATCCCAAAACCATTATCAATTAGATCCTTTTGGACTTATATGTTATCAAGTTTTCCCAAAACATATATGGTCTTGATGTGACCTTGAATTCCCTCTTCCTAATCCAGGTCGGTAAACAAGATGGAAACATGGAATTCCACTAACATGGACTCCATTTAATACATATTGATTGTAGAAACTTCTTTCTAAAATTCTTGTGGGCTCTGGAGGGCATCAATAAGTGAATCCCTATTTTTTTTGAAAGAAAGAACACACCAATGATTGAGAGATTGGTTGGAACAATAGCCAACTATTTCAGATTTTTCATAATTTTATGCCAAAGGTCGGTGCTTCTTGAAATGGGGTTGCTCATGCGAATAAATCTTGGAACCTAAGGAATTTGATGTGGAATATATTGTTACCTGTGTAGAAGTTTATGGAATATCATCTTCCAGTGTTGTAGGTCACAACGACATTCCCTATTGCCTAGGTTGATCAGATAATTGAATCCCCGCTAGGTGGTTATGTAAGAAAATTAGGTGAAAATGACTTCCTGATGGCTATGGGGAACCTCCCTTCCTCTTTTGGGATTTCTGGAGCACTTTTTCATGAGTCTGAGCTACATATATGTTCTCAATGGGGACATGACCAGAATATTAGGCCTAACCACGCCCGCGTTGTCCCATATATCCTTGGTTTTTATGCATGTAGCCTCTCGTTTCCAGATTATATTTGGGAAAATAATATTTGGGGGAATATTTATCATTATAGAAGGGTTGTACCAGGTGTATCATGTCTAAATAACCAAACAAGATCTCTTTATCCAAAGATGATTCCATTTGGCAGGGTGGTACCTGTGCTGCCCATGTGGTAGGGAAGAAATCTGCAAGAGATAGAGTTTACGTCAGAGAAGAATATGACTCCTCACCTTCTATTTCTTCCTACTTATAGTGGTCACTTCCACATTTGATATACATATTTGATGTTTCCTCCTTGGGTGGTGGAGCTATTATGGTTCTGCATAGCTATTCTCTCTAGGTCACATGAGCTTGATCAACTGTTTTTAGAGTCATCCAGCTGTTGAAATTCCACTATACATGGATGGAACTTTCTACCAATAACCTCCATCATCTGACTAAGAAACAGTTATTAAATCCACATGTTATGAGGAGCTATCTAACACCACATGAATAGAATTGATCATTCCTTTCAGGAATTCTTCAAAGATGAATCAATTATGGATATTATGACCGAACCTTCCATGGAAAGGGAATTAATCTAGATTGTTGGTGAGGTTGATCTTATCAGGATTCTTGGGCTATGGTAGTGTGAGTAGGTTGTTATCCATGGATTCTAATAAATAACCAAGTACTTATTCATTTATAATGAATAATTCTTTATCCATACTTTTCCTAAAATCCCAGGAGATATTGATTTCTCTATGCTTTTATATGAGGGAGATTCTATGGTTGTTTCCACTTGATAGGAGGCGCTGGGAAGTTCAGGACCTTCCTAGGTGCTTTGACGGGAACTGTTGTGGGATTGAGAGTAACAACCATAGATTATTCTTTTCCTGTAATTTTTCCCTATGTTGTGGACATGAGTTGATTTTTGGATCGGTTCCACTGAATGGAATCCTCAAGATGTTGTTCCATTTCTGTGAACTTGTGAAACCCACCTAGATACTTCATCAGGATCAGGGGTGTTTGAAACTCATCTTAGAGATTTTCAGCATAGAGTTGAAAAGCATGGAGCTGAATTGATAAAGTAACTAATGAAGATGTTCTTCCCATAATGTAATGGATCATGATGTAAGGCTATTATATAATAAAAAATTTATTCCTATTAGAGTCTGTACACAACCCCCAATCTTTTTTGCCTCCTATTGATCTCGAGGGCCCATCATCGACCCACATTGGGATACAAAGTGTATGATATGCTATTCAGGGTCTTCTGTAATATCAAAATAAGAGAAGGTAGGATTTTCAAAATTTGGTGGAGGAAAAGTTTTGTCCACCCATTCTGGATAGGGATTTCAGTTAGGTTTCAAAGGTGAACATCTCCCTTTCATGGCATCCATTCAAGTATTCAGGGACTCAATGATGTTAAGAAGCTCTAGGGGAATTGCTGTCTGATCCACCTCACATCTACATGGAGCAAGTGGGGGTCAATGAGGTGGAATTTCTTTCATCTCCCACTAATTCTTGATTCTTCCTAAGACAGGATAATTACCCCAGTGAGGGAGAGGTTGTTTCCTCAATGTAAGGAAGTCATAATAATTTTCAACTTCATTATTTATATAGATTCGATTCATGGATTCAGATTTAGTTTAATGATCATATACTAGTCTTTATAAAATATTTTTCATAGGAGGAAGAATATTCCCCTTTTATTAAAGATGATACCCAGTGGGAATATTTCCCTTGAGTGATCCTCATTGATTTTTCTGAGAGTTTTTATCTCACTCTAATATTTTCGAAACAATTACTACATGGATAGAACCCCAAATCTTCTAGATGGTGATCAGGATTTATCCACCACTTTCCATTTTTATTTGGAAATGTTCTTCTAGATATGTGGAAACTCATTATTTGGAGGAGCCATATTTTAGACCCTTCTCTAGTTCTGGGTACATGGATCCCTAGTTGGTGCATCCAAATCACCCTCCTCTTAGGGTAAAATTTCCATGTTGCGGCCCTATGAATTTTTTTCTTGATTAATATGTATCATATTGAAAGTGATGAAATTAATAGAGGCATATTAGAAAATGTTAGATGTTCCATTACTTTCAATACAATAGGATAACTCTGCACATCTTTCATCAGGGTTTTTATTCAAACCCCAAGCTATATTGGACCATTTTAGCTTGTTACCTCAGCACGGTCTGATCACCTTTACCATACACTCATCCCATCTTGGTCTATTAATAGTGAAATTGAGTGAGTTTCTAGTGGTGATTGCCAAAAAGACCCCGACCAACAGAGGTTTGTCATGCGGTGTGAGGAATAGGTGGGACACCAAATGTTGATTTTTCCTCCCATCCTGGAGAATAATGATTCCTTCTATGGTGATGATAATGATGAAAATTCCCACATACCTATGGGGTGGGGGTTATTCAGGGTCCCAATTATAATTGATTAGTCCTGCTACTGAGGATTGAATGATTCATATTGGGGATTTGATGATTCCTAGGGTTCTCATGATTCCCCCAGCCCAACAAGGTGGGGTTGATCTAGAATCACCATTGATTTCCCTAGGACCCTCTTGGGGGATGATAAACTTGGTGATGGTTATTGAGATATAAATTCCCCCAGCCCAATGGGCTGTGGTTTGCTTGCAGCTCTTGCTGATGTGTCCTGAATCCTCTAAAAAATTGATGATCAAAGAGGTGGAGGAGATGGAAGATATTCCCCTAGCCAAGTGATATGGGTTCACTCCTAGATGGATGATATAGAATACGCTACTATGTCTTTTTTGATGTGGTGCAGCTATGATCGTGTGAGATCTAGGTGAAATGGAATCCCATGATGGAAGTAATTATTTATAGGAAGTTGTTAAGTTGATTGAAACTTTGATCTACAGGTCTAAAATGAATTCATATTTATTTTAGGTTCCTAGTTTTAAGTCCTTTTAGATATCCTCTCCCTCTTTTCTTGATGTATGGACATATTTGAAGTGGGGACATTCCATTGTAGTGACCAACTTTCCAGAGTGTTTTCTAGTCCCCTGATTTTATTAAAGGATATGACATTGCAGGACACCATATCTAAGGGGTTCTATTGTTACAGGGGTTTAGAAAAGTGTATCAATCCATACTTTCCCCATCCTCGCATATAGATGCATGACATGGATTTTGATATTATCCACTGAAGATTTGTGTTGCAGTGTCAGAAAGTGTGTTACAGATTTTTGCTATGATTTTCTAGTTTTGGATCATGGTCCATAGAGACAACATCCATATCTAGCTAAAAATAGAGTATCTTGATGGTCTGAATGTGGTGATCATATCCTGTATAAGGGATGTTTATATATTTCAGTCACTGATTATTCACCCATATATTTTGGCATAGATAAGGCATTCACTCCTTTTCTATCTCATCTGAGATCTCAAATTCAAAACTGGTGATGGTATAGAACATGATGAAGATTTTGTTTCCAGATAACTCTTTCCATATTTCAATGTTTTCCTCCTATTAATTAGACTTACACACTTCCATCTGGTCAGAACATAGAATATACTTTTGAGGGTATCCTACTAACTTGAGTGGAGTGATTCTTGAAGTTGATGGGGTAACTATTTGTAGTTGAACTCGATGTTTAAATCACTTATCTATATGAAGGAATAATATCCTTTTACACATCCTTATATGAATATGTATGATCTTAGAAAACCTCTATATATAAAGGTGTTAGGTAAAATGGAGGATTTCTTTGTCTGTGGGAGATATCTCTGTAGGGAGGTTTATCAATGTGGATTTCAAGAGTAGAGTCCCTACGATCCATGTCCACACTACCACAAGGAGGAGTTTCATGGTAATGATGATATTATACTTCAGTGTAAGAGTAAACTCACCCTTATGGTGTTGATAACGTGTCTCGAACAACTTAAAGGATGATGGTATTGAGAATATTAGAAATATGAGTCATTTATTTCATCGTGGTCGAAATATGCAGACATACCTTTTGGATTTGTGAAGGGATATGTTCCAGATGTATGAAGGTTGCTGAAACATTCTTATAACCATATGGTGTTGTAGGAATATGATACCTCAACTAATAAGCTCTTGGAATATGTCGATAAGCTATCTCATTATTTATAGAAATAGGATCTTGTCCCAAGGAATGTCCCATTATCATTAGGTGATCCTCGACCATCATAGGAGTATGATTGAGATCCCAAGCCTTTGGAATATGCCGCTTGTATTTATTGGAAGGAGTATAATCCTTCCCTGAGGCATGTGCTGCTCTCACTTAGTGAGCTCTAGTTGGAGTAAGAATATGAGCCTAGACCATATATGAATTCCCAAACAGAATATACCGAAGGCCCTCCCGAATGAAATAAGGGATATGATAATCCTCTTTTATTTCCTTGGAATGATGCTGGTGTAGTCTTTCATTGGTGGAAGTAGAAATATTAACCTTGCTTTTATGATATGTTGGAATATTCTAGGATGATTCGCTAATATAAATATGATCCTGTCCTGAGGCTTGTTACATTCTCACATGGCCAGACTCAGCCAAAACGAGGATATATGTACAGTCCTGGGCCTTTGTATTATATTTTTGGACTTCTTTGACAATAATATGAATTATTACCAAGGCATGTGCCCCTCTCGCTTGGTGAGCCCTAGCCAAAATAGGGATATGAACCTGATTCTGGGACTTTAGAATATGTCACCAGAATTCTTCAACAGGCATGTACCCCTATCCTAAGGCATGTTCCGCTCTCACCTGGTGATCCCTAAATGGAATGAGACTATGATCTCCTTCCTATGCATCATCCTTTATTAGATTATGCTAAAAATCCACCTGGATGGGAGAAAGAATGTGCACATGCTCTTGTGAAACCACTTGTTCACGATGAAATGAGTGTTGAGCAATCCTGGATATAGGGATAGAAATATGTGCCTATCCCTTTATCTACAATAGTGATGGAATAATATGGTAGAGTTATTTAGCTTTGCTAAAATATATTGGAATTTTACAAAAAAATTTATTGGGATATAAGCCTATACATTTTCCATATACACTATGTACTAGAAGGAATCATTGATTGAATTAGGGATATGGGCCCACTTTTTTCCTCCATGCACCACTAGAATATGTCGATGGACTTCATTCATGGGTGTATGGATATGATCCTCCCCCATTCCTACTATAAGAATATGCTCATAGACTTGTTCTCAGCGAGCTAGGATATGGGCCTACTTATTGGTCACTGCCTGGATATTCCACCAAACATCACCGATAGGAGTAGGAATATGGCACCTCTTCATGATACATTGTTCCATCCTCATCTGATGAGTCTTCCTTATCACTCGTGAATAGGATTAAGAGGCAAAAAGTGTCGGGTGGTACCCTTAGCAGGTGACGGGTGGGTACTGGTGGGATGATGCTGGAGATAATGGTTGATAGAAGCCCTCCTGGGAGGCCCATGAACCATATGGGAGCCGTATTTGGATTCGTGTTCCACCTTTATTAGATATTGAAGGTGGCCGTTTTGACACTCTAGGGATAAGCTCCCGAAGCAGTTTTCCATTGCATCGAGGGCCACAGTCTTAAATTAAAATTTCCCTAAGCGATGTGGACACACCAATTTTTATTATTGGAGAACCTCATGGGTAGCTTCCATGGTAGGGATTTAATCATGTAGACGATACTCTCAGAATATCATGTTTTCTACCAGACATTAGATCTATTGAGTAGGTGAGATCGTTTTTCAACCTGTAGTGTTTTTAATTTTAGTTGATTTACTAGAGTGAATATTGGATGATTAATACATTATATTAGATTGGTATGATGTTGATGAGAGTAGTATCTATAGTCACACAGACAACAACGAACAATGTCACTTATTAGTGTAATATAATAAGAATGATGTGTTCAATCAAATATTCATATTTAACACAATTTTTCTATTATTTTTGATCAAACCATTCTACTTGCGTGGAATTCTCAACACAAGGAAGGAATTATTTTATTGGAAACCCGATTAAAGGGGATCAACTGTAAGATCATTATGGTATTGCTACTTTGTTTTCAAAATAATGTGTCCTAACACATGATTATAACCAAATAAATTTTTTATTTGAGAGATTGAAATCAGCTTCACTATTTTTGGTTTTTTTATAGTGGGGAAAAATGTCCTGATGAATTATAACCCAACCATTTTTTTTATTTGAGGGTTTCACATCTGGTTCACCATTTTTGATTTCACGGGGAAGAGGTGACTGCAGTGTGTGTTTGGCTTGGTCTGATCATTGATTATAGGGGGTTCATTTCTTACAAAATCATTTAGATTGAGTTACTATTAATAATATTAATGTAAATTACCAACAATACCCTCAACCATAATTGGGTATAGAGTTACTTTCCAAATACTAGTGGTAACTTGAGAATTCAGACCCAAGGATGCTTAAGGACTCGCATTGGTCAAGAGGATGGGAGGTTAGAATCATTAATCCATATTTAGGGGAATTATTGAATACTATAAGACTCTATTATAGATTTAAGATATGTTTTTGAATCTATTACTAATCATGATAAGGGAGTGGCTTCCCTACGACCATGTGATCTATGCTCGGTGTGGAAAATAAGGGATAACAAGTAATTAATCGAACTGCATGCAGATGCAAGGATTATGTGATGGTACTATCCTTGGGATGGTTAATATATAGCTTAGTCCTTGGAGAGGAATAATACGTATCCTTATTATGGATGGAATTAGAAACATGATAGTTCAGCTGATTTCTCAGTCCACTAAGGTACAAGGTAGAACGATCATCCCATGGGAATGATTGGATCCCCGATGGTTGAAATATCAGAGAAATGACATGGATTACACCCAGGTAGATTCCCGTTTGATCTTGGGATTAGACCTTATGAAGGTTTCTTATGTATCCTTGTTACAGTAGGAATTATAGTCCTCATAGTTCAATGGTATTATGGATTATATAGTTACATTTACCTTGTCTATTCATAAGTTTATGATGAAAATGACATGATCATCGTAACTCCCTAATCCCACATAACCTATGCTTGGTGTGAGAAAGAAGGGATGGAAAATAATCATTCTCATTACTTATGGGTGTGGGAATTATGTATTAAAACAACCCTTGGGGTGTTCTAATGTGGTGGTTGGGCCTTAGGAAGGTGTCCTATGTATCCTAGTTATAGTAGGAATCAGATTCATCATAGTTCAGTTGGATGGGGATTACACACTGAGGAATACCTTCTGATTAGGGATTACACCTTGAGTATGAACTAGGTGATTACATCCTGGTATTCCCATGTGACCTGGCCTGATTGCTTGCATGGAACATACTTATTATCTACCTGACATGCCTTGGATGTTTGCTTGATATGTCAGAGAATGAATTCCTGACATTTCAAAATAAAATCACATGATAAAGTTGAATCTTCCAATAGAAATTTCATATCTTTTATGGAATGTTCGAAGGTTTTCATGTGATCAAGGATGAATTGTTTAGAGTACATCACAAGACCTAGATGGATTCCTTTAGAAGGCATCACATGACCTCGACTAACATGTCTAGAGGGTTTCACATGATCCAGCTAGCTTTTCCTGGTGCCATCGCGAAATCTAGATTAAACATATAGAGGAAGTCATGAGAGTTAGTGGGAATTATCTTGGAGGATGATGTATATATTTTCTAACATGTCTAGAGGACATCACGAGACCTGGACATCATGATCAGAAGGCATCGTGAGATCCATTTGACATGCTTGGGTTCCACCATGAGACTTATATGACATACACTAGTGCCACCATATGAGTTGGGATACATGTATAAATGACACCATGAGGTCTAGATGATTATCCTGGAGGGCTTCATGATACTCATGTGTGGTGCCCATGGGGTGAGATATGACTTGATTTGAAACATCTAGAGGACTTCTCATGATCCAAATAGTATAACAACGATGTTTTGTGAGATCTGGATGACACATCCTATTGCTATCACATGTCTTGTAAGGTTCACATGAAGCTCATAAGGATCAACATATATGTCTTGTGCATAAGTCTCAAAAAAATTTAGTCTCTTTTCCAATATTTATATTGAGAATGCCTTAGGTTTGTTCAGTGTTAGATTTTTTTAAGTATCATGTGATCTAAAAGGTGTGTAGGATATCCTTCACATGTTATTTAGAGGTCCCTTTCATGATATATGATGATCACATGAATTTTTTATACATTCCTCATGACTTCACTAGTTTTTCTAGGATTATACCTGATGGGAATATTTTCTTATCACAAGATTATCTACTCTGAGAAATCTTCTCTAGCATTCGTGTGTCTAAATGAAAAAATGTTATTGCATCCAAGAGTCTGACCATGCATGATCGTTAATTTTTCATACTAGGGTGGGGGGTTTATAAGCCTATCCACCCTGGTTTTTCATCTCTTTTTACATCATATCTTGTGCAAATCCAGGCTAGATTTGGTGAAGGCCTTCAGTGTCACACGTCTTGGCGATGGTTATCAAATGATCCACCAAACGCTAGAGAAGAACTTTATATTAGTGAGAGATTATGATTTAATTAATGTTTATAGATGCATTCAAGGGCTCATAAATAAAGAGCATATTACAAAAATGGATTAAGGGAAAATAAAGAGAAATAATGAATATTTCAAAAGAAAATATAAGAGATGTAAATACACTATTATTTGTTATAAATGAAACATATTTGTTATTTTATGCTGGTTTCATCAATTTTATAGTTACTAAACTAATATTAGATGATATTAAACTAAATAAAAATTGTTTTAATATATATTTTAATGTGATTTTATTGAGTTTTTTATATTCATTACATGTTTAGTGCTTGTTTTTAGAGGAGTGCTTTTGAATTTCACATTTCAAATTAAAATTTTATATTTTCATGGGATCATTCATTTACCTATTATTATAGATAATATTTAAATTATTTAACATGTAATTTAAAATTGTTTTGAATTAGTATTTATTATTTTGAATAATAGATGCAAGTTGTGTGTGTATTATGCAATGACAATTTCACCATCTTTATGATAATTCAGTTTTTTATTATTATAAACGTTTTCTTGAGTTTTTATTCCAAATAACTTTGTATTTAAAGGACTTGTGGATTATTCAAACATATATTACTATTGACGATAAAAATAGATGATATCATTTATTCAAACTATTACATCACTCAAGTGATCTAGCACTCAACTGTTTAAATCAATTGTGATGAACTCTCAATGAAGGAACAAATATTCTTCAATTTTATTCACATTCAAGATATGCACTATGATTTTTATTATAACTATTGGAATTTATCACTTGAATCCATTCAAATATAATGCATTAACTAGTTTATCTACATTATACATTCTACAACACACTGATGGTATTATAATTGTTGTATTTATTTATTATAGGCTGGGTAGAGTTGTATGAACTTATATCTTTCACAAAAAAGTTCATAACACCTATAAAAAGTAGTATGAGGTTATTATACCTTACAAAAATTTAGTTCCCTAGTTATGATTACCTGACCAAATGGTAGTATACTTAGGTTGAAGTTTCTCCTTGTAAAAAGCCTAGGCTTCTATCTGCTCCCACAAAAGTGTGTGTATAGGTTTGATGATGCTCCTAAAAAATTTCTAAGTTGGAATTAATTTTGCGTAAAAGTTCTAGGTTTATATTTATCATGTGTAAAAGTCTCTCTCTCTCTCTCACTTTTATAGTGGGTCCCATACTCCATCGATTGGGGTGTTAAGAGTATAGTAGGATGGTTTAAATCTGATCTACTATAAAAAGTAATTGTTTTATTCTCTTTAATTTTATTCATACATTATTCACATATAAAATATTCTTATTATTATAAGAAATAATTTTTTAATAATTTTAAACCACAAGATTATGAAATTAATATTTAATAACAATGATAATTTTAATAAGGGACTATTCACCCCCTCTAGTCCTTATACCATCATTATATCCAAAATAATAGGTTTCCCCCAATTTTTTTACAAATTTATCTTTTCTTTATTATTTTATATGTTTAATAACCAAGATAATTAAAATAATACCATTAATGATGTGGAAGTGCATAATATTTATAAATAATTGATTTTAAAACCTCAAAATATAATATAGGTTTTGGAAGATTAATTATGGTTTTATAAAATTAATGAAATAATTTCAAAATAGATTATTTTAAAGGGGAAATAATTATTTGTTCATGTATACCTTTTATGGAATATATAATATCACTTTTAAGTCATTATGATGTCATAATATATATAATATATTTATACCCTATTGATTTTTTACCTGAAAATTCTGTTGTCCCAGAAAATTATGAAAAGAATCACTGTTGGAAAATTTAAATGTGATAATTTCTAAAATAATATTTTTTATCAAAATAATTATTTAAATATGAGAATTCACACTTTTAAATCAAAATTCCCATTTATTGAAAAATATATGTTTTTTTGACAATAACCATTTTTGGACCCTTATAACAATTATGTTTGACTTCATAAAATTATATTACCATTTATATTTAATTAATATAATAATATTTTATTAAAATATCAGTTATTTTAATAATTATTAAATTCATCAAAAAGTGTTTCTTGATTAAAACTTTACATTTCCCTAAAAAATTCATTTTGTGTTTCATCGTATCAGAATCTAATTTTTATAAAACTCATTATTTTATCATTTAAAATGAAATATTAAAAAAGGATAAATATAATCACTATTTAATTGAAATAAAATTTAAAAATTCTTACTTTTAGGGTCTATATAAACAACCCTTTATTAAACTAGTGAATTCCTTAAGGTTGAGGTGTGTGATGGCGATATTTTCTTGGGGTGTTTTTACATATATGGTTTGGGTCATGATATTTATAAGCTTGAACTCCTCCCTTGAATGGTTTCATTAATGATTTATTTGTTGAATCTCATCTTGGGATTGATCATAGAAAAATCATAGTGATGATATCTTCCTTGGAAGCTCTGATAAATGGTCTTCATAGGGTATGATCCCACTAACTGACGCCATCACTTCCTATGTATGAGTTAACTAGACTTAATTAGAACCCTTTTTATGTATTAATAATAAGATCACTTTTAAATTCATATATTATCAAAAATTATGATGATTAATGATCTTGTAAATCTAATAAAATATAAAATTAAAAAATAACCTATAAAGTGTATGTGTTTTATATAACTTCATTACTTGATAATGCATTTGTTAATTAAAAAAGATGAAATTTCATTTATAAAAGTTTGGATCAATAAAGTGAGGGATGAACATTCTTCACACCTTTTATTCTTCCCTTATTTTATACTATAAAACCTTGTATAAACTCTTAAGTTTTATAGAGAATGAAAGAATCAATTTTCTTAGAGAAATAATCCTAAAATTAACCAACTATATGTTTACATAATCCATTCTTGGTTTATAAAACAAGAGTTTTTAAATCATACATTAAAGCTATCCGTTATGTTTTTCAAGTAAAATTTTAAAAAACTTATTTCTGGTAAAAATTTATCTTATTTTCATCCAACTTAGTTTCCTAAATCCATCTTAAGAAACATATAAAAAATAATAAAGCATAACAATTATTAGATTTTCTCCCCCTTTGCAATATAATCCAAAAATTTTCTTCAAAAAAATTTTCCCTTTAACATTTGTACATTGGTTTTTTATTATGAAATTGGGACTATATAAAAAATATGTTGAGGATGGAACCATATTTCAATATTATAGATATTTAGTATTTGGTGTTGGAACACCTTGGTTGACTGGAATAAATTTCTATAACACCTTATAAATATTTTAGAAGAAATTTTTTTTATCTTTCTACTTTAGGACTCCCTCTGAACATCGTTACCTTTAATACCCTTTCACACTATAATCTAGCTGAAACAACCAAAGGAATAAGATGGAAATTTACTAGATTTCTTAGAAAGTGAAATGGGGAAGAGAAAGTTTAACCAACCAAAAAACTCTCTTTTATTTATATTTATTCATGAATTTATCCTTGGTTTTCCAAACATTGATCTTTATAGGATGCATGGATTTATTCTACTCATTTTTTCCTTTCAACATTTTGTGGTGGAGTCTTATTAACTTCTATTGAAAAGGAACATGCATTTTTTTTATTTTCATTTGCTTTCAACCTCATTTATTCTACTAACTATTTTTGACATACAACCATGGAAACCATTAGAATATGTTCAAATTTCTTCTTGTGATCAAATTTATATTAAACACCACTTTTTACTTACAATGTTTATCCATTATTATTTAAAAACTTCACATATATTTTTATTATTTTCATGAAATTTTTAGGATTGTGTCTAACCAATTTACATCTTCCACAATTTTTTTTATTCTAATATTTTACTATTCATACGTAACTTTTAATGAACATCAACTTATTCATCAGAGGTATCTACCACCATTCCAATACACTTCTTCCTTTATTGAATTAATTGAATTTTCCTTTTGAGATTTCTTCTACTTTCTTGAACATTCATGGAATGATTAAAATTTTCCATGAAGTGAAATTTTCTTCCACAAATTTAGAATATTTTCTTAGGTTTGATATCTTCTAAAACATTCTTCTTGGGTATAATATTTTTCTTTACTTCATTTTTCACTCACTTAAAGCTAGAACTACTATGTTTTTTACATTTTATTTCATATTTTATGGCCTATTTATATTATTATAACCTATTTTTTGATTGATAGAAGTAAACCAACACTTTTATTCATCTTGGATATTCCTTCCACAACTCGCACCAAAATATTTAGGATATCCAAATCTATTGGATGTTTATAGATCTTTATTCTTTTGGGAAGGTTGGGTAAAATTAGTTAAGTTTTATTTTCCTTTAAATTCACCCCCACTCAATATTGTAATTATTTGTTCTTAATTTCATATAATATATTACCAATAATTGACAGCCACATGTCTAAATTTTTTGCAGCACCAACAGTAACCAATGAACCGAGGATTCTTTCATTGTATTGTTTTTTTGGCTGGTTGAAACTTTTCTCTTTGGGAAATCTATGGGTGAAATTCTTCCATTATATTTTATTATTTCTACATACTTATAATAGGTGGGTTTCTCAACTCTCTTCACACAATTTTTTCTAGAATTGTATCTTGTACTAAGATTACTAGAGTTAGTTCAAATAGATTCACCAGAATACAGTGTTACTATTTTATCTATATTATCATAAGGTGATGCTTAAAATGATTTCACATTATTCTTTCCATTATATAAAATATTTCTTGAAGAAATAATTTCCATATTTACTATGGAATAGATCCTTATCTTAATATTATATGAAGATTTAACTTGAGTATATTCCATGTTTGTCAATCTCACCTCTTTCTCAAGACACTTTATATTTAAAGTGCTCTTTTGATTTTCAAGACTTCTCAATTTATCTTCACATACAAATTTCAACTTTTGTATCCTTTCTACATGCCCCGCACACCTATTTTAAGGAAATATGAAGTTACTTTACTTAATTTCCTTAATTTCAAGATGATATTTTTTCTAAACGTTTTTGTTAACAAAATTTCTTCACACAAAATTCTCATAAAATATTATTCTATAAGGGTGAAATTTTCTTTATAGAAAGATTTCATTTGTTTGTTAAGATTTTTGAGTTTGGTGAACGTGTCACACATGTGTTTATTCTGAAAATATTCGTCATGAATTTTACTCTCCTCCTATATTGATTATTCAATCTCTTAAAAAATTCTAGTTTTATCAACTAATTGAGTGTTCTTGACTTGAAGAGTATATTTAAACACATGGAAACATTTATTAAGAACTTTCTTAAAAATTAAATTCTCACAAAAACTTCTATAAAATATTTCCCCAGAAATTTTGTATTTGTCTTGAGAACATAACAAAATTTGTTCCTTGCATTCAATAATTTTAGTAAGAGATTTACCTTCTCAGATATTCTTTCCCAATTCTTTCTCTATGTCATCAAGTTATGATTTTAGTTATGATGTCTCCTCCTATTGTTCCATAATATGTGAAAGTTTATATGTAATAACTTCATTAGGGACTTTTTCCATGTAATCTTTGATTTCAAAATTAAAATTTTCAATAGTTACTACAAAATCTTATTCTTCACAGCTCAACTAAAATTCTATTATAGGATTAATATTTTTAGATTCACATGATTTATTACTACACACTTTAACTTTAGGTAGTGGTGGATCCTGCTTATATTTATTTTGAGAGGATGACTTTTTTTATCATCTTTATTATTCTGGTCTCTCAAATTTCTAGTCTAAACCTCCATGTTTCTATAACCAAGAATAACTTATGAATTATTTAGCTTAGGTTTAACTTTATTAAATTATATAGAAATTTTTTCTTAAACTTTCATAAAGATACAATTCATATAAAATAGTTAAACATAACTGGGAATAAAAAAATATAGATCTAAATAGAGGAAACCTTTATTGTGATACTAATTGAGATTCTTATATGGATCATGCATCCATCCCGAGGGGGGGGGGGGGGGGTGCATGAATTAGTGGCGACCAACTTTCACCAATTATATTCCAGTTAAAATATATTAAACCAATGTTATTGGTTAATATGTATAGATATTTAAAAAAATATTCACAAATACTTTACCTTCATGGTATTTAGATGATATAAGGAAAAAATAAAAAAGAATGGTTATAAGGTTCAACCTTAGTGTGATAACTTATATCCTTTCCATGGTGACTCCCTTTGGTCTATAAATTCCTTTAATAATAATATTTTCATAAATTACAAGTGAGGGGTATTTATACTACATCCCATAGTTGTGATATCTTCTGAAAAGCTCCACATATCACCCTATAGGAAATTACACTTGAGAAAAATTATGTTAGAATCCTTATATATCCCAATAAGAAATATTATAATGACTTAATTATGTTACAATATTTTCTTATCATTCAATCCAACATAAGATAAATATGTAAGTACCTTAATGAAACATCATCTGAAAATCTATGTGTAATAACTCTATTCAGTTTGAATCCATTCATATTTCCACTTCCTTTTTTAGCATGAATCTATCTAATGTGCCTCACCCTCCCTGTGGTAATACTATATCCAGTATACCTATAAAATCTATGGGTTAATACTCTATGCCTAAACTTTTATTAATATTCCTCTATTTGGTGAAACTTAAATAAATTCCTCTATGATAGGCACCTCTATTTGATAAAAATCTATCCATTTTACCTATGACCGGTAAACCTCCTATTGATACTACTGATAGAAAACTCTATCTAGTACTCCCCTATTCGATATCTATTTCCAATTCCTCTTCTTCAACAAAGTATTTCCTTGGTTGGAAACTCATGCTTCTATAAAATCAGTAGCACTTCACTTAAATCATGCATTTGAATAGTGTTATTATATTCCATACATACTTCCCTTTATATAGGCACGCATCTAGGAAAAGGGGTGGGAATGAAACTATGTTTTCCCACTTAACTCGATTTATCATTTCATACTTCAAGTACATTTTGAATTTGATGGATACATCAAAAATATTCTTTATTTTTTCTGAATCTTCATGAAACTATAATATCTAATTTTTTTTCAAACATCCTTAAATTAAGTGTTAAAGAACATTATAAAAAATCTTTCTTACCTGGATATCATAATTTAAAATATCAGCTCAACATTATCATGTTTGTGACTTTACAAGTCTTGTAAATCTCCTTAGTACTCTATCCAACATAATTTTTTTGTTGACTTCATTAATAATTATTCTATTAAGTAATTGTTTTTTGTATGATGCATTTTATATTTCTCCATCTCATAAATAAACCCTCTATAAACTACTTCGACCAATTGACTTAGTATGATGAATTTGGATCTTCTTCAACTGGTGATTTTCATATTCATCCTCTGACTAATAGACTCACATTTTTTCATTCAACTTATCTATCTAATGAGTTAATATATCTCTATTTGATCATACAACTATATATTAAACCTCATATAGTGCTCGGTTAAAAAAAATTAGAATCATACATCTAATAACATCATGATTATTTGTCTAATTCTTATTCATCTGATGGTTCTTCAACTGGTCATTTTTACTTGAAAAACTCATCTGATCATCTCCTTGATAAACCACCTTCTTTGATCGACAAAAATTTTAATCTCATAATAATTTTGTATTTATGAATTTTCCATCTGATATAAATCAATATTGAACTTAGTCTTTATTCATATTTATTTTCTAAGAGAACCATTATATTTCTTTAGCTGCCGAAATCCTAAATATTCATCATAATTAACTCCATGAAAGTCTATTTGATGGAAAATCAATGAAAAATATATATTTTTATATTCAATAAACTTCATATGGGGTAACATTATACCTATTTATCCATTTATGTTTCTAAATATTGGTATGAACTTTCCTTGTAGTGGAGGGAAAACATATCTATCATACAAAATTTGGTATGAGGGATCTTCATCTGATGAAATCAATCTGGTATCCTCCAAAAAATAGTTCAATTCTTTAATTCAAAAAATAAAACTTAATAAAACTTATAACAAAATCTTTTTGAATTGAACTTTATAAAAACTATCTATCCATTATAATTCATCTACCACTTTACAGTAAACTTGATCTATTGTCCTTAAACAACTCCTATACAATTATTGTTGCAACTTCACTATATCTTATCTAGTTTTTTGTGTAGTTATGGATCTAAATTTGTAGCTAGAAGTTTGGATTATTATATTTATAAATAATAATAAAAACTATACACCATGAAATGATAACTTCTAATAACTCTGTATTTGGTAACATTATTCATGTTTTTTCTCATAAAAATGTGAAAGTAAAACCTTAGAAATCTAGTCTATCTCTATCTGATCATGCCTTTCTAGTGATCTGCATATGATATCCTTGACATGTTACCATAATTCTTGTAACCTAAATATTATCCTTTGGGATCAATATTGAATCATGAACATCTTAATGATTTTATAAACTATTAAAACAACATAACATCATATGACATCATAATAAAGTTTCCTAACATGGTTAATAAAAATTTCCTAACCTCCATTGGAACTTCATATGGATTTTTTCTTGATTTTCATAAGGAAAGTTTCCTAATATTCTCCAGTAACTTATACAGAAACATTTTTAATCTTTAGTGATATTTTTCTATTATGGTTATCCTAGATAACTACACTATTTTTATTCTGATGGTTTTAAACTTAAATCTAAATTCCTTTAACATATTTCTTCAATTTTATTATCTGATGTTACTTAATTATTCAACTTCGCAAAACATGGATAGTGATTATATATATTGAAATTTTATTCTATATTGATTTGAAATAATATCTTACAAAATTTAAATAGGAGACTTTGCCTTCAACATCCTCATTGACTTTACAACAAACTATTAAAAACATATTCAATATATCAATATCATCATCTTCTATGAACTTAAAAATAAAAAATCAAAACTCTATCCAATATAGAATAAAAAACAATGAGGGAAAATAAAGATAAAGGATATGATATGATGATAATTTAACTTGCATAGGTGGAAGAAAACCACCTAGAACTCCATTAGATCGAGAGGTATGATGAGGGTAGGAATAAAACATGAATGATTCTTGAGATAATCTCCCAATGGGGATAGAATAATGAGTTTCAAAGGAACTCTCAAATGGGATAAATGAAATAAGACACAAATAAAAAAAATGAACTTTAAGGAAATAAAAATCTAATTGGACTTATTGGGTACCTAGTGGAACCCCCAGTACCCCTACACATTCTTAATCACTGGTTACCCAATGATCCCCCACCAGATACCTAGTGATGCCCGTTGTTTCAAAATTGAATATGGAACAACCTCTTAGATACTTGAACCCATAAAATATAAATCAATCTAAAAACATACCTAATACACATAATGTTCCATCCTAAAACTATAATAATCTAAATAGAACTTTAAGAAGAGAAATAATACCTTAATTAAAACTGTAAGATTCAAACATGCCCCAACTTTGATGTCCCAAACCCTTAAGAGTTCCTAAATTTTCATTTAAATAATTCTTTTAAGACTTTAGTCTTTACACTTTTCACCAATATCAATGAAATGAAATCATTCTTAGTCCTTTACCTCCACCCATAGTATGAATAAGAAATCCAAACTCTATATAAAAGAATGTGACCACATGAAGTCACTGTGTAATATCATGGACCTTCTCAGACTATTAATTATCATGTTTCATATGTTAGGGGTTCCAAGAGGATGTTTTGGGAAGTAATGGTTGAATTATATTTGTAATTTCAACTGTAAGAGTAGTTTTTTAATGTCGAGCTTTAAGTTTCATTATATTAAAGGTAATTGAATCCAAATCGAGGACATGTGGCATAGAAGTTAAGGAAGATGGTTTTAGTGGATATGACAATTTTGGAATGGCTATAATGTAGAGGTGATCTATAATATAGAGTGATGGATATTTGGATTTTGTTGGTTCTATCAATATGTCGGTATTTAAGATATATGGTGTGGGTAATGGAAGGGATTCTAAGTGGTTGATATATTTGTATCTATTGATTTTGGGTTTCTATAGTGTGGTACATTGGTTGTTCCATTACCTTACCTGGGTTTGTAGGATCTAGGATGGATTTACAATGTTATATTTATAGTCTATTTTAACTAAGTACATTTCATATTAACCTATTACCTTATGTTATATTTTTGGGTGAAAAACCTATTCATTATTGTATTGGAAGTAGTGTTGTGTCGTGGCCTTATAAAATTATACTAGATATAAATTTGAAAACTCCATAAAAACTCATAATTACTACATCTATGTTATAAAATATTGATTAACCTAAGTTTAACATTAAGATTTATTTAAAATTCTCTTCTTTGAATTTTATTATCAAATTTAGGATATTGATCATCAATGATCCGAGGTGAGTCACTTCTCTTCCCCTCACTTGTTTTATTATCCATTCCTTGTATAGATGAGGTTTTGGTCATGAGAATGACTATTTTGGGTGATTTTATGGTGAGATATTTATGGGTAACAAATTCTATTATTTTATTTAGTTTCCTTGGTGTGATCTCAACCATGGGATTATATCTTCATTGTATTGTCTACATGTAGTGGTTTAGAAAGAGTTACTTGAGGTAGGGGATTCAAGAACTCTCCTTTTTTTATATAAATTATGAGATTAGGATAATATTTTTTTATTTTGGTGAGTAGTATGGATTTCAATAATGAATATAATGAACTATACTAAATGAAATTGAAGGGGAGGGGGAGATTATCATGAGTTTTACTTGCCTCCATGTTATTGTTCTTATGCATGATGCATGATCTCCACTATTAATGAAAATAAATTGTGCTACTGAGAATTGTGTGTTAATGCCATACTGGTTTCTCGAATTCACCTTTCATAAAATTATAATAGACTAAAGATATTAATTTAAATGGTTTGATGTAAATTGATAATGGTATGACGATACTTGTAAAATAAATGGTTTCCCCTATGGTTGTTTCTGAAATGGGTTATTATGTAGTTGTCATTCCAATATGGTTTTGTTGTGGCTACATTGGGTGATTATGTGGGGGACGTTGTGTAGTGATTTTAGTGTTTGTGTTCATATGCATTGGTTTTCATGTGATGGGAAGTGGGGATATGTTGGTTAGTGTGTGTGTCATAGTAGGGATTCATTTGTTAGTGCGTGATTAGAAGTGGGGATGCATTGGTTAGCATCAGATGTGTTGTAGTCTAGATTTTTGGTGGTTGATTAATATTGAATATGTTGTTATATTTGGTTGTTAATAAGGGATATAGTGGACTTTATTCAGTTGTAAATAATGAAATGGATTTCATTGTGATATAATGTCATGGTTGGTTGTCATGTGTTTTTTATAGTTTTACGATAGTGGTAGAATATAATTGGTAATAATGAACTTGAAATGAAAGAGGGTAATTAGATGTGGGTTGTTTCCATTAAATATGGAATTAAATAACTCAATGAATTTGATTTGTTTGGTAATTAGTAAATTAGAAAATGGATGAATTTTTGTATAAAGAAGGGGAACAAAAGGTTGGGATTGTGTGGCGAGATATATTATAAAGGTGTAAGAATATGGTGGTAGATGTATGGAGATGATATGGAAGTATTGTGAGATGTTTTAGGTTTATTTTATGTGGAAGAAAAGGTTGGGATTGTGTGGGGATATATTTGTACATGTATATACTATCCTTTTGAAATCTAAATGAACCCCACTCAAGTTGGATATCCTTACCAATTCACAAATATTTTTGGGTTCTGGGTGTTTTCCCCAATATCTAGGTTGGTGAGGGAGGATGGATGACTTTTTCCTTATCCCTATTCTCCTTTATTATATAGTTATATTTAGTTGGTTATAATGAATATATATTTAGTGCTGATGAATATACTGTTAGTGGTGATGAATCTACAATTGGTGGTGATATTTAAACATGAAGTTGGTGGTGATATATATCTTTTTGTGGTAGTTCATGGTGGGGGTAATGCATGAAAGTAAGAGGGAAGGATGTTGAAGTAATTCATGTTTAAAATATCCAACCAAAATAGACTTGGAATTGGTATGAGATGGTGATATTGGTATGTAGTGGGAACCATTCATGGAAGGAGGATGGCATGAGGTTGATGTTCTTCATGTTAATGATAACCTATTGTGATGGAAATAGATGTGGTGGTGTGTTTATTTATTGATTCCAACATAATATTTTAGAATTTAAGTAGGGTGGGTTAGGTAGGGTTGAGATCCAACCCACACCAGATCTTTATATAGGAGGGATTGAGCTCATGATGATTTCCATTGGGCTATGAGAGTGGAACACTAGGGAAGAAGTGTTTTCAGGGATCCTTTGATTATATTCATTTATACTATATTATTATACTTGGATGTGATATTTGGTGAGTGTGGCTTGGAGAGTCTTTGCGTTAGTCATCCCGATAGGTGGTTGTTGGTTTTATATCTATTTACTGATACATTAGTGTGATTTTTATACATATTAATAAGAGGTCTTGAGTATTATCTTACTGAGTATACTTGTTATTATCACCCATATACGTATAAATTACATTCAAGTTTCCAAAGAGAGTTTGGTGACTAAGCTAGATAAAACCATATTAGAGCTTTGGATTTTCTATGGAGTTGCTTATTTGGAGTTTTCTTTGAGATTTTCATTTTTGTATTACATTTGTGTTACATATTTATGTATTGAGGGATTATTTTAAATCTTGATTTATTTATATTATTGAATTGATTGGTGGTTTTTATTTATGTGTTAATATGATTTATGAGGTTAATTCCTCCCATATGTATTTTTTATACCCTCAATGTTGGTCTCTAACCAAGGGACCATTAGAGGTGGCCTTCAGGGGTTATGCTCATCTTCACTAGAGACCTAGGAGGGGTACCCAGTTATTGAAGATAATAACACACAAAGGGACATGAAACCGGGATGGAATACAAGGAAAATGATAGAACACCCATACATAGACACCAACAAAAAGTTAAAAGAACATATGAACATTTCAAGAATGAAATCCATGCAGCATTGGCCTATCCTGTCATCATCAACAAAGAAGGAAGAAAAAAAATTTGAGCAAAGTATGTAGAAAGAAATGTCAAATAATATGTTAACCCATTGTAGAAAGTGAGGGAAGAAAAAATGAACATGACAAGATGAGAAAAGGGATAGAGGAGGTAGGAGAGAAGTGATTTGATAGTAAAGTGTGGGTAGGGATGAAAATAAATCCACTAATGAGTTTTGTCTATGGTCAAAACTCTAAACCTAAGAAAGAGTGAGGAGGGATGTAATAAAATTTTTAAAGTAAATGTATAATTTCATAATATAATTAATATTCTTATTGTATATTTTTACGTATAAAAACCCATCCTTAATAATTATATTCATCTCCATAACCATCAACATCTTCATCTTCTTATTGATGACTATTATTTTTCATAACATCCTCATTTTAATTAATTTACATTATTTTATAGTGATCTATACCATACCTGAGTGGCATAGGCAGCTAATCCACATCTAAGAGGTCAGGGGTTTAACCCATTATGACCCTCAATTTGGGGGATTTCCCATAGGTGTTGTAGCAAATACCAGCACTATAGCTGTACTATTCATTGACGGGGCCTTTGGGACATATAATTGGGCCTTTGGGCCATGTGATGGGATTTGAAACCATAGATCATTTGGGGTATTAAATTTTAAAGGTATTTTTAGGTGCTTTCTAATCCCAATGGGGAGAGATGAGGCGTGACCCACTTGTGTACCTTTGTCGTGTGTGTACTTGAAGTTTGAAACCCACTCAACTTAAATAAATATTAATTTATTCTCTTTAATATTGAATAATTGATATTTTATCATTAATTCCATCACCATCGGCCCATAATTGCAACATTTACTCAGTGATATCTGTATATCTATGGAAAAAATACATATTTGGAGGTGTCCCTTGAAGAATTTCATTATTTTACTTATTAATCATTAATTTTTATAATTTTTACTAATACTTATTGATTAATTAAAAATTAATTTCACTAAATATTAATTATAACTAGTCTTATTAATTTTTTAATTGATTAACTAATTTTTTATTAATTACCAATTATTTATTTTTATGAATACGTAATTAATAAAATGATTATTTAATTTCACTATTTTTTATAAATAATTACTATTTCTGAGATACTTATTTAACATTATTATTTTTTAAATAATTTTTATTAATTATTATAAATACATAATTAACTTAATAAATATTAAATTCACTTAATTATCTATACTAGTTAATTTTACTAATTACCAGTTATTAAAATATATAAAAATTTAAAATAAATTTTATAAATACTTAATAAATTTGAATATTTATTATAATATTTACTGATTTTATAAATATTTAACTCTTCAAATTTATTTTTATACAAAATTAATAATAACTAAAAAATTCATATACAGACAATTTTAAATATAAAAAATAATTTAAAATGAATAATAATTAAAACAATAATTTAAAAAATATACCTTTCGAAGTTTTATAAAACTTTAACATGACCACTCTACTTTTTAGATCCTAAATTCCAAATTCAATGGAAAATAGATTTGAAAAAGTATAATGAATGAGTAGTAGGGTGAACAAACTATTTATAATGAAATTACATTTTATAGATAGTTACAATAGAAGGAAATCCATCACTATTAGTTCCTTTATATTTACTCTACATGTTTCCTAATATAATTTTTTGATGGATATTTGTCATGGATGCATATTACTTAAAAAATCATTTTTTTGACTTTATAAATTACTATTAACAATGAGGATTTATGATGGTTAATATATCAATCTCAAATAACAAAATATTTTTACTTAATTATGATGGAACTTTAGCAATCAAAAATGATAACCATATTTTAAAACTAATATTGATGTATTTATTTCCATCACAAAAGAATTTTAAATTCCTATTTATTTACAATGTATTTTTTATTTATTGTAAATAATTTAATAATGGTAAAAGATTAATTTTCTTTATCACAATTATATTTTTTCACCATATGGTTGAAAGGAATACTAAAATTTATTATGAGAGATGACTAGTCTATAATAATAATTTTTCAAAAAGCATAGTTATTTTCTATGGAAAAGTCATCCATCAAAAATAGAATCTACTGAGGTAATTATTTGTGATCAAAGACAATTAATTTTAAAAAATAGGTTTCCCGATAGTGTATGTGGAATGAGATGTAAAACTCCAACCTGTTAGGATAAAATTGGTGAATGGAATCTATTGGGACTTGAAATTGTATAAGAAATTATAGAGAAGGTTCAAGTCATGCATAGAATTGATATGATATTTATATTGATAATAACCGATGAGACATCTAGTTCATTATTATAGATAATTTATTCCTTTAGATATCTCCCTAGAAGAGAGTTATGAGGATTTTAAAGAAGGAAAATCTAAGCCCTTGGTACATTGGTCCCTTCAAGATTCTTTATTTCATAGGAGATGCATCATATCGACCAGTACTTCCATCAAACCTATCATAAGTACAAAATGTACATCACATATCTCTATCGATGAACACTATAGGAAAAATTGAAATTCATAATATTTTTTAGTGGTAGTTTTCAAAAAAAAAAATCACTAAATATTTCATCAATAAATTTTTATTAGTGGATTTTTAAAAACTAATGCTAAATATGTTTTTTTATTTTTTAAATTTATTTTTAGCTATGATTTTTGAAAAACCACCGCTAAATATGATTTATTTATTTATTTATATCAACGATTTATAATAACCACCTTAAATTAGCAATGTTTTTTTAAGAAATTACCGCTAAGAAATAAATTAAAAATAAATAAAATAATTAATAATTAATAGTTATTTATTAATGATAATTATTAATTATTATTTATAATCACTTATTATTTATTATTTACAATATTATTTAATTATTTTGTGTTAATTATAATAAATTTATAATTATTATTTATTAATTACTTGGGACTTAAATTAATTATTGGATAAGTTGAAAATCATATTTCAACATTAAATAACTGTAACGTTTTATCCTGGTGTTCATTTTAGCTCTAAAACCATTCAAATTGTATCTTATGAAATTAAATACAATAATATTAGACAGTAATTTAGTAATAATTTATAGAATAAAATTTATTACTTTTTAACAGAAGTTTAAAATCAAACTTCAACTTCAAACAACCATAAATTTTGATCCATGTATCCATTTGAGCTCTAAAACATATCAAATTAGTTCCTGTGAAGAGCTCTATACCATGTTAATTTGAGAGGACCCCATTCAATATTTTCTAGTGGTAAAAAAGGCTCCAAATCCTCCAAATTTGAGTTTTTTGTTTGGATACCATGATTATTTAAATTTGATGTTTTTTCAATTTCTTTTAAGAGCTCCTTCATATAATTTTTAGGTCATCTAGGATTTTGTACCTTAGGTTTACATTCCAATTGATTTGATGGGGTTGAAATTGTTGTGGTTTTTCCTCTTTTTTAATTTATTGTCTATTATATATATATATATTTGAATGTATTTTTATAAATTTATGTATATTTATTTATAATTTTTATATATTTATCAATATTTATTTAAAAATTATATATAATTACAGCTATGCATAGATATTTATATTTATTTATGCATATTTTTCTATATATATATTTATATCTGTTTATGTATATTTATATACATGGTGTTGGTATATATACAATTATATGAATTCGATTGGTCGATGTGTGTGTGTGTGTGTCATAATGCTTGTATTTATATATATTTATATATATTTATATATATTTATATATTTTTATAAGATATAACTATTTTAAATAAATTTATATGAAATTATATATAGTTATTCACTATTTAATATTAATTATTTACTTCTTATTATTTATTATATTTTAATTTTTAATTTTTTATTAATTATTTTATTTATTTATTTATTTAGTATTTATTCTTAATATATTATTATTTATTTATTATTGACTTTTTAATTAGTTAATTAACTATTAATTATTTATATATTAATTTCTTATTTTTTATTACTTTTTATTTACTGTTTATGAATAATTTTTTATTTTATATTAATTATTTTTTTTGAATAGGTTTAGAGACAATACTCATTTTATTAAAAAGAAAAACCTCTTTTAAACTAGGTTAAGGAGGAACCCAATACACGACCAAGCATAATGGGCTTAAAAATACATGATTGGAAGGCCCTAATATGATCCAAAGGACCCAATGACCCATAGGTCCAAAAGAACCCCTCAAAACTGGAATGACCCGAAGTCCCAAAGGGTAAAAATCTACATGACCAACACCAATTAGACATCTCATTGCCCCCGCCAGAGAAATTATATTAATGCTGTCATTCTAGAATGATGTGTCACCCCCTGCCAAAATTTACATCATCCTGGTACGACACAACTTGGAGGGGAACCCCTCTATCCCACATTGTAATGTGGGGGAGGATGGAATGATTAATGTCATCACACCCATCACTCTTTCAAGCCATCCCCATAATGATGATTGCATCTCCACCATAAGACTGAAACTCAATACAGAAATCCATGTGGATGGGTTCCCATCCATCCCTCAAGATAGATGGTTGATGATGGGTGTCATCATACCCATCCCTCTTTCAGGGTCCCCCACCTGGTGGCATATGCACAATGTCTTGCATCACCATCCAAATTTGCCAAGATAAAGTTTGGAAACATCATGTCACCAGCAACACAGAGTGGCCCAGAGGCCCAATGACCCAAAGGCCCAGAGATGACCCGAAGTCCTAGTGGTCAAATACCAAATGAGACTCGAAGGTCCAGGGAAAATGAGAACCAAAAACATGTTGCTGATGTGATCCCATGCCACTACCACCCTCCCTGCTAACCTCCTATGCTAGAAGAAGCTACCAGAAACACTATAACTATGTCACAACTACTTCCCAAAGCCACAAGTGCCACTTCTAGACCACCCTTTCATGACTTCCACAACCGATCACCCTACAACACTGCCAAAAATTACCACATGATCCATCCTTGTTGCCTTCCAGTGCTGAGGCACAACCACCATTCGGAGACACGATTTCAACCATTGACCGCCTTGTCACACCACTAAATGTCGTGGAACTAGGCCATGAAACACTACTACCATTATTATATCCTATCAAAACTGAGAAACCACCACTGATCAGGGACACAACTTTCGGTTTTGTTCTCAGGCAGTGCTTCTACTACCGTTCTGAGACATAGATGCCACTACCATCCAGAAACTTGTAAACCACCACCCATATCCAGCACAGACACCACAATCACGACACCTCCTCCATGAATCCTGACCATATATTGTTAGAAACTCCAAATCTGAAGTAAATTTGGGAACAACAGTGTTGAAGGTTGTGATGGAGAACCAGACCACTGGTCAAGACCAAGACGAGTTAGAGCATCAACAGAACACCGCCAGACAAATAAGGACTGAAGACCAAGAGAACACAAGCACCACCGTCATTAGCATTGAGGTGATAAGGTAATATAAACCCTAATTATAGGGGAGTGCAATGACATCCACCTATTATTTACTAATTATTATTTTTTATTTATTATATTTTTATTTTATTTATAATTTAATAATAATGTTTTTTTAGATTATTAATTATTAATTATTAATTTGTTAGGTATCATTTATATTTATTATTTTTATTATTCAGTATTGTTATTCACGTATACATATAAATATATATATATATATATATAAGTATATTAAATTCTGTTTACTCCCCACATGAAGAGTTTTCTAGAGTGGTAAAGACTTTATAGAATAAAAAAGAGGTATGAAGTTCAAATCTCACCCAACACATATATATGATAAATTTATATATATCATTCATGACATATTCATACATGGAAAAGTAAATAAATAATTAAATAAAAACATAAATAAATAAAAAATAAATATTAAAAAATAAAAAATAAAAAATAAATATTTAACATTAAACAATAAACAGTAAACAATAAACAATAAATAATAAAAATAATAATTAAATAATAAAATAAAGTACAAATAATAAAAAATTATAAAATTATGTTAAAAAATAAAAAACTTTTTCTAAATCATTTCATGACACTTTTTGAAAACCACCATGATATGATTTGCGACACTAATTTTCATAGAGGTTTTGAAAAACCACCTAAAAAAAATTATTGGCTTATTAAACCACACCTAAATACTATTTTTTCCTATGATGTAATCCCCTCTGAATTATTGATATATTTTTTCCTTACTAAGAATTTGAACTAATATTATTATTATCTTTTCCCATTTCCATAGGAAACTATATTTGTGAATATATCTAAAATTAATTTATGTGTAGGGATTTTTTTGGGAGATGATGAAGAAATAATGTTCGATAAGATATTTATGTAGATAATTTCCAAATACACTGAACTTTTGGTTTTTGTGATTGTGTTTATATTTTTTAGATTTAATGTTTAAATAATGAAAATGATGTAAAATATATGAATCTTATGAACATGTTTTCTCATAGGTCAAGTATGGTATCTTTTATCATATAGACTGAACTCAAATGAAACCATACCTATAAAAAAGTTGGATAAAAATTATTCCCCTAGAAACAAGCCCACTCACTATCTATATCATATTTATTTTCATTTATCTTATTATTTCTCTTATATCTACTATCTCCCACAAATTTCTTTTTCTTTGACATAATATCCATATATACTATGAGATACTTATAAATTACTTTCAAATATATGTGTAAAAAATGAGGTAAACCTTTGATTATATCTCCAACTTCATCCATTACTCAAATTATTAATCATTTAAAGTCTCATCTCTTTAAATATTAGATAAATATATTGAAACTCTTTATATTTTAAGGTATAATACAGAATTGGAATATTCTCTTACTTACATTCAACAAACTCTTGATCTCTATATATTCTTATCATTTTTGGTTTGAACTACTAAAAAAGCGATGATGAAAAAAACCATTGAAAACCCCCCGTTCCACGTTTTACGATCAAAAATATTAATCTAATATCAAGTTGGTCCCTCAAGTCTAAAAACTAAAAGCTTACAGTTCCTTCTTTTATGTGTGTTAATTAGGTTAAAGAACCTATCCATCAACTCCTACCACTTCTTAGCACCACAAGGCCCATAATATCTATTAAAAACAAAAGGATGTTGTTCTTAAAAATATCAATCACATTAGACAACACTATAACCTCCTAAGATTTTTCCCTTCCATATTCAAGATACTTTAGTAATAATCTCAATGACCTTATTCTCTAATGGTTTCTTAGTCTCACCCACTAGAGAAACATGCTCATCAACTCATTCCATATCCCCTTATAAAAATGATTATACTCAACCTATTTATGAGGAGGATCATTTAATCGCTTCTTAAGTTTCATTATTCTATAAAAACAACTCACCTTTTATCAATAAATATTTTTTGGAAAATAAACACACATTTCATCACATCCTATACATAATTATAAATAAATTAGTTAAATCACACCAATCACATTACATAATCAATTTAATTTTCAGGATTTTATTTAATTCATGCATTGATTATATTCTATTCAATAAATACACAAATTATTTAATTAATAATTAAATCATACATCTAAAATTATATCACCATTCAATCACACACACACATAAGTTATGTCCCTTAATGTAAAAAGTTTTCATGGATATCACACTAGTAAAACTTAATTATTATGAATACTTTACCCCCAAATCTATTATATAGGATGAAAATATGAAATCCCACACTTATTAAGTAGCATGGAATTTAACTATGTTGGTGGTGTCTAGGAACACACACAAAACTTTCATACCAAGTCTAAACTCATAATCATAAATCTACCAACTCCCAAATATCAAGACCAAAGAAAAAATTAATCTGATATAATTTTGTATCTTCCTGCCCTAGAATGCCCATTCCACTAAATTGAAAAATAAAATGGCCTTAAGTATAACCCATGATCACTATTGGATTCCAACTATCACTTAGGGACTTAAGATATCACATGGACATAGATTTACACTTCAATGGATGATTATATAAAAAACAAAAAAAAACTTTATAATAATAATAAATATAGGAAAAAATAATATCATGCACAATAAAATTAATTAAAAATCTCAGGAATTCCCATATGATTCATGTATCCAAATAAGGGATTAAATTAAAACTAAAGTACCAAAATATAAAAACTGAAATTGAAAATAGTATTAAATAATTGAAGAAATCCACTCCACATGAATCTAACCACATAAGTAAAACACTTTGTGATGTATCTTGACATCATATATCTACTACTAAGGCCTCTTTAATTTATGTAAAACATCATACATATATTTTTTATGCACATGTGGTTTTATATTTAAGGAGTGAGAATAAATCCTCAGTATAAGAAATTACAACCTCAGTCATCCCTTAGAGTTTAACATGATCATATATAAAATGTTTAAATCTTTTAAATTATTTAGAAATATCATTTTTTCCTAAAATTAAAGTTATGTTCTCACCAAGTAACTTAATTATTCTAATACCTACTTCAAGTAATGCTAGAAAAAAATCTGATATCATCCATTAAAAAAATATTAAGATACATGGCTCATATATATCATATTTTAATCCCATATAATATCATATTATTTTGTCCAAACATAAGGATCTTTCAATACCATGGATAAAATACCAATATATCACATTAAATACAAACCCAAGGCTCCCTAAAAGTGACCAACGTCTTGAAACTTTTCAAAAAAAATTATGTCAACAAATCAAAATAAAACATCATTTTTAATACAACATGTCTTAAATAAAAAACTTGTTACTCAACATGAAGAAACAATTCAAATTTTAAAAGTAAAATAGAACACTTATTAATTATATAATCTCTTTTATACATTATCATATAATATATAACAAGTTTTCATTAAACAAAAAGCATCACTTTAAGCCACTTAAATACACTTCTTAATCAAATAATTTATAATCATTTAGACTTTTATTTTTAATTTAACATTAACAAAATGAAATTTATAGAAAGTATAGATCTGATTATATCACATATTTTTTTATCGCAAAAATCATCAAAACATATAACTAGATCTACTAATTATTATATGGGGTTACAACTATATTCTTGGTATTTTACATGAAATCACATTTATTAAAGTAGTTTAACCCATGATAAATCACCAAAAATATCAAATAGTCATTTCATGAAAATCCAATACACATAATACCATTATTTAATGAGTTTTAAAAGAAGAAAACAACACCTTAATTTGTTAGATAAATAAAAAAACTACCATTTTTACCATCAAATATTCATCATTAATTTATATATAAATGGATACTTAAAATTAAATATTTATTTCACAATTAACATCACCATTTAATTATTTAACACATTAAATTTCATATTTCAACCCTTAATACATTTGTATAAAATCTTTACATCACTTAAAAATTTATAAAAGTGTTTTCTAAAATATTTGAAATAATTTCTCTTGATTCTTAACTTAAAAGAATCTATTGAAACTCATATAGATAAGGTGATAAATTAAGAATAAATAATTTAATATTTTTGTTATGTTAATTTTTTTTTCAATGCATAAATTATATTAAAATTCACAAGATATAATGTGATGTGTAGGTATTTGGATGATTTAATGCGTAATAAGTAGGTTTGTAGATGGATAGGAATGGATTTTAAGAATTATGGAATTGGAAGTTTGGTTGAAAATGTCTAAGTCTTGATGTATTGGTGTGAGTTGTTGAGACTTTAGATGAGTCATATTTTAGAAATTTGAAAAAGGAATGTTTTTATAAGTTATTTTATAGGTAATGGTGTATACATATGAGTCATTAAACTTAGTTATGTGTAATTTGGAATCTACATCGGTTAAATGTATGAGTCAATATATCTGTGTCAGAGTAATTGTGACATATTTATGAGTCATATTTACCTCCATAAAAGTCATTTATGATCTATGTGTGAGTCATTTATAATATATTAATACGATTTTTGATCCTAATAAAGATCGCATGAGTTCATGGACATTCCCAAATCTTTGTATCCTACTTGTTGATACTAGTGGGTCATATGGTTTCTGTGAAATTTGGTTATACCATGGAATAACCTTTTCATTTTGAGAGGTGAACCTTTAAAATTGGTTTTACTCTTGATGTGTGTGTGTGTGTGACGGTGATCTAAACTCACTTTAATAGTAAGTGAGGGATTTTTTCAATAATGAAACTTAAAAATAATTAAAATCATTGATTCAATCCCCCATCTTTGTGATTTACAATAATTCTGTGTGTGCCTTTTTTAGTTTTATCAGAGTCTAGATCCCCTAATTTGTAATATAGTTTGTATAGTTTAAGGGATTGGAATTTATCTAAGGATGGGGAGTTTAAAAATTATTTTCTAGTGTATATAATTATCAACTATAGTTTAATAGAAAACATAGAAATTTTCAATTATTATAGGAAACCCCAATACATCTAGAAGGATAGGATGATGTATTATCTTTTATGTAAATGTTTTGATGTTCTAGATGTCTCATCTAATTTGTTTCTTATTTATAATAATAATTAGTATATTAAAACAATAGATAAAAAAAATCTTGAAAATGATGCCTATGCTTAGAAGTTGATATGATCATATCACTACCACAAAACTGGGTTTCTGTAGTGCCACCCTTTAATAGTGCTAAAAAAAGCACTGATAAAGGGGGTGCCTTTAACAGTGCTAAATATAGCACTCATAAAGGGTACATTTAAGAGCGCTAAAAAAAGTTCTTTTAAAAGTGCCCCTATATCAGTGATTTTTTTAATAGCATTGATAAAGGGGAGCTTTATCATCACTTTTTTTCCTAGCGCTGATAAAGATTATATTTCAAAAAAATATTTCATAAAAAATAATATATTGATATATAAATGTATAATTATATTTACATTGATATAAATATAATATATATTTTTAAATATGCTATAGATAAATATAAATAAACATTTTCACTTAATATATAAGATATGTAGTGAAAATAGATTATAAAATATCTTAAAAAATTACTAATTAATAGTCTTATAATTATCATCGACTAATAATCATTTAATAACAATTTTAAGACACACAAAAATAAAAAATTCATAAAAGATCTAAAATAAGTTGAAAATGTAACTCAAATTTTAAACTTCTATAACTTTTGATCTGGATGTCCGTTTGAGCCCTACATCATATCAAATCTAATCCTGCGACGAGGTCTATGTACCGGTGACTGAAGGGAAACTTATGTTTCATTTTTCAAGGCCAAAAAGGGCCAGAAGGCCTCCGAAACTGAGTTTTTAGTCTGGATACCCAAATTTTGTAACATTTGAAGGAATTTCAACCTCATTTAAGGGGGTCTTTTTTACCTTTTTAAGTGGGTAATGAATTTATTTCAAGGGATTACATTCATATTCAAATTATGGATTTGAAATTTTATCTTTTTTCATAATGTACTATTATTTATAATCAAATATATAATAATATATACATATTTTTTTATATTCTCACATAAAAATTCAATTTTATAAATAAATAACTAAACATATTTACATATAAAATATATTTCTCAATATATAAGCCTTATATAAATAAAAAACTAATATCCATTTTATTTAAAATACAAATATATGAATATTTATATACCTATATAATGTGTACATGTGTATATATATATATATTTGTGTGCTTCTTTATTGAAAGACTGATATATATTATCAATATATTCTAAAAATATGTATATACATATTAATATATAATATTTGTAAATATATATAAATATGTATAATTATACTTAAAAATACACATATAATGTATCTATGTTTGTGTGTTTATGTTATATATATGTATTTATTTATTTATAAACACACACAAAAAAAGAAAATTTTATAAATGTATTTAAAAATAATCTTATAAATATATATTAATATATAAATAAATATATGGTTAAAAAATATAAATAAATATATATAAATACATAGATATAAATAGATATTAATATATGAATAAATATATAAATATATAAATATAACTATATGTGTACATATATATATATATATATTAATATAACTAAATATATAAATTAATATAAATATATATAAATATATGAGTAAATATAACTAAATATATATATATATATATAACTAAATATATATATATATATATTACAATATATATATATTATTAAATGCAGAGCAAAGAAATATGGTGGAGTGGTAAAGGTTTACGTGTGTAGGCAAGATATATGAAGTTCAAATCTAGGGGAAAGAAGGTCATGCACGTAGGGGGTAATGCAGCTAGGGATGTTAAAGAGTGGGTGGGGTGCTGTTAAAGGGTGGATGGGGGATACTGGGGTGTGCGTACTTAGGTTTGGGGGGGGGGGGGGGGGCTCTAGGGCGTGCGGGGTGGGGTGGGGGTGCTATTGATGGCCCTCCCCGATTGGTAGATTTTTTTATTTTTTTTTATGTTTTATAACTTTTTTTAGTAATGATAAAAGTGTTCCATTATCAGTGCTAAAAAAAACTCTGATAAACAACCCATTTATCTGTGCTCTTTTTAGCACTGATAAAAGATCTATTTTATGAGTGGGTTTTTAGCGCTAATAAAAGAGGTATTTATCAGTGCATTTTTAATGCTGTTAGAAGGGACCCACTTTTATTAGAGCCTCGATTAATAGCAATTTTTAGCCCTGTAAATGGAATTTTCTAGCACCCTTAAAGGACATATTTATAGTAGTGTATCTGTTAGAGAAATGATTTATTAATGTTAAAGGAATCAAAACAAACAAAGGCATATGTGAGAATTTATGAAGGAAATTCCAAGATGAATCTAATTAAACTATAGATTTGGATGTTTAAATATGAATAAATTAATAAATATGAATATGAAATTATAGATGAACTCTTCATAAGGTTGAATGAGATATTGAGAATAATCAGGATTTATGGTGAGAAGTAGGAAGATACAATAATATTTGAGATGACACTTTTCATTCTGGTGGACAAGTTTGATGTCAAAGTATCAAATCATGAATATTGGGATCCAGGAACAGTCTCTTTGGATGAATTGCACAAAATATATATTTACTATGAAATAAGGAAGGATAATGTCTTCTATAAGAAGAGTGAGTATGGAAAAGATATTTTTTAAGAGCCTCGAAGAGTATAATTATAATAATAAGGGTGATGAAGTTGAATCCGACTATTCATATTTATATTCATATGTGAATATTATGTTTGATAAACCAATGTCAATTATCTATATAAATATTAGAATAGGAAAGTAAATGTTCAATGAAAATATTCTAATTAAATTTTTTATGTGTAAATAAATTTACATTTAACTAAAAACTATCCTCAGTTAAAATAAGAATATTCCATTGATGATGAAGTAGAAATATCATGTGGATACTTTAAAAATAAATCATAAAAGATTGAAAATTCTATTATTTCTTCAAAATTTGTTTTCACAAAGTGATTTTGGTTTCATTTTTTTTTTCAATATATCATTTTTTTTATTAAGGAGGTTTATTTAGAAACTTGGAGAATTTTGGGAGTGGATATTTTGCTAAAGTCATGCAAAAAATTTCTTTATAAAGAGTAATAAAGTTAAATTAATTATGTTGAGAAAATTTCCAATTGTCATATGATGTTCTGTTATTCTTCAATTTCCTAACATAATGGAAATGTTCATGATGATAGGCTTAGTTTTTACAAGTTTTTTACAAAGTGGAATAATTAAATGTTTTAAGTAAAAATTCAAAGATGTACAATGTTTTTGAAAGAACTAGACTGATGTTATTAGACATAGATCTGGGCTATGAAGTTTAAATAATCAGTTGTATAAAGATTTATTATGGGTTTATTTCAATATAGAGGTTGATTTACAAAGTTCAAATTTAGAATGATCATATAAATAAGTTAGAGAAGTTATGATCTATCAAATGTATGTTAGGAAGCTGCATCAAATGATTGAGGTTATGGATCCAATACAAAGTATCAGATATAGATTTAAAAGTTGTATCATATGAAGGGTAACTTTTCTATAATATTAAAAAAATTAAATATGTGTATAACATTATAAAAATATTCACTAGATATAGGAACAATGAACCAGACAAGGAAGTACCTAATGAAGGCACTTGAAAAACACATTCCAAATATAAATTTAAGGATCTTCAAATAAACAATGTAATGTCCTTAAATATGATAAAACTAATCTGATTGTTCAACGTTTTTTTGTCTTGTTAAGGTTAAAGAAGTTTAAAGAAGTTATTAACAATGATTTTAAGTAAGTTTTAACAAAGGGTAATCTTTTAAGAACCTTTAAGCATTTTAGAGAATGTTCCATAAGAGTCAAAAAGTGTCCCATGGAATTAAATTTAGTGGGAAGTCTGAAATTTGATTTCCTTTGAGTGGGAAAACACTTTTACATTCCCACCAACTCACATGATAATATCACCTATGGGGGGGGGGGGTGCAATAGTATAGGTTTAAAAACATTGTTCATACACATAGAAGAGAAAAATATTGAAAGGATTTATGATGTGAGAGTCCAACCAAGATTCTAACCTAGTTGAATAAGAGTTCCATCACATCGAGCATTATTATATGTAGAAAAGGTTTCATTAGAATAATAATTATTAGATGAAGAGGAAGCATCGTGTCAATTTCTAAATATAGTTCTAACTAGGTTGAGTATGGTTCATTGGATGGATCTTGATTTATTAGATAGAGAATCATTAAACCAATAACATCAAATGGAGGTGCACCAAATATACCATGTTGGACTGAAGCATAGTGATTTGAGGAGAATTGGATGGAGACCCATCTAATGGAGGGAATACCAGATGGAGGTTGATTAGACAGAATTTTCTTAAGGTAAATTTCCAAAAAAAAGTTATGTAATGTGTGATTGAGTTTTCTAGGTCTTTCCATGATCATGAAGAAGTTTCAATAGTAACAAAATATTAATAATATTATTGAAGATCATGAATATTATACATAGGTAAAGGTGATATAACTTTCTTATGGAGAAAGAGAAGATATTTGTATAATGGACCATAAAAGAAGAAGGAAGAGATTGCAGATTGGGTGTAGAAACTATTGTAGAAAAGGATTGTTGTTGGGGGTATAACTACTATTAATAAAGTAGACAAAAGAATAATAATTGTTTGTATAACCAACATTGATAAAAGGGTTGATTACTTGGGGGTAGTATGAGGGTTAACTAGAGGAACTATTACTGGGGTGTAAAACCAATTGAAACCTTTTCCTTTTTATTCATAAAAGAAGTTATAAGAGTCCATATTGGGAGATAACTATCATGGAAAATAGAAGGTATTTATTCTAAACAATTTAAATATCATGTGATAATATCTTATGTTATATTACTACATAAAAAGTGATAATGTGTGATATCATTGAGTGCATTGTAACCCTAAAAAATTTTATAGGTTGAATTCATAAGAATAATTCATAAAATAAACTGATAATTGAATTATCCTCCCCCTATCAGTGATCCTATATCAATCAGGGAAATTCAATTGGTATTAGAGGAGGTTACCTCTGAGAGATCCAACTATCTACTGAGGATGTAGAATATTAATTTAGTGAATAGAAGGGGTGTTTGTATATTTTATGAAAAAAATATCATAGTTGAATGAATAAAAATGTTACCCTATATTTTATCCCCTAGACTTGAAGTTAGAGATTCCGCAACAGTGGGATTTCCTCCCATTAATGAAGATTCTATGAAATCTATTGAGATAAATCTATAAGTTGATATAAAATCATATAATTCCATGTCGATGTCTCTCATGGAGAATTCTTAAACAAATATTGTGTAGTTTAAAATGGCTAAAAAATTTGGGATAAATTGAGAAGTATTTATAAAGTAAATGAGAAAGTTAGGGAAGATAAGATACAAATATGGAGAAGCATATTTGAAAATGTAAAGATGGGTGATGAAGAAAGTACTGATCAATACTTTATAATAATCAATGAGAATTTCAATAATATCAGAGGTTTTGGTGTAAACTGATAATATTATATTATCACTATGAAAATGAGGGGAAAATTTCTAGATATATTTAATGCCAAAGTGTCAGCTTTATAATTTCAAGAGGATTTATTTATGGATAAAAGTTTGAATATTCTCAAGGAAAATTAAATGAGAAAATCTATAGTATTCAAGAATAAGAATAGGGAATAAATATATTTTGAATATTTATTAAAAAATAAACTTAGAGATAAATAATTTGATGAATAATAAAGTGATTCATATGAGAGTAAGAAGAATATGAATTCCAAAGAACTATTTATTTTCTTTTTTAAAAGATAAGAAAAGGAAAATTGGAATAAAAATCTAATCTTTTTCATGAATGTAGGAATTTTAATGAAAAATTCTATATTTTAGGGGATTTCCTATAAATATGTATGATGATTTTGAGTTATAAGATGAAGATAATATGTATAAAAAATTGAAATAGAATAAACCTAAGAATTTTTTTACTATAAATAATTGGATAAGTTTGTTGAGAAAAAGAGATCTAGAATATTCTTCAACCAACAATGATTCTAAGTTTCATGTAAAATTATGGGTGTGTTTTAGAATATTAAGTACTTCATATGATAATGATACTAATAGAGAAGATAGAAAAAGATTTAAGTGGATTATAAGAGAAAGTTTTAATGATGATGTTAAGAAAATTTCACAACCTAATAAAGAAAGGATAAAGTTATATAAAGCTGTTAAAGAGACAAATTTTAATAATAGTGAGAAAATAAAATAAGAGGAAATAAAACATTATGAGATTAGAGCTCAAAAAATTAAAGTGGATGAGATTTAAAAGAAACTAAAAGTTTTTAAGGAAAAATTAGTATGATAAGAGATTCTCAACATTGTATAAACCACACTTATTGTGGATTGTAAGTAGGACATGATGAAGTCAGATAAATTTTTAAAGTTAGGAAATGTAATTTAATAATGTTTAGATGAGAAAGATTAATAGTTGTCAGAAACACATTTTTTTATAAAATAATTTTAATTAAGAAAGATGATAAAATAATTCACCAAATAAGTTTTTCTTAAATATTAATATTCTCAATTTTGTAAAAAGTTAGGTTTATAGAAGTAGGTTGTTTCTACTCCCAAAAAATATAAATATACATCATCTTATAATAAAAATGTAGTTAAAAATTTTACGATTTGTTAGAAATAATCCTCTACTAAGAAAGAGTGGAATTCATCAATAAAACATCCCCCTAAACAAATTTTTCCATAGTTTTAAAAAATAAATCAATAAAAAGATTCATAGTAATTCTAATTTTTTTGAAGGATCAAGATTCAGAGGTAACAACTTGTTTTTTTTATTTTTGTTGCATATAAAATATTCATGAATGTAAAATATGTCTCTAGTAGGAAAATGGTATGAATCTAAGGGGATATATAATGAGTAGAGAAGAAAAAAATTCAATATTTTTTTGAGTAAGAAAAGAAAGATCAAAAGGTGAGTAATGTTAAAAACTTAAATAGTGACAAATAAATAGCTTAAAAATTTGATAAAGTAAAGAATTTAAAGAAATTTTATCAAGTTAATAAATATTTCTTTAATTTTTTTCTAGATCAAATAGATATGGATATAAATATTGCAGAATAAAAAATGTCTAATAAAGAATAAATGGAAGAAACAATTATCCGGAAATGAAAAAAAAAAGTTGATAAAAAATTATAAAAAGATATAAAGTTAAAGATTCAAGAGAAATTCAAGAGGTGTGGTCGGGAAATAAATGTTTCTAATATTTATATGACTATCTTAGTATCCAAAGAGGAAAGCATGAAGAAGATGTTTCAAAATGAAGGCAATAAAGAAGTTACAAAAGATGAAGTGAAGATTAAATATTCATTTAAATATTAAAAAAATGAAAATAAATACATTAAAAAATCATTAAAGGAAAATATTAAAGATGAAATCATATCCCATGATAAATCTAAAAGTAAGAATAATTCAATACTAGTTTAAGAATCTCAGTCCAATTTTTACTTATAAGGAAAACTAAGGTTCCTCCATATTACCATCATACCTTATTATTTATACTAACATATAAGGAATTAAAAGAGAATAAATAAGAAAAATTACTAAGTTTTATAGATGGTTTATAGTAAGAATAGATATCCATCACACAATATTTTTCTCATTCTAATGAGGAATAGAGTGCTACCCCTGAGGGGGACCACATATGAAGCTGAGGTATGAGCATCAAAATTTTCTTAAAATATAAAGTAGGTATGATAAAAAAGATGATATATTGGGGAAATAATGTTTATATAGTTTAACTATTTTGATATGTTTTCTAATATGGGTGAATGTTTATATCTTAATAAACTTACTCAAATTGACCTGGATATAATGTTTTAGGAATAAACTTGAGGAAATAATTACATGAAATACGTGTTATGGATAACGTTAAAAACCTTGATTATACACTCTAATTTTTCAAAATAGGTTCACTCAAGTAGACTTAGAGTTTTTTAGTTAAAGGGTATTTGTTAAGAATCTAATGTGATACTATTTTTTCTCGAGAAAAGTTTTTAATTTTCTAAGATTAAGGAAGATATTCTGATAAGATCCTTATGTTACCATTATCATTTTATTTTTAATAAGGGGGAGAAATAACATAGGGGGTTCCAAAAAATGGAAGCATTATACGGGGAGAAAGTATTGAGCACACATATATTTGAATATATTTGAAGTTTTAAGTGGATATTGACAAAAAATAAATAATAGAAGATTATTGCTCCAAATTGATCTTGATTTTATTTGTTGTAAATATATCAATATGTTTTTGTAGAGAAAGTTTCTTAAGAAACTTGGTTAATTTTGAGATAATTTATACTACTAGAGTCATGTAATTAAATTTCCTTATGTATAGTATGAAATTTTTATTAACTATATTGGTAAATTTTCCTAAAGTTAGATGATATTGTATTTTTTTAATATTCATAACATCATAAAGATTTTTTTATCCTAGATGAGTTTGTATGAGTTTGTAAATAGTAGTAGAATAAATTCAGGATATGGGCCTACTTGGGATAGTGCTATAGAAGATCTGGCATTGGTCTCAGTTTGGGTTCTTCTTCACCACATGCCATTTTCTTTATTATTGTAAGACCCTTCTCTATTATTTGGGTTTTATTCTCATGTATGTGATTGTTCCTTTTTTCACATTATTTTAGGTATCGTTGGGTTTGGTGTTTTTATATCTAGGCTGGTGATGTTGTCTGGGATCATTCTTTCAATGGGAGTAGTGATTTATGGTGATGGTTTTCTCATGATTCACTATTTTTGGTTTGATGTTTTGATGGTGGTATGCTTCTCCCCCTTTTTCAATGATGCAGTTTCCTACATGGTCCCCTTATGAGGCCTCTATCTGCTCAACCCTGCTCTGATGTCCTGGTCCTGTGCTCCATTCCCAGTTGGTCTAGTGTGTGAGTCTTGAAGGAGTTTAATGGAGGTTCAGTTCAAGTGGATTTTGGTCTTTGGGAGGGCGATTGGATCATTAACAAAAGTTTAGTATTCTGTGATGTTATATTATGAGGATTGTATTATACCAACATTGGAGTTATAAAATGGTGATATGAAGACATGGGTTGTGATTTGTGGATGCTTTGGTTCTATTTTCTCTAGTCATTAGCTCCAGTGGTGATGGTTGACGACAATGAAATTGGTGATTTTTCGTTATTGATTGCAGTTAGTAGATGATGAGACCAGCTGATGTGAGTGCCTTAGGTTTGGTTCTTGTTTTTGAGTTTGATTTTTTTTATGGATTTGGGTCTTTGAAATCCAACATAATGTATGTAGTTACCATATAACGTCAAAGAATATTTTTAGAAAAAGAAAAATATAATTTTCAATCAACAACAAATAGAAAGGGGATATTGTTGTTCCAAAGTGAGTTTGGTTGGATTTGTTTTAAATATATCAATATGTTCTTATAGTGAACATTTCTTAATAAACTTTGAGAAGTTTGGGAGAAAATATGATTCTTGAGTCATGTAATGAACTTTCCTTATAGAGGGTAATAATATTTACATAACAATGTTAGGAAACATTCTTAAATTTAAATGATGTTGTACTCTTCTTCAATTTCCTAAAATTATTAATAAGTTCAAGATCCTAGATGAGTTTTTATGAGTTTATACAAATTGGAAAAAGTCAAATTTTTGAGCTAGAAATTCAATGTTTTACCATGTTATCAGACATACTAGACTAATTTTATCAAACAAATGTTCAAACTAGGATGTTTGAAGAAGTGGGTGTATGAATATTGATCATGGAGTACTGGTTGTGCAAATAATTATTTAAAAATTTTAGATGTAGAATGAGCAGATCGAGAAGTTTGAGAAGTTATAATCTTTTAAAGGAATGTAATAAAGCTTCATCGAACAATATAAGATATGAAGTTTGTATAAATTCTGATATATAGAGTTAAAATATGTAATAGATAGAGGTTAACGTTTCTATACTATGAGAAGAAGTAAATATGCGCATAAATTGGGATGTATATTCAATGGAAATAGGAATGTTACACTAGAAAGGGAATAGTTCAATGAAGGCACCATACAAAAACTTTTCGGATGGAGTTCTAAGAATTTTTATATAAACAATGTAAAGTACAATACTATGATGTTGCTAAGATATTAATTCAATGTTTTCTATATTCCTTAGGTGTATAATGTTTTCAAAAGTTCCTTAACACTAATTTTAAGGGTGTTTGAAGAAAGGGGTAACTTTGAAGAAACATTAAGTGTGTTTCAAAATGTTCTAGAAGATTTTTAAATAATCCCATGAAATTTATTTGAGATGGAAGACTGAAATTTGAGTTTCATTGAGTGAGAAAATTCTTTCAAGTTCCTACCTATACACTTGATAAGTGAATCTATAAAAAAGGGAGAGGTAAAATTTTATGTGTACGGAAACATTGCTCATGCACATAGAGAAGTAGAAGTATTGAAGGATTTGTACTGTGAGAATATAACCAAGGTTCCTACCTAGTTGAAGAAGAGTTCCATTAGTCTGAGTTTCCTCAGATGAAATATAAGTTTCATCAAACCAATAATCATTAGATGAATAAATATCAGTGTGTGAGTTTCTGATCATAGTTCCTACATGCTTAAAGAAGGATCATTAGATTTATCTTACTTTATTATATGGAGAAGAATTAGAATAAGAACATTTTATGGATGTTCAACACATAGTGCTTGCCTAAATGAATCCTAATGATTTAAAGATAATAATATAGAGACCCATCAGATAGAGGGAATAACAGACATAGGTTTATTGAATAGAATTTTCATAAGGTACTTTTCAAGAAAAGTTTCATATGGTATAATTGATTTATCCAGGCATTTATGGGACTAGGAAAACGTTTTGATACCAAAAATATATTAAGTGAGTTTTTTAATATCTTAAATATTATACATAGGTAAAGTTAATTCTAATTTATTTTGGATAAGTAAAGTATCATTCTATATCAGTTCAGTAAAGAAAAAGGAAAAGATTATAGATAGGGTGTGGAACTAGTTTCTGAAAAGGATTATTGTTGTGGGGGTGTAACCAACTGTGAAGAAAGTGTATTCAAATAGAATAGTTGGGTATTTTAACCAACAATGGTAGAATAGTAGATTTTTTGGGGTGTTAGAACTATGGCTAGCTAGAGGAATTATTTTTGTGGTGTAGAACCACTTTCTGCATGTGCCTTTATATTCATAAAAGAAACTGGTAAAAGAATCCATGTTGGGGAGGGGACCAATATGTAAAAGATTATGACTTTGTCTCAAACCTTGTAAATATCATGTATTAATATCTTAATTTATATTACTATATATGAAGTCTGGTTGAGATATATAATGAGGTGGATAATAACTCTAACAAGTTTCAGATGTTGGATTCCTAAGAAGAATTCATAAAATAAAGTGATCATGGATTCACCACCTCCCCCTATTAGTAAAACTACATCAATTAAGTAACTTCAAAAGGGAAGGGAAATAATTTTACAATATTTAATAAGATTAATTTTTTTTTATCAAAGTGTTAAATAATTAATGAATTGGAGGAAACTAATACTTTTAATGATATTTATGAAAAGATTATAATTGCAAGTGTGAATAAAGAAGAGACTATTAGTGATGGAAGTAGTTTACAAAATGTGATAAAGACATGAAAAGAGATTACATGTTGAAAATATAACTCTATGAGTGTCTATAAATAATCTCAAAGTTAGATAAGGAGATCATAAATTTAAAGAAGTAAAATCAGTCTTCTAATAGCACTGAATCTGTCCATACAGAATAAAAATCAAAATTGATGAAATAAATTGATGATTTAAAGATATTTATGAAGATGAGGAAACCAAAAAAACACATATAGAACAAAGAGTGAAATATAAGGGAAGGGATATCTAAATTTTTTTAACATGAGTTGACGGAGGCTGAAAAGAAAGTGAATAAGTTCATATTTAGATTTAAAAATTCTATATAAGAGGTTGGAGAATTCTCAATAAAGAATTTGGTAGGGAACGTTTCTAAGATAATGAAAAGCAAATTGACCATAAAACTTCACATAAAAATGGTGTAAAAATTATTAAAAATGAAGGTGGAGATCTATATAACAAGAATCAAGTGAATAAGATCGAGTTTGAGGAAAAATCATGTGAATCTTAGAAATATAGAAATTATAAAAACTCTAACTTGATATTGAAAAATTTATTCCACTGATGAATCCAAATGGGTTAAAATACACCTATATTTAAGAATATTTTTTTTGAAGTCTAAAATAATCTTGGTTCCCAGAAGGTAAAGAATATTGATGACTAAAGAAATAAATAATGGATGGTGTCAAAATATGGACAACCAGTTGTTTTAAATGGAATTTATTGAAACCATGGAGATTTTAATAATTTTAAATGAATGTGTTGGTTTAATTTGAAACATTCCTATGATCCTAGGAGTTTGGGGAGGTTGAGTTTGAGTAGGATCCATCCATCTCAATGTAAAAAAGTTCAAAATAAAACTATTTTTTATAGAATTTTGAGAACATATTTCAAATATTAGAAGAAGTATGGTGGAGGTGTGACTAGCCAGGTCACCTTCTTAAAGATTATATCAGCATACAACAAGACTAATTATTGTGAACCAAGACTTAAACACACTTTAATTCATGATTTATATCATAATTTACCATTTATAAAAGACAAGGATCTAAAGGGCTAGTGTCTTTATAGGATTAGATATATAAGTAAATCATATTAAACATAAAAAAATATTTATGTAAAACTATATATAGTTTTACTAACTCCCATATATCTTCTAAATATACATATTATAACCTGTTGGAAAAATATATTTAAAAGGTTAAGCTATAAATCCCATTAACAGAATAAACATGGAAATAAATCATAACATGAGAGTCAAGAGGCATGAAATGATATCATACATAGGATGATCATATGAATGTAAAAATGGAATAAATAATTTTATCATAAAATCATGGAATCATAATCATGTGGAAATTAAATAAAACATGATATCATAATTATATGTTGGGGGCCACTCCCAAGACCATCGTAATAAGGTGGAAAAATCCCTATGGTGGATTCACTCACTAATTAATTACATAACATCTGATAAGATATAAATCTTTAACTAACTAATTGGAGGGATATATAATTATAGGACCACCCATAAAATAAATTAAAACCAAACATATTTTTACCATATGAAGAAAATAAACCATACATAAATCATAAGCATGATCAAACCCATTTGAAAGAAGTGGGATTCATAATTTTGATTTATGAAATAATAGAAGGATAAATCATAAGGATTCACAACATAAGAATGATTTAAACCATTTTTAACTTTCATAACTGTATATGGGACATAAGACTTGAACATGGAGTTCCAATGGATAAAATTAATGATAATGATTTAGGATAAGATAGAAAAAAATGAACTACTTGAGTGATGATTTATAAAATAAGTAACGATATTTTTTTAAGACAGAAAGAGAATATTATTTTCAAAATAATAGTAATTAAAATTATAGGTTTCTCAATAAAATAATTAGAGTTTGTAATAATATATTAATATTTTGAAAAAACTTTATGGCGGTGATTCTTGACATGAGATAAGAAATAAGAAACTTCCCTTAAATTTTGCTTACTTAAGAGTGATAATTTTCATGGGAACTAACCTTAAAAATAAAAATGATATTTAACTAGGTATATATGTAATATAAATATATAAAAAATAGAGTAAATTCATATAAATAATTTTATGTAAAATATATAAAAATTAATATAATGTGTAACTAAAAATGAGTGAGGGTGGTGTGGAAGATCCCTTAGCTCATGTCTGAAAGCACTATGTACTTGAACACAAATTTATAAATAATTAAATTATTTCAATTTAAAATATCCCCAATAATCATATTTATATATATTTAATTTTATAAGGTCTATTTATTATCTTGTGTGATTTATTTTTCATATAGTTTCTGCTTACATTGGTTAATTGATGTTGTTTGGTTAATTTCTCTATAACACTTTTTATTTATTGATCATTGTCAAAGGTTGTAAAATAACATCAAGATATCTATAATTTTGTAGTTTTATTTACTTTATTATCCCATTAGTAAAATACTTATATAGTTTTGAATGTTATCTGAAAAAATATCTAAATTATTAAAGATTCCTTGAAATGTTCATTTAATGTGGTTAAAATTACCATTAACGTTTATCTTTTTTATTACTTATAGATTATCGTATATTATCATTAAATAATATTAATATCTTAAATAATATAATTTTTACATAATAAACAAATTTTTAAATATAACCTTGTTATATGGTCATGTAAAACAAAACATGTCATTCAGGGCGGTGATAGTTCACACAACACATGAGGACATTTTCAATTTTCTCAATGATTTTGGTGGAAATTATAAAATGAATATTCCAATATTATAATAAAATTTAATAACAGTAAAAAATTTTCTTCTTTCATAACCTAAGGGATATAGGGTCCTTGAGGGGTATAAAAGAAGAAAAGAACATAGAAAAGTTGGGTTGTGGGTATTACATTTCCTTTGGAAGTTCTCCCTTGGGTAACTCCTTAAGACCCAATATCTTGGAATTTTGTTAAGAAAAAGGAATAAAAGGAATGGGGAGGGTGTTCAATAGATACTATGGATGATTTTATATTGATCCAAGTATTTGGAATGGGTGGATAAATGTGGAGGATGTGGTCCCCTTCTATAAGTGAAGAGAAGGGCACCCTTGTAAAAACTTATTTTTTCTCAATGATATCACTCCATTATTATAGGAAAAAGGCTTAAAAACTGAAAATAATAGTTTGGAGAAATATATAAGGTCCAATATCCCTCAACCATCCAATATCACATATGTTTTATACATTCTTAACCTCTAACACTATGTTAAACTACATTTACCCTAATTCACCCTTACCGTGGTAACTCCACTTTCAAAATTGGAAAGTAATTTTAATGTGAAAAAAATTAAATTAAAATTATTTAATAATTTTAAAATTATTATTTTAAATATGTAAATAATTTTATAAAATAAAATTTCTATGATTTATTGGAACTAATTATAGTATTGGTGCACATGATGCATAAAAATATTTCCTTAGAAAAGAGCTCATTTTAAGCTTAAAAATTAACCATAGTATAAGTTTATCAATGTTTTTTATTTTTAAGACACAAATTGTTTTATTAAAAAAATTAAATTTTATTAGTCTTTAAAATCAATTGAAAACGAAATTTACCAATATAATGTTAAATTAAACTAAAATAACAAGATTGTTTTTTCTTAGAACTAAAATATTACTTTGGTTTTATATGGTCAAACATAGGTTTCATAATTTTAAAAAATAATAAAATTAAATAAAATTATTATTTAATTATATATTTTACCAATAAAATTTCAATTCTCTCTTATGTGATTATAAAAGTCACCATTTTGGAAAAAATGTATTTTTTTCATATAAAAATTCAATTTTTTAGAAAAATCTTAAAAATTAATCAGATGCTCATTTTAACAAGTTGAATACAAACATAAAATAAAATTTATTATATGAAACTTATATTATTGATAAAATTTTTTTATATAATTTCTTAAATCACAATAAAGACATTTTTTAAATGTATTTTAAAGAAAAAAATATATTATTATTATTACTATGACACAAATTAGATTTTTATCCTAAAGGTAATATTATAAAATTTCATGTTAAGAATTAATTTACATGTGATGTTAATTATTATCATATATATTACCTTATATTAAACATGTATATATTCATTAGGAAAATTTATATATATAAATTCAAGGATGTTACATTCTTCCCCCCTTAATAAATGTCCCCCTAATAATTTATCTCCATGCACTAGGGTGAAAGAAAATGTGGATACTTATATTTCACTATCTCTTTAGGTTCTCTTATTGCCTCTTCATACTTAAAATTTTTCCAAAGTACCATGACTATGTGAGTTTTATAGTTTCACATAATTGTATTTTTGCGATCTAGGATATTCACCAGCTACCCCTCATATAAGAGGGAATCCTCCAAATATAAACCTCTATATTTAGTATATATTAGTGATAATGAATGTAATTTCATAATAGGGTTATTTGGAATACATCATGTACTTTAGGAAGGTTTTGTGTAAGTTCTAGTCGGTATGCCACCGCTCCAATGTGATAAAAAATATCAAAGGGGCCAATTTATCTAGGGCTAAAATTTTGTTTTCATCCCAAATATGATGACTCTATTTCACAAATATATAATGAGGAAAACATTATCACTAACCCAAAACTCCAAGTTCCATTTTTGGTTATCAACATAACTCGTATATTTACTCTACATTTCATTGATGTGTTGTTGAATAGTCTTGACATTTTATACCATTTCTCTGACCATCTCATGTCCTAGAAACTGTTTTCACATACTTCATCCTAGAACTTGGGTTTTATAAATATATTCCCATATATGGATTCATATGGGTCCATTTAGATGTTTTAGTGGAAACTTTTGTTTTAAGTTAACTCAACCAGAGGGAGATTTTTGTCCCAACCTCCCTTACAATCCATAAAGAAATATATCAACATATCCTCAAGTGTCTGAATAATTCCTTCAGATTGAAAATCAGAATGAGGTTGATAGGTCTAATTTATGTTAAATATATGTTTATAGTTTTCTGAAGACTCTTTTATAACTTTTATATGAAACTCATATCTCAATAAGATACAATTGATAATAGTGTTCTATGTAGCCTCACCACTTATCTAATGTATATCTTTATAAGGTGATCGAGTGAGAAGTCATATGGAATATAATTGAAGTGAGAAGTATTTTTAAGATGGTCCAACACAACCCATATAACATTATTCTTTGTTTATGTATTTCTAAGAACCATGATAAAATTCATAGTGATTTTTTCAAATTTCCATGTATGTATGAGTAATGGTTGCATAATCCCGTTAGACTTTTGTCTCTTAGCCTTCCCCCACTGAAACACTAGGAACATTGATGTATATTCCATAATATCATTCATTATATTGTCCCTCCAATTTTGTTCTCATATATCACTAAACATTTTCATGTTTTCGGGATGGATATAACATAGAGGGATATAAGCATCATTTATTAGCTCCTTATTTTTCTACAAATATGATGGAATAAAAAGTTTTTTTCCAAAATATTAAAACCCCTTAATCATCAACCTTGAACTTATATTTTTTCCCTTCCTTATAACATCTATCTCATTTTTTATCCTCACATCATCCCTTTTTACATTATTAACATTCTAAAGTAGTGATGAATGAGAAATAATTTGAGAAAGGTAAGATGATATTCCTTTATTATTGATTCCCAAATCCATCCTTCACATGTCTAATAATATCACATCCTTCTAAATAATTATCATAGATAATTTTTTTAGATATTTTCTACATAGAGAATCTTCCACTTTATTTTCCTTCCGTGGATGGTATTGGATTAAGGAATCATAATCCTTGATCTTTTTTAACTATCTTCTCTTAATTATGTCTATATTCTTTTATTTGAATATATATTTTAGCCAATTGTGGTCTGTATATATATATATCACCTTTCTCTCCATATAGATAATTTATTTATATTTTCAATACGACAATTATTGCAACCAACTCTAGATCATATGTCAAATAAGTTTTATTATAAAAATTTAATTGTCTTGAGTCATAGGCTATCAATTTATAAATTTTCATGGGTATACAACCCAAACCCTACTTTGAGGCATCAATATAAATCAAAATCCTTCCCCACCTATGGGTAGAATGAGTAAAGGTTTAGTGGGTGGCCTCTTCTTTAACCCCTTAAATATCTCTTCACAATTATTTTTCTATACATATTTCAATCCCTTCCAAGTAATCATTGTTAGTGGGTTTTTAAATTTTGAGAAGTTTATCACAAATCACTTATAATACCGTATTCATATATGGAGAATATATATCTCTATCAAAAATATTGGTCTAGTACAATCCTCAATCACATTTTTCTTTTAAGTGTACACATATATCCCCTTATAAAAAAATAAGTTTTTTCAATATCCTTATTCTTCACCTTTAAATGATGATATCCTAACTAAAGGCCACTTTATAGAAGTATTGATCTCTACGCAACTGATTGAACAATTCTTCCATCTGTGGAAGATGATATTTATTCATTATCATGATCTTTTTGAGTTCATGAGAATCAATATAATGATGCATAGTCCCACAATTATTCTTGATAAATAGGAACAATACACCCCATAGTGAAGCAATCAGGTGTATTAAACCCATGTCCAAATGTTCTTGTAATTGTTTCTTCAGTTCATCTAGTTTAATGGGGGAGATTATATATAGATTCTTAGATATCAGATAATATCCAGGCATAAGTTCGATTGAGAAATCCACCTCTCAGACAAGTGTAAGACCAATATATTCTTTGGGGAATACATTAGTATAATCCCTTATAATAGAAATATTCTCAATAGTGTTCTTCTACTTTGATTCAATAATTTTAGATAGATATTATTTCTTATAATGAAATAGTATCCATGCATTTAAAGAAGATTATAAGAGGATTCATCTTCTTCCATACACTTTTACATAATCATAGGGTAATTCAAGTTATATATTGTGATTCATTTCTCTTAGAAATTGATGTAGGATATATATATAGACAATTGGGATATTCCTAGTATAACATCAAATTCTGCTAAAGGAATTATGAAAAGGTTTTCTGGGAGATTCATCCCACATGTATCAATTGGGGAAGAGTTATGTACTTGAGATGAAAAAAATTATTCATTAATAATTTTCATTGATAATAAAACCATTATGTTTTATGGCAGTGTTTGAATAGTTCTACTACACTTTCATGATATAAAAGAGTGTGTATAAACAGAATCAAATATTACATTCACTATTCTTGAATGAATAACAAGAATTCCTATCACCATATTGTTTCCTTGATCTACATCTGTAGTAATAATTGCACAATCTCACCCTTTATCTCTGGTAATAATTGTTTAATTTCATTTTTTATCTTCAAAAAACCTTGGATTAATTCATTGGTTTATACAGTTTCCGCATTCCTTGTAGTTGAAACATTGGAAAATAGGATAAGGATTGATCTGAACATTTTTTTATTCTATCACATTAGTGGGATTAATTTTCTCACATCTACATGTGTTATCTTTATGTACCTCCTTTCCACACATGAAACAGTTCCTAGTCCCCTTGAGTTAGTTTCCAAGATAATTATTTTAACACTTTTGACATGTAGGATGTTGTATTTTCTTATCTCCCCTAGGCTTATTCAATGATCCCCTAGAGTTAATCTCAATTATTTATTTCTTCACTTGAGTCACATGATACCACTTAGAATTACCCTTTTCTATTTCAACATTTATTTCACATTGGACATCTTAATTATAGCTTCTAATGTCCTAAATTTCTAAATATCGTTATATATTTTTATTTATCTCACTAAATAAGTGGATTGTTTTACTTTCATAGTTAGTGATAAAATATAAGGCATATCATGTAATACTTGTTATGTTTACCTCATAATATATGATTGATTTATCATTTGAGTGAAAAAACTCCCTCTCCATTTTAATATGGTGAGTGTGAGGGAAATATTTATTGATAAATTATCTCTTGAATTCATCCCATTAAATAAATTCTATGTCTTCCATAAGATTCATATTCTTGATCAGTTTCCACCACTAATAAAATTATCTCTAAAGGTGGTAAACAACTATAATAACCTTATATTTCTACAATAATTGATGTTTTGGACCCTTTGTGAGATATTTGTTTTAATAATCACAAATCATTCCAATTTAAAAATCATGATAATTCACATATAATGTTATAACTACTATTAATCATGCCAATGAATATTTATAAATGAATAAATTATGTCACATGGTATAATAAATTTCAATAATTCAAAAAATTATGGATATTTATGTTTCAATATATTTACATGTTTATATTTACATGTAATTATGAATTTCATTTAATATGGTATTGTTTTGTATAAGATAGATACTTTGAATTTTTTTCAAAGTCTCTGAAACTGATTGGTTCAAATGTGTCACTGATTGATGAATCAACGATGGATGAATCATCAATGAGGACTCACCCATCGAAGAAGAACCCACTATAGGACTCACCGATAGAAAAAATGACACAATGATGGATAAGTCACCAATGATCGGTCACACCGATAGTTTAAGCAACTCACCGATTGGCAAATCACCAATGGGAGACTCACCGATATTTCAAAGGACTTACCGATGGAGGACTCACCGATGGAAAACACAATGATAGTTCAAAGGACTGACCGATGGAAAAGTCACCGATGGGTGACACACCAATTGCTCAAAATGAGTAACCGATGACAACTCACCGATGCCCGGACAGAACGATAGTACAAATGAATCACTGATGCCCAGAGTCACTAGCACCATTAGAAAGGACTCACCAATATAGAGTCACCGATTCTAATAGACCGATGATAATGAATCACTGATACTTTTGGCTCAAAGATATTCATAAAGAAGGTTTTTATTTTATTAATTCAAATTTATATCTAATGGTTATATTTAGAAAAATTATGTTTTTGACATTATTTAATGTTTTCTATAGGATATTCAGAGGAAAGGTCAAGGTACATGCATGTGAGGAGATCATTATGTCTACTGGACCTCAAAGTATAAAATCATTACCAGTTGGATAATTGAATGCAATAAAAAGAAAGTGAAACATTAAGTATAGAAGAACACCAGCAAATATAGAGAATACATCCAAAAATCCAATAACTCAAAATAAAGAACATATGGGGAGATCAATAAATTGAGCTAAACCAGTTAAGTTGATCTAAACATCTTTTGAACAAGAAATTGAACTTATAATACTACAGGAATCCAGAACCCAAAGGCTTCGACACTCTATTTTGGAGTCAATTTATAGAAGAGGACTCAAACTTCATTTCCACTACATCAAATGAGTCCAGAGCTACACTGCATAACACACAAAGCATTCTATACCTTACTATACATATTTAGCTCCGTTGTGTTCATTTATTTACATTTCTGAGAAGTGTGTGTATCTTTCTTTTACACACACTCTGACTCCATTGCATAACTATTAGATACATGATATCCCCAATCTCAAAATATATTTATCATTTTATATCCCACATAGAATTTTTGAAGAGGTCGTGTGTGACTTGTTTTTTGTTTTTTCCATGAAGAACATTGGAAGAGGTCAAGGGTGACATCGACAGCTTTGTGTGCTGTTGTGAGCCCCAATATAGGGTGTGAATCAAAATTTTTTATTAATTTAAAATGATTTTTGGAAGTAGATTACCAAGTGGAGAGTACTAAGTCTCGACTTGAGACCGAACCTCTTGTTTTAAATTCCACTGTGCCAATTGTTATTTTCTTTTACTATGTTTTATAAAAAAATTAATTCAAACAAATTAAAACTCTGATAGTTAGTTTAACAAGTGTTTATAATATTTTGGAACTAGTAGATTAGTTTCAAAATTTATATTAATATTTATATTGGTATATATGAGAACTAATCAATCTCTAGAGAAATTGATTGAAAATTCAGTACTCTTATAAATTTACTACAAAATGACTTGGATTAATGTTTTAATTGGGGGAAATTTTCAAAGAACCAATTTTTAATAGAAATTTTTATAGATATTCAATTAACCCCTTCATTAGTACTCTACTAAAACCAACATTTGGTAACAGAGAAACTGGGATTTTTTTTAGTTTTTAAATCTTGTTCAAAAAATTTCATCTGTGATTATAGTTGTATTTTAATGATATTAAAATTTTTATCTCTCTATAATCTTTTTCAAAATTTATATTATGGACAATATATTAGAAGGAGATACTACGAATAGACGACCTTTTTTTAGTGGAATAAATTATACTCAATGGAATCTTAAAATGAAAATATATTTAGAAAGCATGGGATTTGAAATCTAGACTGCTATTAAAAGTAAATATGTACTCCCAGACACCGCTAGAAACACTTGGGTTGAAGATACCAAGATTGCCTATAAAAAAACTATTAATCGTTGAATGCATTATACTGTGAACTAGGAGATGAATAATTTAATCGCATTTCTTCCTGTAAAACTGCTCATGAAATTTCAGACACTATGGCTATTTCCCCTAAGGGAACAACTAATATGAAAGAGATGATATTAAATACTTATATTGTTAAACATGAAAATTTTATAATGAAGCCTGATGAATCTGTTTAAGAATGTATCTTAGGTTCAATGAAATTGTGAACACCATGATTTCTTTAGGAAGAGTTTTCACAACAAAGGAGTAGATCATGATAATCCTATGATTCTTACCAAAGAGATGGCAGGGGATATCAGTATCCAAAATAGAATCATGCAACATTGATAAACATCTATTAGAGGAACTAATTGGAAAATTAATGATATATGAAGAGGAACTAAAGGTAAATAAAGAGGAGGAAGAGCCAAAGAGAAAATCTATTGCCTTTAATACTAACACTTCCAATAGAAAATATAAAGAGAATGTTCAAGATGCTATTAAGAGAACAAGTAATGATGAATCATATTCAGATAGTGATGATGAAATGGCCTAGCTAGCTAGGAGATTCAAAAAAATTTACAGAAAGAAAAAGTTCTTCAAGAAACCAAACTATAAAGAAAAATATGACAACAAAGGAAATTCGAAAAAGGATTGGAAGAATCCAGGCAAATCAGAAAAAATAGTTTTCTATGTATGAAAAATGAGAGGGCATGTCAAAGATGACTGTCCTAAATTAAAATATAAAAATAAATATGAAAATAAAGATAAAAAATATAAGAAATTAATTAAGGCCACCAAGAGTGAATTTGGGGACATGTCCAGTGAATCTTCTTCTTCTCATAATGAGAAAGAAGATATGGAAAACATGTGCTTTATGGAAAATACATCAGAGGTACTCTTAAAATCTCGTGTACCTAATGACTGTTATTATAGAGATGAATCAGAATATGAAAATATGGAAAATGATGAACTATTTGAGTATTGTATTATGCTAAAAGAAAATATTAATGAACTAAAGGATAAGTATAAATCATTAAAGAAACAGCATGCACTCTTTACAAATATTAAATCTGAAATTACTATTGAGGAAGAAAAAATTCACAATTTCTAAAGGATAATAATGACCTAAATTTATCTAATGATCAATTAAAGAAGGGTCTGGAAAAGTTTACCAATGAGAAAAACACACTTACTCAATTACTTGGTAACTATATATCTCATAGGTATACTAATAGAATATGATATCAACCAAGATAAAGAAACTTATCTAAAACACATTTTATAACTAAATCTAGAAAATCTACTTGTTTGTCCAAAAATCAAAATTTTACTACAAGCTCCAGTTCTAAAAAATCTTTTACTATATCATGTTTTTCTAGAACAAATATAGTTTTTTTTATAATACTTTTCATTATACATATAAGAAACCCATAAGACAATTTTGGGTTCTTAAATCCTTTATTATTAATGTTTTTGGACCCAGAAAAATATGTGTAGAAAAATATTTTCTTGGATGAATTGTTTTGTAGGTAAACTGCCAAAAGAGTTCCTATAGAAATATTTGGTACTTGGACAGTGGTTGTTCAAGACACATAACTAGATATTACTCAAGCCTCAAGAATCTCATCAATATTAACGGAGGACATGTCACATTTAGTGACAATGGTAAATGGAAAATCATCATCTTAGGCCAGATTGGTAACCATAACTCTCTTTCAATTTCCAATGTACTTTATGTTGATGGATTAAAATATAACTTTCTTAGAATATCTCAATTGTGTGATGATGGATTTAATGTCAAATTTAAAAATTATTCATGACACGTTTTTATGCCAAAAATAACTTAGTATTTACTACTCTTAGAAATGATAATATATATGCTTTATATTTAGACACACTAGAATCACAGAATGTCTCTGGACTAAGTTCCTTTAATAAAGATTCTTGGCTCTAGAACATAAGACTAGGACATTTTAATGTACAATCCCTTAATAAATTTACTAGAAAAGGTTTATTTAAAGACCTACCCAAACTATAGTTTCCAGACAACAGAGTGTGCAACCCTTGTCAAAACAGAAAGCAACACAAAATCTCTTTCAAACCAAAGAAATAAGTTTAAACTTCTCAACATCTCAAGTAGGTTCACATTGACTTATTTGGAATATCTAGAGTTTCAAGTATCAATTGGAAGCACTATGTTTATGTTCTTATAGATGACTTCTCTAGGTATACTTGGACCTTTTTTTAACTCACAAAAGTGAATCTTTCTCTCATTTTTCCAAGTATGCAAGGACATTAGAAAATCTTGGAAGACTTAAAATTAAATCTCTAAGAAGTGACCATGGTCTCGAGTTTTAAAATTAAGACTTTGAATCTTTTTTCTCAAAAAATGGATATAGGAATAGCTTCTATGCCCCTAGGAAACCTCAACAGAATGATGTAGTAGAAAGAATAAATAGAACCCTATAGGAGATTGCCCGAAATATGCTTAATGTATAGGACCTACCTATTTATTTATGTACTGAAGCTGTTAATACAACTTCTTATATAATAAATAGAGTCTTGATCATACCCATACTTAATAAAACTCCTTATGAGTTGCGGAATAATAGGAAACCCAAGTTAAACTATTTTAAAGTGTTCAGATGTAAAATTTATATTTTCAACACTAAGGATAATCTAGATAAATTTTCCTATAAATGTAATGAAGGAATATTTGTGGGATATTCAACATCAAGAAAATAATATATATTCTTTGATAAAAAAACAAAATTTGTGGAGGAATATTTATATGTCCTGTTTGATGAAACAGATCCACATAAACCTAAGACCTTTCTTGAAAATCTTAAGGAGGATATGTCCAATCTGGTCATTAATGCTAAACCATCTAACCATCCTATAAAGGAATCTATTAAAACTTCAAGTTCTAGAAATTATCCATATTCTAGCCATAATGAACCAGAACCAAGTGATGTACCTAAAATAACTAGTCCTACTTTTACTAGACCAACTAGAACCCTTAAAAACCATCCCTTAGATGCTTTAGATAGAGATTTAGACAGAGGAACACAAACTAGAGATTTATTAAGAAATCAGGTTGAACATCAAGAATTATCATCATAACTTGAACCGACAAATATCAATTATGAAATCAATGATGAATTTTGGGTGATTTCTTTGCAAGAAGAGCTTAATCAGTTCGAGAGAAATAAAGTCTGGAAGCTTATTGATAGACCAAAAGATACCTTGACCATGGGAACTAAATGGGTGTTTAAGAATAAATTAGATGAATTTGGAAATATAGTTAGAAAAAAATCTATATTGGTTGCATAAGGATATAATCAAGAAGATGGAATTGATTATAAGGAAACCTTTTCACCAGTAGTTAGGCTTGAATCCATTAGAATCTTACTTGCCTTGCATCACACTTGGAATTCAAACATTATCAAATGGATGTCAAAATTGAATTCTTAAATAGACATATAATTGAGGATTTTTTTGAACAAACCCCAGGATTTACAAATCCACATTTTCCAAATCATGTTTTCAAATTAAATAAGGGTTAATATGGCTTGAAACAAGCTCCTAGAGCTTATTATGATAGGTTAAGTAACTTTATTATTTCTAAAGGTTTTACAAAATGAGTTGTTATTTGTAAAAAGTATTTTTAAAGATGTTTTAATAGATCAAATATTTGTAGATGATATTATTTTTGCTTCTATAAATTCTTTATGCAATGATTTTTCAAAAATGATGCAAAGTGAGTTTGAAATGAGTTTGATGGGTAAACTTAAATATTTTCTTTGATTACAAATATTTCAAAACAAATAAGGTATTATTTTAAATCATAGTAAATATACTAAATATATTTTGGAAAGATATGGATTTTACAACATTAATAATTTGGAAACAACCATGTGTTCTATATGTAAGTTGGATCTTGATGGAAATGAGAAATAATTTGATCAAAATGCTTACAGAAGAATGATTGAGAGTTTGTTTTACTTAACTTTTATTAGGATAGACATCATGTTTAGTGTGTGTATGTGTGAAAGATTTCAAGCAAGCCTAAAAGAGTCACATTTAAATGATGTTAAATGAGTTTTTATATATCTCAAATATACAAAAAATCTAGGACTGTTTTACCATAGAGGAATTTTTTTTTGATATGGTTAGTTATTATAATGATGAATTTTGTGGATGTAAATTATATCGAAATAGAAACTCTAGAACATGTTAATTTTTGGGAAAATCTCTAATTTCATAGTGTAGTAAAAAGAAAAATTTGGTTTCATTATCAACTACTGAAGCAGAGTATATTGCTACTAGTAGTTGCTGTGCACAAATTTTTTGGATGAAACACACTTTATTAAAATATGGATTTTAATTCAGACATATCCCCATAAAGTGTGACAATACGAGTGATACTAACATTTCTAAAAATCCAGTTTCTTATTCTAGAACAAAACATATTGATGTAAGACATCACTTTTTGAGAGATCATTATCAAAAAGGTGATATAACTCTTGAGTTTATTGGGGATGAACATAAACTTACTAACATTTTTACTAAACTCTTAAACTCTAAGATAATGAGATACATCATACATGAACTAGGAATAATAAATCTATAAAGACTATCTGAACTTATCCCCTTAGAAAAATCTATTTGTCTATGACACTGATCACTGTGAAACCCATTAGGTGAAGCCAATCGTGTAAAACTGATTAGGTGAAACTAATCAGGTGAAACTGATCAGGTGAAACTGATCAGGTGAAACTGATAAGGTGAAACTAATCAGGTGAAATTTATCAGATGAAACCGATCATATGAAACTAATACTATTATAGTGAAACTAATATTAATAAGGACCTTTTAATAAATCTGCTTGTCTGTATTTTAAGTAAAAAGACAAAGTTTTGTTCCTGTTTATTTTACCATTATTCTATTTTATATTTTTATGAAGTACTATCCCTAAATGATAAAATTAAATTGATCCACATTACTCCTGCCATTTTACCTTTCACTACACACTCTACCTTTGAACCTTCGACCTTTCAACTTCCTTCTTCGAACCCAAACCATTATAATGGTGAGGACAAAGAGCACAATAGAAGGACCAAGAGAATCATCCTCATCCAAGTGTCAGAAAGGAGAATCAATTAGTGCTGCTATTTCTGTGAATCCAGAGTTGGGAAGCCATATAGTACCTCCTGGGAAAAAAGTGTTTTCCAAATGGTTGCTTTCATGAAAGTATCTTTTGATAGAAATTCTCAAATCACAAGGGTAGATTAGATGATTTTCATATATTGAGATACCTTTGTATTACAATCTAGTACACCAATTTTATCTCCACCTAGAAGTGTTTTTGGAAGGATATGAAGAGGCTTATATGAAGTCTATAGTAAAGGGAAATGAGATTTATTTTTCTTCAAAAGAGTGGGCCTATTGATTAGAGATTCCTCATAAGGGAATATTTACTGACTACCAGCCTAACATTACACCCACTTAAGATTTATTTTCTTATGAAAATGTATTGAAATAATTGACTGGAAATGGGGAGTCAAGGAGGCTGATAGCTTCAGAATTAGATGGAGAGACCAGAATGCTTTTCAAATTCATCCAACACCAAATCTTCCCAAGGAAGGAAGATTTTTCTACCTTAATGTATCAGGATGTCATCCTGATTTACTTGTTGAATAATAGGGTGAAAGTGAATCTGTGTAGGTACCTTAATGTACACAATTGTGAAATGATCAAACCATCTCGAAAAGAAACTTGTCTATAATATTCAAGGATTATTTCTGCAATTTTAAAGAGGATAGGATGTGTGGATGATGAAGATGAGGTGATTTTTTCATGTAGTGGATTCTACATGCACAAAGATATCTGTAAAAGAATGAAATTATTTTGGAACCCATAGAGGAGAATGTGGGTAATAGATGAGGAGAAATTATATGAGGATTATAATCCCATTTATTATCCTGCCAGACCAAGGGATTAAGTTGATCTAGGTCTCAAACCTGGTGAGAAGGTTGTATATTCAAATGAAGAACAATCTGAGACTGAGCTGCAAAGAGAATAGGGGTCTCCAGTAGATGATAGGAGTGACCCATATATTGTTAAAATTCATAGAGACATTACATGTGGACCTTCCAGTCCACCATTAGAAATACCTTCTACTAAAACATTATTAGATGATCAGGAGGAGGAAGTGAATGAAGCCTCCGGAGTTGAAGGATATGTGAGAAAGACTAATGGTGATGATGAGGATGATGATGATGATGATGATGAGGATGATGATGGTGAGAATGTGAGTGACTCATTGAATGAACTACAAGAAGCAGTTAGTTCTGGTGATGAGTCTGTATATAGAGATGATGATGAGGATGGTATACAAGATGATGACGATCATGATGGAAATGATTATGGAAATTTTGGAAATGAGGATAGACATGACCACCCTAACAATGATCAAGGAATAATTTTTTAACATGCAGATATTATGGATGGAGGTCAAGAGGAATAAGCTAAATCTCATATTGCACCTGTTCCTCAGAATGAGGAGGATCCTCAAGTGGCTAGTGTGGCTGGAGTTCAAGAAGAAGATCAAGTTTAGATAGTATTAGGGCCTCAAAATGATATTTTGGTTGGAGGTGAAGAGGAAGAAGATGAAGCTCATAATGAGGAAGAGCCTAAAGGTAGAAGAGTAAGTATTGATACTGTGGAACCTAGAGATTGGACTTCTATTACTGAGTGGAATATAAATCTAGGATATATCCTATTTGGGCTAGATTGTGATTCAGATGTGGAGATGATAGCTCCTCCAGCTCCACAAGCTGATATAGAACCGACAGGTCATACTTCACCTGTCTTACCTAATGTTGATGAGCTTGTTGTACCTTCAGCTACTAGTGACTATGTAACTAAGGATGATCTTGAAACATTCAAGGCTGATGTGTGTGAATCTATGAGATCTTAAATTTTAGTTAGAAATGAAGCTTCTATATTTTGGATTATTTTAGATGAAGATGTTTCTAGTATTTTTAGAATGGTAATTCAGTAGATACATCCCAAACTAATTACTACAGTTGAGACCATTGTGAGAAACAATGCAGTACTGAGAGAAGATATGAAGAAAATGGGTCAGGAAATGGTATCCCTATCCAATGATTTAAGAACCACAATTGGTGGTTTTATGGAGGTTCCTAGGAACCTTGTTACACATCTTCTGAATGCATACTTGAAAAAGTTAGAAGTGGATTTTGGGAAGATGATTTATGGTGCATCCAGTTCTTGATTTACCTAGACCGTTGCTAATATGAAGTCTCTTAGGATTGTGATAAGAGAAGAGATGAGGTACATTAAGAATGGATATGATAAAGAGGTCCTTTACAAAGTGAGAATGAAAAATGGCCATGTATAAAACATGGTTAGAAAATGTGAAAATGAGGAAGCTGCTACTCAAAAAGAGATCAAAGACAAAGTGGACAAGTATATATCTAAAATCTACACAAATCATGAGTTAAATATCAACTTTAAGTACTTGGATGAGAACCTCAAGATACCACGAGTGACTGAGGAATTCAAGAAGAAAGTGAGCTTATTGAAAGAGGTTACACCCACATTGGATAATTTCATGGAAAACAAAGAGGATTTCAAGAATTCCATGCAATATGGGGGTGAAATCCTCATTGATTTTATCAAGCTTTTGAATCCCTACCTACATGTAAAGTCTGAGGCTATTGTGGTTCTTGTAGCTGCATTCATCAGACATGGTTCACTACCTCTTGCTCAGATGAAAGTTTCTCAATCTTTATCTTAGATCAGGCCAGTGATCCAAGAGTAGCCTCAAAGTCATGTTATGTCAGAGTAGAGACCAAACCTTTCCTCTAATGTTCCTACAACCATTGTTTTACCTGGTGTAATCATTCGTCCAGTCCTTCCTACATCCACAACACCACCTCCTGGACCCAGTATTGACCCTTCAGACAAATGGAAAGCTCCTCACCCTACTAATTCTTAGCTGTGGATCATTTTTTGATAGGTCTTTGTAATTTTCTTTTTTCGGTTTTAGTATTCATACTTTCATGAATATCAATTTGACTTCAATATATTTCAAGTATCTTTTTAATCCTCTATGTTTATTTTCACCTTTTTTCTAATCCCAAAAGGAGGAGATATATATGGATGGAATACACTCTTAACCTAAGGGGGAAAATACATCTAGAATAGGAAATATGGCATGTAATCAACAACAAACACATATATATTAAGCTTACTCTAACACAACTTACTAAGGGGGAGCATGCAAGTGCTCTGATATAACATTCTTATAAGGATCTTATGTATATGCTCTACTACAATTATTGAGGGGAAGTATAAAAGGAAAGACCTTATAGTTATATTGGAAATTCACACTCACTGTTGGTAGGCTAAGTTAAGTCATTCTTATTCCTTAACATCATGTATAACTCATTCATTCCATGATTTATGATTATCAAAAAGGGGGAGATTCTTGGAACCTTTGTGAGATAGTTGTTTTAATAATCAGAAATCATACCAATTTACAAATCATGATAATTCACATATTCTGTTATAACTAATGTTAATTATGTAAATAAATATTTTTAAATGAATAAATTATGTCACATGGTGTAATAAATTTCAATAAGTCAATAAATTATGGATATTTAGGTTTCAAAATATTTACAAGTGTATATTTACATATAATTATTAATTTCATTTAATATTTTATTATTATAAATAAGACGAACACTTTTTAAATTTTTCAAAGTCTCTAACACCGATTGATTCAAAGGAGTCACTGATGGGTGACTCACCATTAAGGACTCACCAATCGAAGAAGGAACTGATGAAGGACTCACCAATAGAACAAACGACACATCAATGGACAAGTCACTGATGATCCATAACACTGATAATTCAAGTGATTCACTAATGGGAGATGAACCGATAGTTCAAATGACTTACCGATGGATGAATCACTAATGGGAAACACACCAATATTTCAAAGGACTCATTGATGGATGAGTCACCGATGGGAGACACACTAATAGCTCAAAATGAGTCATTGATGATGACTCACTGATGCCTGGATTGACCGATAATACAAATGAATCACCAATGACTAGAGTCACCAATATTGATGGAAAGAACTCACTGATATAGAGATTCACCAATGCTAATAGACTAATGCTAATGACTCATCGATACTTATGACTCACCAATAGTCATAAAAAATGTTTTTATTTTATTAATTAAAATTTATATCTGATGGTCATATTTTGACAAATAACTGTTTCTGATATTATTTAATATTGTATATAGGATATTCATAGGACTGTATGAGGTACATGCATGTGGGGGGATCATTATGTCTTCCGGACCTTGAATTATAAAATAATTACCAGCCGGATCATTCGACAAAGAAAAAATAAAGTGAAAAAGTAAGTACAAAAGAAAACCAATAACTCTCATGCATACTTCCCAAAACCCAAGAACTCCAAAGGAAGAACATACAGTGAGATCAAGAAATCATTATAAACCCATTGAGTTGATCTGAAAAAATTTTGAACAAGAAACTAACCTTCTCATACTCATAAAAGCCAGAACACAAAGGCTTCAACACTCTGTTTTGGATTCAACTTCCAGAAGAGGACTCAAACTTCATTTACACTAAATCAAATGAGTCTATAGCTGCACCTCATAACACAGAAGTCCTTCTAAACCTTACTCTACATCTTTTGATCTGTTTTGTTTATTTATTTACATTTATGAGCAGTGTGTGTATCTGTCTATTACACACACACTGACTCCTATGCATAACTAGAGTATACTTGATATCCTCAATCTCAAACTATGTTTATCCTTTTATATCCCATGTAGAACTGTGGAAGATTTCTTTTATGACATGTTTTTTTCCTAAGAATAACTGTGGAAGAGGTCAAGGGTTTCCTGGACAACCTTTTGTGCTGTTTTGAACCCTGATCTAGGGTGTGGATCAAACTTGTTTATTAATTTAAACTGCTTGGTGGTAGGTGATCCAAGTGGAGAGGACTATGTCTCAACATGAGACTGGACCTATGGTTTAAAACTAAACTATTCCTATTGTTATTTTATTTTACTATGTTTTATAAAAAAATCATTCAAACAAATTCAAACTATGATAGTTAGTTTAGATAGTGTTAATAACAGTTTTCAACTAGTAGATTAGTTTCAAAAGTTATATTAATCTTTATATTGGTATATATGATAACTAATAAATCTCTTGAGAAATTTATTTAACATTTCGGACTCTTATAAATTCACTACAAACTGACTTGGTTTAATTTTTTAATTGGGGTAAATTTTCAAAGAACCAATTTTTAACAGAATTTTTTATAGATACTCAGTTCACCCCCTCTTGAGTACTCTACTCTAACCAACATGAAGGATAGAAAATATATTCTCAATTGAGATAATTCATTTTTCAGCAATCATGGGATTAGATGATCCACTAAAATATTGAGGTCTCTAACACATAAAAGAGTCAACTACAAATTTCTCTCTTGGAGTGTGTTCCATGTGATTCAAGTTATTATTGATAAGTTGATTTTTTTGTGACATCACTTCTATGTGGTTCTTAACTCCAACTACCATAATTTCTGTAATTTTATTAGGTCAATCATCAAATTTCCCATTGCACACATCATTAACATGATTCCTTCAACATCCCATCATTTTCTAAAATAAAGGATAGTTAGGGATGGGAATACTTTTATTAATTCATGTATAGAAGTTAAACCATAAACTTAAAATAATTAACTCATAAAACATTTGGAGAAACTAAATTAAGAATATATAAGTCCCAATATACATTATACTTGGTCATTTCCTATTAGGTTCTATAACCCAGTTATGTTTGATAAAGAAAAATACTTAAATCCATCTTGGTAGTTTCAAAATAGAATACAAATTAACTAAATCATTTTCCCTAAGAGTTTTTAGACAAGTTTGAAGTTAGAAATATTTTTTTTCACAAGTTTGATTTAATACCCAACAAACCCTCTTCAAGGTTATTACCCCTAGGTATAACTGTTATAGATCCTATATCCACTTTCTAGTATCTAGACATAGACAAAATTTCTTGGAAAACCACATACTCAAAACATATAAAAAATTTCAGGTATACTTATGATTATCCCCTAGGGATCTCTTATCCTAATATATAAAAAACTACAACTTTCTCTAATACCAACTATAGTGACCCAAGACTTAAACACAGTTTAATTCACGATTCACAATATACTTTCCCAATAATACATGTCAAGGATCTAGTGGTCTAGTGTATTTAGAGGATTAGATGCATAATTATATCATATTAAACAAGAAAACAACATATTAATTTAAAAATCCACATAGCACTCCTAACTTACATAGACTATATAAAACTATATAATACACTCTAAGGAAAATACATGAGGAAAATGATGATCTATAAATCCCAATTAAATAATAAAAATATAAATAAAGCATAACATGAGAGGCATGAGGTATAAAAAGATATCATAAAGAGGATAATAATAATCATGAAAACATGGAATTAAGAAATGATATATTATGATCATGAAAATATAAACATGTAAAAAAATATAAAACATGTTATCATAAGCATAAGTTAAGGGTCACTCCGAGGACTATCATCATAAAATGGAAAAAGTCCCTTGGTTGATTATGTTCACTCCCTAATCCCATAGATAACATATCATGCAATATAAATATTTACACAATTCACTGTAGGGATATATAATTCTATACCCACCCATCATTAAAATTAAAATCAAACATATTTGTGCCACATAATGAAAAGAAACCATACAAATGTAATAAGCATGATCAAACCCATGAGAAAGAAGTGGGTTTCATAATTCTTATTTATGTCATAACAGAATTATAAATCATAAGGTTTAACAAGAGAAGAAGGAATTAAATAATTATTAACTTTAATAACTAAAAATGGTACAAAGTTCTTGAACATGGAATTCCAATATATAAAATTCATGAGAAATATTTAGGAGAATAAAGAATAAAAACATACCACTTGGGTGATGCTTTATAAAATAAGTAAAGATATTTTTTTAATAAGTAAATAGAATATTATTTTACATAAAATAAAACATTGAATCAATATGATTATACATAAAATAATGATGGGTTTTAGATGATAATAATGGTTCAAAAACATTTTATCTAGGTGATTATTGACATAAGATAAGATATAGGAAAGTTCCCTTAAATCATGTATACTTAAGAGTGACAATTTTGAAGGGAACTAAATATATGTATAACAAAATAAATTAAAGGGATATTTAACTAGGTATACATTAAAGTGACATATATAAAAAATAACATAATTTCATAGGAATATGGTTGTTTAAAATGGTTAAAATAAAGATAACATGTCACAAAGAAGTAACAAGAGCGGTACAAAAGATCCCTTACCATGTCTTTGAAAGTGCTATTCACATGCACTTAAATTCAAAAATAATTAAATTAATATCATTAAATATATACCAAAGAACCTTATTCATAAATATTTAATTTTATAAGATCTATTTAATATTATTATTATATATTTTCAATGTAGTTTCCCCTTATATTGGTTACCTAGGGTTTTTCGGTTAATTTCTTCATAACACTTCTACTTTGCTGATCATGATCAAAGGTGTTTTCAAATAACATCATTATATATATAATTTTTTAGTTTTATGAACTTTATTATCCTATTATTACAATACTTATATATTTTCAAAGGTTAAATATCCAAATTAATAAAGGATCCTTGAAAATTCCATTTTAGGTAATTAAAGTTACTATAAATATTTTTTTATTTTTAATACTTATATTTTTTCACATATTATCATTACAAAATATTAATAGGTTTAAAAATATAATTTTAAATACCAAATAAATTTTTAAATTCATACATGTTAGGTGGGAATGGAAAACCAAACATGTCATTCTTGGAGGTGGTAGTCTGCCCACATGCATGGAGACATTTTCATTTTTCTCAATGATTTTTGAGGAATGTATAAAATGGTAATTACAAAAGTATAAAAACATATCAACTTATTAATTATTCTATTTTTATCATTACTTCATTAATATAAGGAACTTAAAGGGTTTATAATAATAAATGAACTAATAAATGTTGGGTTGAGAGTATTACCTTCCCCTCGGAAGTTCTCCCATGGGTAACTCCTTAAGACACCTTAGTTTGGTATTTTTGTGAGACCAAGGATTAAAAGATAATGGGAAGGTATTTTAGATAAACTATTGTATAGTTTTTGATAATCCTATTCTTTTTAATTGGCGGATAAATGGGGATGAGGTGGTCTCCATTTATAAGTAAAGATAAGGGAACTATTGTAAAAACTCATTATTTCTCAATGATATCACTCCTCTATTCAAGGGAAAAAATCAAAAAAATTGTGGGAAATAAATAATATCTATATTACCTCCCCAATACAATATCACACATTTTTTCCAAATTATTTAACCACATTCACTATGTTAAACCACTTTTACTATAATTAATCCAAACTGCAACAAATCCACTTTCACACTTGGAAACTTGTTTTATTGGAAAAAAATTAAATTGAACTTATTAATTAATTTTGAAATTATTATTTTAAATATTTATATAATTTTATAAAATTAAATTTTTATGATTTATATAAATTAATTGTATCATTAGTGCATAAGATGTATACAAACCATTTCTTAGAAAAAGTAAGTTTTAAGATTAAAATTTTTGGGTGGGGTGATATCATCAATGTTTATAATTTTATAGTCATAATATGGTTTATTATAAAACATATAAGTTCTATGTGGCTTTAAAATCATTTCAAAATCAAATTTTACAAAATTAATGTTTAATTAAATTAAAAGACCAAAATAGTTTTTTTATAATTAAATATTTTATTTTTTATAAGGTTAAACATAGGTTTTATAAACATAAAAAATATAATTAAAATTAATATAATTATTTCATAAACAAACATTTTATCAATAAAATTACATGTCTCGCTTATATATGGGGAAAATTTATCATTTTGGAAAAAACTACATTTTTCATCTTAAAATCATTTTTTAAAAAAAATATCACAAATTAATAGTAAGATGATCTTACAATGATGAATCCAAAAATGAAATGAAATTTATTATATTCAACTTATTTAAGTGATAAAAAATTATATTTAGATATAATTTCCTAAAATGAAATAAATTTTTTTTTGTTAAAAATGCATTTGAAGTCATGATATATATATATATATATTATTACTACACCACAAGTTATATTTTTATCCAAAATGTAACATTATAAATATATTATGTTTTTAATTAATGATAATGTGGTGTTTGTTCTTATCATATATATTACCTTATGGGATAGTTGTATATATTTACATTGGAAATTTATATATATAAATTCACGGTTGTTACACTAATTGAGTATGTGATTCAATACCTAGAAGTATCAAAAGAAGGATAAAGGAAAATAAACAAACCTTGTAGTTGAAGTGGAACTTAAAAAATCTAAGAGGAAATGTACATTTATTATTAATATTGTATATTCTTCCCACATCATAGGGGATTTTAATCGTCTGAAGGATAATAAAAATACAAGTATTAGTGGCCTTTTGGAATGATGGGTCACTCAAAATCAAATGTGCTTGATCAACTATTATTGAAAAAGATTAATTAAAATCCAAATAAAATTTATTTTCTTAAGGAATGAAACGAAATATACTTAGTGTTTCTTTATTATGTAATGGAGGGAATAAATTAATATTAAAAATGGTGGTTTTTTTGTGAAACTATTAAAATATGGATATATTTTAACAAAAACTGAACTATACAAGGGGTAATCTATTTCAGGTTATTAATACAGAAAATTATTATAATTTAAGTGTGAAGGAATAAAATAATATGTTGCATTTAAAGATTCATTATTTAGGATAAAATAATATGAGTAATCTTACCAGATGAGATAATGTTAGTGATTTTGTTAATTCTAAAATATAATGTAATATGAAGTGATCTATATGTCAAAAATAAAATATTGGGAATTCTATATGTAAGAATGTATAGATTAAATATTCTCATCATTTGGATCTTATACTCTCTAAAATTTATAGTCCCATGAGGAATCAATCAGAAAGTGGAGAGAATTTTTTTTCTTTATTGATGACTTTAACTTAATTACTTACATTATGTCTATGAAACATAAATAATAAACACTAAGAATGTTTATGAATTTCATAAGAAGTAAAAAATGATTTTTATTTCTCCTTAAAGAAGATCTAGATAGATAATGGTTTTGAGCAGTCAAAACATATCTTGAAAAGAATAGTATTCATAATTATCTTTTTCACCATTCACACCATAAAATTTTGATGTTGAATTAAAGAAAATATGCTTAGTGGTGATATCTCATACTATTTTGATACAACATAACACATCTCAGTATTTTTGGAGATAATCCATTGGAGTAGTGGTTCATATTATAAATAAATGAATATACATGATAAATTCACATATTTTTCCATATGAGATCTGTTAAGAAATATTGTTTTAAATACCCAAAAAGTGTTTAAAATCACCTGAATTATCAAAGTTGAAGATGAAAATCTGGAAAAATTTGAAACAATAGGCATTGATGGTATCTTCCAATGTTATCCTTAAAATAGAAGAAGATATCACTGTTTCAATAATGAAACATGGATGACGATTTATTCTAATTATGTAAAGGTTATAAAAAATTCAATGAATGAATTTAAACTATAATAATAAAGTTACATTAGCGATGGAGATGAATACGTTCTTGTCAAATTACAGGGTGATGTTTCTGAAAATGAAAAAAATTTAGAAGTTCAAGTAAAAGATCATATTTCAAACAATTTAAGTGACGTAGAAAAAAATGTATTCACATTATCTGATGTTGATAAAGAAAGCTCATGTCCAAAATATCATTGGATATCAAGTAAAATACATTCAATTAGGAATAACATTGAGGAAAAAATACATACCTTATTATTTTAACAACTTGAGCCAAGATATATGTAAGGGTATTTTAAGAATCAATATTAGATTAATTCTATAAACGAGTAATTGGATTAGATAGAGAATAATGAAAATTTATATTTGGTTTCTAATATAAAAAATAGAAATTTTACTGGAACTAAAAGGTCATTTTGAAAACAAAAATACAATGAAAAGGGAGAAGTTATGAAAAAAACGCATGAATTTTGTTTAAAGGGTATTCTCAAGTAGAAATAATTGATTTTGATGATACATTTTCATTATTATAAAGTCAAAAAACCATTATAATAATTCTCAATATTATAGCACAGAGTAAATAATATATATTTAAAATGGATGACAAGCCCACCTTCTTTAATGGAGAAATGGAAGAAGAGGTTTATATTAACCATTCTTGAGGATTTTTACTTAGTGAAAAATTGAATTACGTTTAAAAATTAAATAAGTATTTCTAGGGGTTTAAACAAACCAAAAGATCTTTGTATTCAAATATAGATGCCTACAAGAATAAGTTAAAATTTAAGAAATGAATAGTGGGTAAAAGTATCTACATCAAAGATGACAAGGAGTTACTACTAAAGGTTATTGTTTATATAAATGATATTATATTTGATATAATTGAAGAAAGAGTTTTTAAATAATTTTCATTATAGATGAAAAACTTATTTGAAATGTCCACGCATGGTCAGATGATATATTTTTTTGGTTTAAAAATATCTAAAGAGTAAGTTTACATTTTTTTTCTCAAGAGAAGTATGATCAATATCTTTTAAGAATTTTTTAATAGGGGATTAAAAGATAATTTACAAGCACATTTAAAATAGGAACTATGATTTCTAAATATATGGAATGAATGGAATTGGATCCAAGATAATTTAAGAATTTTATTAGAAGTTTGTTATGCTTGACATGTTCAAGGCAAAATATTGCCTATGATGTTACACATTGTGTCAAGTATCAAATTGAACCAAAATAATCTCATTTAATGGATGGAAATATTATTCTTAAATAAATTAAAGGGAAAAAAATTCATATTGAAATATGGTAGAAAATGATAGCTTTATCTGTTAAATTATGTAGATCCATATTGGGTATGAAATATTGATGATCTAATGTCAACATATAGTGGAATGTTCTCCTTAGGAGATCAGTGTATTTTCGAGAACACTAATAAATAATGTTTGGTGACCTTGAGAACTATTTAAGGATATTATGTTGCTGCTACTCAATCCATAACAAAATTTATTTGGATAAAAACCCAGTTGGAAGATCTAAAGGCAAAGGTGAAGTTACCACTACTCATTGGTTGTGATAATAAAAGTTTTATCAATATTCAAGGGTATCCTATTCATAATTTATGATCTAATAAAATTGATATTAAATATCATATCATCAAAGATATTGTGGAAAATAATGTGTAAATTTTTAGTTTTTTTCTACAAAGGAGTAAGTGGATAATATTTTCACTTGACGATCGCCAAAGGATAAAATTCAAAGTTTTAGGATAATGATGCGAATTCCACCTCACTCATCTCTAGGCTAGGGTATAGTGAATCATTCCACTATCTTATCTTTTTATTTATATTTTTTTTAAAAGTTGGGATAGAATGACCCCATATATATATGTACTAATATTTATTGCTTTATGTATTCACCAAATTCCATTACAAAGTTGGAGAAAACTATTAATGTCTATTGATATGTGTTTTACCTAACGTGGGAGAGATTTATTATTTAGTGGGAACATGTATTTAGAGAGATTTCTAAAAAGGTAAAATATGTGATGGATAGCCTGTCTGTGATTTGGGTACTTTTTTAAAAGTTTTTGGTGACTTTAGTTATTTAAATATTTCGTACATAGGTTCAAGGATTGATCTATTTTTCAAAGTAAATGTTTTCATAAATTGATCTTAGGTGATATCCATTAGTGGTATTTAAGTGGGATCTAGTTTTTCGAGAAACTATCAAGTGATAAGTGGTATCAAGGGATTTGGAAAGTTAATTTATCAGCATATTACAAGTGGATCAAGTGTTGTGTTGTTGTGAATATAGGTCACTATTTTATGGATAATATGATATTATTGTTCAATAATCTTACTTTTTGCCCCATGTTTTCTCAATTAGGATTATAATTATTTAATGATGATCAATTTCTATGTTTTAAGTTGGAAGTTGATTCATGTTCCTTGGTTTCTAACAAAATGTAAAGGGGGGATTATAGAGGCTAAGAGATGTTTTGTGGAGATTGTTGATGATCATGAGGTAGAAGGTGTAAAATGAAAAATAAATTGAGTGGATATGTTATTGTATTGATTTTTTATAAATGCATAAATTATATTCAAAATAACTTGATATAATATGAGGCTAAGGTATTTGGATGTTTTAAGGTTTATCAAATGGGTCCAAGGATGTTCAGTAATGAGTTTGAAGAATTAGGGAATTGGAGGTTTGGCTGAAAATCACCATGTGTTGATGTCTACATATGATTCATTGAGACTATGGATGATTCATCTCTTGGAAATTTTAAAAATGATAGATTTTTCAAGATCCATTTTAGAGAAAAAGGTGTGTGTGTTTAAGTCATTCTAAATCTGTGTATGTGTCATTTTTAATATGAATAGGTTTTATCTTCAAGTCAAGACATCTTCATCACAGTCATTATAACCTATGTACGATTCATCTTGACCTAGGTATGAGTCACTTAAAATCTGTATATAAATCATTTATTAAATTTCTATATAATTCATTATTGAACTAATGAAAGACTATATGAGTCATTTTTTGTTGTGTATGAGAGATTTGGGGTTTTGTACATGTCAACTCCTTTTTGAAAAATTGAAGTTTTTGAAGAAGAAAATCATAATATCCCAAATTAGTATTCTGAGGAAAATATTTATTATAGATGATTCAAGTGTTGTTTTTCTTGGATGAAACATTAAAAAGTATATTTTTTATTCATTAAAAGGTATTAGAAGTTTATTTCATGAATAATAAATCACTTGTGAATAAATGAGAAGAAATTTCAATTTAACCACTCAGTCATGATACAACAAGTGATTACAAGCTAAAGTAACCTGGTACAGAGTTAAAAGAAGAAGATGAAATAAAAATAAGAGGAAGGGTTTGGGATCAGTTATAGATATTTATTTTTATGTATTTTTAATTTAAAATTCAAATACAAATATGGAAAACACTACTAATGGATAAAAATATATTTTCCAGCACTATGAAAAATATAAATTGTAATCACGAAACAATGAGAAAAATATATAAAGAAAAAATAATTAATTTTTATTAATAAATATAAAAAATATTATTTTAGTAAAATAATAGTGCTTTTGGAGTGTTTTATATAGTAAAATGAATGAAAGAGGAAAAATTATTTTATAATAATTAAAGAGGAAAATTAATATAAAATACATAGTGATGACATGAAGGTAGTCTAATCAAATCAAATTAGATTTAGTTATCAAAATTATTTCATATTATTATATCTATGTTGGAATCACTTAAACATAGTTAAGAGACTGATATTATACGAGTTCATTGATATTAAAATCTCATTGTAACATGTACGTTGATACTAGTGGGGTTTATGGTCTTAGTGAAATATACATCATGATAAGGATCAATATTCTAATTATGATAGTTGAACCTTATAAATCTATTATTTCCTTCTTGTGTGTGTGTTTTGAAGTGATCTAAAATCCCCTTAACAAGCTTCAAGGGTTATTTCACTAAGTAGAAATAAAAATAATTAAAAATACCCAATTAACTCCCTCTATATATGATTTCCAATGATTCTATGGGTGTCGTTTCAGAATCATTAAATTATAATATTAGTTAATATTACATTTAAAATCACTAAATTAAATACTAAATAGTACACAAGGTCACATTCCTTATAGTTTATAAAAATAAACACTAAGATAGAAGGATTGATTCTCCCTGGAATAAAATTTTTAGATAAAATCAACAAAATATTGTAATATAGGGAAAATTGAAATAAATAAACAACTAAACCTTGAATACTTAACACAAGAATATAATTCTTTAAAAACTATTAAATATATGAATCTAGTGCCACCAATGTAACATGAATTCACTAAAAAAGGAAGAATAAATCATCACTTGAAGGTGGAGAGGGAAAGGTAGATATTAGATAGAGTTATATTCATTTAAATAACCATAAATATTTATAAATATAATAATTTAATCAAATTACAATGAATAAAACATTATTATAATTCCCTTTTTAAAAAATATCCAAGGAACACATTGGGTACTCAGGGACTAGTCATTTGGTGCCAATCCACTAACCAGCTTATGGCTAGTCTATAATAAATTTATTCCATATCCCTATATTAGGAAATTGATACCTAACCATTAGGTACATGATGATATTTTATATATAATTACAATAAATTCCACCTTTATCCTCCCATACCCTCCCTCCACCTTATTTCATCTACAACACACAAAATTTAACTCAAAATTGGTCACAATAAATTAAATTACATCAAAATTGAAGTTATTAAAGTGATACTGTCAAAATATTGATTTCATTAATGAATAAGGTTATTTTTTTGATCTTATTCTCAAAAAAATATTTCACTTTTATCTAATCTTAGGCTCATAAAAAATGTACTATTTATTTTTTATATAAATTTCTCTATGGGTGACACTAGTTTTTAGCATCAAATTGTAATTCATAGAGATTTCATGTGATCACCCATGGGAGAGTAACATTTAAATAAATTCAAACACAGTTCTATTGGAGGAACTAAGTGATATTTTATTTTTAAAGACCCCTATCATTAGCAAAATTAGATTTATTTTATGAAATTTAATTATGATTTCATTAGGTTTTGTAAAATGGTAGGAATCATTCTATTATTAGTAAGGATGACTCTAGGATATAATAATTATATGACATTGGTCATCTATATTGGTTATAACATTAGTTGTGAAAAACAGTTTGATTTGATCATGGGTTAAGGGTTTGGTCATGGGTTTTTGTAAGATGGTTTTCTACCTATGATCTTTATTATGATAGATTTATTTGTCTTTTTTTTAATGATCACAAGGATTATTATAAGTATATTAGATGATGGTGAAAATATATTTATGAGACTAGGATTTATCATTAGCATGTCAAGGTCATTTTCTACGTTCTAATGAACAAAAATAATCTCGATTGATGTAGTGGAACAAGTTTATTTACCTATAAAAACTTAGGGGTTTCTTCTATGTTATTTTATTTATAATTTATTATATTTTATTATAAAATTTTTATATTTGGCTGTAATTTTTATGTATATAATTACATGTATGAACTTGAATCACACTATCCAGTAAGATTAATAATAATGGTAAATATTTATAAATTCTTATACTCAACTGTTATATGGTTTACTATGAATTCATGCATAAAAAAAATAATATTGTCAAATATATTTATATTTTTTTTAGTTTTTTAGAAACATATTTAACGTGTTATTAAATTTTTTGAGTTTGATATGGTTAAATAAAATTTAGAGTTTTATTACTATTTTGAATTAGGCCGTGGGTAGTTATAACGACTAGGAATATAGTAGAGCTCATAAGGAATATTATAAGTAAACCAGGGGAAATTCTTTTCTCTATAAAACACTAAAATATTAATGATGGGACACCAAGAATACAATGTAATTCCATCAGGACCCTAATGGGATTTTTATACGCCCAATTTAATGCGGTTTATTTTTATGATTTCTTATTTTTAATTTCCTTTATTTTCATTATTAGTTATCTTTCTCATTTTCATGAAATTACAATATTTCCTTCTCTTTATCCTTGGAATTTTATCTCTATTGAAAATATTTTATGCTCTAATATATTTTCATTTCTTTATGGTTTCATTACTATAAAGTGAGTTGTACTCTTAAAGATGAGATAAATGTAAGACATATTTTTTTCACAATTTATTACTTTTAATTTCTACTACTTGATATAATTAAACATTTATTCTTAAATTTTGACTTTTTAATTGATATTTATTGATTTTATTGGAAATACACTTCTATTATTTATTCAAGGCATTGATTAAACACTATGTGTGTGACCTCTAACATTTTAATTGATTCAATTCACTATTTATTATTAAATGTGTTATTATTATTTGTGAATTTAATATAGGATAAAAAATAGTGTTAAAAAGTATATTTTATAAGAAACATATGTTTATGAATTATTTTTAGTGTAATAATGCATCTTCACATGAAATAATACTTGTTCACTATTGTATTTTTTAATCTGTTTGGTTATCGTGATATTTAAATTAAGATTAACTAAAATTTGATAAAGTACCAAATTTATTTTTCTAATTTATAACTATTATGATATTATGATTTATATTTAACTAAGTTGTGATATGGGGTTGGAACATGAGTTTAGGTCTTGTTATGTGATGAGATATGAGTAAATCCTCGAGTTTGGGTATGCAATAACATTATGGGAGTAAATTTAATATCTTTGGATTTTATGAGAAGACATATATCTAAACCAACGTATTTTTTTTGTATTATAAAGGGATATAGGATATTATATGAGTTTGGATATACATTAACACAAAAAATGAGTATATCTTAATATTTTGGTGGTTTTGTAAGAATAATTTTTTTGATATTTTTACTTCTTTATACTATTCATATTATTATGTCAATTATATTTCATTTAATTATACACATGTAAAAAATGTTAAATCATGATAAATTATTAGGTAATTTGGGAAATATCCTACTAATTTTATTGCTCAATCCTTCTAAGAATAGACCATATGCTTGTCCAATTTTTTTAAACAATATGTATGAAAGGATAAAAATATTATGTAGATGGGAGATGATGAGTTGATTCATAGAGTTTGATTCATGAGCATTTATATAAATTATAGACAAGCGATTATTAATAAATCTTTGTTTACCTAATTATATTTTATTTAGATATACACATTTTAAATATGAATTTTTTCATGAATAATTTCATGAAATTCATTTGTTTTATTATGCTTTTTGGGATATAATATCATAGTGATTGTTTTAATTTCAATGGGGTTTTATTATTTAAATTTATTTTTATGTATTTTATTATAAATATCTATTAGAGGGAAAATTGATCCCCATTTAAATATATTATACCCTTAGTAATTATTGGATGTCTTTGGTAATTGTTGAATGCACTGGAGAACATGTGGCATTTTAGATCAGTGAAAAAATTATTTCAGGGTTGTATGTTACAAAATGGAATTGGATAAATTTTAATATTTAATATTTGATTCAAGTATTGGGAGATAATAGTATAAATTAGGTGTAGAGGTTTGATCTTGAAACTAATGTTATGTGTATGTTCATGGAAAATAACATTCATAATAAAAGTTAAATTTTTCATGGAATTAAGATATTTTTTTTATTATGATGGATTATTTTTTAGCGATTTTACACAAATGAATTTTTCATGGTTTATTCATTTAATTTTAATGAGTTTATTTATCATTTCCATCACATAGGGACAAGAAATATGTGTTCTTTCATGATAAAATTATTTTTTTAATAAAAGGGGGAAAATGTTGAAGAGTCTAATTAAAGAGGTCTCTAGTGATGATGGAAAAGAGTGTCTTAATATAAAATATATTGGGAATTATTGGGAAGAAATCCCTCAAGGTAACATTATAGTTTTTTTGGTTGATTGGGTTTTTTTTTGAAAAAGAAAATTTCCATGGACAGTTGTGGAGGTCTAGAGATATTTTTTACATAGATATAAGGCAAAAGAATAGATGTCTTGAAAGTGGTACCAAATATTGTGTACAAAAAGGTGACACCATTTCCCAGTGATTTACAAATTTTTGGGGTCTAAAATTTTAAGTATGGTTATGATTATAAAAGTTGTATTTCCTTGATGTCCTTATAAAAATATAGTAAAGGAATGAATTTCATGAAAAATGGGTTTTGTGAAGGGAATTTCATAAAGGTATGGATCATCGCAAGTGGATCTTCACGAATGTGTAAAGGTTTGAGGATAATCTTCATGACTATAAGAAGCTTCATGAAAGAGAAATTTCCCTTGTGCACCGTGAAGACATAGAGCATCATTAAAGAGATTGGGGAGATTCTTAAAAAGGTTATTACATGTCTAGATTCTTCTTTAATTGGAAGAAAAACCTATAAATAGGCCTCTACTCTATTCAAAAAATCAACAAGACTTAATGAAGATTTTAAGTCATTGGATTCAAAAGGTGATTCTCAAAGGTCATCCTTGTGAAAATGTTCATTAAGGAAGGTGGTTAGTGAAGGCTATAAAAGCTTACCAAAATATGTATGCCTCAAAAAATTATTTATTTTCTTAAAGGCTATAAAAATATGACCAAAATAGATGAGCTTCAGGAAGGATAATTAAGATTTCTGAAAGTAAGGTTCTTCACGAAGGCTAAGTGAGCTTTACGAAAGGAGGTTTCTTCATAAAGGATGTTTAAGCTTAGTGAAAGAGGTGTGATTCATGAAGATAGTGATAATAATGTATTTTTTTAAAAGGGAATTTCTAGTAAACCTATGGTAAAGAGATATTCATCCACTGGATGAAACAAGGACTTCAAAATAGAATCTATCTACAATGGAGGACGTATTCATTATTAATAATGATGGGACCTACATGTCCATAAACATTGGGTGAATCCATTCCAAGATTATTGATAAATGGAAGAGAAATAATTTGATCCTTTCCACTGGTATTGATATATATAAAGAGACTCAAGGAGTGACCCTTGGGAAAGTAGTGAGCCGACCCTAAACCTTGTAAAGTAGTGAGCCTGGGAATTGAATTGATCCAACCCAAACCTTATATTTTTGCAGCAATCCTTAGTGGATTTGGTAACTCGACACATCACTACTGTATGATCCATGGGAATAACCCAATTAGGGTGAACTAATGAAAATTGTGTATCTCATGCATGATTTTATTTTTGTTCATACATTTCTATGGGACAAGGAGAGAAGCGTATTTTGTTTAACTATGAAACAAGATCCAAAGGTGTAACATCCGAGCTGATTATAGAATAATTTTTTTCATATTTATTATATTTATGAATTAGATATTAATTTTACTTTAAAATGGAATATTTGTTAGATAGCGTACCTGACAGGAAATAATGTGTTTCTTTTAAATCTTATGTTGCACACAAGATTGAGTTATACTGAAAAATAATACATTATTAATATTATTATTTAAAATGGTTGTTAATGCATAGACATTGTATTGGAAATAATGAAAAAAATAACTATATTATGTTTAAAAATGTTTATTAAGTGTTTTTTACTTTATTATAATAAATTTTCGAGGCTTAAAATGAGAATAAATCCAATTATAAGCATAAAACACTCAAATATTTTTAAAAGGTAGTTTTACCGCCTTTTGATGGTGAACCCTTTTAAATATAGTTTTTTTCACTTTTATATATTCAATTTGACAAAAAAAATTATTTTTAATAGGGACATAAAAATTTAGTTTGGATAATGTTTTGGTGTTTTTATGATAAAATTCATATTTTAATGAATAGTGAAAAATACTGCATTTTAATAAAAAACTACATATTCATCTATCTTTTTTATATAGTCATATTATCTTTTTAATTGGTTTTAAAGTATATTTATATTAAGTTTTTATAATTTAATTCAATTTTTGTCATTGGATGTAATTTCACATTGAAATTTGATACAAACACATATAAATCTTTTGATGGTTTTTACTTTTAAAAACCTGTTTTCTCATTTTGACAACAATGATTAGTTTTAAATTAATTAATAAAACTTATGTAATTTAAATTTTCAAAAAATTTATTCCATATTTAAAATAAGTGGGTCCAAATTATTTTAATAGGTTGATTTTATTTTTTTGGATATTATGAATAGTAACTACGGTAATTTTTATTTAATGCGGTTAAAGATAAATCAGGTAAATTAGGGTAAGAGACAATATGATAAAGATAAAAAAATTGACCTAACACATTCCAAAATAATATTGGATTAATAAAAATTTACTCATAATATATATGGATCAGAATTTATTCATTTAATGGAATTTTCCCAATAAAGTGTTAGAAATATTATTAAAATGAAAGAAAGTGATGACATGTCACTCTCTTATTTCTTATAAGTATAATTATTTTAATATAGTGATAGGTATGATATAATGTTGATAATGAATTGTATCCAAAAATATAATGAAATTATCTACATTATGGGAATTTAATTAAAATTTTTAGAGGTTAGATAATTACCATAAATATTGACACAATAGTGATAGAGTAATTTTTTATTAAGAGAAATATAATATAAATGATTTGAAAAATATTAAAATAAATATTATTTGACATAATTTAAGTCATAAAATAATTTTATAGGTGTATATAACATGTTATTAGTCTATTAAATTGATTTTTTATAATTTATCTATCTGTTTATATTTTATTTAAATTCAAAAAAATGAATAATGTCAAAATTGATATAATTGATATTTTAAGGAAATAATAATTTATCAAATTATTTAAATATAAAAAAAAATATTTTAAAATTACAAAGTTTTTAAGATAAGGTCAAAAAGATCATAATGTTTACAATTATGTGAAATGGATCCCATATAAGTAAAATTTATAGCCTCTTAATATTAAAAAAGGTTTTACCACAATAAAAATTAAAAGATAATAATTAAGGTTTAACCGAAGAGATAAGGTTTTAAATAAAATCAATACATGTATAAAAATTATTGGATGTAGGAATTTAAAAATATCCTCATTTTATCTTCTATATATCTTAATTTGGAGTTATTTGGATTAAAAATGAATTTATGTTCATTTAATATTTTAATAGTTTTCAAGGGTGCCCCTCCTCTCTCTAATTCTTTTTTTATTTTATTAAAACCCCACTTTAAGGAAAAGTGGGACCATACAGAACATTCACTACCAAATACAGACCCTCCAAAAACTTAGTTCACCTTATAGATTTAAAAATTTAAAATATTTATCCAGCACCAACTCACCGCACCGCGCACTCCAACCGGGTACTCCAACCAAGAATCCCACCCACAACACCAAAAAATTCAAAGACCTACACATGGTCAGAAATATTCAAAAATAAAAATTCAAAAGGATTGTATTACTAACAATCTCGAACAACAATCCACCTGCATCATTCCTTCATGATCAGTTGCATCAATGCCAACCCTGTTAGTATCATTTTCAGAGCCGAACATAACCTTTCCGAAGTCAAACAAAGCCTTTCCATCGGGGATCGAAGCATCATCACCATCAAACCAATCACCATCAGAGTCATCATTCCATGAATATGCTATCACCAAACATTAGAAACAAAAAATAGAAATACATAATCAGTACTGCCATCCTCCATCACACTGGACTTCCAAGAGAAGAACTCATCTTCTGGAAAGCTGTTGGCTGCCTGAACATCACTTCCCAAAGCCTGGAAGAACCATCGCACATGGATGACATGGGAAGGAGAAATTGGGCATGATTCCAGGGTATTTTTGGGAAGCACAATTCCCCAATAATAATCAATACCTTTTCCTAGAAAAAACATGAAACCATAACAAACACAAAACATTCCATAACAATTCAACGTCGTCTGTGCCACTGAAAACCGCATAAACACATGACCGTCACAAAACATCGAAGAGACCAACATCACCATCCACTTAACAGAAAAAGAATCAAACCCCATATCCACCATGGAATAAGGAATAAGAAAATGGTATTGGAACCCTAGTACGAACATAGAGGTAGATTTGTAACCAATAAACAACCTGAACTAGAAAAATGAAAGCGGGACAAAACCCGAAGGAGAGGTATAATTTTTTTTAAGTGTTTCTATTTTATTTCTTTTTTTACTTACTTTAAATTTTATTCTTATAATATGAAATAATAACTATATTATAATCAATATAATGAGATTTTATTATGTTAATATCATCACCTAAATCCATCAAATGGGAAATGAACATTTCGTTCATGTGTACGGTGGACTACCACCTCATGAACCGATATAGTTCATTTTTCATTACCATCTATCAATACTGGTTATAATTATAGAATAAATATTTACAAATTATATTAATAAAATATTTATCATTTTAAAATTATAATATTTCAATTATTTTCTTACTTTCCATAAACGGAAAGATGATAATGTCATTCATGCGTATGTGTGAACTATCTCCTCCACGAAGTGATCTGAATCATTTTTATTCACCGCATCACTTATATGATATATATAAGTATATTTAAATTATTATTAGGATGTTAATAATATTATGATAATTCTGTCAAGATAAAATAATAATTACCTTATTCCCATAATGATCAAGGTAAAATGGAAAACGTTACTCATGAGTACGTACAACCTACAGTCTCCATGATTATAATGCTGTTCATTTTTCATGACCATAATTAATAGTATAATTTAAAAATTATGATTAATTTTTAAAATTGATTATTATTTCTTGAATACTATTTTCGATATGATGGACTTATGACCACACGGGCTATTAACATCATAACATGTTCATTTTCGACTCAAGTACTGAATATCGAAAAAACATCTGATTTGAACTTAAATAATTATGTAATTCTTATAACATGGTAATAAGTGATATAAAAAGAATAATAAACTTGAAAAAGGTTCTAAATAAAGTATAAATTATCCGAATTTTATTATTTTGGAATATAATGATTGTACGTGATGAGTTGGACTCACGGTATGGGACTTCGTCCCAATTTCCATTAATTGAGGCATATTTTGATAATATACACCTCTTTGTTTTATATGATTTATATTCAACCCCTTTGACATTTAATTTCATTCAATTATTATCAATAGTATTATTTTTTATATTAATATTTTTACTAAACAACAAAAGGAATGTTTTTTCTAACATATGTGGCAATAACGACCCTTCCTCCGTCGTGACCATTATTTTTTATTTGTATTCCTATACAAGATGTAATGTTTTCAAAAGAAAATTAAATACCATATTCCATTTTTAGTTATTTTGGTATTTAAAATGGTTTTGAGAATGGATTGATTATGTTAATATATTAAAATGATATCTTGTAATTGCAATGTGTAAATGTTATTTTTCCTTTATAATAGTTAATGTGTTATGATTATGTTATGGTTATTGGTAATTTATTATTTATACGGGTGGTTATGTGATAAACTAAGGGTGGGTGAGCCTTTTATAGTCTTCCAATGAATTGGGTAATGAGACAGAGTTAGATGATAAGGTTTCTGCTACTATATTTAAGTAATATACTATGATGGGTAGTCTAAAAGTAACTATAAAGGTTACTCCCTATATAGCTATGAAAGCTACAATGTAAGTATGATATGGTTGAATAATGTTACATTTATGATTTATGATTGATAAGAAGGTTTTTAGGAATTTATTATTTCATGAGGTATGTTAAAGGATTATGTTTTATGGGTGAAAATTATGATTTTGGGAAAATGTTTTCATGTGTTTAAAATATTCTGGACTAATTGTTTCATTCCTTATTTTATATCCCTTACTGATCTATTTATGATCATCCAAAGTTTTTGAAATTTTTTCCACATGGTATTAGGATGGGTAAGAGGAAGGAAGAAATCAAGATGAATTTTATGAATATTTTTATCATGAAAATTAAATCCCGATTTATTTTAAGGAGTTTTATTTTTTGAAAAAGTAGATAGTGAGTATAAGAGTACACATTATAATATTTGAGTTGTTATGAAATAATTATGTCATAATTCCCTAAAAATATAAACCTGAAAATATCATCAATGTGAAATAAAGTCAAATTAATGACTTAACTCAAGATAATGTAATGTTTAAGGATGGGGTCTTATAGTTTCTATCAGAGGTAGGTTTAGATAAATTTAGAGGTTAGGGTGATATTTTAGAATAAATTACAAGTTATATATAAGCACAATTGTTAGCATAATATAAATATTATGGTTATTTTAGAGAAATTTAAGGAGTTTTATATAACATTAATAAGTATATCTTAGTGTTTATATTCCTCATATGACGATTTTATTAATATACTCGTACTAACCATTTTGATTTTAGTAAATAGTTGGATCCAAAATGCACCAAAGAAACAATGGATGTGAAGTAAAATGTGGTGGTTCTCTAAATAATCAACCAAATGGAATAAGAGCTATAATGATAACTCTCGTGGTTATTCTAAACCAACTGTTAGGATTTATGATTAGTCACTAGAACCTTAGTGAGTTTTCTAATACATAATATACGAGAGAAATGAATCCATGTGTAAGTTCAAGTAATAATCATAAAGGTAAGTATATTCAATGACATATGTGTCAAGGATGTGGAAGTAAATAGCTAGGAAAATATTTTAAAGTGATAATAAGGTGTTATGGATGTGGTAATGAAGGTTATAAAGAAATAAACTATTAAGGAAAAATGAAGTGTTCAGTTGAATCCAAGAAAGGGAAAGAAGTTATTTATGAGTTATCAATTGAATATTTTAAATGTGAGGAGCATGATCATTATGAAAATAAATGTCCTATGAAGAAGGTTTTTGAATCGGAACAGGAGGACTGTACAAATATATGTTTAGAAATTCCTAATGTCATTCTAATTGAATATGAGGAAACTAAAAATGACCTATGAAAGTTATGGATTATTTATTGTCCCATGTTTTGAAATTAATGATTCTTAGGACATGATTCATTATTTTGTTTATTGGAAATAAGTATTAAAGAATAATATGGGAAAACATGGTTAAGGCTTCATGAAGAATAGTGGATGATTAATATGTCTACATTTTAGGAAATCAAGAGTTATGTTAGATCTATGGATGATGAAACACTAAAATTATTAATGCTCTTTTGATGATGATATTATCTTGGAAGATTTTTTATTCTATGTAACCCTGGATTTTATTATGATAAAATGTTATTCGAGGAAGAATTATCTTTCATTTTGTGGACATAATTTGGGATAACCTTTAGGGTTTATATATTTTGGAGTTAATTATGGTTTATTACTTTTTGGGATACAAAATGGAAGGTATGAGATAATATTTGAGGTTAACACATGTTATGGTTATTTTTTAGGATTTTATCTCATGTTTAGAGTATTATATAAGAATGATATAGTTTTAGAATAAGTAAAACCCGTAGGATTGGTGAAAACCTGTCACGTCCAGCAAGGCCATAGAGATCGAACCCACAACTAAAGGGAAACAAGGGTGCATCACTTACCAATGGCCTACATGAAGTCCCTTGTTAGTATGTAATTTTAGTTTTTTAGTTAAACGAGTTGATGGAATAAGAATAAGTTGATTTTGAGAACTTATGTTTTATCAAATAGATATCCTTGGTATAGAAAAATGATTTGGGGATTAAGTGATAAATGTTATTTTGGAAAGAGTTAACTATTTTGGGAACTTTATATGCCTAAGAATAAAAGAATACTATGGAATTTTATTTGAGGAGTAGTGGTTGAATTTTATTTTAGTCGAATATATGATTTTCATTGTGTAATTTTGAGGAATTAGGTTATTTTTAAAAATGATTAACCCATCATGGAAAATATGTGATTAGATTAATTACTTTTTGGTATGATACATTGGTATTGGATGATGTTATTTGGAGTTAAATGTTAGAACCTATCTTGGAAGATTATTTGATTAAATCATTCTGAATTTTGGGATTTAATATTAGTTATAATATTTTTAAGGTATTTTAAGGATAATTATTTTTTTAATGGTCTATATTGAACTTTTGGTATTACAGGTGAATTTTAGATATTATAAGTAGTCTTTATTATTTTAAATTTTATTATATTCAGGTATTTATATTATTTTATCCTAACTTTTTGGTTTTGGTTATTGTTTCAAGATAAGAGAAATAGATAGTTAATATTTTTTGGATTATGTGATTCCCTATAAGTTTATTCTAGTGATTCATGTGTGAAAAAAATTCAACTTTAATACACATAATTTAGAGAAAAAGGTGAATTTGTAGTGTAATTTGATTAAAGGATGAGAATATACTTTTCAGGTAAGTGTATTTCCTTATGTTATTATTATAAGTTGTAAAATAATTCCTATACAATATGAAAAATATATTAAAACAGAATTGTTTTCCATTTAAATTTACTACCACGAAATCAGATACTGTTTAACCCATCACAAGTTTGTAGTTTTCTGATTGTTAACTTTATCCTGATCATGTTTTCTATCACTTTCCATCAGAACATGATGGTTTGTTTTTCTTCTATATCCATGTTTTCCAATATGTAATCATAGTATAAGTTATCTCATGTGTCCTTTATACACTTTATTTATTTTAAATTAGAATATTTATCGACTCTTTTTCTAATGTGGGATTTCAATGAAGTAATTTTGAAAAGTGAAACCTTAGTTATTGAGCCTAAATTTAAAATTTTGAGGATGAAATTTCTAAAAGGGGGGAAGGATTTAGCATCCTAGGTAATTATAAAATAAGACTTTTTAATATTTATTAATATTTATTAATTATATAGTAATTTTACTTTAAAAGGGAATCTTTTTCTGATATAATACCTGACACATAACAATGGGTTTTTCTGAAATCTTATGTTGCACACAAGACTGAGTTATATCGAAAAATAATACATTATTAGTATTATTATTTTAAATGGTAGTTAAGGCCTAGCCATTGTATTTGAAGGAATGAAAATAACTAACTATATTATGTTTACACATGTTTGTTAAATGTTTTTACTTTATTCTAATAATTTTTAGTGACTTAAAATGAGAATAAATCCAATTTTAAGAATAAAACATTTATATTTTTAAAAGGTAGTTTTATTGCCTTTTGATGGATAACCCTTTTTAAATATAGTTTTTTATCACTTTTATATGTTATATTTGACAAAATAAACTTCTTCTTTATAAGTGAGGCATCAAAATTTAGTTTTGATAAGGTTTTGGTATTATCTGATAAAATTCATATTTTAATGAATAATAAAAAATACTGCATTTTAATTGAAAATTGCCCTTTCATGTAATTATTTATATAGTTATATTTTCTTTTTAATTAGTTTTAAAGTATAATTATATTATTATTTTATAATTTAATAAAATTTTGGTCATTTAAATAATTTCACATTGAAATTTGATATAAACACATGTTAGTATTTTGATGGTTTTTACTTTTAAAAACCCATTTTTTTCATTTTGACAATGGGGATTAATTTTAAATTAATTAATAAAACTTATATGTTTTAAATTTTAAAAAATGGATTTCATTTTTAAAATAAGTGGGTACAAATTATGTTAATGGTTTTCTTTTATTTTTTGGATATTATTAATATAAACTACGATAATTTGTATTTAACACTATTAAAGGTAAATTGGGTAAATTAGGGTAACAAACAATATGATAAGGAAACTAAAATTACCCTACAACCTTAAAAAATCCTATTTTATGAATAAAATTATACCTTTAACATATAAAGATCAGAATTTATTCATTTAATTTACTTTTTTCCATGAAAGTGATAGAAATATTATTAGAACAAAAGAAAGTGACAACATATCACTCTCTTATTTCTTATAAGTATAATTATTTTAATATAGTGATAGGTATGATATAAATTATATAATTAATAGTCTCCATAAATCTAATAAACTTATATACATTATGAGAATAAATATATATTTTTTAGAAGTTAAATAATTACCATAAATACGACACAATAGTGAGAGAGAAATTATTTTATTAAGAGAAATATCAGATAATTGGTATGAAAAATATTAAAATAAATATTATATGACATAATTTATGCCATAAAATAATTTTATAGGTTATTATTACATATTATGAGTATATTTAATGGATTTTTTTTATAATTTCTCCATTTGTTTATATTTTATTTAAATTCAATAAAATGAATATTGTCAAAATTGAAATTATTGATAATTTTAAAAAATAAAAATTTATTGATTTATTTAAAAAACCAAAAATTATTTTAAAATTTAAAAGTGATTATGATAAGGTAAAAAAGTTCATTTATTGTCCAATTATTGTAAATTTATGCCATTTAAATTAAATATATAGACCCTTAATATTTAAAATTTTGTTAGCAAAATTAAAATTAAAACAGAATAATTAAGGGTAAACCAAAGAGATAAGGTTTACAATAAACTAAATACATGTATTAAAATTATTATATGATATTATTTAGAAAAATAATCATATTAGATTTTATATATTTCAATTTGGAGTAATTTTTATTTAAAATTAATTTATATTAATTTAATATTTTAAGAGTTTCCAAGGGTTCCCCTTCTCTCTCCTATAAAAAGGTACCCAATATTCTCTAATAATAAAACTTAATAAACCATTTTTTCAGCCAATATATTTCCAAAAATATTCCTAGAATCCCTAACCACATTATTTAGGCCTTATTTTAGGCATAACACCCTTCTTATAGGTGTTAAGGTGTTTTTCAATGGAGATCAACCAGAGAAGAGGTATCATTTTTTTATGTGCTTATGTTTTATTTATTCTTCCACTTCATTTAAATTATATTCTTATAAAATGAATTAATAACTCTAGTATAATAAATATACTGAGATGTTATTATTTTAATATCATCACCTAAATCTATTTCCAATTTCATCAAATTGGAAATGAACATTTCATTCGTGTGTATGGCGGACTACCGCCTCGCAAACCGATATAATTTGTTTTTCATTACCATTAATGAAGAAAGGTTATAATGGTGGAATTAATTTTTATATATTATATTAATTAAATATTTATCATTTTAAAATAATAATACTTCAATTATGTTCTTACTTTCCATAAATAGAAAAATGAGAACATCATTCATGCATACATGTCAACTATCACCTCCACGAAGCGATGTGAATAATTTTTATTAACCACGTAACTTGTATAATATATATAAGTATATTTAAATTATTATTATGATTTTAATAATATATTTATAAATCTATAAATATAAAATAATAATTACCCAATTTCCATAATGATCATTGAAAAATGGAAAACTTTACTCATGCGTACATATGACCTACCATCCCCATGATTATAACGTTGTTCATTTTTCATAACCATAATTAATGATTTGATTTAAAAAGTATTATTAATGTATAAAAGTGATGATTATTTCTTGAATAATATTTTGGATTTGATAGAATTATGACCACATGGACTATTGACATCATAACAATTTTATTTTCTACTCAGGTACTGAATATCGACAAAACATATGATATGAACTTAAATAATTATGTAATTTTTATAACATGTTAATAATTGGTATACAATTAATAATAAACTTGATAAATATTTTCATGAAATTATAAATTAACCTAAATTTATTATTAAGGAATATAACAATTGTATGTGACAATTCAGACTCATTGTATGGGACTTCGTCTCAATTTCCTTTCATTTAGGCATTTTTGATAATATACACTACCTTCTTTTATATGGTGTATATTCAACCCCTTTTACTTTTAATTTAATTCAATGGTTTTTAAAAAGATTCTTTTTTATTTGAAGTATTTTACTAATAAAAAATGGAATGTTTTTAAACATAAATAATGACAACAACATTTCTACTACCATGACCATTATTTGGTATTTGGATTCCTCTAAAAGAAATAATGTTTTCAAAAGAAAAGTAAATACCATATTCCCTTTTTAGGTATTTTGGCATTGAAAATGGTTTTGATAATGGATTTATTATATTTGTCTCGTCTCAGTTCACATCGCAATGTGTTTTGGTTGGGCGAGATGGTTCCACTGAGATTGGGAAGTATATCCATTTTTATTTTATAATAGAGATTCCCCATTTTCATGATCCCAATGAGCAATTCCAGGGGTTCATGTGTTTGTTTAATCAGCCTATACCGGGTATGACGTTTTTGGATGGTCTCAAGTGGGTTTATTTGTGGAACTAGAAACACCAAACGAACCTTTTATCCATTATTCATGAACCTAATTTCCAAAGTTATGTTATTGTTGAATGATTTGGTCAAAAAACTTAAGGACTCTCTTGGTCGAGAGGATGAGAGTTCAGGATTATCACACCCTTTTTGGTGGAATTATTTCCTACTATGGGACTCTCTTCTAGATTTAAGCAATGTTCATATGTTCATGAATCATTGGTTTACTCTTAAGAGTGTGTCCATGGATTACCCCTATGTTGAAAAATCAATCCTGGATATACACAGATAAGGAGCTACTGAGACAATTCTGGTTTAATCCATGAGATAAGTCACTCTGAAGTTTATCATAATTTAGGGGGGACGAGAGTTTTTTTGATACCGGTGATGAACCCATGAGATGGGCTTCCTATGTATCCTCATAAGAGGAATCACAACCCACATAGTTTGGTGTAGCTTAACTAGACTCATAACCTTTTAAGGACATGTGATGAGAACCTATCCATGTTTTAATGTCAAGTGGTGAGGACGCCTAGGAAAAATATCCCTAGTCGTGAATTGGTGTGGGACTTATGCCAAAGCATCCCAAAGGAACCACAAGATATATGTTCTTCAGGATGTATATAAAACTATCTAGAATATGGCCTAGGAAACCTTAGAGTTTATTTGGGGGTTGGATTTGGAACTCATGGAGGCTTCTTATGTATCTCGGTCAATAGGAAATCAATGTCTGTGTAGTTATGTTGAACTCATGATTTATACTTTAAAGATTCCCATTTGAGGAGTCAGAGTTGGGACTTACAATGAAGTGGATTCCTTTCTAAAATAAGTGAATTGGAGCTTACACCTGAAGAGGATGACCTTTATGGGGGACATGATTGGGATTAACCTTTACGAAAGGTTCCCCTTTGAGATTGGGTCTTAGATAGGTGTCCTACATATCCCAGTTAGAGCAGGAATTACAGTTATTGTAGTTCATTCATGGGTTGTGACATGATTTGGGTTTATGCATGGTAGCTTCCCATTTGAAGGGGGAATGATCTCTCATTTCATGGTTAATAGGATATTGATCTTAGGACTAGATAAATACTTCCTACATATCCCATTTGTGTTGGGAATCAGAGTTCTCATAGTTCATGACCTGGTTGTATGAAGTTTATATCATCATATATCTCTAAGATATGTGATTCATGCTCAGTAAGAGAAATAAGAGGATGTAAAAGATTCAACAAAGGCACATTTTCCCTTCTCTATTGAGGAAAAAAGAGGAGGGTGATAGTGGATGAGGGCGCGTCTATGAGCCCAATGGGAGAGGGAAAGAGGATTTGAAAGTGTCAGACGCTCACCCATGTTGATATCCAGGATAGTCACTTCTAGTGAGCTATCTGGACACATCCCATGTCAGACTGGAGAGGGGACAAAGTGCCACCTCCAATTAAAAGTCTAGGGCTTACCTTAGGAGGAGTGACCTGAAACGGGTTCTAGGAGAGGGGAGGATCATCATACCTTGTCAAAGGGGAAGGAAAGTGTGAGCTCTTCATTTTTCACTAGCACTCATGGAAGGGAAAGGCCAGTGACTACCCTCGATATCTAGAATGGGGAGGTTCACATCAGTGTCCCAAGGTTGGACTCGGGGTTACCTCGGGAATGTAAACTTAAGGACATCCCAGTGGTCCAAACCATTGTGAGAAATACCATTGTTCCTCCACTTACCTCAAGTATGTATACTTAAAAGGGAACGCTAATGCACATAAAAATATGGTTATACATTTCTGGTGTCCTTGAAAGAGGCTTTGGCCTGATGTCGGTGGACTGGTTAGCAGAGGGGCCATGGAGGGCGTGATGGGAATGGAAGGAAAATATTTGAATCAGAAGGTAGAAAACTTGAAGACACCCCATTACGCATACCATTTTTTCATGTGGGATGGGGGCTTCCACGCATAGTGTACTGCTATATGGGTGAAGGGATCATCGGCATACCGAATTGGTATGCAGACCTAGATGAAATTTTCCATGTACCATGGTGGTACGCGGTCTCAGGTTATATCTACATTGTGTTGTGCTATGCGAAGTAGGGTCTAGTCCATATAGAAATGGGCCACATGGTTCGTCGTACTGAAGGAGGGGAACTATGGATGAGGTTCACGAGAAGTTTATCTACGAAGGGACTATGGTTCAAGGTTCTACAATTAGGTTCCTGACCAGTTGATTATTATTAATTTTCCTTCTTTTAGGGTTCGTGGTAGTTTTATACCTACTGGAAAATGGTTTGTAGTCCTTCTTTGATAATTCACCTTTGAAGTCTTTTGTCTGTAATTCCTGAATGATTGAAGTCTAAATTCTCTTTTATCAAACGTAACCCAATCTCCATAAGCCTTCTATGTGTGTATTTTAGTTCCCCTGGTGGTCATCCTATATAGTGTTGGGGAAGCTATATCTATGGGAACACTACACCTTTTACAAAATCCCATGGAGGGATCATCTGACCCGTAGAAGACTCGGTCAACCGAGGTTTGCGGTGTTATAGTTCGTGGTGGTGAAAATCATTGCCTCAATCCCACAAAAAATGTAGTTCATGGGATTCTACAATCCTTGCCATGTATGTGAACTACTCAGTCCACGATGATGGTATGGAGAGACTTACTTATCCATCATTTTTTGAAAACAACACAGTTCACGACACATTCATTCTATATTTTCATCTCATCTATGAACAGACTAGTTCGCTGGCCAATGATTCATGGGCCGACGTTTCACAGGCTGTCCGCCTACTGTTTGGTTTGCAGTCTGCACCTTTCACAATCCTTTCTCGGTAACTAGTACACATACTAGTTTGGATCCTTTTCCAAATTGAATTTCTTCAATCTTCTCCTCAAATTTTCATCCCAATACGCATCTCTTTACTTTATCAAATTTGTGAGAGTATTTTCTTTCCTTCTGTAGATTTTTTGGGACCCAAAAAATTCCCCCCATCGGAATGGGGTCTGGTCAGAATTAAGAGGAGGATATTTTGATGTATAAAACAGTCCCAAACTGAACTGGTTTGTGCTAGAGAGGTGTACCTATTGGGGGGACCATGCCTATATATAGGGGGGCCATGTCTTTTATCATCTATCAGACATCTCGGTGAAAATTTCATTGCAAATTGCTCTCGACATCCTTGCTTTCATGTACCATATCCTTTGTGAAATCTATTTTCTATGAACTATACTTTTCATTCCACAAACTACAAACTCTTCATAGTCATTCTTGTCTGCAAACCGAACATTGAATCCTCAAACTGAACTGTGAAACTTAAATCATAAGTTTGATCTGTATCATAGTAAGTCACTAAGTGGTTTACATGTTTCGTGGAAAAAAATCAATTAAGAAAACTAAAATTTATGTTTAAAAATTAAACTTTTATGTATTATTTTTGATGATCGCATAGTGAAACTTTTTATGCGGTTCGCTCAGTCCATGAACCATCTGGTTAGCTGACTATCACTTTACAAGCTAGTGTCTTGTGGAATATTTTGTTAACTGTTAGTTTGCAAGGAATACATTCTGCTAACTGTTTCTAGTGTTTAGTACATGGATCTTTGTTTTTTGGACTTATTTTAGTCCTTTCTCAACTTTTGGTCTTTTTTCCAATAATTTTGTTGGACTGACCCTTTTTCAGGGTCTTTTTATTTTGCAGGATGAAATGGATCTCCCTCAATCTACTCCTAATAACGTTGTTGTTGCTGATGTTATCGCCACTCCCCTTTTGGTAGATGATGAAAGGTAGAAGTCTATAGAAAACACTATAGATTATAAAATCCCTATCAACCCACCACATCACTCAATTTACTCACTGTGGGTCAATGAGAATATTTGATCTCAAACAAGCTTCCCATTTATAGATTCAGCTTGCTATCTGATACACCTATCCTGGATCCACGTGTGGTCGAGGAACCCACCGCTTGGATATTTAGAAACACCATTCCTAAGGATCTTATCTCTTTGACAGGATGATTCATACCAAAGGTTATCACTATTGGGTCCTTGTTGAACTATGCCCCTCAGAATTTTGAGGGGGCATGACAAAATCCAGATGAGATGGCCCATTATTATCATAACATTTCCTGAAGGGCTGTACTAAATGAACAATATAGATGGTCCTCAAAAGGGGGCATTTTATTTGGAGGTTAATTTGGTAAATATTAGGGGTGGCCCTTCTAGGTCCATCAAATATGTGAAGAATTTATGGTTAAATTATAGACCGTGGGGCTTTATGAGGTCATATTGGTATCCTAGACTTAAACTCATCAAACTATTTCCCTCATCTCATATCTTTTGAGTAGGTGGTTTCTAGACACCAATACTTTCCACTTGACCCATGGGGAGGTTTGTATTAGCCTCTGGGATGTTTGGCTAATTTATGATTTCCCCATAATCAAAGATATGCATGATGAGTTTCTACCCCCTACTTCCACCTAGGACGATGAGGAGATAACTCCTCCTTTGGCCAAAATGCTCATTGTTCAAGTGGAGAAACTTTTGGGGAATGTTTACCCTTGCTTGAAACAAGACATATTCTTCTTGAAGTAGATTAGTGACTTTATCAAGAAGAGTGTCCTAGAGCCTGATGTGTGTAAACATAGGTCCTATCCATCCAAGGAAACTCAAAGGAAGGGAAGTACCTACTATCCTGTCTTAGAGGAGGGCTGGTTCCATGAATGGGGATGGAACTCATCCCTGATGTAGACCATTTGTTTCAGTTGGCGGCCCTCTTGGATATGATTTTGAGCAATTGGATCTTACCAACATGAGATTCTAGAAGTGTAAGAGTCAAAGCCACCACAAATGTATCAACTTAGACATTTCTATATTGGCCAAAATTTACTGCATACTAGGCCAGATTGGTGAAGGAAAGTCACCTCAGCAGATGATTGATCCATTCCAAATCCTCTAGGGTTGGATAGGAGCCTACATGGGAGGATACACATTTATCAATTCCTTGAAAATATTTTACTCTGTTGTCTATGCATATCTTCAGAGCACCAGTGGGGTTATGCTGGTTGGCTGGGCTGCAAAAGATAAACAAAAATACCAAACGAAAAATAATGATCGAGAAATGATTACTTGAATCAACTACCATGATCGCTACACCTATCGTCATTATGATTACCCCACTGGAACCATCGTTAATACCGAATCCGAAGACTCTGTTAATGAAGGGTACTTATTTTATTTGAGGGATGGTATCTTGGTGGTCTATATTGATGGGGATATTATCTGTGAGGGATACACACCTTTCATATTTAGTCATCAGTTTAACTACGTTCAAATTTTGTGTCCCTAGACTCTTAATAGTGCATGACAGGAAAAACATATTATGAGAGCCCATCAATTGTGGGTAATGTTCACCCAGGAGGACACCCAATGTAAGGTTAATATCCTATATTTTGATGGTTTTTTCCCTTCCAAATGAAAGGTTACATTGATGTCTAGAATCAATCATATCTGGCTGGTCATTTGACAAATCTAGTTCCCACTGTTACAACCCCCCAAGGCATCTAAGGCTAAACGGAAGGGGGTGTAGAAGGAAAATATTGGGAATTCATGACGAGGGAAAATTATTTGGAATCCTTTCGAACCTCCCCCAAGGAAGGTCTTGAGACCTTGGGGTGTGAATTCAATAGCCATCGAGGCTGCCGTTGGAGACCAACCACCCCTCCCATCTAATGCATATTTTCTAGTGGCATGGAAGAAATGGGATATTTTGAAGAGTCATCAATATTTTCACGATCATTATCCTCACGCCTTGTGGTAGTTCCCCAGGGAGAGGGAAGTATCCATTATTGATCATGGACATGTTTCAGCACCTTCTAACATCTCTTATGATGATGAGCCTTAGAGGGTAGATCGTTACCTTCAGAACATTGAAACACTAATCTATGCACGGAATGATCTCCAAAAATACTCTCATCAGGTACTTGATATGATGCAAGAAGGGTATGATGGAGAGGATGATGGAACTGTTGGTTTACTAATTGTGGTTGGGTTAGGGAAATCTATTTGTTCATGCCCAGAGCCTCATATGCATTTAGCTCATAAGGTTTTCGGGACTGCAGAGGCACCTAGGAAGCAACTGCCACTAATAAAACCTACCCCGCTTCCCCAATTCGGCCTACCATCACTGGACATACCTATTATATCCTCCTTTCCAGATTCTTGGAGGGTTTGGGATTAATTGAGGGTGAATTCCTTCAATGAATACATTTAGAGGCTACATTAAGGAGGACACTTTGACCTTGTAGGTTTTTAGGGATCCATCACCCCCAAATTTATTTCTACTAAAGAAAAACCATATGAGGTGGCTATTTACGTAAGAAAAATAGAAAATTTCCTCCATGATCCCAAGAACAAACCTTACTATTTTGGCAAGGTGGCATGGATGGAGGTACTCTTACTACCAATGAATATCTAGAGAGAGGTCATTTGATTTAAAAACCCTAACATTAATTCCCTTTATTGTGAAGATTCTAGACTTTCCCTCCTTTACTTTTGTAGGAACCTAAGGATTCTCAGGAAATGGTTCCTTCCCCAGTATACACCCCCAGAGGCACCAAAACTAGAGAGCATGTGCCTTCAGATTTGGGGGTTAATGGGGAATGTTCTCCTAGTGCTGCTGAATATATGAAGGTAGTCATTACAGACACTTCTGAAGAATTTACTCCCTTTAATCCACTTGATATTACTACTAGAGAGCCATCCCCATGGCATACCAAGAAACATTGGAAGGTTTATCAATTGTCTAATCATATAAAAAGGGTATTACAAGTAACTACCAACCCTATTTATCTGGTTATTGTACCGTATAATTTTATCTTGGTAACCCATTGTCACATGCATATTTTTATGCAGGACCAATAATTAACCAGTTAGCAGTTTCCCAAGAATCTACATTTCACATCCCTTCTATGGATAAATAAATACAACCAACAACCATGGCTACCCTGGATTAGACGATTTCTATCCCAACAGTGGAGGAACATTCAGAAGTTGAAGTATGGACTAAACGTGCTGATCCCGCTACCATAGAGGAAGACATGATGACCCTAACAGTATCCGATAAGCTGGGACAGGATTCCCAATCACCCTAGGACATTTAAGGGATACCCATTTTTAGGGAGTCAACTACTCCAAACTAGATGGACACCGCCCTTGTGAAGATAATTCCTTTGTAAGATGATGTGTCAACCGAGCAAGCTAATACTACTCCCTCAAAGGTTGAAAACATAAGGGAGGATACCACCCCAGATTCTAAGATCTTATAATGGGATATTATTCCATTTCTTCCAATCAAAAGAGATACCATGATTCCGACCCCCATAATTTTAGGGCTGACCATCACACCTTTCTCTAGGATGATTATCCCTGCAAACTTGATCTTAGTAAGTGTTATTCTAGAGGCTACCATAGAGGTTGATGGTATGGTTGGGTATGAACCCAAGCCATATATTCCTCTGAATGAATTAGGGTCACAACTGCTTATCGAGGATATATTACCATGTTTACTAGGTGATGATACTGACATGGTGGCTGAAGGAATCGATGCTTCAGTAGGTGGAGGTTAGTTTTATTGTTCTCCTACCTCTTTCCCTTCATCCCATTTTTGTAAGGGATTAGTGTTTTTTATTGGTTTCCTTAATGATTTTAGGATCGCAAATGAAATCACTGGTGATTGAAGTGTATACTTCAATCCTTCCCACTATCACAATTGTCAGTGACGACAATGCTAAGGGATCTAGTCGCACTTCAGTCATTGAATCTGCCACCCCTAGTGAAATTAATTACTAAATACATTTTTTCAATGGGGAGTGATTCTGAGACCTATTGAGAGAGCCTGACCAGCTTTCATCCTGGCCACTAAAGGGCATGGAAAACATGTAGAGGTTAATTTCTCAAACACCACTTTCCAACATGACTATGAAGTTATTGAAGTTACACCCCCCATTTTTGGTTCTGGGGTTTGGAGGATTTGATTATCAAGACATCTATGACATAGTGTAATAGTTGGTTGATGCCAAGGTGGAAACTGGATTTCCTGAGTCTCATATTTTCTTAGTAGAGTCTATGGATCATCTTGCTGCTATTAGGAAAATCCTTATGAATGAAGTTGCCGGTCAAGATGGAGTAGCTATGAGGTTGTAGAGCAATCTCACAATGAAAAGGTCCTTAGAGGAACAACTTGATCATGAATTGGAGTATAATATTAGGGACCTAGAGTTCCTTAAATAGGAATGGGCCTATTTTGTGTCCATAGTTGATGAGGGGTGGCGACGAGTGGATGAAGGGGAAAAGGATGGCCTTGAGGAAACACAAGAGGCAGAGGCATTGCAGGTAGGTGTGGAGGATGAGACTGTGACTTCTCTAAGGATATTTCAGGCCATTGAAGATTCAAATTAGATATTTATACAACTCTTCAAGTCCACTGGAAGTCTTTTGTAATGATCATGTCATGCCCATATGGAGAGGCTTTGGGTTGTGGGTGCCCTCTATATCTTTATTCAATGAGATGAAAATATTTTCCCCTCTAATACTCCTACTTTATCATTTTCATGCAACATCAATAACTCATGATTATCCACATTTAAAACTATAATGTCAAACAGATATCAATTTGAGTCATAATCCAGGATAAAGAAATAATCAGGTTATGCTCTAATTTTTGCCTGAACCAAGGGGCTCAGGGAGCATAGTTTGACTCTTTCTAGGGTCACATAGAAAATCCAAAAAAAGTTGTTCCTTTTTGTTTATTACATTAATTATTTTATAATCCTGTTATGGGGAAGACTTAGCAGTAATAACTTTAATTTTTTATTAGGCCACCCTTTGTGGGTTTTTGATTGAACAAGCTTTACGTCTCTTGGTGTTTTTTTATTGCTCGATGTTTTGCCTAAATTGTATGTAGTATAGGTTTAGTGAGCTGGTACATGATTTTTTCTAGAGTTACCTTTGTGGATTTTTACCTTGGAGAGAGTTGTGTCTTATTTAAATGGTATTTTAGTGTCTTTCCAATCAGACTATCATTACTATTGTTTTAGGATGAATATATTTGACCATGACTTGTAGGGTAAGGTCCCCAATTTAGGACCCATTAACTGAGAATTTCCCAGAATCTTTTAGACAAGGATGAGGGGTTTTTATTAACCCTTACTTGTGATTTATGGATATGGGACATAATATGGGGAATAGAAGTCATGGGGTGTATAGAGATAGGAAAATCCTCTCCCATGGATGAATTTTCCTTTGGTTGAAAGGCTATTTTTTGTGAGAAATGCATGAAGAGAAACCAGGGAATAATATACATAGTCCAAAAAAGGAGTCCATGGGACACTGGACTTCAATTTACGATGTCCAGAAAGTTTTTATAGAAATTTGGATTTATATTTCTATTGAGGACCACATTGGATTGCCTGTTAAGGGAACAATTTTTGAAATTAATGGGGAATTTTTATAGGATCTGGTTTAGAAACTGCTCCCTTATGAATTTGACTTGTGAAAAGGAGGGCTAGTTCATGGTGTAGTTTAACATTATACAACTAGGAATTTTGTGACGTATGGTGTGAAATCATTTTACTCTAACTAGAGTAGGGTAAATGATTTAGCTTTTCCTACATTAGTTAGACCAGAAATATCCTTTATCTCTAGGTGTTGAAAATGGGAAATATATAAACCTTAATACAGGGGGTTTCCAAAATTGGGGAATGAGGTTAGAGGTAGATGTCTTAGAGGCATACAGAGATTGGAAAATACTCTCTTGAGAATGAATTTTCCTTTGGTTGATAGACCCTTTTTCTGGAAAACATATGTAGAGTTACTAAGGAATTATGTGAATATTCATACAAAGGTGTCTGAAAGACACTATATGTCCATTTATGATAGCCAGGAATGGTTATGGGGGTTTGGACCTTTCTGAAAACATATTATTGTGTGTGGATAAGGGTTTTTGATCATTAAAAAGGGTTATTAAAGTTGATATTTATCAGGAATACCAGGAATAAGTAGAGGTATTTTTATCCAATTCATATGAGTTGTTTCTTATGTAGGTCTGACCCTTGTCTGGGTAGGGATGGGAAAATATTGTTTCATGGATGGATCAGAAATATGATATTCAGGTGTCAGTACATATCTTGTGATGACTATAATCAAGCTGTATATAGTTCTTTTAAGGCTCATTAGTATGCCGGTCTGATTTAGGCATATGGATGGGGCATGTTTGTTTTGGATACAGATTCATCAACGAGGTGGGTCATCTATTGAACTTTCCTATGAAGATTCATTTCTTGCATAGGGTAATGAGGGTAAATACAATTTTGAAATTACCTGTCATAAGTGTGAATACCGAGTATTGAGTATCATGCAGTTTAAATGTCAGGCGATTAGGATGCTGATATAGAATCCTTGAGTAACTCGAGGGTAATCAAGCTTGGGTGTTCTAACATTTCCAAGACGTGGGTAGGGAGGAGAGTGTAAACCATGGTTTTAAGGGAACTTAGAATAGGATAAATGACATGGGGCTTGGAAGTAGGAAAATACTCTCCTAAGGATGAATTTTCCTTTGGTTAACAGGCCATTTTTGTGGGCAATATATACAGAGATGCCAGGGAATTGTGTTCACATTCAAAAAAAGGTGTCCATAGGAAACTGACCTTCCATTCTCGATAGTCATGAATAATTATGAAGATCCAAGTTCACTCAAAGAACAGAGTTTTATGAATGGAGAAAGTTAGTTTAGACATATCAAAAACAATCAGTCTATGATTATTTGCAGAATTGGGAGTCTCTCTACACAAGATTGACTTTTATGTGAGGTGGGACATTTGGCTCCCTCAATGGGGCTGAGACTAGGTTTGAAGATCCTAGAACCCAAATATTGGACACCCCACTTGGGTTTGATTCATAGGCTGGAGGAATTTTTTCTATATTTGGGATGCCCTATATTTTTTAATGTCATACGGTTAAGACTTTAGGTTTCCCATAATGGAGTGTAAAACAATAATATTTCTTTCAAAGTAATTCCATTAGGGTCACTCATTGTAGATTGATTCTTCTTGGACCTATTGGGAGTCCCCTTATAAAATTCCTAAGCCCACATGAGCTATGATTGGTGTGATAAATAAGGGGTGGAAATGGTTTCACTCGACCTCCTTGGGATGACAGGATCAAAGGAAAGACCATTGATGGGCCATGTAGTTTAACGTCATGTGGTGAGGACGTGGGTGACTCGATGTGATTGAGCTATCTTTTGTGCATCAATGTAGTTTTAAGTCTTGTGGAAATGATGTTGACATCACAATTTAATCATCATGTTATAGGGATGAAATATCAAAGGTATCATGCGTAAATATGAGATAATCATGTTGGGATATTCCTAGTATGCCCCAAATTGTAACGGGGGAAGATGGTGTAATCCATGATTCTGGGAGCCCTCAAGTCAAGAGGGATGATGTCAGGCTTAGAAGCCAATGGGAATATAGAAGTAGGAGAGGCCTCTCAAGGGGATGAATTTTCATTTGGTTGATAGGCCATTTTTGTGGGAAACATATGCAGAGCCTCCTAGGAATTGTGTACATAGTCAAACACAGGTGTTTGCAAGACACTAGCCGTCTATTTCTGATAGCCGTGGATGATTATGGTGACCCAATACTTTTTGGGGCATGGAGTTTTATGGATGAAAAGGTGATGTTTGGGTAAATAAGAAATATCCAAACCATGATTAGTTATGAGGTACGAGATCCTCTACATAGATATGATTCATATATAAAGAGCATCATGGACTATTGATACTTTCTAAATGTAAGAGTATAGATTTTAAATCCTCTATATCTATTTGAATTTCACATGTGGGGGATTGGGGTATCCCTTTTTTAATATCTGTACCTAGGAAAGCCCAGGTGTCACTACATATCTCATCATGTCAATAATCAAGCCACATATAGTTCTGGAACTACCATACAATTTAATTTCATGTGGCCAGAACTTCTTTGGTCACACAGTTTAACGTCATGTAGTTTAAATGAGAGTGAACCAATGTGAAAAGGATGAGGTGAGTGAAGTGTTACGATTTAACCTTGTGTAGGTTTCCTATGTATTCCAGTTAGTTAAGATTCAAAGTCCATGTAGTTCTAATTTTGAATTATGGTTGGACCAGGATGAAGAATCCATACATCACTATATATACTGCGAGGGAAGGGATTAAGCCACACGTAGTTCTTCAAAACTCTTCATTCTAGTTAGAACTGTGCACAAAGAGGAAGAAATTTTTGACTTTGAATGGTGTTTGGACCAGGATATAAAATACAAGCATCAATATTTATCCCATTGGTGAATTAGAATCAATCCATATGTAGTTCTGAGGACTCCCCATGCCAGGTTATACTATGCATGAAGAGGGGGGAATTTTATGCCATGATTTCAAGATGGTGGGATTATTATACTCCTATATTCCTTTTCTATGTCAGTAAAATCCTTACCATCATTCATATGCTCAGGTGAGTTATACTCAGTGTGACTAACAAGTAGTGATGAGGTATTACCTTTTAGTATAAGGGAAATAAATGATATAACAGATGCATTCCATATCATGTGATGCCTAGTCCAAGACTTAGTCAAGGTATCTCTATGAATCCCATTAATGAATAGTAATCAATTCATACATAGTTCTATAAAAGGCCCTCCCTGCTTAGGCTCTGGCCATACACAAGGAGGGGGGAATTTTTTTTTGTTTTTATGTCTGATGTTGGTGGCTGGACCAGGACGTAAGATCTGGGTGTCACTACGTATCCTATGAGGGCAGGAATCAATCCCACACATAGTTTTTAAAAGAAATTCCATACACATATCTAATCCATACATTGGTACGACAATTTTTTTTTTGTTTTTTTAGGTGGAGGCTAGACCAGGATGAAGAATTCATGTGTCACTACATACCTTGTGAGGGTAGGAATAAATCCCATACATAGTTATTGGGGTACCCTGTAGTTTTACATCTTGTGGTAAGGACTTTAGCCAGTAGTGAGTCAGTATGCCTGCAAGGAATCCTATGATAAGACTCCTAATCCCATGTGATTAGTACTTAGTATGAGAAACAAGGGTCGTAAAGGGATTACAATAACACATAGGGTGTAAGAACCTAGTTTTTTCTGCAAAAGACTTTTGAATATTTCTTGATGTTATTCTAGAGCAGCTCCTTCAGACGGCGTGCGATTCCGAGCCCCGGAGTGGCCGGAATTCAATTTTCAGTGTGTTCACACTGGAAATGCAAAATAAATGGGTTAAATCCTAAACGGTGATCTAGATTAGAGATCTGAGTGTACGGATGGGTCCATAATGGGGTGTTAACCCTAGGAACGACATAAAACATGTTGGCGTGGGATGTTTGGACCCCTCGCTCGCTTTCGGAACGTTAAACAGATAAATTAATTAATTTATTTATTCGTTTAATGGTGAAACTCAAGTATCTCTTAAATGATGGCTTGGATTGGAAAACATAGGGCATCGCTGATTTCGAAACGTGCCGTTTACCCTAGGAGGGGTGTAAGTTCCGTGGGCGCGGGCCGTTTGTGAAAAATGGCCCCAGGGGCATTTTGGTAATTTGTCCGCCTCAGGCGCTAAGTTTAATAACTTTTTATTAGGGCCTCATATTAATATTCCAAGACTGCCGTTACATTCAAATAATGGTTTTTAGCCTAGGGGAAGCTTAATCCTGATCCCGTCGGGAGTTCGGGTTCGGGCCGACGGACGGGTGGTTAAGTGTTTTCTATTTAAACGCTAAACCTACCCCTCTCCTCGCCCCCTTCTCCCCTGGAACTAGAAGATCCCAACAATGAAGGAGGAAGCTCTCCTACATCACCTCCTCCTCTCTGGTGAGGCGCGGCTCTGACGGATCATGATGAAGCTTCGGGCGAAGCCCATCAAGGGAGGATTTGTCGTTTTCATTTTCTTTTCCCGCACCTAATTTGAGCCTGAATTTTTGTATCAAATCTCTGTCGAATTATTGAAAAAATCCCATGAATGCGAAGTAGATTTTATTCTCTTTCTGATGCTTGTTTCGGATTTGAAATCAGAGTTTGGAGGCGTTCCCAATCATTCGCCAAAGTTTGCGGGAATTTGGGGGGTCCGGCGAGTGCGGGCGGCGGAGCGCGGCGACCGAGTGTGTTCAGGCGGCAGCGGTCGGGGTGGGTTCTCGGCGTGAGCCGGCTCCAGCATGGGCGAGCGAGGGCAGCGTCAGCAGGGTCCTTGGGCAGCATCGGCGGGGTCCTTAGGCGGCGGCGGCTCCAGGAGGGGGGCTGAGCCGCCGGGGCGCGACGACCGCGGGGTCACGGCGCGCGACCCCCACGCGAGGACAAGACCCGCGAGACGTGGCTCTTCGCGCGGACCAAGAGACCGACCATAGGATGGTCAGTGCGTGGACCACTGGTTAGTGGGTGGGCCGCGCGGTTGGACCGCAGCCCAGCCCAGATCGGCCGGACCAGCCGGTTCAGGCCGATCCAGCCCAAGGGACCTTGCCCCCTCAGATTTCGGATGCCCGTATTTTCCGCTACGGGCGTCCATTTTGCGTACCCTCTGTGGTGACATGATCATTAATTAGAGACGAACTTTTTGAGATGGTTTCGAGAATTTTTAATTCCCAAAACGAGGGGCCTCAGGGGAGCGACGCGTCTTTGAGTGAATTTTCGTTTTTTCGGGGAAACTTTTTTTGGACGGCGCTGATGCGTCCGACGTCCGATTTAAGCGTCATCAGTGGTGTTGGGACCCTGGACCCGAGGTGGAGCTTTCTAGTGTAGTTTCAGGTGTTGAGGCCAGAGTTGAGGCGTGGGCCCCACGACCCGTCTTCTGAGCTGCGAGCAGCGTTTAAAGACTTTCTCATCGGGCGTCCGTTCGGGGCATGCGGGCAGTCGATTCTGGATGTTTATCCGAGGGGATTTCAATGGTGCAATCCGCCTTCTCAAATTCCGCATGCTAGTGCGGGCCCCGCGAGGGCCATTTCGGGAATTGACGGAGATTTCCAGCTTTATCACGGGGTGTCCGTTTTGGTCAAGTGATTAATCGAACTTGTGTACTTTTTCGAGAGGATCGCAACGGTGCGATCCGTCCATTGAGTTTTGGGACCGGGATGTGGGTCCCACGTAGCACCGCTCGTGTGCAGTGCGCCAGAATGCATCTTTTTCTCTGGATATCCGATGCACTCCTATGAGTAGTGATTTTGACGTGTTTTCCCGAGGGGATCGTAATGGTGCGATGCACCCGACTGTTTTTGGGCCGGGGCTCGGGATCACGGGACGCCGTTCGGGCGTGAGGCGGTGTTGGTGACTTTTCCATCAGATATCTGTTTGAGGTGAGTAAGTAGTCTATCCCACATGTTTTTCTGTGAGGATTAAAACGGTGAAATCTGTTTGTTTGTGTGGAGCCTCTTGCCCGATCTTATTAAATGTGGAATGTGAAAGGGGCTCTGATGGTGGTTCTTCTTGCCGTGTTTGTAGAGAACCCTTGGCGTGTGGTCGCGTGAACTCCTGTGTGAGTGAAGAGACGTGGTTGGCTGTGCCTCAGCAGTTGAGGTGGAAGGTTGGAGTTGTTACTTCATGCCTTCGCATTGATGTTGGGTGCCCTGTGCACGATAGCCTTTGGGCTGGAACGTGGTATACTCTGGGAGTATACAAGAACTCTTGGAGGTACATGTGGTTGTTTGTACCTAAGGACGTTTGTGCGCTCAGTTGGGGTTGACATGGGGCCACACGTCGTGTGGGCCCCATGTGTGTGCCATGTTCTGCTTTGCGTACTTTGACCTCTCACGGCGTAGAGGGTCCCTCTGTGCTCGTTTGTTTGACCAGCAGGGTTGAGCGGTCTCTCCCTGGTTTTGTTCTCAATGGATCGGCTGGGGGTGGTGCTAGTGACACCCAGCGATGGAACAGACGCTGAACCTCTTTTGGGTGAGTCATTCAGGAGTTGTGTGGTTGCACGATTCCCACTCAGTGCTCGGTTGGCCAGTGTTGTACCATCCAGTAGAGATGGCCAGAGAAGATCTGGGTTTACCCTCCAGCAGAGACTATACAGTGGGTCGCTCGTCGTCTTGATTTAGGTCTACCCTCCAGCAGGGCTAGGAAATGGGTCGCCTGTCGACTTGTTAGGGTTTACCCTTCTGCGGGGCTGGGTAGTGGGTCACCCGTCAGCTTATTCCAGGTCTACCCTCCAGCAGGGCTGGGCAGTGGGGCATCTATCGACTTGTTAGGGTTTACCCTCTTGCAGGGCTGGGCAGTGGGTCACCCGTCGGCTTATTCTAGGTCTACCCTCCAGCAGGCTGGGCAGTGGGTGGAGTGTCGACTTGTTAGGGTTTACCCTCTAGCAGGGCTGGGCAGTGGGTCACCCGTCTGCTTATTCCATGTCTACCCTCCAACAGGGCTGGGTAGTAGGTCGCCTGTCGACTTGTTAGGGTTTACCCTACAGTGGGGCTAGGCAGAGGGTCACCCTATATCCTATTCCAGGTCTACCCTCCAGTAGGGCAGGGCAGTGGGTCACCTGATGATGTATTATGGTTTACCCTCCAGCAGGGCTGGGCAGTGGGTCACCCGGTATCTTATTATGAATTACCCTCCAACAGGGCTGGACAGTGGGACACCTTTTGGCATTCCAGACACAATCCTTTCTACTATGCTAGTTTGTAGCTTTCCTCCATGATCATCGGAGCGGGACCATTGGTTGTACGGGTCGGTGATGGAAAGACTTTTACTTTGATGAGACCTCTCGACTGCGGTGCAGTGACGAGGTGTGGTTGACTTTCCCCAAAACTCTCAAGTACAATGGGAACTTTCCCCCACTGAGACGCCTCCTTGTGACGCGACCTAAAACCGTGCGGGCGAGTCAGTGCCACCCAAAGCGGGTAATGTCGAGGTGCGGTGATTTGAGCCCTTTGAATTTTAGTTTGGGGAAGACGTGCGGGATGCTGGGCATCGATGGTGTTTACTTCTGGGACTGTTGGAAACTCACTTCCTTGGGCTGAGCTACGGGATGAAGATCCCCTTACGACCTTGTTCGGGCTTCTTAGTGAGTATATGAATATTTATATACCTTGTTCTGGTACCCACTTCTTGGGTTTGGTTACTCTCCTTCCAGGTGAGGAGAAGATGCGTGGGGTATTCCACGTACTTTCCGTGTCTAGCTTCTCATGGTTGGACGAGTCTAATCTCCTGTTATAGGTAGAAAAGACTCGACAAGAAGTTCATCTTCTCACCGTTTCCAGCTCCTTGTGTCTGGATGAGTCTACCTTCTTTCTCTTATTGGGTTGAGCTGGACTCTCTATTGTACTCTTTACTGCACTTTCAGTTGTACTCCTTTAATTTTCTCTGTTCTCTCTACTACTCACCCTTCAGTACCTCCTTTGTTGCTCCCTTGAGCCTTTGGGGTATCCTACTGAGTATTTTTATACTCACCCCTGCATGGGCTTTGCCCGCGCTTGGTGTTCCCCTGCAGACGATGGAAAGGTTAGTCGTAACGTCAGAGGAGATTAGGATCTTAGGGGCTTGGACCGTGTGCGGTGGTCGGAGTCAGGTTCCAGGTGGGTGACCCTTCCATCTATTTACTTTTTGTTCACCTGTTGCCGGGTTGTGGCACTTTTTGGTTGGGCGCGTGTTTTGCCCCTTTTCTTTTCAGTTTACCTTCATCTAGTACTTTGTACTGTTTAGAGGTTGATGCACATTTGTGGTTTATATATAGCAATTTCCCTTTCTCTTTACTTGTCTTTTCTTTTACTCTGCACTTCTGCATTGAGTGTGCTACGTGTGTGTGTGTACAGGTACTTAGGCAAAGGCCTCCCCGAGTTGTTATGCCTTCGGCGCTAGTCGCCAGCCCCTGGCCTACAGAGGCGGGCTTGGGGTAGTTGCGGCTCGAGCCCGGGTAGGGTCGGGTCGTGAAAAAGTGGTATCAAAGGTTGTTCGTTCCTTGGGACGATGTTCGGACATCCCTAAAATGAAAGGAATTGGTTGGGATTTAGGGCAACCATTTTAACGTGTCTTGAGAGCAGCTCTCAGTCCAGGGAGTCCAGTGATGGTGCGGCGACCGACATATCCATTCACCAGGACCATGATAACCCGCTTGTCGACTCGGCAAACTGAGACACTTGTTGCAGGGAAGTTTGTTTGTGCATCACATAGGAATGAGTCTTGACTGTCCTTCTTGAGTCAGCTTCCTATTGTTGTTGTTGTTGGTATATACATATATGCTCATCTAACCGCGACACTCCTTGATAATATTAATGATGTCTCCACGAAGATAGCCAGCCAAGATACTAGCTTTGGTGCGTGACGACGACCCTGTGATCTACGAGGCCATAGTCTAGGACCCATTATGCGAGCCCCTTTCTCCAAGTGGGCTGGTAGCAGCACCCCCACCTGTTGAGCAGCAGACAGTTTCAGCAGAGTAGGCTGAGCTTGAGCACAGGTTGAGCACACTCCGTGAGTTCCAGTGGCAGAGACCGTTGAGGTTCAGTGGTGAGCCACACCCTTGGGTAGCAGAAGTTCAGTTAGAGGCAGTGGTTCGCCTTTTCTAGCTTGTGCAGACACCGACAGATCAGAGGGTGGATTTGTCCGCCAACCTTTTTCGTGGAGTAGCTTGGCATTGGTAGAGTCTGGTGACTCAGTTTCTTGAAGAGTCATCACTTTTGTGGGACGAATTTTAGTTTTTGTTTCATGAGGAGTTTTACCCCTCCTGCTTATGCTCCATTCAGATTCAGGATCTCTTTCAGTTTCAGCAGAGAGGGATGATAGTGGCTGAGTACGCGGCTAGTTTCACAGACCGCGTACGCTTTTACCAGGACTTGGTCCATGACGACAACCTCTGAGCGTGGAAGTTTGAGTAGGGTCTCTACCGAGAGATTCGTGCTGTCATAGTACCCTTGGGCATTTCCACATATGCCGAGGTTCTAGAGCAGGCGTTGGTGATAGAGAGATTCCTGTCACGTTTTGCGGTTGGTAGTGGAAGTGGGCATGATGGAGCCGAGATGTCTACCATAGCTATCAGGCACCGGAGGACAGGACCTCGACACAGGTAGTCTTTCCACTTCCGGTTTCAGAGACGTGGTCGTATACCACTGTGGCGGAAAGTTGCAGGGCCTCAGTCGAGGGTTCCCTTATTTACGTGGGCTCCAGGTCGTGATCGTACACCATAGTGGCACTGGAGGGCACCAGGATAGATCAGGGAGGGGGCGGTTTTATGCTTGTGATGGGCGAGGTCACTTGGCACGGGACTGCCCGACCAGGCATGCAGAGAGCCTCGGGTAGGCAGCAGGCGCACCACCAAGGCAGAGGAAAAGTCGTGATCAGAGTAGTGCCCAGAGGGGTGGTGCTAGCAGAGGAGAGGGAGGAGATGGAGGTGGGGGATGACGTTACGAGGTCTTCCCGTCACCATCAGGTGGTCCACGTCAGGCTCCGAGAGCTGACAGATGGGACCACGAACAGTCGCGAGCCTTGGATGTCTACAATCCTGCAGAGCATGGGATGATGAGAGGTACCCCTTGCGACTCTTGTACTTCTTGAAGTAGAATCGATAGACTCTGTGTGTTGAATTCTTTCCTCTCTGCTCTATGCAAGAGGTGTTACCAGGGTGGCGTGGGGCATCGTTGTAACCCTGTGTTGGTATGATAAAAGGTGTGGGACCTTTTTCTTTAGTCGTTGGTGATAACTCCATCGCTCTCCGAGCGTGTGAGAGAGTCTTGGTTGAGAGACATCGACTGTGAAGTCTTGTGTGACCAGATATCCTTGGGTGTTTCACCATATGAATATTCTAAAGGAGGGAATCACCGGGCCTTGTTTCAGGTGTGGGCATTGATTCCAGTCGCGACATGCGACATAGGGGTTCGGTTTGGGAGGTGAGTTACCCCCAAGTGCCTTCGGGTCATTTGAGACCGTGCGAAGGGATGAAGAGGTTGTCTACCGCCTTTCCCTAACCCCAAAGTCTAGAGTGGGTGCACGACATCGGCAAGGGCTGACCTGGTGTGAACAGATCAATCCTTTGGTCTGTGTGCGGTGACGCAGAGTTGTGCGAGAGTCCTTCTGGGTACGGAAGAGCCGGGTGTGGGCTTAGAAACTTGATTTGTTCCTGGGTTTTTCTTTTCGGGGACGAAAATCTTGAAGGAGGGAATTATATAAGAACCCAGTTTTTTCTGTGAAAGATTTTGGAATATTTCTTGATGTTATTCCAGAGTAGCGCCTTCAGATGGCGTGCGATTCCAAGCCCCAGAGTGGCAGGAATTAAATTTTCAGTACGTTCACACTAGAAATGCCAAATAAATGGGATAACTCCTAAATGGTTATCCGGATCATAGATCCGAGTGTACGGATGGGTCCGGAATAGGGTGTTTACCCTAGAAACGACATAAAAAATGTCGGCACGAGATGTTTGGACCCCTTGCTCGCTTTCAGAATGTTAAATGGATAAATTAATTAATTTATTTATTCCTTTAATGGTGAAACTCAAGAATCTCTTAAACAGTGGCTCTGATTAGAAAATTGAGGTCACCGTTGAGTCTGGGACGTGCCGTTTACCCTAGGAGGGGTGTAAGTTCCGTGGGCGCGGGCCGTTTGTAAAAAATGGCCCTAGGGGCATTTTGTAATTTGGCAGCCTCAGGCGCTAAGTTTAATAACTTTTGATCGGGGTCTCGGATTAAAAGTACAAGACCACCATTACGTTTAGAGTTTGGTTTTTAGCCCAGGGGAAGCTTAATCCTGACCCCCTCGGGAGATTGGGTTCGGGCTGACGGACGGGTGGTTAAGTGTTTTCTATTTAAACACTTAACCTACCCCTCTCCTCTACCCCTTATCCCCTGGCACCTGCAGCTCCCAACAAAGAAGGAGGAATCTCTCCTCCATCACCTCCTCCTCTCTGGCGAGGCGCAACTCCGACGGATCACGGTGAAGCTTCGGGCGAAGCCCATCGAGGTAGGATTTTTCGTTTTCATTTTATTTTCCCTCACCTAATTTGAGCCCGATTTTTTGTATCCAATATCTGTAAAATTATCAAACAAAGACCATGAATGTGAAGTAGATTTTATTCTCTTTCCGACGCTTGTCTCAGATTTGAAATCAGAGTTCGGAGGCGTTCGCAATCGTTCGCCGAAGTTTGCGGGAATTTGGGGGGTCCGATGAGTGCGGGCGGTGGAGCGCGGTGGCTGGGCGTGTTCAGGCTACGACGGTCAGTGTGGGTTCTCGGCGTGAGGCGGCTTCAGCGTGGGTGAGAGAGGGCAGCGTTGGTGGGGTCCTTGGGTGGCGTCGGCGGGGTCCTCAGGCAGGAGGCCGAGCCGCCGGGGCGCGGCGACCGCGGGGTCGCGGCACGCGACCCCCGCGCGGGGACAAGACCCATGAGATACAGGTCTTCGCGTGGACCAAGCGATCGGCCATAGGACGGTCGGTGCATGGACCACTGGTCAGCAGCTGGGCCGCGTGGTTGGACCGCGTCCCGGCCCAGATCGGCCGAACCGGCCGGTCCGGCCCAAGGGGCCTTGCCCCCACAGTTTTCAGACGCCCGTATTTTCCGCTATGGGCGTCCGTTTTGTGTGCCGTCTATGGAGACATGATCATTAATTAGAGAAAAACATTTTGATATGGTTTTGGGAATTTTTAATTCCCCAAATGAGGGGCCTCGGAGGTGTGACACGTCTTTGAGTGAATTGTCTTTTTTCGGGGAAACTTCTTTTGGACGACGCAGATGCGTCCGACGTCTGATTTAAGCGCCGTCAGTGGAATTGGGACCCTTGCACTGAGGCGGAGCATTCCAGGGTGGTTTTAGGTGTTGAGGCCAAAGTTGAGGCATGGGCCCCATGGCCCGTCTTCTGAGCTGCGAGTAGGATTTATCAACTTTCTCATCGAGCGTCCGTTCGGGGCGTACGGGCAGTCGATTCTGGAAGTTTTTTCGAGGGGATTGCAATGGTGCAATCCACCCGCTCTAATTCTGCATGCTAGTTCGGGCCCCGCGAGGGCCATTTCGGGAATTGATGGAGATTTCCAGCTTTATCACAGGGTGTCCGTTTTGGACAAGTGATTAATCGAACTTCTGTAATTTTTTGAGAGGATCGCAACGGTGCAATCCGTCCATTGAGTTTCGGGATCGGGATGCGGGTCCCACGTAGCACCGCTTGTGTGCGGTGTGCCGGAATGTGTCTTTTTCTCCGGATATCTGCTGTACTCCTGTGAGTAGTGCTTTTGACGTGTTTTCCCAAGGGGATCACAATGGTGCGATGCGCCCGACTGTTTTTGGGTCGAGGCTCGGGATCACGGGACGCCGTTCGGGCGTGAGGCAGTGTTGGTGACTTTTCCATCAGATATCCATTTGAGGCGAGTAAGTAGTCTATCTCGCATGTTTTTCTGCAAGGATTACAACGGTGGGATCCCTTTGATTGTGTGGGTCCTCTTGTGCGATCTTATTAAATGTGGAATGTGAAAGGTGATCTGATGGTGGTTCTTCTCACCGTGTTTGCAGAGAGCCCTTGGCGTGTGATCGCGTGCACACCTGTGCGAGTCAAGAGGTGTGGTTGGTTGTGCCTCAGCTATTGAGGTGGCAGGTTGGAGTTGTTACATAACGCCTTCGCATTGACATTGGGTGCCGTGTGCACGATAGCCTTTGGGATGGAATGTGGTATACTCTAGGAGTATATTGGAACGCTTGGAGGTACATGTGGTTGTTTGTACCTGAGGAAGTTTGTGCGCTTAGTTAGGGTTGACTTGGGGCCACACATCGTGTGGGCCCCATGTGCGTGCCATGTTCTGATTTGCGTACTTTGACCTCTCAAGGCATAGAGGGTCCCTCTGTGCTCATTTGTTTGACCAGTAGGGTTGAGCGGTCTCCCCCGGTTTCGTTCTCGATGGATCGACCGGTGGCGGTGCTAGTGATACACAGTGATGGAACAGGCGTTGAACCTCTTTTGGGTGAGTCATTCGGGAGTTGTCTGGTTGCGCGATACCCACTCAGTGCTTGGTTGGCCAGTGTTGTACCATCCAGTAGAGATGGCCAGAGCAGATCCGGGTTTACCCCCAGTAGAGACTGGGCAGTGGTTCACCCGATGACTCTTTAGAGTCTACCCTCCAGCAGGGCTAGGTAGTGGGTCGCTCGTCATCTTGATTTAGGTCTACCCTCCAGCAGGGCTGGACAGTGGGTCGCCTGTCTACTTGTTAGGGTTTACCCTCCAGCGCGGCTGGGCAGTGGGTCACCCGTCGGCTTATTCTAGGTCTACCCTCCAACTGGGCTAGGAAGTGGGTCGCCTGTTGACTTGTTAGGGTTTACCCTCCAGCTGGGCTTGGTAGTGGGTCACCCGTCGGCTTATTACATGTCTACCCTCCAATAGGGCTGGGCAGTGGGTCGCCTGTCGACTTGTTAGGGTTTACCCTCCAGCAGGGCTGGGTAGTGGGTCCCCCATCAGCTTATTCCACGTCTACCCTTCTAGCAGGGATGGGTAGTGGGTCACCTATCGACTTGTTAGGGTTTACCCTCTAGTGGGGATGGGCAGTGGGTCACCCAATATCCTATTACAGGTCTACCCTCCAACAGGGTTGGGCAGTGGGTCACCTGATGATGTATTATGGTTTACCCTCTAGCAGGGCTGGGAAGTTGGTCACTCGGTATCTTATTATGAATTACCCTCCAGCAGGGTTGGGCAGTGGGACACTTGTTGTCATTTCAGACCAAGTCCTTTCTACTAGGCTAGTCTGCGGCTTTCCTCCGTGATCACCGGAGTAAGACCCTTGGTTGTACGGGTCGGTGATGGAATGACTTTGACTTTGAGGAGACCTCTTGACTGCGGGGCAGTGATGAGGTGTGGTTGACATTCCCCAGAACTCTCAAGTACGAGGGGCGATTTTTCCCACTGAGATGCATCCTTGTGACGTGACCTAAAACCATGTGGGAGATTCAGTGCCGCCCAAAGCAGATAGTGTCGAGGTGTGGAGATTTGAGCCCTTTAACTGGTCTTTTGGGGCAGACGTGCGGGATGCTGGGCATCGATGGTGTTTACTTCTGGGACTGTTGGCGACTCACTTCCTTGGGCTGAGCTATAGGATGGAGATCCCCTTACGACCTTGTTAAGGCTTTTTAGTGAGCATATGAATATGTATATACGTTGTTCTGGTACCCACTTCTTGGGTTTGGTTACTCTCCTTCCAAGTGAGGCGAATATGCGTGGGGTATGCCACGTGCTTTTCGTGTCTAGCTTCTCATGGTTAGACGAGTCTACTCTCCTACTATAGGTTGCGAAGACTCGATGAGAAGTTCATCTTCTCACCATTTCCAGCTCCTTGTGTCTGGACGAGTCTACCTCTTTTCTCTTATTGGGTTGAGCTAGACTCTCTACTGTACTCTTTACTGTACTTTTGGTTGTACTCCTTTACTTTTCCCTGTTTACTCTACTTCTCACCCTTCGGTACCTCCTTTGATTCTCCCTCGAGCCTTCGGGGTATCCTACTGAGTATTTTTATACTCACCCCTTCTTGGGATTTTCCCGCACTTGGTGTGCCCTTGCAGATGACGGATAGGTTGGTCGTGACGTCAGAGGAACTTAGGAGCTTGGGATCTTGGACCGCGTACGGTGGTCAGAGTCAGGTTCCTGGTGGGGGACCCTTCCAGCTGTTTACTTTTTGTTCACCTATTTCCGGGTTGTGGCACTTTTTGGTTGGGCTCGTGTTTTTCCCCTTTTCTTTTCAGTTTACCTTTAGCTTGTACTTTGTACTGTTTAGAGTTCGATGCACATTTTCGGTTTATATATAGCAATTGCCCTTTCTCTTTACTTGTCTTTTCTTTTACTCTGCACTTCTTCATTGACTGTGTTGCGTGTGTGTGTGTACATGTACTTATGCAAAGGCCTCCCCAAGTTTTTGTGCCTTTGGTGGTGGTCGCCAGCCCCTGGCCTATGGAGGCGGGCTTGGGGTAGTTGCGGCTCGAGCCCGGGTAGGGTTGGGTCGTGACATAGGGGATCATTAAAAATGATGGGGGCATTTGACTTCAATACTTTGTTGCTGCCAGGCCAAAGTTTGAAGATCCAATTGCTACTTACATATCTTGTAGGGGTAGGAATGAACCCATATATGGCTCTTAGGAATAGAATCCCTACATAGGTTTGACATTTGAATAGGTAAAGGAGGCCATTTTTTTGGGTGGTGGCTGGACCAGGACAAAGAATATAGGCATCACTGTGTATCTCTTAGGGGAAGAAATCAAGCCACATGTAGTTCTAGAGATACCTCTCTATATAGGTTTGTCTCATACATAGGGAGGGTCATTTTTAACCTTTTATTTCATGGGCCAGTAGAATACCTATATCCTATGTTTGTTTAGGGGGAAACCTTTACCCCCATTCCTAGTCTCACGTGAGTTATACTCGGTGTGAGAGATAAGAAATAGTCAGGGTCTCCCCTCATAATGCAGAGGCAGTTGAAAGTACAATAGAGTAATTTTCATACAAGGTGGTGTAAGGATCAAGATCTATGATCGAGGCATCTCTATGTATCCCATCATAATATAAGGATCATGTAATATGTAGTTCTAAGAAAATATATTCCCTGTTTCAGACTGACCCGTGCACAAGAAAGGGGGGTCATCAATTTTTTAATGGTGGATTGACCAGGATAAAAGATCGTAGTGTCACTATATATCCCATCCGTATATGTAAATCAAGTTTTACATAGTTCTATTGGGTGGCATGGTAGGTGAATGATGCCATAGACAATTTCCCCTTGGGTGAGACCATTTTTGGGGTCATGCGGTTTAAGGTCATGTGGTAAGAATTCATGAATTTCTCTACGAAAATCCAACCTATACACAGGGATATGGGAATAATTGATTTTAATAGGTAGTTGGACCAAAATTTAAAATCCAGGTTTCACCACGTATCCCATTAACGAATGGTAATCAAGCCATATGTGGTTCTAATATACATTCTCTATTCCGGTATGATCCATACACAGAAATTGGTGGAATTTTTACCTTTCCCTCACACAGATCTGATTTATGCATAAAATGTAATTATACTAGACAAAATGATCACCATTTATTTTAACATCTTGCTGTAAGGATGAAGATTCTAAGAAGTTTAATGTCATACAACATGGATGAATATATCGCTATGTATTTTAATGTCTTACAGCTAAAACGATTATGTTAAGCTATATAACATCATGTAACATGGACTAATTCATCATTCAATTTATTGTCATGTGATCAAGATGTCTTCTATATAGTTTAATGTCATGTGGAAAGGAAATATCTCTATGATTTTGTCTACATGAAATATTTCTTCATGAACCATTCATTGGTGGGAGTTGTGGTGAGCGGTCCATCCGTTGGAATCAGGGAATATGCTCTATTGGAGTAAACATTGTGTATAACATATAGTCCTTCCATTTTGTCTCCAACTTTGGAATCTTCTTCTCGAGTATCATCAGGTTTCGGAGGACCAACACCATTTCTTCTTCAAGGAAAGACCGGAGGTGGTCCTTCTTATTGAAGGCTCATGCAATCTGATTTTAGTAGACTTCCAAATAGTGAAAAGTGTGAAATATTTTCTCATCCAACTTCTCTAGCTCATCAATCCATATTTGGGATTGTTCATATATAGATAGTTGATCGCATAATACAATATGGGGCAATGGAAGTTGACTTTAAATAGGAAAACCCACCTCTATCCCATAAACTAATGAGTACGGGGTCACTTGAGTGGCGGTGCAGGTTGTGGTCTGGTAAGCCCAAATAGCAAGGAAAAGGTTGTCTGGCCACGATTTCTTATCCTTGTCTATCATCTTTAGGAGTATGTTTGATAGGGTCTTGTTGAAAGCCTCTTTCTGTTTGTTAGCCACTTCATGGTAGCGAGATGAATGGTTGGATTTGATACCATAATCTTGGTAGAGTTTATCCAATTCAAAGGAGAAGAAATTGGTTCCATTGTCCATCAGTATTATGTGAGGGAAACCAAACATGGTGATGATATTTTCTTTCACAAAGATGACAATGCTTTTTCTTCCACTTCGTTAAGGGGTAGAACTCATGCACATTTGTAAAAGAAGTTGGTTACTTTGATAATAAACTTTAATTGTTTGGTTGTGATGGAAGGATATGGTCCCATGATATCCATTACCCATATGAATAATGGAAAGAAGTATTTAGCTACGTGATTAAACATTGGGGGTTGATGGAGGAAATTAGCATGGGCTTAGCAGGAATGAAACTTTTGGGTGAAATTAACACAATCCTACATCATAGTGGGAAAATATTACCCAAGCCTTCAAATTTTATGAGAGAGTTTGGATGTTGACTGGTGTACCCTACAAGTTCTGTAATGAACTTATTTCATGATAGTGGCAGTCTCTTCTCCATTAACACACCTTATAAGGAATCCATCAAGCCTTCACTTATAAAGAACCCTTTTCTAAATTGTGCCATTTTACAACATGAAATTGGACACTCTTGTTGAGATATGTTCCCTTGTATCCCTATTTAGTGGGAGTTATCTCTTTTGAAGATAGTCCACAATGGGAGTCATCTAGCCAGTCATAGGACCATACGACTTAGAGATGGGAATGATCTCATTAATTTCTTTCATATTGGCCTGAATGAATGGTAAGACCATCTGTCGGTGGGAAATACTAATGACTATTTTGTTTCGATCTGAGTCGGCCAAAGTCATGGATACATTTTCCAATGCGCCAGCATGAACATTTTTTGATGGGGGAACATATGTCAATGTCAAATCTGAAGGAAATTCTTCCATAAGTTCTCAGATGTGGTTCATCAAAGGGATTAGATCCTCTTTCTTGATAGCATTGGCGCCATTGAATTTCTTGATGACCAGTTCTGAATCACCTTTAATATTTAGGTGTTCATCTTGTTCTTGAAGTGCCAACTCTAGACCTCCAATGAGGTCCTGGTACTCTGCTTCATTGTCCATGTATCCTTCTGAAAGTTGGAAGGAATATGGTAGAATTTATTTTTTAGTGGATATGAGTATGACTCTCAAACCAACTTTGTTAAACTTGGGGTCTTACATTCTTTTTCAAATCAGACTTATGAATTCTTTGTTGAAGTTCATTTCCCACATATGGGAGTTCCCTTGAATAGAGAACACTTCCTCATTAGGGATCTCAAAATTTAATGGAGTTACTTCTGTTAAGGAATGATCTTCGAGGAAATCTGCTAATTTCTGGCCTTTGATGGATTTCTACGATATGAACCGTATATCAAACTGCTTCAGGATGACTGCCCACCATGATAGGTGTCCAATTAACATTGGGAATCTGAGAATATACTTGAGAAATTTGTTATTTGAGACCAAATGGACTTTGTGGTGCGATAAGTAATGCCTCACCTTTTGGACCAAAAATATTAATGCAAGAAAACTCTTCTATATATTCAAATAACGAGTGTCAGCATCGATCATGGTTTAGATGAGGAAATAAGGAGTATTATCACTGTCATCATTATTATTCTATGCAAGTAACAATCCTAGGGATATCTTCAAGGAGGTTATGTATAAAATGAGTGGTCTTCCTTCAACAGGTGGCATTACCACCAGTGGACTTAAGATATATTTCTTGTGATTTTCGAACACTTCCTCATAGTCTTCATTCAATTGATATTCTACCGCTTTTTTCATAAACCTGGTGAAGGGAAACACTTTCCTGTGAGGTTGGATATGAAGTGTTTAATATAGTCCAAGTGTCCTTGGAGTACTCTCAACTTAGTGAGTTTTCGAGGAGGTTACATTCCAAGGATGACCTTTTTCTTCTCACAGTCGACATCGATGCCCATGTGGCGTAAAACAAATCCCATGAATTTCTATGAGGTAACACCAAAATAATATTTCATGGGGTTCATTTTAAGACTGTGATGTCATAGTTTATTGAATATGGTTTCAATATCTTCCATATGGTCTGAGCTTTGTTGTGATTTAACCTCCATATCATCAATATAACATTCAATGAACTTTCCCAAGAAGGATTTGAAAATGCGGTGCATGGCGTATTGATATGTGGTGCCGACATTCTTTAAACCAAATGGCATTGCCTTGTAGAAAAAAAATCCCTAGGGAGTCTTGAAGTTGGCAGTTTCTTCATATTCTTGGTCCATTCATAATTGGTTATATCCTAAATATTCGTCCATAAACGAGGGAGCCTCAAATCCAGCAGTTGAATCAATTAGCAATTCTATGATTGGGACTAGGAAATCATCTTTCGAGCAGTGTCGATTGAGGTACCTAATGTTAATTTCAACCATGACATTCCCATTTTTCTTCTTAATGAGGAAATTTTTTCTAGACATATGGTATGTTGGATTTCCCAAATGAAGTTAGATATGATGAGCTTGTTGGATTCGATCTCTATTTTGGTATCATGTGTCAGGTGCATCCTTATGGAAGATTGATTTTAACCACAATGGTCTATTGGTAGGACCTCGTGGTGAGTGGCCACCTATGGATCAAGACCTAGAATTTTTGTATATTTCCAATAAAAACATATTAATTTTACCTCAGGAAAGAGGTGTATACCTCTTTTTCTTCAGAAGGCATGGTCTCACTAACCAGAGTGGGTTTCGAGCCTTCTTCCATACCCAAGTTTATTTCCATGAGTTCATCAAAGGTGGTTGAGACGCCTTCCTCAAATGATGAAGGGTCATCCCTTAGGTATTCTTATTCCTCCTCTATATCCTCATCATCTTCCTATTCATCTTCTGAATAGGAAACAATCCTTGAAATGATTGCTCCATAGTTGAGGGAGGAATTGCAATTTTGGTGTCTGGGATGTGAATTCATCTCTTCTACATCAAAAATTGTTATGGTATTTTTATAATAAGATTAAATTATGGGTAAAATAGTTTCCTCATCTTATTTGAGTGATGAGACACTTCCTCCCACCTTAGTGGGTGAGTAAAGGATTTTTTGGAGTTTTGATGATTATTTGGGGGCATTTCTATCAAAGCACTCACCATTATCTTGGGGGTATGTTAGTTTTTCATCATTATTAGGCTCAGTGTCTGTGAACAAAACCATGAGGATTTCTGAATATGTGTTTGAATTTAGACTTGTGATTTCAATATGATTGATGGGTAGTACGTATTCTTACTCGGTCTGCTTGAGGGGATTGGTGGGAAATATTTCCAAATCGTTTGGGGTGTTGACCCAATCAATATCATCAGCTGAGGGTTGTTTCCCCTTTTTCTCATAGAACCCTACATCAATATAGTTGTAGAGGTCAAATGAGGCCTTATCGGCACAAAGTGTCCCACTATTTCAATTAATTCTATATTTGAGCCACTGATGGTAAGAGGAGGGGATTGTAGCATGTTGATGCTATCAGGGACTTCCCAGTAGGGCATTGAAGGTCGTATTATTTTGGACCAATAAAAATTCGTGGTGAGATATGAGGTCACTGAACTGGGTTTTGAGCATGTTTTGGCCTAACTACTTGTTCTCACTTTTATCATAGCCAAATAGGGTCATGGTGTAGGGCGTCAAATCATCCTCATTGTAGCCCAACCGACAAACTGTCCGCAGTGGGAGGAGATTAACCCCAGAGACATGTCCATGAATATTTTTTGAATATCGATTTCATTTATTATTATAGATAAATATAAAGGTTTTATGTTTCCTTTCATGATGGTGTCTTCAGCTTGATCCATGAAGGAGATAATTTTGTGGAATTCTGCAGGATTGGTCTCTGTCTAGTAGAATTTAGTGGTGGCTACTTTAGCTTCAAAATCCCGGGGACTTATCAAATCTTATATGAGAGATTCCCTAAGATACACTGATAGATTCGTTACATCCACTATCAATGGCTTAGTTGTAACTGAATCCAACTAATTTATAATTTCATATTTCTGATCTAAAGGTCAGTGCTCCCCAGCTTGGGGATTCTATTTCATAGGTGCTTTATGGGATTGAGCATTTAATGAAGATGGGTCGACACTTGGGGTCGGAGCCAGAGGATTTTCCTTCCTTTGTAGATAAGACTAAGAATATTTTCTCACCTGATAAGAGAAATTAATAATTTTTTCATCCTATGAAAAATTTTTCAGAAGGATTGGATCTGGGTGGATTTTTGTAGGGGAATGAGAATTGTCTTGTCCCTATCAGATTTTCTAGATGGCCCATCAATAGGTTTTTGAAACACTGACGATTTGAGAAAGGGTGAGGTCATAGGCACAATTTCTTCCATGGTTGTGTCTCCATTGATATACTTGGATTATATAGATTCTTCCTCTGGACCTCTGGTTGGGTACATGAAATTCTAGTTGATAACCATACTCATCGCCAGAGAGGGGATCCATCAAATGGATGACATTGATGGAGCCGAAAATAAGTTCTTCTTCAGATAATGAATTTTCCTCATCATCTATCTATGGTGGTTCCATTTGTTGGGGTGTTTCCCATGTCTTCAAATTTGCTGGCATGAAATATGAGAGTGTCAAATCCAACTTTGTTTTTTGTGCAAGTTCATCTTCCTGCACTTTCTTTATGCCATTTGGATTGGACTTCTTTTTGAACAGCTATCCCTTGGAGGATTTTGGAGCTGAGGTTGATGAATTTGATTCGTTAGGAGTCCTTTGAGGCATTATTGGTTATTTAAACTATTTCTGGAGTATTTCATGAGCTTGTTTGATTATTTTATAAGTCATCCACCAATCAAACTTTTACTTCTCTTTGTAGCCAACTTTTTTCCAATACCCCTCTTCATCCAGATCAGTGGTGGAAACATACGTCACTTGTTCTAGCGATGGCCCCAGCCTGACTTGTCTGGAATCTATGATATTTTTCAGAATTTACTTAAATACAAATCACTCATGAATGTTGTGTTACAGTATCTGATGGAAGGGATAGTAATATGGACAGTCATCAAGACCTACTTCATCATCCCTCTTTGGCTCTGGTAGCACAAGAAAGTTTAAATTCATGGTAGTTATAAAGTAACCACAAAATTGATCATCCTAGAATGAATACACTTTATTTTTTCATTCCTCAAATTTATTTCTTTTTTCCACTTCACTCATCATGACAAGGCGGGGGTAGTTGTCGATATCCTCAGGGTGGACCATCTCTGGGAAGGAACCCTATTCTACTATTTCCATGTTATTTGCATCATTTCCAGCAAGGTATATGGGGATGATGTCCATGGAATACACCAATGCATACCATATTTGGAGTGGCATACAAGGTGTGGAATGGTAAGAGAGCTTCTTACGTCAGTTGTTGGATCTTCTCTGGCCATTTTGTGATACTCTTCAGGTTTATTGGAAAAGAGTGACTCGAAGGGAGCCCTGATATGACCTTTATGTGCATCTATTTTCTAGGGTATGTAAGTCACGAGATGGGAAGGAATGAGTGGCCCATATATCCATTGTTCTCCCCATATGACAGAACACATACATCCGTTGGGTAGGAATTCGAGACAAAAATACCCTCATCCCTATGGGTTGGGGTTGCTCCCATTCTTCTGTTGATGTGACTTAGCCCAGATTTTCGAATCTTATGGGGGAATTTTGTGCTAAACATTCCCCCATCACTTCAGACTGGGGGTGATCCCATGTTGCAATGGATGCTACTACCATTTTTGCCTACTTGATCTCACATGTTCCCATGTGGGTGTAAGCCAAATATGGTGTCGGTCCTGGACATTAATTGTTTTATCCTAAGGAAACAAGAAGTGATCATTGATTGGATTTCCTTGTATAGGAGGCCTGATGGATGCTCTCAATGTCCTTGTTTAGGAGCTTCTCAATGGATTGATTTTTTCGGGTCAGATGCTTCTGAGACTTACTCAAGGCTAGTTCCTGTCAAGCATTCCACCTTTCTTGCACATGGATTTCATTTGATTGTTTTTAGGGGATTATGACATTGCAGGATTTCATTTTTAGTGGGTTATACTAGACAACAAGTGGGGTAAAGTGTAGATCTCCATGTTGTCCCCATACCTGGATATGGCCACAAGACGGGGCATTGTCGATAAAGCAATGCAACTTGTGTAACACACAGAGGTAGGGCAGCTCAAGGTCTTTATTTAGCCTTTCTAATTGTCCCCACCATGTATAAGGAAGGTATTATAGGTCAATTTGATGGATAATATCTCCCAAGACATTAACATTATATGCATACCCATCAAAGGGAAAGACATTGCTTTTAACTGGTGGATAGTTTTCCAGATATAGAGGCAAATGTTATTCATAAATTCTTCTAAAAAATATCTTGGTATGTTGAAATGAGAAGTGGTCATGACCCAATACATCCCTGGTATGTCATCCTAATCTAGTTTTATTCTAACAAGAAATATATCTTGTTATTGTTCCACCAAATACTCTTCTATTTGATCAGCCCAGTTTAACTACTCCTTAATGATTTCATTCCAAGTAATAGGGTTAATGGGAGTATCATTGATATATGAATAGAATGAAGGTGGTGCAGAAGATAAGCATGGTCTCGAGCCATCCTCTGGTTGAGAAAATATATCATTTTTATAGAGCAAGTATCCAACATGTTTCACTCAAATTTTCCAAGTGCCATTGAATATGCGGGCTTTCTTGCATTTTACCCGATGAGAGGAGGACCTTCTTGCTGACATAAATTTGGACAGTGGGGAGGACCTTCGTAATCAGTGCCCTGATGGATAGGACTACCATCTTAGCTTAGTTTCCAGTCTTAGAGAGGACTTTTGTGGTGTATACCCTGGGGATGACCATCAAAGAGGTCAACAACAATGGGAGGACCTTCTTGCTGCTTATCATCTTTGAGGGGAGGGCCTTCACAATGACTACTATCATGGTGAGGACTATCATTATAGATCTTTCTATAGGGAGAGTATCTGTAGTGTGCACTCTGGGGAGGGCCTGCAGGTTATACTAAATTTATGGGAGGACTTTATCATCGCCTGATGTCACTATGGGGAGGGACATTGTAGTGACTGTATTCATGGAGAGGACTATCATCACAGCTTGGAATTCAACTATAGAAAGAAACATATCTACAATGTATACCCTGGGAAAGACCATCAGGGTGGACGACAGGAAGGGGAGAACCTTATTTTTGTTTGATCTTTTGGTCAAGGGGAGGGCTACACTGACACACATCAAGAGATAGACTCTTGTGATAGATCGTTTCTGGACCACAGAGTAAGCCCCCATGGGTGCTATGGGGAGGGCCTTTAGAGTTGATAGTAGAAACATTGTAGGGATGAACTTCACAACTGCTACATTCACTTCAATAATTTAGTAATGGACTAAAAGGATCTTGAGCCTCTATTGATAAAAATTTAATGGAGTCAAGAATGACAGATTCCAGTAGAGCATAATCAAGAGTATTCTCTACATTTTCCGGTTCCCTTTGGCACATTTGATTTTTGTGAGCTCTCTTGTGGTAAAATGGGGATGTCTTCTATTGGTAACAAGTTTTATATATGGGACTCTATCTGATTGGTTCCTATGATATTTATAGGATATGCCGACAAAAATCCTAAGTTTTGGCATGGATATATGCCTACATTGGAGTGGCCACCACGTTGGACCGGTGTCCCCCAGTTGGAATGAGTATTTTTCCCGATCTAGTTGTCCTTATATCATAAAATATGGTCATCAAAACTTTTGGACTAGAGTATGGATTTGGGTCTACTCTGGAGTGATTATCTGATTTGGTGGATAAATCACCCCACCTAGGGAGATCAGGTTGTGGGCCTGACTCCTCAAATTTTCCACCTATGTAATGATATCTTAAAAGATCATGAGGATATAGTATCAGATCAACGTCTGATCCTCCATCATGGAACAGATTTGTTGAGATACGTCTTTGGACAAAAGAGAAATGAATGCCCATTCTGATGTCTAAGTAGGAGTTTGTGTTAGATCCTATCCTCCTTATGTTTCTAGTGGGTACTGGCAGTTCTCAAGTGTTGGGACAGAGGAATGAGTCTTGCACCAGTTGTCTTCTCCAGTTTTCACAGTATTTGGTTGGTGTGCTATATATTTGTGAGTAGGAATTTATGTTTTCTTGTTTTCCATTGTATTTTTCTTATGGGATTGATTTTCATCCACATGAATTTGAATCTATTCATATTTTCTTACCATTGTATTTGACTGGTGGGATTTATTGTGGTAGGTAGTAATTTTCATCTACCTATAGATTTCCACCATATTTGACTGGTGGGATTCATATGAATCAACAATGTTATATGACTGCACATGATTTTCCACCCTTTTTGGATGGCGGGCTTCTTGCGCATTGGAAAAGTTTTGCATCTTTCTATAATTTCTACTCTGTCCATATTTCGGGACTGGCGAGAACTGGCAAGAATGTGTGTTTTCTTTTATTGGGATTTAGATGGAAGGGAAAACTTGTATTCCTTCCCATTATATGCCACCACATTTGTGTGGAAGACCTCCTCCTTAAGAACCAGGGTGATAACCTGCTCTTGTTTATTCACTTTTAACCCTCAGTGGGTATCCCAAGGGGCCTATTTTAATTGTAATTCAGTAGGTTCCCTCAGTATGGGATCCTCTTCTAAGAGAGGATATCGGGTTGTATGCCACTGGTGGTGACGTCCTCCATAATGAGCCCTTGAGCGGGGTTCCTGTGAAGCTGGGATAAAGTCATTAGTTTTGACTTCATCTTCCTTCTAAAGATAAGGTAGGTACTCATTGTCTCTCTCTATATAAAGGATCTCGAAACGATTTGAGATGGCTAGTGGAGCTGTCAGGTGTTGGATTTCCATCCATGGATGAGGAGGAAGCTGGCGAGCTTTCACTGATTGGAGTGCCTTCCTTGCATCCCCCGCTATATGGAGAGTATTGTTTTGGTGTTACTGTTTAATCAAAATGTTCAAAACCCAACATTGAAGATACTGGGTCGGTGAGGGAGTCATGTTCTTTGTTGGGGACCTAGCTTCCTGTGTGGTCGCTGACACACGTGTCTGAACAATTTGTCGAGATATCATTTGGATCGAAGAGAGCTATGTGAAATGCCTATAATATATATATATATATATATATATATATATGACATATACTGAAAAAAACACTGTCAAAGTATCAAAGTATGATTACATGCATAATTTATGATATCGCTTGACCCTTATTTTTCGATGACAGGGTCTTATGGTGTGATAATACTGCCACCTTGGTTAAGGATTTAGGTCGGGTTCAACATATTTGTTTAATCCCGATTTGCATCACACCACGTTTTGGTTGGGTGAGACGGTCCCACTAGTATTGGGTAAGATAACCTTTTTTTATGTTATGAAAAAGGTGCCTCATTTTTATGATCCCAGCGGGTGATTGCAGGGGGTCATGTGTTTTTGAAATCAGCCCATGTTGGGTACGAGGTCATCATATGGTCTCAAGTGGGTTTATTCATGGAGCCATAAAGAACCAAAAACCCTTTTATCCAATATTCATGGACCTACTTTCCAAAGGTAGGTTCTTGTTGGTTGATTTGGCCAACAAAACTTAAGGACTCTATTGGTCGAGAGGATGGGAGGTCAGGGTCATCACTCCCTTTTGGGGGGAATTATTTTCTACGCCGAGAATCTATTATAGATTCAAGAAAGTTTCATATGTTCATGAATCCTTGGTTTATTCCCAAGAGTTTGTCCAAGGATTACCCATAGGTTGAAAAATAAATCATGGATATACATGGGTCAAGAGCTACTAAGATAGAGCTAGTTTAAGCAATGTGATGAGGCAGTATGAAGTTTATCATCATCTAGGGGGGATAAGAGATGTTTTAATGTTGGAATTGAACCCATAATATTGCATTCTTATGTATCCTTATGACAGGAATCAGATCCCACATAGTTCAGTGCTGCTCAACTAGACACATCACATTTTATGGTCGTGTGATGATGACCTATCAATTCTTTAGCATCATGGGGAAAGGACATCTTGGTGAAATATGCATATTCAATACTTGGTGTGGGACTTATGATGAAGCAGACCAAAGGACCCATAAGATATATTGTCTTATGGGTAGATATAACCCTAGCAAGAATATGGATTGGGAAACCTTAGGGTTGATTTTGGGGCTGGATTTAGACCTCATGGAGGCTTCCTACGCATCCCGATCAATGTGGAATCAAAGTACAAGTAGTTTTGTTGAACTTGGGACTTATAATTTGAAGGTCCTAGTTTGAGGAGGCGCATGGTTGGGAGTTACACCTAAGTGGAGGAATTTCTGAAATAATTGAATTGGGGATTAATCCTAAATAGGATTCCCTTTTTGGGGGACATGATTGGGATTAACCTTTGTGAAATGTGACCCTTTGATCTAGGGCCTTAGATAGGAATCCTACATATCTTGGTTAGAAGAGGAATCAATGTTATCTTAGTTCATTGCTAGGTTTTGACATGATTGGGGATTATGTGTGGGAGTTACCCATTTTATGGAGAAATGAACTCTCATTTCATGGATGAGAGGATATGTAGCTCGGGCCTAGATAAATGCTTTCTATGTATCCCAGTTGTGTTGGGAATCAGAGTTCTCATAGCTCATGACTAGGTTGTACGAATGTTATATAATCATAGAACTCTAAGCCTGTGTGACCCATTCTTGATGTGGGAAATAAGAGGATATGAAAGATTAAACAAAGGAGAACTTTCCATTATCTACTGATGGAAAATGAGGTGGTAGATGGTGGACGAGGGAAATTCTATGAGCCCAATGGGAGAGGGAAAGGGGATTTGAATGTGTCATCCCCTCACCCTTGATGATATCCAGGATAGTCTTATCTCATGAGCTATCTGGACACATCCCAATTCAGGACATAGAGGGTAGAAAGTGCCAACTCCCATAAAAGGCTAGGGGATTACCTTAGGAGGAGTGTCATGAAATTGGTTCTGGGAGAGGGGCGGAGCATCATCCCTTGTCAAATGGGAAGGAAAGTATGATCTTACCATTTGTCACCGATGCTCATGGAAGGAAAAGGATAGTGACTACCCTTGATCCCTAGAATGGGGAGTTTCACATTATCATCCCAAGGATGGACTCCAAGTTACCTTGGGAATGTAGACTTAAAGACGTCTCGGGGGTCCAAAATATTGTCAAAACTACCTTTGCACCTCCTCTTACATCAGGTATGTATAATCAAAAGGGAACACTGATGCTCATGACAGTTTGGTCATATGGGTTTGATGGATTTGGAAGAGGCTTTGGCCTGATTCCAGTGGACTTGTTAGTAGAGGGGACATGGAGGGCATGATGAGAATTTAAGGAAAAGATTTGAACTGGAAGGTGGAAAACCCAATGACACCCCATTACTTGTACCTTTTTCTCATGAGGGATGGGGGATTCCCCACACAATGTACTGCTATGTGGGTGATGGGTTCGTTTGTGTATTGAAGTGGTACGTAGACCTGGATGTGAGACGTTGCGTACCAGAGTGGTATGCGGTCTCAGGTTCCATATTCATAGTGTGGTGCTATACGACGTAGGTTCTTGTCCATGTAGTGATGCCCCACATGGTTCACCAAAATTAATGAGGGGCATTGTGACTACTGTTTGCGGGATGTTCATCCACAAAGGGCCTATGGTTCTTGGTTCTCTAATTAGGTTCATATCCAGTTTATTATTATTAGTTTCCTTTGTTTTTATGGTTTACGGTGGGTTTATACCTACTGGAAAATGGTTTGGGGTCCTTATTCGATCGTTCTCCTTCAAATTCTTTTGTATTTAATTTCTGAATGATCATAGTCTCAATTCTCTAACGTCTAATGTCACCTATTCTCATGAATCCTTCTCTGTGTGTGTTTTACTTCCCCTGGTGATCCTTTTATAGAGTGTCATGGAAGATATATCTATAGGCACATGACACCTTTTTTGGATTCCTGTGGAGGGATCATTCGACCCGCGGATGACTTTATAAACCGAGGTTCACAGTGTTTCGGTTCACAGTAGAAAAAATCACCACCTCAATCCTGTGAACGATGCGGTTCATGAGACATTTCCAGCCCCACCTCATCCATAAACTACTCAGTCTGCGGGGATGGTATGAATGGACTTACTTCTCTATTGAGTTTTCTCCAATGACACGATTCATGGTGACTTGGTTTTCTATTTTCATATCATCAATGAATGGCTTGGTTCACTGACCAACATGTCATAGGATAGCGTTTTGTAGGCTGTTCACGTACCGCTTGGTCCTTCATCTACACCTTCTACAAACCTTTCTTTGTAACTAGTATGCATACCTGTTTGGGTCTTTCACAAAATTAGATTTCTTCAATTTTATCCTCAAATATTCATCTCCACACACATCTATTTCCTTTATCTTATTTATGGGAGTATTTTTTTTATTTTCAGATTTTTTGGGACCCTATAATGTCAATATCTTGAAATGATATCTTGTGATTGCAATGTGGAAATGTTATTTTTTCTTTATGCTTGTTAATGTGTTATGATTATGTTATTATTCTTGGGAATTTCTTATGTATACAGGTGGTTCCATGATAAACCAAGGACATGTGAATCTGTGATAGATCTCTAATGCATAGGGCAATGAGACAGAGTTAAATGATAATATTTCTCCTAATAGATTTAGGGAATATAATGTGATGGGTATTCCAAACATAACCATGAAGTTTACTCCATATTTAACTGTGAAAGATACAATGTAAGTATGATATGGATGCCTCAAGGTACCTTTATCATTTATGATTACTAAGAAGTTTTTTAATAATCTTATTATTTTATGAGGTATATTAAATGCTTATGTTTTATGGGTGAAGAGTATGATTTTGTTAAAAAAATAGATAATGCGTAGAAGAGTCTACTTTTTAATTTTTGAGTTCCTATATAATAGTTTTGGAATAATTCTCTAAAACTCTAAACCTGAAAATATCCTTAATATGAAATAAAGTGAAATTAATGACTTAACTCAATATTATGTAATGTTTAAGGCTAGGGCATTATAAAAGGTGTAGTTTTTTTAATATATCATACCCCAATTCACCCCCTCTCAGGATATTTAAACTATTTAACCTAACAAGAATACAATGACAGGGATCATATACTAGAAAATAGTTTTCATTCATCTTCTGGGGCCCCCATTTAGGCTAGGAGGTCAACTGCCTTGTTTCCCTCTTTCCTAGTGTATTGCAATAATATCTCTCAATTAATCAACTTCTTTGAATTACTTTAAAATGTAAATGAATGATCAATATTTCTTGGTTTCACTAACCAATATGTGAACCAAAATATCATAATTAGATTCCATATCTGATAAGAAGATATTATGATGCCTATAAGTAGATATCCCATTGAGAACCATCTTTGCCTATGTCATAAGATAATTTCTTTCTCTATAAAATGAACTAAAATCCTCAAGGTATGATCCTTGTGAATCATGGACAAGTCACCTATGTTTCATGTCTCATATGATCTACCTATCTTAATTTTTTACTAATTTAGTTGATGTCTCTAACTATTCCACTAGCCATTATCAACACTCTTTTGTTTGATCAAATATGGAGGGAAAATGGTGGCAGATTTTACATGTATGGGGATGTATCCCATCCTTTTCATAATAATGTTTTTGATTATTTTAATAATAATCTACATTATATTTATTTTATTGATGATGAATACTTAGTTTTAGGATTCATTATTGGACTCCCAAAATGTCCAATAACTTACCAATAATGAAACATTGTGAATATACCATTCCAATGTAGAGGTGTTTGTGTAATGATACAAGAATATGGAGAAATAATCAAAGTAGTTAATAATAAGAGTGACACACATGTAACTATCAATAAAGATCTATATCAATATATCCCACTATTCTTCAAAAAAATAGTGCATTACCATCTCCAATTTTTAGGAATTGTAAAATAAGAACTTAAAGGCTAATGATATAACTTTACATTGGATTAAACTATAAGGGGAAGGTAATAAAAAAAATAAAAAAACCACAAAATGATGTTTTATTGAGATAATAATACATCATAAATCCTTGTCTATTTGATGTTACCCTCATTGTACATGAGTGATATTACAATAACATTTGGCATTGAAAAGACTCAGCACTATGGGGAAGAAAGCACACAAGTACTCTTTTCAAGATAAATAGTTTTGAACATGAAATTCTAGTTATAAAGATGAATAGAATTAGTGAATCTTAGATAACTCAATTTCATTCAAAAAGAGATGTAAGAGATAATATGACTTAAGATTTATAGCTTCTGCCCATCGTAGTTATCTTTTAAAAATATTTTTCTAACTTAACAATATTCAAATTAATATTATCCAAGGTAGTTTTCATTGAAGTATAGAGGATATACTATAAAAATAGAAATCAACTTTAAAGGTAAAAATGATATTTCTCATATTACTTTATTTTTTTCTTAACATACCACACCAATAGTTATTATCCTATGATAAATTTACATTCCATTTTAGCTTACATGGAAGGTATATATTTTTTAAATTCCTCATGTTTATTCCTACATTATTGAGAATATTTTAAATCCACCTCTGCCTTCTTAGTTTTTACAACTCTTAGAGTGGTAATTATAAAAAATGTTGGTGAATATCTTTTCCATATCCTAAAATAATGTTTTAATAACTTTTATGAGAGTGATATTATTATTGGGATAAAGGAGGATACACTATTGATAAGGGTTGTTTAAATTATAAAGGAGGAGTGATAATTTTTCCAATTTATATTTTTTTACAATAATCATATTAGTTAGAAAATTAAGGTGATAATTTATATTATTTCTAATTATCGAGGATAGATATGGTAAATTATATAAAAGAGCTTGTTTAGGTACCCATACATCTCTCAATAATGTTTGTATGGTTTTCCAAGAACTAGAAAGATGTGTATTAGTTTATTTTGAGAGAACTAAACTTTCTTACACTTTCTATTAAATACTTATTAAGAATATAAACATAACCTTTAATATATTTCAATCTTTCAATGAGAAAAAAAACTAAAGTAATTGTAAAAAATATATGTGATATAATTGGGGCCTCATACCATCTCTCAAAAGGGATCACCTTTTATGAGATCAAAAATTGTTAATATTCATATTGACTTCATCTTAGGAAATGAGAGAAAAGAACATATGGAAATGGGCCTCCTTACCATATAAATTGGTTGGATTTGAAGAAATTGAATCTTATACCTATATGATTAACTAATATCCATGTGGAAGAGTATCACTAAAAAACTAGATCACATGACCATTTAAAGTAAACAGAACATTGTATGATTTTTATGTTGAGGTTTTATTCTTTATTTCCATATGATTTTTCCATTTCAACCTCGATCATAACGTAACCACCAAAAATATTTCTATTGAGGCTAACTATCATTTCCTGGGTGATCACAATAATTAATTTCACATTTTTTTTCTTGGAAGAATTTAATATCTTGAATGGAAATCAGCTTAAGAAGTTGTTGAGTTAGTATATCATTATTTATATTCATAAGAATTTGGTATGAAAAATTAAACTCTCTTATGAGATTGAATTATTGGATGTCCTATAGAAATTTCACCTTAAGAATGAGGAACAAGGATATAATCCATTACAACCTAGGTGAATCTCTGAATTAGGATAATTACTTAATATATATAGTGAAATATAATTTTATAATGTCTTTAAAACTATGAATAATGAATTAATGAGGCCATCTAGGCTAGGGGAACTATCTAGGTTAATACTTTTAGTTGATTCTAAGATTATATATTCATTTATGATAGAGTTGAAGGTATAATTCATATAATAAAGGATAGTTTAAGGAATATAACTAAACAAGGATTCATCCACTCTCCACTAGGATAAACCATATCAATGAAAGTCTTTTCACGTGAAATAAACACTAATAAATGATATGTAGATATAGGAATCCAGATATTAATTTTATTTGAGTATGTACTATCTTTGATCTATATATTGAGGTTTTCAAACAATTTCTTTTCATTATTGTGTGTATGGAAAACAAGTTGTATCTTTACACCCTTTTTAAGAAACTGGACCGTAGATCTATCCTGATCAATTATATATTCATTAGACAACCTATCTTATATGTAATATTATTTGGAATTCAATGATTCAAAAATTCCTCCATCCTATCCCTCATATAGCCAGGTCACAATTACCTAAACAAATTTACTTATTTCCTCAATACTATAACTAATATCCAATAGGTTCTTATCTAATTTGATCATATCACTCCTCAGGTTACTAATATTATTTTACATTATAGACCATGGTTATCCTTTCATGGGGGTCTTCCCGGAGTTTTTATCCACCTATAAGAAATTTTAGTCTTGGATTTAAATTTTAAAGAATAAAAATTGAGTCGAAATATATGTAAAATCTTAAATATTGATTAGAACATGGGAGTTTATAGATAAATATTATACCATATTGGTGAGAAAGTGCTAGGTAAGTGAGATAACCCCATCAGGTTGGCCAAACATCCCTCAATGTGCCTTCTAAATAATCCTATTACTTATCATGTTATTACACCAGGTATATGGATTTCTCGATAAGTATAAATCAATAAAAAATTTACCTAGTATAAATAAAAATATAGTATGATATTTTTAAAATAATGGAATCAACCTTTATTTTGACATAGGTTAAATATTAGTTTGATGTGGGCACTAATGAACTATGTGAGATTACCCGAATTTAAAGATGTTAAGTTATTATAATGTATTTCCCTCTTTGTTATATCTCATTTCATATATACATGGGATATATTAAAAGGCTGAGAAAATCATGAGGTAATTATGGTATTTAATTGAGTGGATTGGTGGTTGATATCTATATATGGGTTATCTCTCTCAAAGATATAGAATTTATTTTTTCATGGGATTTCATGAAAGTAGTTTCCATAAGAAATATTTTGAAAAATCATTGATATCCAAACTATACTTAGGTTTGATAGTCTCCATGGGAGAGGAATGTAATAGAATAAATTTTAAATGAAGTAATTTCCATTTTTTGGGATCTAAGTCCCATTACATTCCAAACAAAGATATATATCATTATAAATATGACGTGGAGGATTTGACAACATTACATTATCGTCTTAATTTGTATTGATGTACCCCCTTTTTCCGATCTTCTAGATTTATCCCTTGTGGATAGACCAATTAAAGTGTATTTTATAGAATAATAAGTGGGTTCCTTCTTCTTTTATCCCATATCTAAGAAAGTAACAATAGTATCCTAAAAAAAAGAGTCAATACTATGTAGAGAATTCACTGTAGTGGTTCAATCATCCAATTGTTAATGGATTTTAAGCATTGAATCAACACTTATTGGTAAAAAAGTTGACCAAAAATCCTTATATCCCTAGAAGGAAGATTCCTTATATAGGAGTGAGGTCTCACCAAGTCCTAGAGTGTATAATGAAGGAGTCAAATGATTTCAAACATATGCATCCATTGATCCCTTAATAGTCTCTTTAATTGATTAGGTAACTATATGGGGAGTAAAAATACTAGGAGGTAAGGAATCATATATCATACCTTAGAAATTGTTGGAATCAGGACTTAAATTCAAATTGGAATAAGGTATAACATCTATGAAGATTCTCTATTTGAAATTTTATTAGAAATATCACCCAGTTAAAATATATCACCACTATGGTTGGGATTTCCCTCAATGTTTAGAATATATTCTTGAATAGTTAAATTCCCTAAAGTAAAATCTAAGGATAATTCTCTCTGGTTGGATATCAAATTAAAAATTCTAATAGTATAAGATTAAATGTTCCCAGTAATATGTTCTTATGGTTTTGTAACCACATGAAAGGGATACTTTTCTAAAACCCCATAAACTCTCATATCTTGGGGAGTAGTGTGCAGAATTCATCTTTATCAGAAAGAAGTTGAGAGGCCCTGGGGACAACAAGAAGAGATAAAATACAAGTTTTTTATAAAATAAATATTATTTACAAATAGAATTTTTGGTTCCTACATGAAATATAATCCATTAAGGGAACTGAGATGACATATCCATTTCATTACTATTCCATACAACTGACGTCTAATTAGAAGAAAGAGTATCCTAATAAAAATAAAGTAAACACCCAATTGAGTCTCTTATAACATTAAAAATCACTAGATTATATAAGGTAAGATGCATCCTTGGAAGATAAATCGATATCATCCCCAAACAGGGATCCTGAAATTTAGAAAGATCCATGGTATATCGGTAGAGAAGGAATATCCTATTTTTGTAAATTAAAACACCAAAAACATTGGAATAGATGAATTATTCCTCTAAATAAAGGTATATATTTAAGGATATATGATTGAGAGATGAAATCTCTTCCATCATTGATAGGTTCTAGGATATGATGAATCATTACAAATCTGGAAGAACTGGTTCATTAACTCTAAATTTTTGTACTAGCACTGATTTGGGGAATATCATTTATTCATTTAATTCATCCATTTATAGTTATAATACATTCCATACCTTAAATTTATCAATAGAGAACATTCCCAAGTTGACCTGACCTATCACCCATATAATTTCACCACAAGGCTTGAGGTTTTTTCTTAATCACCCCAAGCTAGAATCTATTTATTTGGTATCCAAGTATCTACGTGGGAATAATTTTACCTTTAAGAAAACAAGGATACCCAACGATTTTCCACCAAAAACCTAATATAAAGGCTCTATAAATTGGATTATTGTACCCTAGGTATAAAATAGATATTATGGGAAAACCCAATAAAAAAATAATAATGATAGAAACAACCAAAATATTTTTTATATAATTTTCCTATCAATAAATCCATTTTTATATAAAGATAATACACACCAAAAAAGGAATAAAAAACAAAAAACATGATAATGGGGATACTGATATAGAACATGACATATACAAGTCATATGAACTTTAGATATAAAACCATCTATCACCATGTGACTCTCAGGTCACCTCGATAACTCCACACCACCAGATTCTTAAAAGGAGAAGAGTAGAAATCTAACCTCCAAGATAAAACTTGGGAGGCTTTCAAAAGACATGAAGACTGCATATAAACCAATTTTAGTATTTATGGTGTGATCCAACAACAATTAGGATTCCACCAATATTCCATTTCATTCCTTTTATAAAATAAACTAATAATTAAAGTCTGAAAATAAAAAATAGCAAGGATGGGTTTAATTTCCTTTATATGATATGGAAATAAATATATGGAACCTTATGACATTTATTAAAACATAATTTTTATAAAACATGACAAAAATAGATCTTGATAAGGTATTTCCATTTCAAAAACTAATCGTTTCTCTTTAAAACAACTAACCTTTAAATAAACCAAGTTAAACACTCCATTTCCATTTAAATCATAAATTTTGAAAAAAATGATCACATGGTTTAAAATGAATTCAAAGTCATTTTAATAAAGTCAATAATGTTAAAAAACACATCACCCTTTTTTCTTGGTAACATTATACACAATCATAAAACACGAGAAAATAACAAAGGGAAAACCATATTAAAATATCATGCCATGGAAAGCATGTAAAAGAATGGAAATATTAAAATAAATCAAACTATTCAACATCATGAATATACAACAGATAAGGTTAATATATAAGAAATAAACACAATCCATTAAATCAAAAACTTTCATTCCAATAAATAAAAAATAATCACAACACATTAAAAACATCATGAGGTAATTCCCTAGGGACTAATGGGACATTACTTGAAATTCATAGTTGTAAACGACATGTAGAAGGTTAATGGTCATGAAAATCATCATCTAAATGGATATAAATATGCATTATCAGTGATATATCCCCTAGATTGGCCATAAAATTCAGCAAGGGGCTACTAGACAGTTCATAATTCTTAACTAGTATGGAAAAAATCCATCAATATTCCATTTATTATACAAGGGTTCCTCATGAAATATCTAAAGTATATGGGTAACTATCAATCAAATATCAATAATATGAAAATCACATATCCTGAAGGTAGAATAATGCAACAATCATATACATCCCACCTTCAACATACCACTTAAATAACAAGTACCATTCTTAAACACATAAACATGAATGAAATTTTATTTATTCATAAACACATGAATTTAAGAATAAATAGTAGGGCTCAATAAGGGTGAAACCATCAATTAATAAAATACCATTATCATAATGTTCCAAATTGGACTTTTATTTTAATCTATGAATAATGAATTTGAAAATAACTCTTTAAAACCATGTCGAAAACAAGTATAAATCTAAGGGAAATAATAACTAACACCAAAGGAAAATCATAATCAATTTAATGAAAACACAATGCAATCCCATAAATCAAAACACCCTTTTTTAAATAAGGAAATCCCTTTAAAATAAGGGAATACCCACCTTATAAATCGAACATGGACCAAAAAAACATGAACAATCATTTTTCTTATTGAAACCCATCATTATAATTTTATCAAACACTTAGGATGAATAAAATAGTATTTTAAATTAAATTACCATCAAACCATGAAATTCACCCATTTTTCTAAAGGAAAAAACCTAAAAACCATGGAATTTTTTTCAGGTTAGATATTTTATACATAATTAATTTAGTTTAAAAGACCATTTTTAATTATCAATAATCTATGGAACTCTTAAATAAATTAAAATGAAATGGAAACACCTACCTCAACCTGTGTAACCATGTATACTTTGATGAAAGATACTAGATTAGGTCTCAAGAGAGAGTACAAAACCATTATATACCAAAACCCCCAAAATTTAGTTAATTATAGACATATAAATAATCCAACATGGCCACTAGGGTCAGATAATATGGGAGAAAATGGAGAAACTAAGAAAAGAAGGAAGGAGAATCCCTAACCTTTTAAGTTTGGAAAAAAACACCAAGAAATACCATAAATACCATCATCGAGGTTCTTGGAAGTTGAAGAGAGTGTCTTAGGAGGAACCTCTCTCTTGGTTTTTAAATGAGGGAGGAGAATGGGATAAGTCCCAAATAAAAACATGAGGAAAAGACAAAAATTCCCAAAACTGAGTATAACACACAATTTACTCACATTACCTACCACAACTATGTGGTAACATTATGATATTTAATGTTAAAAACATATAGGGATAACATAGTTTCTAGTATATGGTTTCCCAAACCATGTTCCTAAACATGTATTCCTTGGAAAATTTTAAAAAATTCTAAAATTACACCCCAATACACTATAAAATTAAGAGAGAAATTAAAACTATAAATATAAGAATGAAAGTTAAATTTTTAGATGTCCTAATTCTCACTACTATACCACTTTATTCCCCCAAAAAGATTTTAAAAACTTTTAATATATAATAATACCAAGACCAATACACCCCAAATAGGGATTCAAGTACCAACCAAACATCCCAAACCTAGTACTAAAAATAAAGGACATGAAAAACCCACTACCAGGAAAACCATTCTAAAATTATCCAAGATATTCCATACAAATAAGTGTTATTAATCCTAAAATTTGATTCCTCGACAAAAGAAAACAAGGGGATTAACAAGAGAAAATTTTGGGATAGACACCCCTATAATCTTCTTTAAACATTGGAATTACAACATATGCACATAAAATAAATCACAGTTGATTCTCAAAATTTGATTCAAAATAAAGGAAAAAAATTACCACAACCTCTAGAATATCCAAATTCATAAGAACTATAATTTAAAGTGCATCCCAACTAAAAATATCCCATATATGACTCCCACAATAATAAGAATACACATAAGGACCTTATTTAAGTCTCCCTTCAATTTTGAATTTATATAAAATTGTGAAACTCTAGATAAACACTCCCAAATTATCGATAAAAACCAAACCTGAAATGAATTCAAGATAAATAGAAACAAACCTTAAGAGATCACATCCTAAAGAAAAATCACGAAGGCCTCCAGAAAAATCACCAAGATAATTCATCCAAATAAAATTTCAAGAATAATACAAAAATAATACATTCCTCAACCTAGAATTACAAGGTTCTGACATTGGGTCACAAAATAACATAAAGGGAAACATGGATAAGAATGTAAAAAACAACTACTCACAATGATCCTAAAATAAAATATTAACTTGTTAGCTCTCATAGTCTAACTAGAGACCAATTTCCTAGCCCCATTACCTCAGCTTGCAACCAAGTCATCTCCATGATATTCATTGAAAAAACCAATCCCATTATCTAAACCATGAACATATAAACAAATCATCATAAATTAAAGATGCTTGAACGTATAAAAATTCATGAATATAAGGATAAAATATCTTTTATCCATTACAAAAATATACAGGTGAATATAAGGTATGGAAAAAGGTCCAACAAAATTTATAAAAGAGAACACCCTGAGTACCATAAATCAACTTCTGAATCTCTAGGGGAGGCAATTCCCCAAGATACTACACATATAAAATATATGTCTGAGACTTCTTCTTATGATATCTATTCATATTAAAAAACATGTATAGGTGACCGAGACAGCTACACAAATGAAAGGTCTAAATAGATATTCAACAATAGGGATTAACATGTTAATACTTCCCACACTATAAGTATAACACTAGATATTACAATAATGAGGTAGGAAAAACAAGTTTATAAGATAGATTACTATCACCATTACCTACATTCTCCTACTCTTCACTAGCTAGATCACCCTTACAGAAACCATCTAGGGTCAATGAATAAGTTTTCATAGGTTACCCTATGAACAATGCCTCAATGATAATAGCCTTATACATCACTTCCACATAGGTGTCAAGACCAAACATAAATACCACTGATATACTATATGGATGAAGGAAACTAACAAATAACCAAGACACCCTTGTGTCATTAATAAACAAATTAGACGAGAAAGGGACAAATCCATTGAAATATTCAATATATTCCTTCCCAAATTGATCACCCTGAAAAATAACAATGAAATCATATTCTTTATCACCTCTTACTTCCTTGGGATAAAAACACTAGGTGAAGGTAGCCTTAAAATATCCCCAAGAAAAAAACCTCAAAAAATTGGGCATGGATAGTTTTCATCAACCAATTCAAACCCAATCCTTCAAATAAATGAGTGTTTTACAACACCCAATAGGTTTGAAGAGTCTATAGTAATTCACAGATCACTCAAACCTTATATATCCACGTTGTTGCCTTATGGGATCCTTTATCACTACTAAACAATGAAATATTAATATATTGAAACTCTCATACATGATCCATGGTCTAAGAAAAACATGTCCCCACCAATATATTGAGAGTTTGGGTAGAGTCATAGACTCAAAAGATAACTTGTGGATTATTATAATCACTAACCATGAAATTATATTCTTGAATTATCAATTCCATTCTAGGGGTCCCATTAGAAACATCACCAAAACATAACATTTAACTAAAACACCCCCCAAAACCCTAAATAAGGGATAAAAACAAATAAAAAAAATTAAGATCAGAAAGCACCCATTATAATTCCATTTAAAAATCACATAACAAGGCCTTATTTCCAATTTAAAACACCAAAAGGGTTCCTCAAATTCATTTCTAATAATTATAAACATCACTAAAATGATGAATTTCATTATTTTAAAAACTCCACCACACTTTAAATCGCCTATTTTCACTTGAAACTATTAAAATTAATTCATTAAAAACCAACAAAACCCAAAATCATTTTATTAGGTTAAATTATTTGATCCAAATTTTAAAAAAATTACAAATGCATACTAAATCACCCAAAACATGGTTTCAAAACATGGCCAAATGCCAAATCATAAATCATTAATTTGAATTTTTCTAAAAAAAAACAAAATCTATAAAAATTTCACCCAATTACTCATAAATGAGAATCACAAATCACAAGAGAAGTTAAAAGCTCTAAGGAGCGAACAAAATAAAAATTAAAAAATTCTATGATATAAATATTTTTGCCACAAGGTTTTTCAGGTTATGTGCCAACCATGTGAGTGCCACTAGAAAGTGTCCAAAATAGTTTTTCATGTCCCGTTCATGGTTTGATAGAGAAAGTTACTTAACCATACATCCATGAATTTCCCCAATTTCACCTCAAAACTAGAAATTTCATGATATAGATCTCATGATTATCATATGACTCATAGTAATATAAAACACATCAAAATATCTCAAAAAATAATCAACATAAATCCAAAACTAAAAAAAAATTTAGACCACCCCTAAAAACTCAAGGATTTAACATGATGAAGAGTTGGACATGCAATCCTCCACACCCATAACTAGATCTTCAATGGTACTAAATCAAATCAAATATCAACCCCCAAATATCAAGAGGTCTTTAATACCATTGTATATTGAATCATCCAGATTCGATCTAAACTATCACAAAGACTGTTCCACTATAAGTCTCATAGAGCATTCCAAATCACCCTAGTCTAGAAAATAGTTCTATGGTATCCCAAGTGAATATGTGGGAATGATTTCAACCTCAAGAAAATAAGGATAAATGATGGGTTTCCACTTAAAAAATAACATAAAGGCCTTATACATTGGATGATCATTCATTAAATATAAAATAGATATAATGGAAAAATCAAACCAGACAAGGAATAATAGTAAATATAATCAAATGTTTTTTTCTATTAAATTTTTCCATTAATAAAAATATTTTTCACAAACATTTTACATAGAAAAAAAGGAATCAAATCCAAAAAAATAAGGAGTTTAGGGAGGTTGATACACAACATTAATCAAAATAGTTAGATGAACTTGAAAGAAAACCCAAAAAATAACCATGTTAATCTCAAGACACTTCCATAACTCAACACCATGAACTTCCCAAAAGAATAGAGGTAGAAATCCAACATGTAATCCAAACCCTAAGAAACCTATAAATTACATGAGGATTACATACCTACCAATGTGAGTATGTAGGGCGTGATCTAATTCCTAGTAGGATTACACTAATAGTCCATTTACTTCCTTTTATAAATATAACCAATAATTATATTTTAAAAATAAATAATATCAAGGTAGGTTTTCATTTTATTTATGTGATATGGGAAAAAATAGATGATACCTTGTGTCCTTTATTAAAACTTACCTTGTATAAAACATGCCTTAAAGATTAATTTACAAGGCATTTCCATTTCAAAAACTAACCATACACCTTTAAAAAAACTCACCATTAAAGAAATCAAGTTAAACACTCCATTTTCATTTTAAATATCACCTTTTATAAAAACCATAACATTATTTGAAATAAATTCAAAAACATTTTAATAAAGTCTATAATTTTCAAAATAAAAACCCCCTTTTTCCTTGGAAACTCTACACAAACTCATCAAACATGAGTAAAAATAAATGAAGAAACCATATCAGATTATAAATCCATATAAAATTCATAAAATAATGATAATATAAAAATATATCAAACTAGTCAATATCAAGAATAAACCATAAATAAGTTCCATGCATTAAAAATAAACACAATCCAAGAAATAGAAAACTTTAATTTCAAAAAACAAAAAATAAGTATAACATATAATAAATATCATGAGGCATCACCATAGGGAGTAATAAGACATTATACAATGTGAATATGTGAAGCTAACTACTAGTTAGTTAATGGAAACACAAGTCATCACCCAAATCACTCTTAACTTTCTTCATTGGTGACAAATCCCCTAAAAAGGACATAAAATTCAACTAACAACTACTATAAAGTGTTTAAATATAAACTACTAGGGAAAAAATCCCTCGATCTCCCACTTATAATTTGATGGATCAACATGTCATAGATAAATGAGGTGGTCCAAAATCAATCCAATGTCGATCACATGAGAATTATATATCCTGAAGCCAACATGACCCAAAAATCATATAAATCCCACCAATGATTCCCCGTACCAAAAATCTAAACATGAATCATAAATAATTTAACCATAAACACATGAATAAAATCATAAAAAATAAGTAAAATTTAGGCTAAAAGGGTGAAACTATCAATAAATAAAATAGTGTTTATCACAAGGTTCTAAACATGCATTTTTAAACAAAAAATCATGCCTTTGTAAATCCCTTTTCAAAACCACTTAGAATATAAATATAAATCTAAGTTAAATCAAAACTAAAACCATATAACATTTATAATAAATTCAAGTAAATCAATAAGTAATCCCATACATTAAAAAATCCCTTTCAAAACGTGGAAATATTTTTAAAACAAGGGAACACCACCACAATATAAATAAAACTTGGACAAAAACATACTGAACAAACATTTTTCTTATATAAAACCATTATTGGAATTTTTTAAACACTTATAATGCAAAAAAAACACTATTTGAAATCCAAATTCCATTGAACCATTAAATCTACCCGTTTTACCAAAGAAAACCCACAACTAAACATGGAAAAACATTTACAACACGAAAATAAATATAATATACATCACTAATTTAATTAAAATCACATTTTTAAATATAAATATTCCATGGTACTCTTAAATAAAAGTGAATGAAAGAGAACCACCATCCTCAACTGGTGTAACCATACAACCTATGATGAATTCCACTAGATTGGGTAATGAGAGAGGATCACAACCCCCCGAAACCAAAAACCTAAATAGTTAAATAAACTTAAAAAATAAATCATCCTATATGAAACTATGGTTATAAAAAGATGGTAGAAAAATGAATAAACTAAGAATATAATGTAGGATAATCCCTAACACTTCAATTCAAGGAAGAAACAACCATGAAATAAAATAAATAATACTATATAGGTTCTTAGAAGAGGAAGATATGGGCTTAGGAGGCAACTAGGTTAAGGGGATTGAATAGGGGAGGATAATGGGAGAATCCCCAAATAAAAAACAAGAGGAAAAAACAAAACATTAACAAAATAAAGTTGGCCACATGGTTTAATCACATTATTTCCCAAAATTTTTGGTGACTATGTGATCACAACTATCAAAACCTACATAGGTCACATGGTTTATACCATGTGATTTTGAAAAATGGGTGTTATATTCATTATAAATGTTTATTCACCTTGGAATCTTGATTGATGACAACTTCCTTATTCTATTATCTTCTATTAATACAACTCTATACATTCTAAAACACATAAAGAAAAAAAACTATTATTATATAATTTTTTTGACACCCTTAAATTAATTAGTTACCTAACTATATTTATATAATTTATGAAAATGATATTTCATACCTATCTAAAATTCTTTATGATTGTTTTTATCATTTAAATTTTAATATATTCTCAATCACTAGAAGAGTATTATATGAATATAATTATTTTCTTAGAGATATTATGAAATCACACAAGCAATTATAACATTTTTAAATTCCTTTTTTGATCATGGAGGTGATATATATGGGTTATTTGGTATCTAAATCTAGAATTTTAATAATTATATATAAGGTAGAGGTGGTGATATCTTAGGTAGTACCCAATAATTCATTTTAAATTAGAATTTTTCTTAAAAATCAAGATATTATAAAAAATTAATAAAGGAATAATTTATAATAATAGTATTGATAATTAATTTTAATACTAAAAGAGTTTTGTTTTAACCAAAAGTCTGATACCTAAATTTTTTTAGGATTTTAAGAGGAGACTCACATCAAATCCAATAATTATATTTCCTTAGATGATTATGTGGTGTTATGTATACTATAATTATTCTAATATGGTTTTGGGCACTGTTTTTGTTAACAGGGATATATTTACAGATTATTTTTCTTGAAAAATTTGTCTACATGAGAATAATTACACAAATAATTATCTTAAGAAACCCGATATAGTTAATTCTCCTAGATATTTATGTAATGACTTATTTAATGGGTTATCTATAGTTTATACTGACCATAATAACATAAAATATATCTTTTTCTATCATGATTTAAATATCAATTAAAATATACTGGAGGAGTATTTTAAGTATTCTAATTTGGTGATGGTATATACTCTTTGTAAAGGGAATGTTGTTATTGATTCTCTCAGTAGAAAATAACTATTGGATATCATGTATCAATCCAATGAATAATGATATATCATCAATTTTTTTATAATTTCATTCTATTTTAGTTGAGGAGTAGTGAAAAGTGGTCTTATAACTAGTCAATATTACTTCATCTTTAATAGAGCTCGTAAAATACTTCTAAAATTTAGTTTTTGAGTGGAAGGAAATCCATGAAAGAATTTATCGTGAGGATACCTAATTGGTTATTATATTCTAGATCTTTATTATTTTTTACTTACGACATATATGGTTCCCATTCATAAACATATTTAAAATATGTGGTAGTATCACATTTTATAATGGGTTATTAATCTTAGTTTAGAAATGATGTATTATGGTGTTTGATAAAATTTAAGGTTTATAGGGATAAAGAGAAACATTATAGGAATTATATTATAATGAATTACTTTTAAATATGCAACATCAGTTCAATGGAGGCTTCCAAATGGGTGGAGTGACACTATCTTCTGTGTGCACTTCTCGATGTGTGGTGTGGGTTCAAAGGGGTATGGATTTTGAGAGTATTGGGGGTTGCAAATGTGGCGGTATTCTCAGGGATTGTCTAAGCTTGTCCACCTATAGCTAGCCATTTAATAAAAAAATACAATCCAAGGATTTATTTTAAAAGTAAAAAAATCAATACATTGGACTTAAATTTAAATAATTAAATCTACATATTAAGAAATGAATAAGTAATTTTAAGCCACTTATTATTCTATTATAAGAAATTATGAAGTGATAGTGCAGTTCGAGATGATTATTATTTTATACTCAAGAAGAAAAGATGCAATATTGGTAGTAATAAACTATTTGATGAATAAAACACATTTCTTTCCCAAATAGGTAGATATAGAAGATAAATGATTTTTTTAAATCTATACATTCAAGAGTTTTTTAGGATTTGTGGGGTGACCATCAGTATTATATCTAATTTAGATATGAGATTTACTTCTTATTTATTATATGGATAAAATATAGATATTTGATATGTAGGTCAAACTAGATATTTCATATCATCCATATACCAATAGATAGTTTGAGTATACCATTATGATATTGTAAGATAAGTTACATGCTCATATTCTTTATTTTAGTGATTCTTGGCAAGATTATCTATAATTGGAATATTTTTCCTATAAAATGGTAATAAAGTGTTTCTTAAAATGTAACTATTGAAGGAATTGTATTATAGATCATGTATATTACCTTTATTTTGGATTAAGGTTATCTATGAATCTTTAATTAGTTTTAGAATTATATAGAAAATATTAATTAGATTTAGTTAATTATGAATCATTTGGGGACAACCCATGATATGAAATAATCTCATGATGATAGTATATATCAACCTATAGAATTAAATGTGGGTGTTTATGTGTTTCATTAGGTTTTATCTCAATTTAGTTACTAAATATTGAGAAGGAAAGGATTTTTTCACCAACTTTTATGGGTATTTTTAAAATCATGGAATAGATTAAAGTGGTTTATTATGGATTTTATACACTTCTATAAATCTATCAGGCTTGATGTGATATATATATCATTAATTAAGGTATGAGATAGATTCAATGTATGCTATTAAATATGATAATGTGTAATTGGAGACATATGAATAATCTATTTGATTCTTGGTGTGTATTACTAACCACAATGAGGTGATTTTATAAAAAAACTATGATATTAGTTTCATTATTATAGAAGCATGGTTATGTTCAAGAGGATAGATGGGAATGAGAAGTGGAAATTTTTTTTGATGACTATAAGAGTCTATTTTACAAGCCTAATGATGCTTCTCAAGGATGAGAATCCTTTTATTAGGGATTTTTTTAAAGATCCATGTTACTCAACTAAGTCTAAATATTATTTTTTTAATTTTTTAATTTAATTAGATGTTTTATGATTATATATTTGAGTTTATAAAGAATTATGAAAGAGATTTGTAACTTTTTAACTATTTCAAATTATACGGATTGTTTTTATAACCACTGGGAACCTATTAGGGATCACTAAGAATTCGGTGGTCCAACTAGAGACTCTACATACATATGGGAACCATTGAATTATTGGAAGCAAAAAACCACGAATCTAGTGGTGTGCCACCAAAATTTTAAATGGTATTTCATGATCTTATTTTAATGAGTTTAATTTCATTCATTTATAATATGATATTTCTATTATTTTCTCTCATGTTTCTCCTTACAATTTCTATAAATTTAAACCAAGATTCCTATTTCCCCTTAGAATTCTCAATTTAGATTAAATCTTTCTTCCTATAAAATCCTCTCAGTTCATAATAGATTAATAATTCATTGATAATTTTCAAATGGTGATGCTAATAAAAATGTAATCCCCATTTTTTCTTATTTTATTACATTCATTTAGATACTTCATGATCCACTATATCCACTATTTATTTAATTTGAATTTTTACTTATTTCCAATGACTTTCTAGATATATGAATTTAATTATTTATTAAAGGGTTTTATTAAATACAATATAAGTGATATTAAACCTTTTAAAATATTTAATTCATTAATTATTGTATTTTTTTAATATGATGTGTGAAATTAATCTAGGATATATAAATGAAGGAAATCATAGTTCTTCTTGAAAAGAAATTTATTTTTGTAAATTATATTGACATTGATGATAATTAATCATATAAAAACATATTATTTAATGTGATGAATAATAAGGAAAATTTTAGTATCATTTATCAAATTATATATTTATGATATTATGATTTTTTAATAAATAAGAAATCAGTTTGACTGTTGAATTCGATAGTAGAATTTTTAAAAATCATGTTTAATATTAGTGTTTGGGAATTATTAATATTTTTATTTTGTTGGTTTATGTGTTTAGAAACTATAATATATTTAAAATTATTTATTTGACATATGATAAAGGGATAAATTAGTTTTTGTGATTTAATATGATTTTTATATTATAATTGGTTTTTTGGAGATGTAATGTAGATTTTAGATTTTTGTTGAGTCTTTGGTCTATGTCGAGATATGTGAATATTCATGATTTTAGATATGATGTAATGATATGTAAGGAAAATATAATTGATTTTTATATCATACATTTCTTGATTCACTTTCACTATGGCCTAACCAGGCTCTACATACCTCAAGAAAAACACCCCATATGCTAAAGGCTCTCAAATCCTATTTTTGGATTTTTGTAAAACCACTTTTTAAAATATAAGTGAGAAACCATATATCAATAGATCACAAATATAAAACTATCTTAAATCATTCATCAAAACTCTAAAAAACATAAAATTAAAATCCAACAAACTAAATGAAAATAATCTGATCAGGCTCATATCAACATCCAGTTACCTTAAGTAGAATTTCGGTATAGGTTTCCAGAAAAATTATGGAAGAAATAAAAATCAACTATCATTATAGTATAAAAATATAATAATGGTGGAAATCACAACTAAAAACAAGACTCAATAATAACAACTCCCATGCTTTAATAAATTGAAAAACTATAATTCAATATTGTAATAAAAAAATTAAATTGACTACTCATGGTATTTATTTGGTAAGAAGATCCCAAAAATAAATAAAATCCAAGATTACTCCCTAAATTGGTCCCATTTCTATTCTTGATCCAATATCCCAACTCCTCATGATCCCCACAGTTCAACCATCTAATGTATGTCCCTAGACCAAAATTATTCCTTAAACGAGGAATTCTTCTTTGGTACTAGGACACTTGAGTAGGGTGTTATTATAACTCAGTATACCACCACTAATAGAGACCCTAATTGTTTTGTTATATATAGGTGATTATACCATTTGATATGATTATATATAAAATAATAGGAAATTTTAGTAATAATAAATTTTTTATAACCATGAAAACTTCATAGCCACCCGGTTTTGACTATATCTACTTTGGATAATGTTGTGGTGTCTCTAAAAATATCATGAAATAATCAATTGATAATCAAATCACATTCCAATTTCATTAGGAATAACATACCATTATTTTATAACTTCCAATACATGGGAATCATGTCCCAAAAAAATAGTTAAAACAATGGGCACATTGTACCTTGATGTAATATACAATAAGGCATCATGTATTGACTAAATCATTAAGATAGGTAATAGTATCCGTAATGAAAGGTGTGAGCACAAGAGGGAAGCATGCCCCTATTTTCTAGAAATATCATATGAGAAGGCATCATATCCCACAAACAACCATTATTATGGGAGAATCACATTCTATTCCATAGAAACATCTCATAATGGGTAATGAATCCCACTTCAAAGGGTAATCTAAATACTCTTTCTTAGAATCCCATAACATAAACATGACACAATATGTTGTAATTAATATCTTAAGAATATATATATATATATATATTTAAGGAATAATTATGTTTTCAACACATCTAACTCACTTTAAGTATAATCTAGTTCGATCCTCACATGCCAAACCTAGACCCATATCCAAACTTAGGTGTAAACTACTCAGTTACCACATGCTAGCAGGATTAGGAACACTAAACCCAATTTTTAGTCATATAAGCCAAATATTATAATAAGGAACCACTAATGATATATTCGGGTCAATCCTCAATCTAACATTATTTAATTCACACAAATACTACTCAAGGGAGGCTAAGAGAACATATTTTAAGTCCATTATGTCATATTCTACAAAGGTGACATCCATTTTATTTATGGATGAAAAAATTCACAATACATTATTTTCACCCCATATATTTCAATGTAATTTAATCAATCAAGATCTAATGGAATTTCATATATACATAATAGAGCACAATAACTCTTAATAGGTGAAGTAAAACATTCTAGATAAAGTCTTACCCTTGTCCCTCCAAAATACCCCCCATTGGGAAGGAATCTGAGGTGCCTAATCAAGGTATGATGTTGTAAATCATAACATTTTTTAATCTCCTGAATGGGTCCAAGGTATAAATTCTACTCACATTGGTTCAATAATATGACTATCAGGGGTCAAAACATCAAGGCACATAAATCAAAGGATATGTTACAACCCTAAACATTATTTCCCAAGTCATATATATAAAGGTAAAAAATTCAATTTGGTTTTTTGATCAATAAATGATGGACTAAGATACATAAAATGAAATACTACATGAAAAAATGCATAACTATAGGGTATGGTTAGGGACCTTCTACCTTGAAATGTATTTTTACCCTCTTGTGATGCATGAACACCATTTTATATGCTCTTCCAAGACCATATAATCCATTAGATATATACTCAGGTAACTATATCTATCATAATCCATTTAAATTAATTATAAGAAATTATAATTAATTAAAAAAAATTATATATTAATTAAATTGGTAATAATATATGAGTATCGTACTAAATAGAATAAATATTATAAAACCTTACCCACTAGGGTTTATATCATTATCGACACACCCCTATGCCCACTGTCGATGAAATCTCTAACACCTGAGGTAAATTCATCAACCAAGTCCATTTTAATTTAATTGAAATAAATATATTAGTATATGAATTACCTCAAATGGAACCTTATATAATAAAAAGAAGTATCCCTCTCAAAACCTTCTCAAAATAATCCATACAAAAAACCCATTATCATGGAAATATTCCACCGTGATTTATTAGAAGCAACATCAAATCCATAACTCTAACCCACTAAAATTATAGGAATGGGAAGTGAGGGGGCCAAATTGGAATATGTAAGAGGAAAATACCTCAAATATATAAATAAATTACACTCAAAATCCAAAAAAAATATAAGGGGTAAAAGAATGGGAAGATAAGTACAAGGGGATGGTCACCCCCTTCTTCAGTTAGTAGGAACCAATAAAACACATATTGGGTTTAAAATAAAAAACCAAAAAAGTCAAAAATAAACTATAATTTTTAAAAAATGGATTTGGGAATCATGGGGTACCTGGTCTACTAAAATTATCCACTAATTTTCCCACTCAGAACATAGTATTATGAACCTATCACCTGGTGGATATAGGATGCGAGAATGTCCCTTAAGACCTCTATATGGTACCTGGTTCTACACTACTAGGTAAATAGTGGGTTACTACTGTCATTGACCTATACCTTTCATTAATATTAACCCTTAAATATTTCTTTGGTCCTCCTCAACATGAGTAAACACATTATAAACCGTTACTTAAATATTTAAAACATTTCAAAAATTTAAAGTCTTGATATGAATTCAAAAAAGTCAAATAGGATTCAAATCCACATTCATCAAAACTTGATTTTCTTTGGACCCACTAAAAAACTCCATTTGGTTCGTTAAAAGATTTTATACCTAACACTTCTCATCCATAATAAGTATCTATATTATTCAATTATGAACTACATTGGTTACTGAAAACTGATACATAGTCTGTATTCATGTCTCCTGCAAGTTACGAACATGCATATATTGTTCCCAAACTGATGATACATGAAAAAAAATTGGATGAATCATCCTCTATCCTAACTCATGTAATGGTCATTCCTAGAATGATGTGTCAAAATGAAAACTCAATCGATCATAATTGGCCACATTCAATACACATTATTCATTATCAGATAATAATGAACACTGTCAAAAACCTAATGAGGCATGCGCTAAGGCACTAAATCAGATAACCAACTTCATAAAGGCCCTCCGATCCTAGTGAATTTAATGAAACATCAACTTAATGATATCATACACCCAAAATATATATGAGTGATATAAACTTTACCACTACAAACTTGAAGCTACACTTGAGTTCCTCCAAAACATCCAGACTTCTAACCCACAGTCTCACACTCGAGACTCAATAAAAACAAAAAAACTCACCTCATTATATAGGGTTTAATACTCTCTCTGAGTACCAAAATCCAAAAACCTAGTCCTCTGGATAGTAAAATTTCAATAATTTTCACCAATTAGGAACTGAATACTTTGAACTTATTTGTCATCACAATTAGGCACCAAAATCTAGTTCCCTCCCACTGACCAAACACACATACACACACACATATATATTGTTTGATTGTATCCAAGTGCTATTGAATAACCCCTACCACTACAAGTCTAGGTTTGATATACAACATTATAGAGATTATTGAACCAATAAACTACTTTCATATTATTTTTTTTGACAATAATAACACAATTATTTTTTAGTTTTATTTAACATAATGTTTTTTAGTTTTTCTTTCTGTAAATTACATATTATGACTACATAATCCATTTAAATGAGGATTTTATATTATAATGAATTAAACAGGACTATATAATTTATGGAACATGCTGGAGCACTATTATGGTGTAATAAAAGACTCATTAGAAAATAAAACTCACCTTATTTAAATATAATGTACTTTAAAATGTCACTATAATTGAAACCATTGTGTTTAGAATATGACCATTAGAGTTTGTTATAATGTAGGATATAAATTTAATAAAGGGATTCGTGGAATAAAAGATACTAGATTCACATATGATAATGCTAAATTTTACATCATCTCATTACCTCGAGTGCTTGCAATTATTTATTTTTCATTATTTTCTAAGAGATATTTTTTGGTGAGGTTTCATTTCAAATCTATTAGTTTTCTCTTATAATCATCGTACTTTTTATTTTCATTATTGATGAAATTTTGATGAGTAATGATATTATAATCATTGATATAAACAAGATTTAGGGACTGGGAGTTTGTAACTTATAAAATATTAATTCTGATGATGTATAGGGTACTTAGAATTATTGCTAATTAATTTTACCAAATAGGTGTTGTGGGTAAGTGTAATCTACTACCCACTATTTTGAATGAAGTTCTATGTGTGGAAATTGTCACTGATGACCAACTTAGTTGATTAAGTTTTAGTTATTTGAAATTTGATGCCTTGGATTTTGTCTACTGATCCACCTATAACTTTTGTTTAAAAGTGAATAATTCCCTCAAATTAAAGTGTATTTTTTAATAATATCCTTTAATGGGTATCTAAATTATTATCCAATTCTCAGTGCATTGTTTATATTACTATGTTTTTATTTTATTATTATATGATGTATTTATATTTAAGTTAAGTAGAGTTACTTAAATTATTTATTTTACACTATTATTACTATATATATATATACACACTTTTTATGATATGATTATATTGGAAAATAAATCTTTAGATCAACTGAATACTTGAGTGGGATGAAATTATTGGTTGTTTTTCAATTTCAATCAACCACCTCTTATATCTTCCATGTCATTGAATATTTGGGATAGTATTTAGTATTAAATAAAGTCTCTTGATATCTAAGATAAACTTTATATTTGATCCTATACACTTAGTTATTAAATATTATGATTATTTATTATAATTTATATGTTTCATTTATGTGGATGAGATAAGATTTTTTATTTCTACTTATGACAGGCATAATTTTAGTTGTGATATTATTTAATTTAAATCCAAATTGAAAAAAAATTACGTATATGATTAATAATATTATAGAGATAAATTTAAAACACATGTGACTAATACTATTTTAGAAAAATATCTCATGATTATTATAAAATACAAGGTTTGAGTGAAAGATGTCACTAATTTCACTCCAAATGAAAGAGGTAAATTTCAATATAATTTACTCCTATGGAATAATATATTGTGTTCTATCCATATATATAAACATGTTTTATATTAGATAATAGTTTTTAGTATATAAAGGAATTATGGGATAACACAATCTAAAACATTGATGTTTTCTAAAAGTAAGATAGTTGTGTTAAGAAAATATTATCAATATTTTTATTTAATACTAGGTGAGTATATTGCTCAAATGTACCAATGTTTTATGATGATCAAAAATAATTTTCAATGTCTTGGTGAAATATAGTTGTCATATGATCAATTGGTTGAGAAGATCATTGAAATTTTGATGAAATAATGAGAATCAAGGATAAATTTTATCGATGACATGATAGATATCACTAAACTAATATTAGATAAATTGATTATTACTTTGATTTAATATAAAAATTGAATGAAAAGTGTTTATATGAAATTTAAAAAGAATAATGCAGTGGAATTTCCTTCAAAATCTATGTCTTTAACTTATGGAACTCATACTTCTAAGTAGAATAAATACCCTAGAAATTCAAGATAGAATTCTGCTAAATGTTGTAGAGAACATAGTGTAAGTGATATTTATCAGTTTTCTTAGATAATTAATATATATGTGTGAAATAAATAATTCTATAGAGGAAATAAAAAGAAAAATATGATAATAATGAATCTCCATATATTATTTTTTATAAGTAAAAAAACCAAGGAATATCATACGAGATTTTCCTAAGTTGAAGAATAAGAATAAGGTTAGGAAAATTTCAAAGAGAAATAAAAGAAATGATTTTAGAGATAATAATGATACTTATAGTTCCAGTGATGATCTATATTCTGATAGTAATAGTTATTCAAATATTGATCATATCTAGAAGATAACATGTTTTTATACAAATTATTCTCAGAATGATTTGTTTTTTATGGGGAAGGTGACTCGAGATTTACTCCAATGGTTATCTCTTTATGAAAAATTTTCATTTACCTTTAAGTATAATAATAACCCATCTTCATCAGATGATGAGTGTGATTCTTCTTCACTTGATAAAATAGTGAAATATGTTATTAGAATATATAAATGATTTAATATATTGAAGAAATATTTTTATTAATCTAAGAGAGACCTTATGAATAGTGAGGATTTTTTTCAAAGAATTTCTAAAAAATATATTTAAAAATTAAGGAATAAGTTTCTAGAAGGAAAAATTAGGTTACTCGGTCTATGAAATATATTTCAATATTAACTTATAATAAAAAAAGTAAATTTTATTTATGTTCCACCATTAGATGATAAGAAAGATGTTATAATTTTGAAGTCTAAAATTGGAAGTTTGAAGAAAATATTGTAATAATTTACTTCTCGAAGGAAGAATTTTGACAAGCTCTATAAATAGTTGAGGCTAAAGAGAAAAAAATAGTCTTTGAAGTAAATCCATTAAAAGGTATCACTATTAAAAGTATTATTTTATTCCAAGTGGTATACCATTTGGTATGAAATGTCATAGATAAGGACCTTGGAAAAAGAAGTGATCATTAAACAATATTAAGTCCTTTGGAACTCACAACAATTATATTTCAAAGGAAATCATGGATTCGGGACACAAGATAGTGGGAAATATTTGGGTTTTGAAAGTTATATTTTTTAACACATCTAGATTGAATTAGATCTAGATTCCAAGGAATTAATTTCTGTTCATGTAAAGATCACTATATAATGTTAAATTAATTTAAATATCAAGAACCAAGGGATATTTTAATTTATGTACACAATTTTTACTCTTATGATTTTTGAAATTAATATTATAATTTTAATAGTTACTATTATAAATAAAAATTTTATCAAAACTTATATTTTTCACTTTCACATAGTGTTTTTAATACTCTTACATATTTTCTTACTGAATATTATATAATGTTTTTGTTTATGTATGATTTTTATGTACATTCTTAAACTTCGAAGGATTTTACTTAAATATCAACTCATTTATCTAGGGGGACTCGGTTTTTTGTTTTCTTAACTTTAATGCCCATATTTTTTATATAAAGTTATATTTAATGAAGGATATGAATGTGATTTTGAAATGAATTCTAGAACTATATTATATAGAAGATGATCATACCAAATTTTTTGAAGATAAATTCCAAGCGATCCAATTCTTTATATTCATACCTTTTGATACTTTTGGTTAAATTTTAATTTTATTCTTTCTATATACTTTTAAAAAATTTGGTATATTTAATTTAATAATTTACTTTATTTGAAATAAAGTGAATTGTTTTAAGAAATTTAAAATATAATATTTTAATAGATTTGGAATCATCTCCCTTTTGACATGAAACATTTTGGACCTTCCAATAAAATTATATTAATGAAAAAGTGGAATGATTATATAAATTTTTGTGGACTCAAAGTTAGTTTTTATCATTCATTATAAATATCTAATAACTTTAGAACTTATCTATTATTTTATTGATGATTATTTTCTATTTGATATAGAATCTTCTAGTGAGATTACATCCAATAAAATTATTTATGAGAGGTTTATTTATGTTGGGTGGTACTCTAGATATGAATCTTTAATAAATTGGGTTATAAAGTTTAAATGATGAGAATGTATCACTATTCCTAGTGAAGAATATTATTTTTATTATCCTTCAATTATTTTTTAAATTTATTATACTATTATTTTTTATAAATCAGATGATGTAAAGAAAATGAATTTTAGTATTCTAGACCATCATATTATCCTTACAATGAAAGATTTTTCTAAAGAATATAGTTTATCTATTTAAGTAGAAGCTGTATTCATTTAAAAAAATCCACTTAAAGTTTTTGAGAATCTTCCTCAAAGATAGATATATGGAAAATCCATTAATTATGAAGGAAAATTTATACAATACAGTTAACATAAATCCAAAAAATAGGATCTTATTTTAGTGGATCCAAAATTTTCTTCTCCAAAGGAAGGGTGACAATGATATTATTAAGATCCAGGATGTACATATCCAAAATTTCATTTTCAACATGATAGAATTCCATATCATGAAGTTTATTTGGGACTACAATGAATTTTTATTATTCATTTTTTTGAAATATATTTTATTGAATATCTTAAAGAGGAATGGATTCGAATAACTTGGTGTTGTAAAAAGGGTAATGGAAAATCCCATGAGCTTGAAAACCTTATACAAAAGTGAAGTAAGTATATAATCAAGTTTATAAGACTTTTTTTTTTGAAATGGGGTCAAAATATAAACTTCAAAAAGATGAATGAAAGGATAATAAGATAACTAATAGGAAAAGGAAGATACTGGAATATGCTCTTATAAAATGTTCTTCCCCATAGAAAAATAGAAGTGTTACCACTAAAGAGTTTTGAAGATTAGATGAGAAGTATAGTGATGATTGGAAATGTAAGGCCACTAAAATTTGAAAGAAACTTAAAGAGAATAAATCAATAAATCCATCCTCCAATTCATCTAAATTATAATTTAAGGTATCAAGAGAATTTAAATTTCAAAAAATAGAGGTTGAAAGAAGAATAGATATTCCAAAGAAATTAAAAAGTCTCATGTTGTTTACCTCTACTAACCATTAAAGAGCCAACAACAGATATACAAAGGAATACTTTTAAATTATCAAAATATACCTCACGAAAAGGTAAAGGTAAACTAATGCATGTTATTAAATAATCTTTTGAATCCTCTCATACTCTGAAATTAAGGAATGAAAACACTTAAATAAATCAAGGATTTGATTCAATACACCCTTAGACCTTCTTCTCATTTTTTAAAATCAATTCATTAGTTTCTAAAATATCTTATTCAACATTTTTATCTTGTCAAATTTATTAATTTAAATAAATTATTAATATTGTAAGGCTTATATATCTTCTTTTAATTTTGTTGAGAAGTTAATTTAATATTATATAAAATATGATCCTAACCAATCTATATCAGTATATCCATCGATATTTCAGAAAGAAAAATATTTGGTCTCTTATGGTTAGAATATAATAATTGTTAACAAATTTGAGGAAGTTAAATCCTTTAAACATTTTGACATTCTTTAAACTTTACTACTAAAAAATATCATAAAAAATTACATATAATGATAAAGGTTCTATATTTGAATTAGTTTATTTTTTGGAAGAAAACACTATGTAATATAGATCAAGAAAATGAAAAATAAAGAAAATAAAATTATTTATAGATAAATAACTTATTAAAAGATTAAATATCATTTAAATCCTTCCAAAATATTATTTTATGTTAAGAGATTTAAAAGCGAGTGTAATGTATTTTAAAACCTCTTAGACATAAATCTAGGTGTTTGATCAATAGGTTGAGATGAAGGTTAATGTATTAATTTTTATATAATATTTTTATTTTCACTTTCAAAAAATTAAGAGAGTGTAAAATTATTAAAATAAAATATCTTCTTGAATATAATGTTGATTTAAGAAATGATTTGGATGAAGATAAAATTATTTCAGGCCATAGATACCAAAAATTATAAGAATGGGAAAAATATTTAAAATAATAGAAGTCATTAATAGAAAAATAGAGAAGGAATTTCATTAAGTCAAGGGATAAAAAATTAGAATATAAGGATAAATTGGATTGAGAAAAGTATCGAATAATCTTTCAAAAAATATTGAATTTCAAACCATCTATTATTTTTTAAATAATGAATGATATAATATTAAATTAAATGTTATAAATTTATATTTTCTTTTGAATATTAGTTTTACTACTGACTCGTGTATACTATGTTTTTAAAAATTTATTTATTGTTATCTAATTTAATTTTTTATTATAATATATCTTAAATAGGGATCATGGTTTTGTTTTTGCTTGATAATTTTAAAAATGCAGAGATTATCATAAATTATAGAGAATAAGTTTTTGTAACTTTTCATTATTTAAGTATTAAAAGGATATGTTTCTACCCCAAGGGAAGAAAATTGAAAATAAATGGGGAGACTTCCTATCTTTTTTATATCTTAAATAATGTTTAAAACTTAATATTTTTCTTTTTTTATTTGTTTTTATTTGTTTTTTGATAATACAAAATCTGGAGAAATTTGAGAAGAATAAGTTTTTTTAATTATGTGGTAAATGTGGTTTTTTGATTTTTTTAAAGGGGGGATTTTTTATTTAGAAATATTAATCTTCAGAATGATAAACATAGAGGTAGTTTCATTATAAGTTACAATAAGTTTTATTTTAGTAAAATTTATATTTTTTTATTTGTGTTTTTTGATTATCAAAAATCAAGAAATTAATTGGGTGATTATTGGATCAATCAATTACTCACATATACCTTTTTTAAATAATTATATTCTCATTGTTTAGTTTTATTTAACTTAATGTTTGTTTAAGGTTTTCATTTGGTGAATTTTATATTTTGATTATATTATCCATTAAACTTTTTATTGTATATTATGATTAATCTAATTTGACATTCTAATTTTGAGAACATGCTAGAGAATTGTGATCGTGAACTAAGCAATTCATTGGATGATAGAACTACACTTATCCCAAGATAGTTTAAATGACTTTGAAACTAAACTTTAAGTCTATTTAAAGTGATCATTAATATTTTTTACACTAGAGTTAATAAATTCAATAAAGGGATTTATATAATAGAAGAAATTAGATTCAATTATGATTATATTGAGGTTTAAAACATCTTTTTACCTATATTTCTTATGATTTTCTTTGTTTCTGTGTTACCTAAAATCCTCAATTTGGATAGATTTCATCATAGAACTATTTTTTCTCTTATAATAATTTTACTTATTATGTTATTGATCTATATGATTCTGATAAGAAATTTTATTTTGACCATTAATATTAATGATACTCCTAAGATTAGATTTGGTAACTTATGAAATATAAAGTTTTATGATGTCAAAGGTGATTGGAATTTCTACTGATCCGTCTGATCATAGTGGTGCTCGAGGATAGTGACTTATTGGTGACAATTTATATTATAAGTTCTTGGAAGGGAATATATTTCTACCAACTAGATTAATTGATGAAGTTTTAGAGATTATAAATTGGATATTGTCTATAGATCAACAGAACATTTTGGATTAAAAGTAAAAACAACTCTTGACTAGAAGTTTATTTTATAATAATAACATTTAAGGGGTATTTGGCTTGTTATCTTATACTGCATCAATTTTTTCTATTTTTATATTGTTATTTTTCAATAGTATTGCTTGTTTTTATTTCAATTAAGTTGTATTAATTTTAAACTTTTATTTTATTCAATGATTTTTTCATATATACTTTGTATACTTTGATTTGATCAGAAATTATATATTTTAATCAATTTAATACTTGAGTGGGATGAAATTTCTAGATATTTTTGTGATTACAATCCACCACCCCTCTTGTAGATTCCATATAATTCATTATCTATGAGAATATAAGAATCAAATATTTTAAAAAAATAGTTTTTATCTCAGGTAAATATTATTTTAAATTAGGTTTAATTCTTTATTATGGGCCTAATATGGATGCCCTATGAGGTTAGAAAGGTCTCATGGGTGTCCATGGATTGTTTAGATCCCAGAACCCCGATCGGTGGAGAAAAAATAGGGCCACACTGTTAGTAGAAATCATGCGACCTAGATTTCTGGTCTCCCCTAAAAATGTAGGTATAAAAATTGGAGTGAAGTAGGGCACATGATTTTCCCTAACCATGTGCTAGGGGTTTCATGCCCATGTAAAATGTATGCAGTTTTTAATAAATGTGATTTAAACGGCTGTTGATTATTTCCCTAACTGTGTGGCCTAACTATATGGGTGCCCTCCTTCAATAATGGTAAGTGCATGTTTGGAACACAGTTTGGATAACCATGTGGAAAAACCATGTGGTCCAATAATTTTTGGGAAAATGATCATTTTTCAATTAATGAAATGTTTAAATGTATTATATTCCTCTGGCATTCATTCCAACAGACACTAACTCTTTATCCTCCCATTTTAGAGCTCCCAAATCCTTTTTCGATAGGTTTTGATCTTGTCTTTCCATCCAAACTCTGATTCGATCCTCGTTCATCACATTGGATGCACATTGGAAATTAGTCGATTCCTCTTTAGTTGTTTATCGTTATAATTTCTATCGATGATGGTATCTAGATACAGGATCATACACCCTACTTTTATGTGTTGATCTGTTCTTGATATTTCATACAATCCAAGCTAAACAAAAGTCTGATAGTGGATGATGAGTGTCATATGAGTATGAGGTAGGTTTTCTTTCACTCATCCCTCAAGTTTCTTCATTTTATAAATTTCCATTATTGTGTGCATATTGATTTCATCAAGTATTACCTATTTAATTAATATGAATTTCTTATAGTTATTATGCTCATGTCATATATATTTTCACATAAATTTTATTAATTTCCTTGGATTTTATAACCTCAACATTATCCACCCCATGTAGGGTGTTTTCATAGTTAGGTATTTAGTGGTTCTTTGTGATTATATGTTCCACCATTTGGGTGTGTGTTGACTTGACCTTGATAAATGTATGTTTTTAATTAAATTAATGAATTAAAATTTTTATCCTTGAATATGATAATTCTACTTGACCCTTCTAAGGTAAGTGTTCTAATCAATTAAATGAATCTTTAAATGGTAATTGGAAAGTATATTATTAATATAACTTGGTCTATTTTTTTATAAATCAATTTCATATGGTTTCTCATCCTTATCCTACCTTGTCATGTTGTGAAAGGTAAAGAAGAGAACCAAGTAATTAAATATGAAATTATAGAAATGGTTTCATGTCCTATTATCCATGTCACACTAATGAAATGTATGGAATAAAACCTTTGACTTATCGAATGGAATGATTACTATATGTCCTTAATTGATTAATCAATTAAGTATAAGGTTTATACTGTATACATACCATGACATTACTATATGAGTGTTTATACTTAAGATAGCCTGGGATTACCAAGGGAATTCTATGAGAACTTGAGGATTCCATTCTAATTTAATGATGCTGGTTTTCAAGGGTGAGATCCACCTTGGAACATGATCTTTATCTACTTGTGGATTCACAAAATCAAGACCATAGGATCCATCCGTTGTCATTTTAGGATGCCTTTGACGCACTCCTTGGATCTAACGTGATGTCTATGGACATGTGGCTCCATGGTTACACCCATTGGGACCAATAACTGCTTATCCCATTTTACCTTGGATTAGATCCTTGGAATCAGATAGAATTATTATCGTGGAATTTTTTTGGAGTTTCCCTTTGGATTACACTCTTACCTCTATAGCTAGGCTGCAGTTTATTACATGAGTTAGCTAGAACCTTGATGTCAAGGATTCCTTGGTTATTATCTTAGATCCTCTTTTCTATTATCATCATTATAGGACTCCTTGTTACATTTTGGATCCACTATTATTACTATCACGAAATGAAATTAGTGATTGTTATACCTCACATAACTTACTATATAAACTAGATCATAATTAATAAATGAAATGGATACATTCTCAGACACCAACTGAGGCTGAATTTGTTACATGTGTATTTATATTACTATGCTACTTTACTTTCATATATGCATTCTAGTACACTTTTTCAGTTTATACTACACAGAATGGATGTTATAGACGCTGTCAGTTGTGGACTACTAAGATTTATCTCACACCCTATACAAGATTACATTGGTACTTGAGAATATTATATGTATGTAACTATTGACAATGGTAAGCATCCAACCTTAGACACCTGGTATTTCATTCTAACATTAGGATGAAGCTTGTTAGCGGATGATCATGCTAGGGATTTGGATGGTTCGATGGTTTTGGGTTTCTTTTTGGTACTTTTGTATAGTACTACATTTTGATGCATTATATACTTATTTTCTAGTTTTATAGAGACATGAAATAAATTATCATTAGCTTTTTTAGTATTATAAACTACTCATATTATTTATTATTCATTCTTATTTTAATGTGTCGTCTATTTATTATATTACTTCTGCTATATACCAGTCAATTTACATTCATAAAATGTTATCCACTATGGTAATGAGATCATAGTATCCCCACAAAAACATCCCAGAACATCATTTATATTCTAAATCCTATGTCATTCGAGGAGATGTTCTTGAGTACATGTGGCCAACTGATCTCAGAGAACCCTCGAGTGACACCTAGGTCAACGAATTTGAAAATTGGTATCACTTCTTCTTCTTTTTTCCTCTACTATTTAGAGAAAATTGATTGGAGATTAGGAATTATTAGAACTTGGTTATAATCCCAACTTGGGAACAACTAACCGACATTTGTGGTACATGCTATGTTTTCTAAAATGAAAATTGTTGTTATGATTTTCTCAATTACAATTGATATCCTCTCACCATTGGTTTATGCATATTCTATGAGATTGTTATTATTATAATTGTGATTGAGGGTTGTGTTTAATACTTGGCCTGATGAGAAGAGGGAAATGAGAACCAGCCATGAATCACAGTAGGCACCTAGAATTCGCATGTTATGTATATGACATGCCATATAGGTAAATTTCTCTACTTACATTGATTATTTTTCCTATGAGTGTTGAGTGATTCTTCTATAGTTATATTATACCTATGAAACTATTTGGATGTGATTGAGTGATTACAAGTTTCAATTCATGATGTGTATAGTCCCATGTGGGTTTGAATTGGTAATTTTTTGATCCAATCTAGTAAAATAAAATTAAATGGGTGTTGATTTCAGTGATAAGGTGTATGGCCTTGATTCACTAGGAATGAAAACACATTATAATTAGACTTTGATATAAGTTAACAAGAAAATAGAAACTCTAAAAGTAAAACTTAAATAAAAAATAAATGTTTTCTAGTAAATGAAGAGGAAAGATATAGTTAACCTTTAACCAATTGAAAACCCTATAATTTAAACAAGAACACTTACAAATACCTGGCATTTTAAGTGGGTATTTGGGATAATATATCTTGGCAAGTGAACCATTTCCTTAGTTCAGCTTCCACTATTGCTATCAATATTGTAATGCCCCAACCCCAGAAGCTCAGAGATGGTGCATCATTTTAAAACATTGGCATGATTACATGGAATAATATCCTGAAGGAATAATCAGTTTAGCAGTCTTGGAAAATATATTACATACATGAACTTTACATTACAATTTCAAACATAAAATACAACATAGAGAATCCTTTGAGAAATCCATTATTCTCCTACATTAACCTTTCATATCAATCACACAAAACTTCTTGGTATCCTGGGAAAATAAAACATAATAAAGGGGTGAGATCATATGCTCAGTGAGGTTAAACAATACAGTATAAGCTTTCATAAATAATAATAAATTTTTAAGGAAAATATAAAACCAAAACATAAGACTTATAAACATAAACTTAAACATAATATGGAAATAATAAATAAAATAATTCTATTTAAACAGTCACATGGATATTCTACTAGTCTAATAATCAAATTTAATATCAATAACTAATCTCATAATGAGGGAATGCATAATTTCGTACATCATAACCATACTGTCAAGGCCTAGTGCCATGTCCATACATAATCATACCGTCAAGGCCTCATAACAATACCATACATAACCATACCATAAAGGTCTTGTTCTAAGAAACTAGTGTGTCTCATGAGACATACTGATGCATCGAGGGGCTATAGTGGGCCCCACTCATCACTTACAAAGTCTAGTGCATTCCTTTTATGAAAGGGGTAAAACATAACATAAAAATTCATATTGAAACATGCATACGAAATGTTAATAATTTAATCATAAACCATGAATGGTATCAAAATAGAACATCCACAATCAAATATATCATAGACCCTTCAATAAAATATGTAATATTGTTTTATAATAAATCAATCTCAATTAATCATAAAATCCAACAAAGGATGTGGACATAGATGAAAATAATCAAATAAAATCATTAAAACTCTTTGAGAGAAATATCCATTTTTTACATTGAAATTATTTTAAAGCTATGTAATTTATAAGGTAAAACTTTTATTATGAAAATAAACTTGTAATATTGTAATGGAATCTTCAAAATGGTAAGGTATCATAATGGCGGAAAATAAATACTCATGCTGTATAAGTAAAAAAACATTTTTTCCTTAATTTTTCGAAAAGGTCATAAAGTGCCACATTTGGAAAACAATAGAAAGATTCCTTTAAAAAATTATAAAATTCCAAACATGGGTAACAATGAATTTAAACAATTATAAATGATATATTGAAATAAATTTTATGAAATATGGACATGGATGATAAATATTTCCTAGTAGATACTTACGTAGAAGCAACCTTGGATAATAATGAGGGTGTGAAATTAACCCTTACCTTGTACTTTTCTTTAGAAAAGGGTTTGTTAACCTCCTATATAATGATTAAATCATGTTTTTAAATTATACAAGAATCATATCCATATTTATTATATCATTTATGATCATCTTATATCCTTTTGGTAATAATATTTTAGTATTATCGTTGTTTTGGGTGTTAAGTGATTCATTTTCTCATTCATGTTTTATCATGTAAGTCATATTTGTTATGAATATGATGTATTTTATTAATATAAATAATGAAATTAAGTTCATAATTATTATTTTTACTCATAATATAAATTTTATAATCATTATTTAATGGTTAATGTGGAGAATGAATCTCATCGCGTTGTGGAGACGGTAGGTCGTACATATGTATGAGTGACATTATCATTCACTTAATGGTTAAATGGTATGGAATTGAATGGTATATTAATTAAGAAGAATAATTATCATGATATATTTATTATATAAATACATTATACTCATCATTATACCCATCTAAATAAAGTATAAATGAAAAATAGTTTGCACCACGGCGTGGTGTGGTAAGACGTAAGTACACAAGCATGGTGATATTATTTTACATACGATTGGTAAAAGAAGAAATATGGTTGTTCCATAACAATAATAATATATCAGAATTTATATTATACTTGAGATAATAATTTATTATGTAAACAACATAGTAATATTATGCATAAGAAGAAATAAATTGAATTTAATTGGTAAAATAATTACATCTACTTCAATTATCTCCTTTTTTTCACAAAAGACTCCTTAGGTTGGATTTTTACCAAAGTGTTACATCTTTGATAAATTGAGGTAATTTGGGAGTATAATTGGACTGGTTTTTTCCAATACAATGGGATTTAGAGGTGTGAATTAAGGAGAATGAGAAGTGCCCTTTTATAAGAGAGGTGAGGGGCACTTTTGTATGATCTTAAAATATTGATTTATTATAAATTGATTTTCGGTTTCAAATAGAAAAAAGTGACTAATTTTAAGGATAACATGAGGATGGGTCTAAATCCTCACAAAAAATTAATTTTATACATGTTTTCATGATAAAATTAACCTTTTATTTCGGATTTACCCCTCAGTTAAATAGTTTAACAGTTACGGTGTCTTCTTGTATTTTTACACTATAGGTTAATATAGTCACTATAAAATTCCAAAAGAACCCCAATTAGATAATTTATTATATTTTTAACATTATAATAGTTATTTGGATGAACCTAATTTGTTTATGAATTTTATAACATGTAATTAAATATTATTTATTTTAAAGTATCATTTATGTCAATTTTGATACTATTGAGTATTTTTATTTTTAAAAATATCATAATAATATGATAACTTCAAAAAAAATTAAAATACGTTAATAAAATGTCTATTTTATCTATAAAATTAGTTTATGTCATTAATTAAGTCAAATTTATTTATTTTAATATTTTTAATATCATTTATTTGATATTTATATTTACATAATAATTTCTTCATCACTATTGAGTCATCATTAATAGTAATTATTTAATATATAAAAATTATAAATAAATTTCTATGATGTAATTAACTATTTTATATTTTCAAGGAATATTTATAATTGATGTTATCTCCTAGTGATCTCTATAGAAAAATTATTATACTTATGAGAAATGAGAGTATGACATTTTGTCACATTCAATAATTTTAATAATATTCATGTCATATTAATGGACAAGGGTCTATTAAGTGACTAAATTTATAAAAATAGGTTATAAGGGTCCAATTTATTCATCCAACAGAACCTTTATAGGTTTTAGGGTAATTTTATAATGGTATTTTTACCATTAATTACCTGATTTACCCTTAACTGCAGTAATATTTTTTTTACTAAAGTTACTATTCATAATACTAAAAAATAATAGATAATAGTTTACATAATTTGAACCTATTGATTCAAAATATTTAATAAAATTTTCAAAATTAAAAACAAAAAAGTTTCACTAATTAATTTAAAATTAATCTCATTGTCAGAATGAAAAATGGGGTTTAAAATGTTAAAACATTGCAAAAGCTTAAAATGTTTTTACATCAAAATTCATGGTAAATTAATTCAAATGACCAAAATTATTATAACTGGAAAAAATATATTATATTTTTACTTTAAAACCATTCAATAATATAATTTATCCACATAAATTATTTCAATGAAAAAAGTTTTTTTCAATTAAAATCTAGTATATTTTTATTATTCATCAAAAATTAAAACTTTTCGGAAAAATATAAAAAATTCATCCAAAGTAAATTTTTATATCCCGCTTCCAAATAAGAAGTTTATTTCTTAAAATAGAATATATAAATGTTTCAAAAACTATATTTTAAATTGGTGCGCCATTAAAAGGTGAAAAATAGCATTTTTTGAAAAATACTTCTTTTATCTGAAAAATTTAATATTTTATTATATCATGTCTAGAAAATACATAATATGAATGTTAAAATTATTTTTAATATAAAAATTTAAAATATGTTTAACAATATTTCTAATTGCTAATTTAATATCTTTGTTATATATTATATTAAATAATAATATTATATTAATATATTGATGTTCGGTAAAACGGGTCCTTGCGTGTAATGCAAGCCAATTCATTATTATGTGTAGTATAATATTAACATGGTATTGTATAAAAATAAAAAAAGAAACAAAATTAAATTTATTTATAAATGAAAATATTATAATGTCTTGGGGTGTTACATTATCCCCTCCTTCAATAAATTGTGTCCTCACACTTTAAACTCGGGATAAAAAACTAGGGGTTTGAAATTTCAAAAGATATTTGCTGAAATCCCATATCGGAAAAGGATTAATGAGACCCCCACTTTGAAGAAAATAATCTGAATTATAATGGTCATCTGAGATAACACATTAAAGGGTTCCATGTAGAAAAACATGGACCTGAAATAAAAATATAACCATCATGTTCTGATGGAGATTGATAGAGAACACAATCAGGAGAAAGTTAACAATAAAAAAGCTAGAAGTCGATGATGATCTAAGGGGGCATTTGATTCATCGGAAAAGAAAGTACTAGGATTTTTTTTGGATTTAATATCATTTCCCTTTAGTTTTTGAATTAATTTACATCATATAATAAGAACACAATGATTCATACTTACTTGACAATCATAGTTCCATCATTTAATTAATTTCTACTACTAACTTATATTTCACTCCAAAATATAATAAAATTTAAAAATATTTTTTATATTAATCGTATAGGGTTTAAAAATTGAAATTATACCTCATCTATCATACCATTTAAATAAAAAAAACTACATTATAAAAACTAGGAAATCACGTAGATCAGTGGTAGGCGATACACCCTTGTCACCCTTCGGTTGTAGGTTCAACTCTCAACGCCATGTCAGACACAACGAGTTATCACCAGACCTACAAGTTGTCCTTTTCATAAAACTATATTTTTATAAAATTCTAAAAATAATCTTAATAAATGTTCTAACCTTAAAAAATATTATTCAATGTTCAACTTAATCCATTCAAACCTTTAGACTTATCCAAAATACTTCTATCCAAACTCATAGTCCAAAAATTTATAATGAAGGTCACATAACATAATGAAAATATTTTTTTAACATACCAAAAATGTGAATACCTTCATCAGGTATTCTCTTAAAACAAGGTAATACCCTGAATTACCATAAAACCTTATTGAATAAATTCCTTTTTTTCTCATTCCCTATGTAAAACATATAATATTGGATAAACTCCTTAAATACAGAAATGTTGTAAACTCCAACAATGATGGAATAAACAAACCATTAATCAGTTCTAGGGTAGTCAATAATATCCAATATACTTTATCCAAATCAATTATCTATTTATTCTAACATCATTATCTCATTATTAGAAACATATTAAGGGTTATATTTCCCTCAACCATATATTTTTTAAAAAGTTTAACTTCTAACTGTGTCACTTTACTTAGTACCATACAATCTCAAATACTTATTGAAATAGTACTACAATACAATCTTTATATAATCTATATTTCTTATAGACATTAAATTTCTAATAAAGTATTCAAATATTATAATTCTTGAATATGAATATTAATCATTCCACTTCATCTACAACAGTATTATAACTTTATCATTATCTAATTGTTTCATCTAGGGTATATTCCTTTGATGATTGAGGCATTGATTCGCATAGTGTCTCATCTTCTTGTAGTTTAATCATTATACATTGAAAACCTTTTTCTTACCCTTAAAATCATGAACTTTATTTCCTTTTTCTACACACTTATAACAAACTCAAATACCCTTCAAGCATTTACCATAGTGATTCTTTCCGCAGTTATCAAATGTGGGAAAATTCTTCATTCCCTTCTTCTCTTTATCCATATTCTTCCCTTTCATAATTTTCTTTTCTTGAATCCTTTCAAATCCAAACGAATCAAATAATTATTTACTTACCTTATTAACACATGAGACTATTTCCTTATATGATGAGAATGCATGGGAGACTATTTTCTTTTGAAGTGTTGGTTTAAGACCAAGAAAGATATGATCCTTCTTACTCTTTGGTTCATGTTCATTGGTGGAGTTCTCATTCATTCTACTAGGCTCTATTTCTATAAGATAGAATATACTAGATTAGATTATAAAGTTATGTACTTTTTATAACTCTAAAAATGTTATAGAACATAACATAAATTTATGCATCATAAATCCTAGAATCAAAAACATTGGTTACATTGGGGGAATATTTACTTTTAAATTAATTTTAATGATAGGTAAATAAAATGTGAATTATCGTAAGCATATCCCCTATGAGTGTCAAACTAGGGGCACAGTAAGGCCCATTTTTGTGTATAAGGTTACCTCGAGTCAAGTCCAGAACATCTTGTCAGAGTTATTACTCCTAGTTACATCTATCTTAGGGATATGATCCCCAATATATTTTTTCTAAATATATTTCTAAGGTTGTTGATAAACTTCTTCTAATACAAACTATAACGTACCGACCCTAGAAGCCTGGAACTGGTGCATTACTTTAATACATTGACATGATTATAAGGAATCAAATCATGAAGGACTGATCATTTTAACAGTCTTCGAAAATATATTACAAACACAAACATTACATTAAAATTTCAAACATAAAATACAACATAGATAATCCTTTGAGAATGTCATTATTATCCTAGATTAACTCTTCATATCAATCATAAAACACTTCTTGGTATCCGGGGAAAATCAGTCATAAGAAAGGGGTGGGATTAAATGCTTAGTAATGTTATACAATACAATATAATATTTCATAAATAATCCTAAACTTTTAAGGAAAGTATAAAACTAAAACACAAGCCTTATAAACATAATCTTGAATATAATATTGAAATAATTAATCAAAAAATTCCATTTAAACATTAATATGGATATTATACTTGTCTAATAATCACATGTAAAATAAATAACTAATCTCATAATGAGAGAATGAAAAATTCTAGACATTATAACCATACGATCAAGGCCTCATACCAAGACCATACATAATCATATTGTTAAGGGAATGTTCTAAGACCATATATGACCATAACATCAAGGATTTTTTCTAAGAGACTACTTTGTATCATGATACATACCGATGCATCAAGGGGATATAGAGTCCCCCCCCCATCAATTACTAATTCCAATGAATTACTTTTATGACAGTGTTAAAACATAATATAAACATTCATTTTAAAACTAGTATACAAAATTTTAATACTTTAACCACAAACCATGAATAGTATCAAAATAGAACATCCACAATCAAATATATCAAAAACCCTTAAATAAAATATGTAATATTTTTTCATGATAAATCAATCTTAATAAGTATAAAATTCAATAAATGATGTTTACATAGATGAAAATAATCAAATAAAATCATTAAAACTATTTGAGAGAAATATCTCCTTTTTTACATTTAAATTATTTAAAACCTATGTAATTTTAAAAAGAAAACGTTTCTTATGCAAATAAACTTATAATATTGTAAAGTGATCTTCAAAAGGGTAAGGAGTCATAATGGTAAAAAAATAACCACTTGTGTCGTATAAGTTAAAAAACATTCTTTCCTTAATATGTTGGAAAGACCAACAAGTACCTCATCTGCAAAATGAAGGAAAGGTTCCTTTAAAAAAAATTATAAAAATTAAAACATGGGTAAAAAGGAATTTAAAAAATTATCAATGATATATTGAAATACATTTTAAGAAACATGTACAAGGATGATAAGCATGTCCTAGTAAATACTTATGCATAAACAACCTCAGATAATATTGAGGTTGTGAAATTAACCTTTACCTTGTACTTTACTTTAGTTGAGGGTGTGTTAGCCTCCTATATAATTTTTAAAATAGGTTATTAAATTATTCCAGAACCATATCCATATTTATGATATCATATATGATCCTCTTATATCAATTTTGTAATAATATTTCTGTTTTACCTTGGTTTTAGGTGTTAACTGCTTCATTTTCCCATTTCAGTTTTGTCATGTAAGACATTTTTTTATGAATATGATATATTTTATTAATATCCAGAATAAAGTTAAATTCACAGTTATTACTTTTAGTGATCATAAAAATTTTATAATCAGTTTTTAATGGTTAATATGGAGAATGAATCACATCGCATCGTGGAGACAGTAGGTCGTACGTACTCACGAGTGACGGTATCGTTAACTTGATGGTTAAATGGTTTAGAATTGAATGGTATATTAATTATAAATAATAATTATCATGAGATATTTATTATTTAAATCCATTATAATCATCATTATACACATAAAAATAAATTATAAATGAAAAACAGTTTGCACAATGGCATGGAGACAGTAAGTCGTACGTACGCATGCTTGGTGATATTGTTTTTTGATGGATAGGTAAAAAGAGGAATATGATTGTATCATAATAATAATAACATATAAGAATATATATTATACTATATATATTAATTTAGTATGAAAAAGACATATAAATAGGAATTGGAAGAAGAGAAGAAATTGAATTGAATTGGTAAAACAATTACCTCTTCTTCAAATGTCTCCTTTTAATTTGCACAAAAGGACTTCTTAAGTTAGATTTTTTCTCAAATTGTGGCCTCCTAGCTTAATATAGGAAATTTGGGAGTAGAATTTGGCAGGTTGTTTCCAGGCCAAAGGGATTTATAGGTGTAAATTAAATAGATGGAGAAGTCCCCTTTTATAAGAGATATTAGGCGCACTTTTGGAATATCTTAAAATATTAATTTATTGTAAATTTATTTTCAGTATTAAATTTCTCCGAAGTGATTTATTTATATCATAAGATGAATATGGGTCGAAATAATATCAAAAAATGAATTTTATACATGTTTTTTTAATAAAATTAGCCTTGTCTTTTGGATTTAACCCTTAATTAAACAGTTTAACTCATATCGTGTCTTCTTGTATTTTTACACTATAGGGTTAATATTGTTACTATAAAATGAAAAAATAACCCCAATTGGATAATTTATTAAATTTTTAATATGAAAACAGTAATTTTTCCAAACTTTATATTTTTATGTATTTTATAACATTTAATTAAATATTATTTTTTTAAAGTATCGTTTATGTCAATTATGATACTATTCAATATTTTTATTTTAAAAAATATCAAAAAAACATTATATTTTCTAAAAAATACATCCAATATGTAAATAAAATTTATATATTGTCTATAAATTTTTTTATGTAATTAATTAAGTAAAATTATTTTTATTTTAATATTTTTATATCATATATTTGATATTTATACTAATAAAATAATTTAATGCATCAGTATTGTGTCATCATTCATGGTAATTATTAAATCTCTAAAAATTATACATAAATTTCTGTTATGTAGTTAATTAATTTATATTTCTATAAACTATTTATAATATATTTAATCTCTTAGTGATCTATATATTAAAATTATTATACTTATAAGAAATGAATGTGTGACATTTTGCCACATTCTTTAATTTTAATAATATTCAAGCCATATTCATGGAAAAGGGTCCATTAAATGATTTCATTTCAAAAAATAGGAGATAAGGGTTTAATTTATTAATCAAATAGAATATTTACATGTGTTAGGGTTATTTAATAATATTATATTTACCTTTAATTACCCGATTTACCCTTAACTGCGGTAATATTTTTTTTTACTAAAGTTACTATTCATAATACCTAAAAATATAAGAAACCTATTTACATAATTTGGACCCAATAATTATAAATATGGAATAATTTTTTTATAATTCAAAAAAATAAGTTGTATTAATTAATTTAAAATTAATCTTGTTATCAGAATGAAAAACAGGTTTTTAAAAGTTAAAACACTACAAAAGATTAAAAATATTTTTACATCAAAATTCATTGTAAAATTAATGCCAATGATGAAAATTCTATTAAATGGTAAAAATATATTATATTTTTTCTTTAAAACCATTCAATAATATAATTTATCCACATAAATTAGTTCGATGAAAAAAATTATTTTCAATTAAAATTTAGTATATTTTTACTATTCATCAAAACATAAAACTTATCAGAAAAATATCAAAAATTCATCCAACGTAAATTTTTAAATACCACTTCCAAATAGGAAGTTTATTTTTTATAATATAATATATAAATTTTTCTAAAACTATATTTAAAATGGGGGCGCCGTCAAAAGGTGGAAAACTGCATTTAAAAAAAATCTTTTTTTATCCAAAAAATAAAATCTTTTATTATATCATGCGTAGAAAATAAATAATATGAGTATTAAAATTATATAGAATATATAAAATTTAAAAAGAGGTTAATACTATTGATAACCTCTTATTTAACGGCGTGGTTATATTTTATATTAATTAATAATATTTTATTAATATATTGTTGTTCGGTAAAACTGGGTCATGCATGTAACACAAGACGACTAATTATCTTTTGTAGTATATGATTAAAATTTTGTTGTAGAAAAATAAGGAAAGAAAAAAATTAAATTTATTTATAAATTAAAATATTATAAAGTCTTAGGGTGTTACATATATGCTTCAAATCTAGTTCTAAGATGTGTTCATAGAATTTTTAGAGCTATACGTCAATGAAATTCTTATATCATGCACCAGGAGGGTAGTGAAGAACATTATCCATATATGGTGGGCCCTGAGTTTCCAGTATTATCGCCAGGAGTGCCACTTGAGGCAATTACTGTTATACATAATTTGGGAACTGATACTTAACTTCATTAGAGTTTCCTATATATGATGCATTCATTACAAGGTGCTACACAACGTGCACCTATAATGGCTAATATGACACATGAGTTCTAGTAGTAGCATCCTCTAACCATCTAAATAGATATCAGTTTTTAGGCTGTAGAGTCTTGTATGTATGAAAATCTATATATCTCCAAGTATCTAGAGATTCCTTTAGTGAATATGGTCCAACATTCATCCAACATGTTGTATGATTTGTCCAAGTGTTGGTGGGATGTGATTACCCAAGCTAGTCATCATCAGGGCATGATCTGGGATGATTTTCAGACTACTTTCTATGATATATTCTTCCCTCAGATGCTAAGGGATGACTGAGCTAGAGAGTTCACACATCTAGAGTAGGGTGTTATGTCAGTCACAAATTATTCAACACTTTTTTCTAAGTTATAGTGCTTTTCACCACTTCTAACTAGTGATGAGATTTTACGTGCATTTTTTTTGAGGATGGGATCGATTATACCATCCGTACATAGGTGAATGTATTTATCCTAGCTACTTTCTCTGATATTCTCAATCATGATCCTGTCACCAAGTGTAACCTGAGGGAAGGCAATAGTACCAGTGATAGATTATTGCTGTTCTGACATTCCAATGGTATTTCTAGTAGTAAGAAACATTCCCTTGAGGTTTCTCATTAAGGTAGTGGCCACCAGAGTACATGTGATTTTAGTTCTATGGTGTGCCATCAGTGTGGACGACAGGGTCATTTGAAGCCTCAGTGTGATATAGAACCACTAGAGTTATGTGATTTTGGAAGTATAGGGTATTTTAGAGATAATGTTGGAAATTTCCATTAACATATAGTGTAATAGGTTCTACACAAGTTCCACCTTTAAGAATAAGATATTTTACACCATTTCATGAAAGGAATTGGAGTAGCACCGATAGGACTACCTAAGGAGGAGGTTGTGGCTATGATATCTAGACTTTAGATTATCAGCACTACTTGATTGGTCATGATTGTGGTTGTCCAAATATAGAACATGGCTATGGATCAGGCTAGTCGAATGATTTACAACTAATACCCAAGGATCATAGTATAATACCATCAATAGTATGAGGTACTACACTAATAGCATCCACTATTGTATCTACTTTTTTCGATATAGGTGATACACACTCTTTCATATCTTTATCTATCATAGAAATTCTCAGAATGGAAGTTCAGTTTTACTATGGTGTAATGACCCTGGATAAACCATTGGGAGTACAGTTAGAGGGAATATTCCAATGAAGGTATTGTCCCCTTGAGGTAAAAAGTCACCCCTTTTGTGGGAAATATTTTTTCTCAAGATGATGGGCTTCAATGTAATTCTTGGGATGCATTGGTTGGTTTCTTAAAACGCCTTTGTAGACTTCTATCACCACATGGTATCATTTACATCACCAGATGGTAGAAGTTATCTTCACAAGGGTGAGTGGGATGTCTATCCTAGTAGAGCTAGATCTGAGCATCATGGGATAGGTGGAGTGACCGCCCAGATTTATAGTCTCTTCCTGGAGGAGCAGAGGGTACACCTAGAAGATTTTAATCTAGTATTATATCATTTCAGGTAAGTCTTTCCCAATGATTGTTCTTGGATTACCTCCTAAGAGAGAGGTAGATTTTATAATCTATATTGTTCATGAAGTATCTCTAGTTTCTATTACTTTGTATATGATGGAACCTACTAATATCAAGGATCTCAAGTGATAGTTTGAGGATTTAGAGGCCAAAGGTTCTATACAACATAGAAAATATATTTTGGGTTCTCCCATACTTTTTTCCAAGAAGGTGGATGGTTCCCTTCATTTTGTGTGGATTACAGATAGACGAACTAGCTTATAGTTAAAAACTTCCATCCACTTCCTCATATAAATGATCTCTTTGTCAAGATCTATGGAGTTTGGGTGTTTTCGAATATTGACCTAAAATCAGGCTATCATCGGTTACAATTTAGAACAAAATACAAATCTTGTATAACTTTCCATAGCAGATATGTTTTGTATTAGAATCTCTTTATGTTGTTCTATCTTATGAATATTCCTTCCATTTCCATGTCTTTGATGAAAAGGGTTTTCCACCCCTATTTGGATTCTTTTTGTGTGTGGTATTTTTGGATGACATATTGGTGTATTATCACACATATAGTGACCATACTAATAACCTTGAGATAGTTATGAATACATTGATATAGAATTATCTTTATTCCAATCTTTCTCAATGCCAATTCTAGATAAAAAAATCACTTCATGGGTCATATCATCTCGGAATAAGGTGTATATATTGACCCAGATAAATTGAGTGTTTCATTTTCTTAGGACTAGAACAAGATATATATATATATATACATATATATAAATATATATATATTCTTGGGTATGGATGGATATTAAAACAATTTTATATAGTACTTATCATGCCATGATTCACCTTATACTAGTCTTACAAAAAAGGGTGTTCACTTATGGTGGTTATAAGCATGCACAAAATCCTTTCAAGAGCTAAATGGGAGGCATGTTTCAACACCCATTCAGATTATAAAAGATCCAATAAGAGGATATAAAGTGTTCTATGATACATCATACATTTTCCTAGAAGAAGTGATGATGCAAGAGGATAGTTTTATTTCATATGGATTTCAGTAGTTGAGGTTACAAAAAAGAAACTATCTGACGCACGACCTTGAGCTAGAAGCAGTTGTCCATGTCTTACGTTGATAGAGACACTATCTATTAGGTGAGAACTTTTAGTGTATAAAGACCAAAATATCCTCAAATATATCTTTCAATAGCATGAAATGAATCTAAAATAGTGTATATGGGTTGAATATCTATAGTTCTTTGACTTCGAGTAATACTATACACCTAGGAAGGGTATTGTAGTTGCGAATGCACTGAGATGAAAAACTCAGGCACATTTTGTACAAGAAGCCAGTGATGAATTTAAATTTATAGACCTCTTTACTAAGATGCATCTAAATTTTGATGACTATAATGACTAGTCTTACTGTCATCCTTGATAATTACCTCTTCTCTTCTTGATAGGGTAAATAGTATGTAGTTTTTAGATCTTTATGGGTTAGTACTCTGGGAGATTATTTTAGGAGATAACCCACATCCAGATTGGTTTGTACAAAAAGACAACATTCTCGATACACATGGATGTTTTTGGGTTCTTATAGATATAAAAAATTAATTAATTAATGAGTCATAAGCTTCTTAGTGGGCACTACATCCAATAATATCTAAGATGTATCTAGATATGTGACGCTGGTATTGGTGTCCTAGGATGAAACATCATATAGCAACTTTTATCACTAGGTGGTCCACCTGTTAGTTGGTGAAGGTAGAGTACCAGCGAACTAAAGGATTTTTACAAATTGTTTCAATCATGGAATGTAAATGAGAAGATGTCGCTATAGATTTTGTAGTTGTCTTACCGAGGTTGCCTCGAGGTAGTGATGCAGTTTGGGTTTTCATTAATAGAATGATAAAAGTATCCCACTACCTTTCTATTTGGGATACTTTCTCAATTGATTATCTGGGAAAACTATATGTCCATGATATCATAAGTCTTCATGGAGTCCCTCATACTATCATTTCACATAGAGAAGTTCGTTTCATGTCATAGTTCCGGAAGGAGATGCAGAAGGCTATGGGTGCATAAGTGTTTTTGAGCACATACATTTACCCTCAGACCGATGGTCAGTTAGAACATATGATACAGGTTTTAGGGGGAATTCTTCAAGATTTCATCCTTGATTTTGGTAGGTCTTGGGAGATTTATATCCCTATGAGTGAGTTCTCCTATAATAATACTTTTCAGGACAAAATTATGATGCCTCCTTTTGAGGCCTTGATTGGTAGGTCATTCCATTCACCACTATGTTGGATAGAGGTAGAAGAGGCATCCTTACTGGGTACTTGTTTCATGAAGAAGACTAAAGAGTAGGTTTAGCTGATCAGAAATCATATGTATACTACTCAGTCTAGACAAAAATATTGTTCATATAACTGCAGATGACCTCTGGAGTTCACAGTTAGGGTCTTATTTTCGTAAAAATATTACCCATGATTGGGCATAAAAGTATACAGAGGTAAGGGGAACTATCACCTTATTTTTTATGGTTGTTTAAGATTCTAGAGAGATTCAGGCCGGTATCCTATCAGTTGTTACTACCTCAGAGGTAACGTGACATGCATGATGTCTTCCACATTTCATAGTTTCATCATTTTCATGTCAACCATCTCATATATTTGTTCTCTAGAAGGTTGAATTTTATGCTGATGATTTATTTTAGGAGTATCCTATATACATCATTGAACAAAACATGAAGGATCTTGAAGGTTGATATGTCCATTTAGTCCAAGTGATATGGAAACACAACAGTGTACATGACGAGACTTGGGAGCGGGAGGTCAACGTATGTGTCCAGTGGCCAGAGTTGTTCTTAGAATGTGTTTTTCATCCCTTTAAAGTTTAACATGGGTATGAGTTCCTTTTTGGGTGGAATACTATAAGAACCCAGTTTTTATATCATGTATCAATCCTTTTAAATTTGGTCTAATTTTTTTATGGACATAATATGGATGCCCGATGAGGTTAGAAGTTATCAGGGGGGTTTAAGGATTGTACATAACTTAGATCCCCAACCTATGGAGAAAAAAAATGTGCAACATGATTAATAGAAACCATGTGACCCGGCCAGCTTGGTCTCTCCTAACTGTGCAGAGCTGGATAGTGAAGTGAAGAAGGGTGCACAGTTTTCCCTAACCATGTGCTTAGGGCCACACACTCATGAAAAATGTATGTATTTTTTACTGAGGGGATTCACATGTTTTGTGCATGGTATCCTTAACCATGTGTCATAACCATACGGGTTCCCTCCTTAAGTAGTGGTAGGTGCACGGTTGGTTCACAGTTTGTCCAACCATGCGGTTGCAACCCAGGAATTTTGGGTAAAATGACTATTTCACACTTAATGAAACATTTAAACATATTTTCTTCCTCCATTGTTAATTCCAGATTATAGAATCCCTTTATCCCCCCATTTTGGAGCTCCCAAATCCTTCTTTTATAGGTTTTGATCTTGGATCACTATTCGAAATCAAATCATATACCCATTCATCACGTTGGATGTGCATTGGTAAGTACTCGATTCCTCTTCAGTCGTTTGTTGCTCTTATTTTTATCAATGACACAATTTAGATGTACACTCAAATGCCCTATTTTTAGGGCATTGATTCATTCCTCATATTTATTACAATCCAAGAAAAACTAAAAGGCTGATACTGGACGAGGAGAGTCATATGAGTACAATGTAGGTAGTCCATGAATCATCCTTCAAGTATCATTATTTTTAAAAATTTCTTTGTTGTGTATATGTTGATTCCATAAGGAGTTTCCAGTTTAATTCATATTCCTTGATTATAGCCATTGTTCTGATGTTCTATAGATTGTAACATAAATGGAATTCATCTCATTGAAGGTTATAACCTCAATTCTATCTTCCCTATTTAGTGTGTTTCCATATTTATGAATTTTGTTGCAATTTGTAATTATATGTGTCACCGTTCGGGTGTTCCTTGATTATTCCTTGATAAAGGTAAGTGTTTAATTGAATCAATGAATTGGAATGTTTATCCTTGAATATGATAATACCACCCGAATCATCTAAGGTAAGTGTTCAAATTAATTAATTAAATATTTAAATGGTAATTAGAAAGTATATTATTGATATAAATTTTCCAATTTTTTTATAAATGAATTGCAAATGGTTACTCATCCTTAGCCCACTTGGTTAGGTTATCAAAGGTAAAGGAGAGAACCAAGTAATTAAATATGAATGGATAGAAATGGTTTCATGTCTTATTATCCTTGTCACACTAATGAAATTTATGGATTGAACCCTTTGACTTATCGAATAAAATGATTATTACATGGCCTTAATTAATTAATGAATCAAGTATAAGGTGCCTATTGTATACAGATCTTGAAATTACTATAGGAGTGGTTAGACTTGAGTTAGCCTTGAATTGTTTAGGTAATTCCTTGAGAAATATAGGATGCCATTCTGATTCAGGGATGCTGGTTTCCAAGGGTGAGACCCACCTTGGAACCCAATTTTTGTCTACTTGTGGATACCAGACATAAAGACCATATGATCCCTCCATTATCATTTTATGATACGTTGAAAACACTCCTTGGATATAGTGTGACATCTACATATATGTGGTTCCATGGTTACACCCATTGTTCCGAATCACTAATTATCCAATTTTACCTTGGATGATATCCTTGGACTCATATAGAATTATTATTTTATAATGCCTTGGGTGTTTCTCCTTGGATTACAATTTTTCCCCTATAGCCAAGCTGCAGTTTATTACATGATTTTGAATGACCCTTGAAGTCATGGATACCTTGGTTATCACCTTGGATTCTATTATATATTATCATCATTACATGATGCTTTGTTACATCTTGGATCCTTTATTATTACTATCATGACATGAGATCAGTTCTGGTAATACAACATGTGGCTTATTATATAAACTAGAACATAATTAATATATGAAATGGATACAAGATTAGACACCAGCTGAGACTGAAGAGCATGCTTTTGTATTTGAATTACCATATTACTTTACTTATATATATTCATACTAGTAAATTGTTTTGGTTTATATTACACAGATTGGATGTTATAGAGGCCATTGGTGGTTGTATATTGAGATTTACCTCACACCCTATCGAGGACACCATTGGTACCCAGGAATATTAAATGTATGAACGTGATGGTAAATGGAAGCATCCCACCTTAGATGCCTAATATTGCTTGCCTGTATTAAGATGGAGATTGGTAGTAAATAACTGGGCTACGGCTCAGGATGCTTGGATAGTTTTTGGTTTCTTTTTTCTAATTTTGTATCGTACTTCTACTTACTACCTTTATACCTATTTTCCAGTTTGATAAAGACACGACATACATTATCATTAGATTTTTTATCTTTATTATTTTCTCTTCTTGTTTATTATCCAGACTACTTCTGTTGGGCCATCTATTTATTATATTGCTTCTACTATTTACTAGTTACATTACATTTATTTTATATGCTTCACTATGGTAATGATGGAATAACCTCCCCATAGACACACCCTAGGCCATAACTGATAGTTAGAATCCTCTTGCATTTTGGGAGATGTGCTTGAGGCCATGTGGAAAACCATGCTCGGGGCACCTTTGAGTGGCACTTAGATCCAGGATGTCACACATATGAAACTCTCCATACTCCCCCCAAACAATGATTAAAATAAAATAAATATTAAGGGTTTCTCAATAGTATATAATTTCAAAATTTATTTTTCAATAAATACCAAAATAATCACATCATGTTGATGTTTCCAATGGATCGTATAGTCACACTGTGGGGGGTGTATTAGGTGTTACTTGTTTTACTGAATTGTTTTTTTATTTGAAACCCTTTTAATTCAAACATCAATCACCTTTTAAGATGATTATATCTGATATATAATCTATAAAGTAAATGAAACACATCACAAAATATTTTTACAAGGATTGGTATTAATACATACTCATTACCAGGATGGTTAAACCCAAAACACTATAGAAAAACAACGATTTAGCAACGTTTTTTCATGGTGGTTTTAAAAAATAATGCTAAATGTTTTTCAGGATAAAATTTAGCAGTATTTTTGTGTGGAATTTTTAAAAACTGCTTCTAAATGTTCATAAAATATTTTTTTTATAATTTTATTTTAAAAAAATAATTTATTTTTAGTAGCAGTTTTTAAAAAAACCCACCGTGAAATAAAAGGGCAAAAATAAAAAAAAATTATTTTTTATTTTTTATTTGTTATTTACTATCATATATAGTTTATTATTTATAATTTTAATTAATTATAATGTTTCAAGAATAAATATTTATAATTATTAGTTAATAATAATTTTAAAATAAAAATGAATTTTCAATAATTTGAAAATCATACTTCAACATGAAATGACCATAACACTTGATCTGAGAGTCATTTTTAGCTTTACTACAAGTCAAATCAAAGCTTATTAAATGAGATAAAACCACATGAGATATAAATTATGTGACAATCAAACGAAAAATTATATTAAAATTTCAAAAAAGTTAAAAATCAAACTCTAACTTCATACGACCATAACTTTTGATCCAGGTGTCCATTTGGGATATACCACATATCAAATAGAAGCATGCGACAAGATCTCCAACATAAATGTTCTCAAATAGATGCTAAAAATAAATGACCATTTTTACTCTCCATAAAGGCCCGGAATACCTATAAAAATTATTTTTTATTGCCGACCATGGTTTCAGAAAATTTAAATGGCTATAACTTCTAATTCGGGTGACCGTTAAGCTTGCACCATATATCATATCAAATATCATTCCATGATATTTGATTTGACTGGTTTTGGAGCTGAAATGGACTCTTTGATCCAAAGTTGTGGTTGTTTCATGGTTTTCATGGGTTTTAGGTTTTTTAGGGTTTCTTAACGTTTCTATGTGTTTTAAGGGTACCCTAATTTTTTAACATTCTATGGATTTTCAACATTGTTTATGAGGGTATTATAAACTTTTTCGGTGGGGACTCAATTTATTTTTTGGGATTACATTCATATTGATATTATGGATTTGAAACTTTATCATTTTTCACAATGTAGTTTCATTTATAATTAAATATATGCATATTTCATTATATTTACTTAAAAAATAACTTGTATAAATACATATTTACAAAGAAATGTATTTTTATGTGGATAAACCAAATGAAAATAAATATTTTTAATTAATTTCATTTAAAATAAATAATTATCGATTTTATATACATTTGTAAATATTTATACATATTTATGTATATATATTTTTATATCATATATGTGTAGATATATATATATATATAGATATTTATATTTAGCTGTGTTTATATATATATATTAATATATAATTATAAATATGTGTGTTTATATATATTTATGTGACATAAATATGCACTTATATATATTTTTTAAAAAAATTATAAGTATATATATTTATAGATATTTATATCCATTTATCATTTTATAATTTTATAATTTTATAATTATTTATTATTTATCATTAATTAATATTTCAATTATTATATATTATATATTTATTATTTATTTATTATAATTTATTTATTATTTATTATTTATTATATATTATTTCATAATTTTATTATTTTATTTTCTTATGTTTTTATTTGATTATTTTATTTTTTTAGTTTTATTATTCTATTATTTTATTTTTGTGATTTTATGATTTTATTATTTATTTACTTATTTATTATTATTTGTTTATTATATATTTATGATTTATTTATGATTTATTTATTTATATATTATTTATATATTATTTATATATTTATTATTTATTATTATTATTATTTATTATTATTATTTTTATGATTTTTTTATAATTTATTATAATTTATTATTTTTTTATTTATAATTTATAATTTATAATTTATAATTAATAATTAATTATTTATTATTCAATGAATTATTTATTATTTATTATTTATTTATTATTTATGTATTATTTATTTATTAGTTATTTATTGAGTTGTTATTTATTTATTTATTATTATTTATTATATATTATTATTTAATATATAATATATAATATTTATTGTTTTTGTTTTTGTTTTAATAACTATTTTTTATTTTTTATTTACCATTTATTTCAATATCAGGTATTTTTTCATTTATTTATTAATTTTTAATTTGTAATTTGTAATTACTAATTAGTAATTATTAAATATTAATTAATAATTATTGATTATTTTTTATTTATTAATAATTATTGATTAATCATTATTAATAAATAATTATTAATTAATAATTACTAAGATTATATCTATTTTTTCTTTATTATTTGTCATTTTCAATTAATATATATAAGTATATTAAATTCTATTTATTCACCACATGAAGAGCATGCTGGAGTGGTCAAGTCTTTGGAGAATATGAAAGTGGTATGAGGTTCAAATCTCACCCAACACATAATTTCAACACATGGCACATGCACATGCATGTGCATATGCATGGTAATAAATAGTAAAAGTTATAATAAATAAATAAATAAATAAAATTATGAAAATAAAATAATAAAATAATAAAATAATATAATAAATAATAAAATAATAAAATAAATTAACAAAAACAAAAATATAACAAAAATATAATAAATAAAAATAATTAAAAAAACATCGGTAAAAACCCACTACTAAATCATTCTACAATAGATTTGAAAAACTGTGGCTAATTGATTGCTAACACACGATTTAGCAAGGGTTTAAACCGTTGCTAAACTTAAATTTTGGTGTAGTGAAAAATGGATTCTTTACTATAATCTTTATATTAATTACAATTCTTTACATATCAAATAGTTACACACCCCAATAGTTGATCCTACATTTTCTCTATGTTATACCTTGTAACAATCCAACTCTTCTTCACAGGTTGGTTATACCCCCCAACCGATCGACTGGATATTCCCCCGAATCTCAAGCCTCTTCAACAACTCGTTAGACCCCCCAGTCACAAGCTCTTTCTTCTTCTTATAGATCCTATAGTATAAATTCCTCTTTCGTCTTTAGAGTGATCCTAATCTTCATGTGTACTGGATCTACTCCGATTTAGTATAACTTCATGTACCTCTAACAACCACTGATCAGGTCTACCAGTCTTGTGAAATAATTCTGATAACTTGTATATGATTAGTTACCTCAGTGAAAAAATTCATAGGAATTTATTCTTTCTCTCTGATGAAGTCCTAAACTCACTTACTATTCACTAATCTTTAAATTATCTGAACAAATATCAAGACACTGATAACTCAAAAAATAATATTGTCTAAAATAATTCATGAATACTTTCTCAAATCACTACACACTATACATGAAAATTATATCGCATGTGAATTTATCAATCTTCATGCATGTGTAATACAATGTATAGTATTCTTACATCTTATTTAATATTATTTTTTCAATCAAAACAAATTCACAACCTTCAAAATCTGTTTGCATGCATTATTTCATGTGTATGAAAAGGTTGAATAATTCAATATTTATTGTATATTGATGAAAATTTTGTAATATAATCACATTACACTACCTCAATGTTTATTGTATATCCTCACTATCATGATAGTTCTGTACTGGGATTCAAGCACATATTTTCTATTCTCTTCTCATGCACATAATATTTCAAATTCCAAGTATATTCACATGTATATACTTTAACACACATATTCTCATAAGGAAAGGTTACCAGTATGCATTGTGTCTTCTAGTTCTCTTCGAATGAATCAACTTCATGTAATGAATCTACGTAAATGTATCATGTGAACCTCATGTCTACTTCATGTGAATCCCTTACGTACAGATCTTCTCTTCTTTGTGATAACTATGCACATGGTGTCTCAGCTTCTTCTATGCAAGACCTAAAAGGCTCAATGGCTTTTCACGAATATATCATGTGAATTTTCTCTCCTTCACATATCAATATATATAGTTCATCAAGTTTATTCATGTAAAAATATGTATAGGATAAATTATTCATTATCCTTTGTGTAATATAGTGACGTTATCTACACTATTTAACAGAATCAAATCATCATTATACCAACATGAGAGATTTCTAAATCATAATGTGAATTTATAGAAACATATTGTTTTATTTAGAGTTTTACTACACTATTTTTTTATCTTAAATATCTCTCGGATATGGGTTTGGTTCATACTAAAAATGAAAAAGGTTAGGGTATTTATAGATTCCCAACCCCCTCAACTCATGTGCACCAACTTACTCCACCACATATGTTCACTGAATCAACTCGTGATCCATGACTATGATAATCACCATGTTTCAAAAATATATCCACTTCACAAACTATCATCGATTCTATGTTCTTATTACAAGTAGGAATACATCTTCAAACACATATATAGGTATTTTTGAGTAACTCATGATCTTATATGATCATTATCTCAAGATTATAATGTTCACAGTATCTCGATTCAATCATAGGAGGTTTCGAATAAAAAACTTGATGAATAGAAGAACCCTTGACATACTCAAGGTAGAATATGATCTTATGATTTAATCAAACAACCAAAATGTATCTGATAAAAAAATCAACATTGTATCCATAAATTTTAATACATAGTAATAGTACCTGTCATAATCTTATCCTACATCAGTCTCGTGAATGGTTTCAATCTTCATAATAATTCCATCCACTTGTTTCCTCATAGAATCTGGCACCAAGGTTGACACCCTGATACACTGTCACACACATACCTAGGATGGTCCACACTAGTTTTCCCTTACTGCACACCACCATGTGCACCGTATGGACACTATACATCTACCATGCTCCTACAGTCCCATTATGTGGTCATTGTGGGCACTATATCCTCACTTTGCACTATGTACTGTTGTGGTAGACATGATTGCCCACCTAAACAGTAGTTTCCTGGGCCCCTTGCCTAGTTAATGGATGGACCTATTTTTAATATAGTCTAGAATAAAAGTGTTACAAAAATTATTAAATTAAGTTCCATGCCAAATTTCTAAACTCATAATCATTTTTTAATATTGGAATTTATTTATAAAAATTCCAAAACTCATCTTCAATAATTTATATTCCTCTTCATGATCTCAAACATCTTTAATTGATGTTCATCTCCACTTAATTACTTATAATAACATTCTTCATATAATGTAACAATGTGTAAATTCCCAACACAATTAGCACATGTATTTAACACGAGTAATGGTTAAATAATCATCATAATTAACAACATATTAAATTTTCATCTTATCAACTTATTGATAATAAATTAAAATTAAATAAATCACTTGGGTCCTTTAGTATCCCCCTTTGAATTTATTATCAATTCCCATTTTCAATTATAAAGTCAATGTTATCTTCTCCCACTTTTTGAAAATAAAGCCAAATATATATTCATGGGAAGGAATTATCATCTCCAACATTCAAAATTTAAGAATATATTCTCCTATTCTAACATTTATTGTTTTATTTACTTTAGAGAATTTTGGAATTGTAACTAACTTTGTAAAGATATAAAATTAATCAACTGTAAGTATAGGTGAGTCATGCTCAGTGAAAAAATAAGTGTGATAAAATATAACATTAATGTTGTCAATAAATGTTTATCATGTGATTCCAATACTGAAACTTTCTATCATATTTGTTTCAAAACACTTTAGACTATTCTCCTACATTTATATCAACTAACAGATTAAAAATATTCAAGTGTAAGAATGTAATATGTTCATAGGTTTTATCAAATTCTGGTTTCCACTAAATATATTCTTCACCTTTAATTCCATACATGAAAAAATGTATATGTGATAATAGGGTATTTCATCAGTGATTATTATTTTAAGAAATATGGATGAGAGTTTCCTCACAACCTATCTATATTCTTAGTTAAAAAAAATTCATCACGTTTTATAGGAAATCAATTGGAGTTTTATGTGACTTCTCCATCTTTCTTTCCTCTTCCAACTGTTCTATCCATATGATCAAGAATTTTTTAGGGACATTGTTAGTCTCTAGTTTTTTATATTGCCTTCTTCTTCCCAACAAAATTTTTATCATAAGAAGTCATAGGTGATTTTCCTTTCTTCTTCAAGATTTGTTATTTTCTAGGAAACCATATGAGGAATTTTTTAGCAGAATGCCCCCATATATTACACCTTTTACACATCTTGAACATTCATCAAGTTACCCTTTTTAGGAAAATTTTCAGATTCTTCATCAAATACTTCTTTCACTAAACCAATTTAGTTGTTTCATTTCAGGATTGATTCTTTATTCAATTCCAACATTATTTTTTATTGATGTTTGTGGACAATTCACAATGGTCTATGATGTGACCTTTCCTACCACAATAGAAAAATCTTTTCTTTGGTGTAAAAATCTTCACATAATTCATCATAAACTTCTTACAACCCAAGTATAACCTATCGTTTTATTTTCTTACATAATTTAATTTTTATTTTGGTCTTCTCTTCACATCAACATATAATTTGTGATTTATTTTTACATACCAACAATAATCATAACAATGACCACTTCTATTTAAATACTTATATAAATATTCAAAATATGTTTACCTATTATTGATAAATTGATTAGTTTCATGTGAATTTGATTTATATTGTGCATGTTTCCTCATTTCTTTATATTTTCTCCCACCTTGATTTAGGAATTTTATATTTTTCATACGGTGACATTTGTACCAAAATTTTTTTTGTGATCCCCAAACTTCCAACATCACTCAAAGTAACCAAAAAAGATCCATTCCTTATTTTTTGACAAATTTTGATTTTCTTATACACCTTTATACTTTTTTATAACACAATTATTTTTTATGATTTAATTTTATGACAATAAATCCTTCACTTCTTCACATCCATCTTTAAAGATGTAGTATATTTATAATATTTTGACTTCATCCATTTTTTTTCTAGATTTTAAATTTGAATTTTCACTGGTCATCAAAACTACATTAGCATGAAAATATTTATCATGAAAAATTTACCTTTTTCAATAAAACTATAGTACATTTATCATTAGATAATTTCAATCTCTTCTTGACACTAGGTTGAGTCTTTTTAGAAATAATACTTTTATCAGATGAATTATTGGAAAAAATTATTTTTTCAGCAGATGAGAAGTCAAAGACTATGTATCCTCTATACTTATCAATTTACCTTCTAGTTCAAGACGTTTTAAGTTGAGATAAATCTTCTTACCTTTTACTAATTACAGGATTTATTCCCAAATAATATTCATCTTATAAGTCTCATATTCATGTACCTAAATTGCCTTGGGTAAAAAAAATTTAATCTCCTTAATTTTTATTTTGTTAACCTCTAACTAAGAATATTTGATATTCAAAGATATATTTTATAGATTTTCCTATGCATGGAAAATTATTATAAAAACAATTTCTCCCACATCTTTGTCACACATAAAAAAATTTCATTCTTCTTCAATAGAAGAATTTTTTTCAAGGTGACATTGATTTTAATTTTTCTTCTTAAACTATAGAGACTATTTATTTATACATTATTATATCATATTTCTTTAATTTTTCATGTTTTAATAGAGATTTGTAGTTCTAATCCCTCTTAACTAATCTTCTTCCATTGCATCAATTTCCTCTTCCAGTTGGTACTTTTCATCAAGAATTTTCTTTAAAAATATGACTATATATTTAAGCACTTATTTGGGGACATTCTTTAAATTATAACTAATTTTAGAATTGAAAACATCTTAATCATAACATGTAATTGATTCTTTATAATTTCAATCAAATGGATTCACTAAAAAATCACCCTCATGTGTCCCTATAGATAGAAATTGATATTAATTCATATGTTTGTTCTTCTTTAGATTCTTTGCCATATTGTTTCTTATTTTTTTGTGTCTTTACTACCAAAAAAATTTAAGATTATTTATTTGGATAAAGGATTACAAGAATACAAGGAAATGGAAAGAAAAAAATATGGAGGATAAAAATAATCCAACCCAAGAGCATCCCCTAGAACAAGAGATTTCCCCTCGGGGGTCATAGAGGCCACGCCATTAAAGTAGATAACATTTGACACTTGGAACTATATGGAAGCTAAGTGAATAAGATCTGAATTTTATTCAAACTAAAATATTCACTTCATATACTTCTAATATAAGAAACTGGGAAGTTATGGTAGATCCAATCAGAGGTGGAACCATTGATATTATACTAATTTAAGTGACCAATGGGTAATGCAGACACACCGATAGGGGGAGGGGGTGAATCAGGTGTCACATGTTTTACTAAATTCTTTTACTCTTATTTTACTCCCTTTTAATTCAAACATTTCCCCCCAATTTGGATGAATTGATCCTGAATAAAATGAAAAAAATAAATGAAATATAATACACAATATTTATACAAGGTTCAGTACTAAGACCTACTCCTTGTTATGTCGGTTAGACCCTCTAACATGGATTCTCCAATATATTCTTATTAGAAATTACAATAGTTTAGGAAGAAAATACTTATTTACCCTAGTAGTCAATCTTCAAGTTGATATTGTTTATATACCCCAATGATCTAACTCTTCTACCTCAATTGGTTAGATCCAATTGTCTTGAGCCTCTTTAACAACTTTTTATTCCCCCAACTCACACACTCATTTTTCTTATTACTAATCATGTAGTATAAATTACTATTTATTATTTTGAGTGATCTTCCACCACAAAAATATTAGATTTTCTCTACTTTAATACAAATTTAAGTACCTTTAGAAGCCATTTATTAGGTCTGTTGGTTTTTCTCAATAATTTTAATCACTATTATATGACCAGTTTTCTTAGTGCAATAATTCTCAGGTAATAATTATTTCTACCTGATGATGTATTGGCCTCACTTACAATTAAATGATATTTGAATGATCATAATAGTTCTTAATACACTATTAAATTAGATAATAATATCTTCGGGAATACTTCCTGAATATAGTCTTAAATCACAAGGCACTATACACGAAAATCATATCGCATGTGAATTTATCAATCTTCATGGATGTGTAATACAATGCATGGAATTCATACTTATTCATTAATATTATTTTATAAATAAACCCAAATTCACAACCTTCCTAATATTTATTCATGAATTATTTCATGTTCATGAAAATGTTGAATAATACAAGGGTTATTGTATGTTTATATAATGTTTTTAATGAAATCACATTATACTATCTTAATTATTCCTCTAATTTATGTATACACTATCACGTTAGTTGCAAATTATCAAAAACTAGCACGGTCAATATACTCTTCTCATGAACATATTTTTTCAAAACCCTATAATATTCACACATATATATTGTAAATATTATTCTTCATGTAAATAGAGGTTTCTGGTATGAATTGTGTCTTCTAGTTCTCTTTGCATAAATTAGCTTCGCATAATGGATTTGTTTAAGTGGATCATGCAAACCTTCTATCTAATTTAAAAGACTCAGGTATCCCATGGATATTATCTTCTTTATAAGAAATATTCACATGGTGTATCAACTTTTTCTTTGTATGACCTAGAAGGCTTTCTTGTTTCATGTGAAAAAAATACATGATCTTTTTATCCTTTAAAAATAATTATATGTGGTTAATCATGATTATTTGTATAATAGTGTATAAAAGATCAATTATATTATAATGTTCATGTAGCACATTTATGTTTTCTACACTATCTCATTTAATCAAATCATTATCATGTGAATATAAAGTATTTGTAAAGCACAAAGTGAATGCATATAGCCCTCTTGGAAATACAAATATTATTCCTTCTATTTTTTTATCTCTAAACTATATCTTATATATTCATTTAATTCAAAATAAAAATGATTAAAGTTAGTTTATTTATTGATAATCCTTACCCCCCTTATCTTGTGTTCACCAACTTACTCTACTGTATATGCGCACTTCCTCAAATCAAGCTCCACGACTTTGATAATCCCTATCATAATAAAACAAATGTTTTTTCAAACTCTCTTTAGTTAAAAGATATTATCCACTAGAGGAATACATATTCAAACCCATATAGTTATTTATAAGAAACTCATGATCTCATATGATCATTCTCGTGAGCATGGTTTTTCACAATAGCTCAGTTCGATCATTAGAGGTCTGATATGTAGATCCTGACTAGTAAAAAAACCCTCAACGTACTAATTGTACAAGTTATTATCTTTAGTTGATCAGAATACCCTTTTTCATTAGATAAAATAATTATAATTCTGTCTATAACTTTTAATTCATAGTAATAGTACTCAACATCATCTTATCCCACATTAGTTTCATGAATGGTTTCACTCTTATTAATAATACACATTGATTCTTACTATACTTGAGTGGAAAATAGAATTGGATCCAAAATAAACTAGAACTCACATACATGGGGAACACTTCACTACTTAACCCCTTTTTGTTTTCCACCGTGTGCACCCTATATGTGCTCTTCATCCACTATGCTCTTAAAGACCCTCTACATGGTCCCTATGGGAACTTTAACCTCACCGTCCACAAGGGATGACTAAGGTAGACTTGATTTCCCACATAATAAGTTGTTCCATGGGTCCCTTGTCTAGTCAATGGTTAAATATATTATTAATATAGGGTTTAACAATAGTGTTATCCAAATTCTTAACATAATTTCTATGCCAAATTTCTCAAATCGTTATCCATTTTTTAATCATGGAATATATTTCTACAAATCCAAATACTCATCTTCAACGATTAAAATTATTATCTAGGATTTAAAAATTCATCAATTTATGTTCATATACACTTCATTAATTCTAATAACCTTCTTCAAATGATGTAACATTGTGAAAAATCCCAACACAGTTAGTTTATGCATTTTCTATAAGGAATGGTTCCAAAATCATCACAATTAACTACACATTGACATTTTTTTCTTGACTTATTGACAACAAATTCAACTTCAATAAACCACTTGGGCAATTCAATAATTAGTTGAACATTTATATTCGTGAGATCTATCCCATTACATCTAGATAAACACACTTATAATCCTCACTCGAGGTCCTATAACATCCTGGTGGTCCATATAACTATTATTCAAAATCATTAATAATACGCCACTACATACTTAGTCTCAATAGACATAACCCCAAAACCATAGATCTCTTAACTTTAACATCACTCCTGCCTTCGAAACCATTACATAATCCTTTTATCTTGATGATCATTTTCAAAATATCATCGGTGTATAACCAAGTAAAGATACTATTAAGGAACCATCGTAATCACCACTAATTATGACGAGCCCCTCAAATCCTAAATGATATGATAAATCCATTGATGGCCTCATAGGTTCCTATATCAAACAATTGGGCAAATATATCACACTTGTATTGGTAAAAGAATGATATAACATCAAGGTTAAACACTTGTAGATGAGAAAATTTTACTTAAACCATTCCATCATCATCTCATACCTAATTTGACTCAAAGGGTGATCAATCAAAAATTCAGGGGAATACCATGACCTAGAACTTTGCATTAGGGAAGCCTAAGGTGTCATAAACTCATCACAATATACAATCACCTGAAATGGTACTATAACAAAAATACATATTAATTGACTAACCATGAATCTCTATCGAGATTAATCACATACCAAGAATTTTTCAAAAATAAATAAATATTCATCAATAGGGTGACCATTACATAAAAACTATAGTCACAAGACCCACAAACACACCCTACACAACCAAGAGAGTTTCCAAACAACATCCATCAATATATCTGACCTTCCATAAAAGTATAATAAAACCAATCCAAACACTAGTCTCACCATTAAGAGACTAATTTTAAACCATGTACATCACAAAATCTAGATACGTATCATGTAATACCATCCTCCAATCCATAAGAAAGGGAGGATTCATAAATCCATACCTATAATAGTGCACATGGATACCAAGGTAAATCAAAACATAAAAACAAAATAGGTTCACAAACTTGTGTTATTCTATTGATAGACCATCAGAGATCATTGTGATTGAAATCCCAACAATCCAAGCCTCATCAACTCAATCGAATATTGACTATGCTTCACTTGCATGTTAGTAATGACACCACACAAATCATTACCCATTATTCCACATAAATATATGTAATGGTATCCCTCATACCTGTAAAATATCATACCTCGTGATTTTTTTTATATCATACATATCATACAAGAATCTACTCATTATTATTATCTAGAATGCATTCATATTCTTAGGTCTCATCCCTCTCCCAGGCTACCCTAACATTATCACAACCCACTATGAATGTGAATTTGAAATGTTCCATTACACATAGATAAAACATTAATCAATATTGTCACAAGATATAAAAATCATTAGTAGGACATCCAACCTAGACAACAGACATTTTTCAATGAATTTCAAAACTCACATAGAAGCTTTCATGATTTAGTCTTAAATATATAGGTTGTTAACCCTAACTGGGCCCCCTTATACTAGAGATCCCCCTTGAGTTTTTTTATTTCATTAATATCACATTTATGGTTCTAATCTCAAGAAATTCATCCCATCATATACTCACAAAAATTGAAAAAGGAAAAAGTGGTCAATATATCCAACTACCCCATACTCACTCTACCAAATAAGGGTCTAACATTATTAGGGAATAACTATAGAAAATCCCAACAACTCCTAATTCAATCATCCAAAAAATATCATATTAAAAAAATCATTTACTTAAAAACAATAACATAATGAAAATAAAATCATAATTATGTAGAATTACAGCATCATGTTATACATGAAACCACTATATATGTTTTCATTGAAAATTTAAATAAGTGGACCCTTTAACATAATCAATGTGCTCAATCATAAGAAGAAAACAAATTTCAAGTGAATACAATATGCTAATATTATTAATTAATTCATATCTATTTCCACACATATCCATATAAATAATCATACATTAATAATACAAAATCATTAACTTAGTAAAAAACTCAGTTTCAATAGTTATAATTATAAATAACAATCCTGATTCAAAGGCATCCATCAATTAAAATCATGTAGGTATTGGTTAAACACATGAAATAACATCCATCTCAAGTTACAACCAATATTATCTTTTTCTACCATATCCCAAGTAGTAATAAAAATAAATAAGCATTTGATACCACTTTGCATCATCGCTAGTTTGGTTCACCTCCACTATGACCAAAATAGGTTCCACATACATGATGCATTCCTCCTCATATACCTGACATTATCAACCATTAGTGAGGGTATATGCATATCATGGGGAAAACTATAAAATTTTGGTATAGGTATTCTTAAGCATAATTAAATAAATAATAATCATTTATCAACTTAGAATAAAAATAGAATAAATTTTTAAATCATATCTAAATTATAGACAATGAAATAACATCACCCGTGCTATAAAAAACGGATAGTTGTAATTCGATATAATCATATATAAATAAAATAGGCCACTTTTGGGCCATTAATAGATAAAAAGAACACAAAAAAAAGAAAATCCATGATTACCCACCAAACTAACCCTGATTCCTTTCTAAGTCCCATCTCTTAACTCCAATCATGCTCTATATATCAACTATCCAATATAGGTTCTTTTACCTAACCTATTCCTATAACAAAGAAGTATGATATGGTACTGAGACTTCTAAGTAGGGTGTGAGTAAAACTAAGAAGTTCACCACCAATAAGGTCCCAAAATAAGTCCATTATAAACAATTACATGTACCATGTGATATTCTCATACATAAAATAATAGGAAATGGAAGTAATAATAAATGCATCACAACCATGAGTACAATATATCCACCAGGGTGTGATCATACCTTCTTTTTATAGTGATAGGGTGTCTCTAAACATACCAATAAATAAATTACTAGGTATCACACCCCAATTAAATTTCCTTGGTAACAGTATCCCATCATAGTACAATGAACACTAAATGGGAATTTCATTATGATAACATAGTCAAAATAGTAGGAAATTTTCCCTAGAAATCATACAAAAGTGAGCATAATGCCTTGAAAATATCACAAGAGAAAGTAATACCATCTGAAGAAATAATCATTAACAAAATAAGGAATAAAACCCTAGTCTTGGGCTACATCATAAGAGAAGTTATCACATCACACAATAAACCATTCTCATACCGGTAGCATATCCCCTTCCTTAAAATCAACACAACATGGGTAGTAAATCCCACTTCCAAGGGTAATCCCAATACTTTTTCACAACATCGCACAATATAAACATAGAATATAATGTTATAATTAATATCTTAAATATATATATATATATATAGTTATGGAATAATTAGGTTTACATAACATCTAAATCACTTTAAGTTTATTACAGGTAGATCCTTACATGCCCAACCTAGATCCAATAACAAAAATCATGGTATAACCTACTGGGTTACCATATGCCAATAGTGGGAGGAAAATTAACCCCATTAATCATTCATATAGAAAACAATTTCTATAAAGGGGTCACTAGTGATTCATTCCTGTAAAACCCTAATCTAACCATACATAATTCATACATATCTTACTCTATAGAGGCTATAGAAACCTATTTTTATTCCATTATGTCATGGTCTACCAAGGTGAAATCCCTCTTGGTTATGGAGTACATAATTCCTAATACTTTAATTTCAACCCAAGGCCTTTGGTTACCATTTCATTAAAATATATCACATGGAAGGCCAAATATAGAGAAAATTACACATACTCACTCTTAAGTGGTGAGGGAAAACATTACCGATAAAGGATCACATTGGATTCTCTCAAATACACATATATCCTTTGTAAAAGGAAGGTAAGACATTTAATTAAGGTTCTATTCACTAATACACAACTCAATTTAATCCCTATAATGTGTTACGAGTTTAAATTCCACCCTCATTGGTTCAATTTTATTTCCATCAGTGGTTAGTACATCAAGTCATAATAATCTAAGTGTCTATCATGAACATATAATACCTTCACCAACTTATATGGGATAATGGAAAATATATTAATTTAGTTTTTAGATCAATAATACACATTTAATAAGACTATATATCACATTTAATATAGAATAATTCATAACAATATAGAGTGATTACTTACCACCTTTGTCGAACAGGATTTATCCCCTTAAGAGATAATAAAAAACCATCATATAATCTTTTTTATGCCAAAAAAACCACCAACCAAATCATAAATGCTATATACCCCTTAACATCCATTTAAATTAAATATAAAATAAATATAATTAACAAAAATAATTTATCTATATTACGTAAATTGGAAATAACCACAAAATCTCTTACAAAATTATTTAATGACACTGAAAACTCATGCAACGAGGTGTGGATCACTCTAAAAACACTGTTGAACCTACTGGAAACAATAAAACCAACACCAATAATTGATTCATTAATCTATTTCATTCTAATTTAATTTAAAATAAAAAATTAAATATGGAAACAACTTACCTCAATTGAAACCTTATATAATTGAAAGTGTTCTCCCTCTCAGATCCTCCTCTAGTCAAGAAACAATAAATATATCTGGATTCAACCATGATCTAATGGAATCAACATTGAATCCCTATCACTACCCAAATAAAATCAATTTAAATGGAATTATATGAGATGATTAATAATATGGAAGAGGAACCTACTTCTAACATTTAAAGAAACAACCCTTAGAAACCCAAAATCATTGGGGGGTAGAGAAGAGAGAGAGGAGAAGAAAGAGATATTCTCCCAATGCTTCTGTTAGCTGGAATTAAAAAAACCCATTAATAGATAAAAATATAAATAAATCAAAAGAATAAAGTCCCCTATATTTAAAAAATATATTTGGGTATCACTGAATACATGATTAACCAACACTATACACTCAATGTTCCACCAAGTCCTCAATGGTATAAATCATCCACATGGTGTCTCTAAGTTAGAATAAGGTTTATTGGGATCTATAATAGGTACTTGGTTCCACCAAATTAGGTACCAGGTGACTTACTATAACCATCATCCAAAAATTTTCAATTATCTTAACCCCTAAAACTCACATCTAGCCTCCTCTACCCAAGATATTACCTTGTAAAACTCTACTTAAACATTCAAAGTGCACCAAACAAATGAAAATTCATTATTTGATTCAAAAGTTAAAGTTAGACCAAACATTGTGCTCACCAAAACCTTTTTTCCTCCATCTCTAATAATTCAAACTAGTGAGGGAATTTATATTTCTTAATTATGTTATGATATGTGGGTAAATCCATGTTTGTGGCAATGTTATAATGATATATGGATAGTTTCATGATTTTGGATATGTTATGATATGGAATTAGTTATATATAAATCTTTTTAGGTCATAATATGAAAATAATGATTTAATATGTTTATTATTTTTTTAATTATTATCTAGTTAAATAAATAATATTAAATTTCATCATGTATAGGTAAAGACATTAAATATTGGTAAATGTATGGGGGATTATATTTTTATATGATAAAGTTTATTTATCACACCCGATATATACAAATCTTGTCTACATATAAATTTTATTCATCATGTTGTAAGAAGGGTAAAGACCTTATATAGACTGAATATGATAGTGAAAGTCTTAATGGTTTATTTATATGGTTTTACCACAATTAAATCGTGATTTTATTTATTAATTTAATTTTATTTAATTTACTATATAATATTGGGATACTTTTCTAATTCATTTATATTAAGATATATATGATTTTATGATATTCGTATGATTTATTGGGATGGTTTGATATATAATATAACTATAATTATTTATATGTTTGGTTATTTAAATTAAAGATTTGTGGTTTTGTTTTTTATTAAGTGTGATCATCACATCTTACCAATGTTATTCTATTAAACCAATTATTCTAGTCACTAGTCCTTTGTAATTAGGGAGTGCTTCTATGACCCTGGGGAATCTGACCTTTCCAACATGATTATATTGGGATAGGATTTTAGATCATGAATTTAGATTTTACTTTCAAATATTGTTGATATAAAATAGATTTTTGTAATAAAATATATTGGATATTGGATTGGTTAGTGGAAATTATAATTTCATGGCTGACATAAAAGTCACAATGGAGTATTTATTTTTGAATTTTTTGATTTATAGTCTAAAATACCTAGATTTAATATTTTCAGTTATCATTGATTGTATAAATTCAAATTTAGTGGTATTTTTCTATTAAGAGTTTCATTTAGCTACTAAATATTTGCACCCACAAAAATAATTTCTTTATTTTTTTCTATAGGTGGTTTGGGTACGTTTGTTGCATGGAGTCCTCATACTAAAATTTAAGTTGAATTTCAATAGAATGAGATGTGTAGTGTGTTAAAAAATCACCCAATATATATATATATTTGTGTTTTCTTTATGCACATATCACCAAATATTTGTGATTGATGGATGTTCATGAAGCTATGTGGTGGTCCAACCCAAGAGACTTTGTTAATCCAAAGATAGGGAATTGTAATCACCAAATAAATATTATTCATTTATATAAAAAAATTATGATTCACAATCTATAAAAGTGTATTTTCCATATTTTCAAATATGTTTGAGGATCACTATAAAAAATATTATATATTTGGTAACTGAAATTGTCCAAAAAAAGAAATGAATTTAGAGAAATGATTTTACCCTAATAAATTATATTTACAAGATTAAATTCAATTAAAAGTATTAAACTAAACAAAATATTAATTATATGTATTTTAAATAACCCATAGAGTTATTGGAGTTAATATGATCTAATTATGTGTGATATTTAATTTAGGTAATCATTTTTTAGAATAATTAACAACTTCCTATAAAATTTACATTAATTGCCTTAATAATCATTGATAACCATCATAACATAAAATTATCTTAGTAATGATCAGTTATGTATTTGATATATTTATTATATCATATTAATTAATTAGTTTTTATTAATTAGGATCTGATCTAGTGATAGTCAAGTAATACTATACATCAACAAAAGATCGCATATTGAATATGTTGGTTTCGATAAAAGAGGAAGTGTGCAGTGGTGGGATATAAATTAAAAGTTCTTTTAATAATAATTACTTGAAACATGATAGAGGATCTTTCACATAAAATTTATAATTAATTTATTTAATATTAGAAGATATAAATACCCAGAATTAGAAAATTTATTTTTTGATGATTATTGATCATCAGAAAAGAACCATTCAGATTGCCTTCATTACGTTGTAAGGATCCTAGGATAGAATCCCTCTTGTGGTGATCCACAAAAGCTCTAACAATCTCTAAGAAATTCCACTTGATCACCAGGTGCTAGTGAAACAAATATATTTTCTTGAGTTGTTCATTCTTGATTTCTCGTTCTTCAGTATTGAAGAAACCTCTATCATGCTTCTCATTCTTAAAAGGGAGGGAGGAGGAGATGAGAGAGAATTAATTATGTGAAATAGTTATATATTCTAAATTATTAAATATTCTATACAATAGATGTAGCCATCTATTTTTATAGTTAGGATTTATGTTAAAATATTATTTAATTTCATTTCATCCATTAAATAACATTTTTTAGATTTAATAAAACCTATGCCACATAATAATAATTATATTATTATTATTTTGTGGTGAAAACCAACTTGATAAATAAAATATTATGTAATGGTCTTGTTAATTAATATTTGTTACCAGACTAGGTCTTGGTTCATTCAAACTCCTCTATCATTTATGGAAAAGCTGAATAAATATTATATTCATAAATAAATATTTTATCCACAATCTAACGAATAAATATTTATTAAAATATTCAATAAATAAAATAAAAATCTGATTCACAATCCAATGAATAAATATTATATATATATATATATATTCACATAACCAAATAAATTATTTATAAATAAAATAAAAATTATTTATTACATTGTGAAAATTAGTGATCAATAAAACTTGAATAAATCATTCCTCAGTCTTGAGAATAATATTTATTCTAATAATAAATTACAATATACTTTAATCGAGATCATCATAAACACTTAGTGTGTAGCCATCTAGGACTCTTTCTCATTATCATTAGAAGAAATTTTCTGACGTCAAAGATTACTATCTAGCAATGGGTTAAGACACCCAAGAAAAATAAATTAATATCAAAATAGAAAAATCCACATATGAACATTCACTATGTAATATAATCCATTTATCACAATATTTGATCAAGTAGGTTACCAACCTATGTCTCCAACATATATGATTGATATTTATTTCTTTGACTATCTTAAATAAATACATTGTTAAATCATGTCCATGTAATTTAATATGATGGTCCTATTCCAGTCAATGAGCCAATATATTAGATTCCATAAAGATGGAAGGGAGAAATCCTTACTTGACTTATTTATTAATGACATGTCACTCATAAAGCACCCAACATATCTTACTTCACCCTGAACTATTATTTGTTATGGTCTATGAGATACATCTGAGTAAACAAGTTGTAACATGCATCAATAATAATATTAAAGTCTGAGGACCATAAGACACACTCGTATATAGAAATATTTGATGGCACCAAAATGTGTGGTATTCCTACTGGTGGGTCTGTTCTCATAATCTCCCATCTTAGATATTAATAAGTGAAAACTTCATGAGAAGTAGTGTCATATACTTATGATTATTCACACCTAACAGTCTATTTACTATGTGTCTCATTATAGTACATTATCCAACCATAGAACACTATTTAAGAATATCTTCATAGCACATCAAGGTTTACAACATCATGGGGAACTACCGTGACCTTATCAATGTGACATATTGTCTATAACATTATTACATTAGAGTCATTTAGTAAAACAAATTATAAGTAATAAGTATTTTTATTAATATTCAATACATTTAATATACATGTAATGAAAGTACAAACAGTTGGTCCTAGGATACCAACTCCATCAAATGTCCACTTAGAATAGAGGAAACTTCTTACGAACTTCAGTCCTCTAGACCTCACATGGTATTCATATTTCTAATGAGTCAAGGCTTTATTCAAGGGTTCTACCACATTCTATTCCATGGAAATACTACTCACTGAAACTTCACCTTGAGAAAAATACCTCAAAAGATGTTACTTAAGAAGTATGTGATTCATCTGTCGATGTGACCTTGGAACTTTTTCAAGAGACACCACTAAGTGTTGTAGGATATTTACTGATATGTAACACATCAAGATCTTAGAATATGTTGTTCATCCATACTACTTATTTAACTGCCTCTGTAGCCTCAATATACTCGGACTCTGCTGTAGAATTTGTAACCATAGTTTTCTTTTAGATCTTCTAGATCAAAACACCTCTATTCAAAGTAAATATGTATCATGTTTGTGACTTCATGTCATCTTGATCAGTTTGGAAAATATCATCATCATATCCTCTTATGACTAGTTTCTCATCTCTTCTACAAACCAATAAAAAATCCTTGGTATGCCTCAAATAATTAAGAATAGTCTTGACTTCCATCCAATGATGGCCATCTAGACTAGCTTGATATCTTCCTATAAGACTTAATGCTTAGGTGACATCTATCATAGTACATATCATAACATACATGACTAATCCAATAACTGATGTGCATGGAATTCTTTCCATTTTTTTTCTTTCCTCATGTGTTTGAGTACACATTTTATTATAAAGATAAATGTCATGTGACACTAGAAAAAATAGACTTTTAGATTTTTCTTTATTGAATATTTTCAGTATCATGTCAATTTATATACTTGGACATAGGTTACAAAAACTCTTGGATCTATCATTATGAATCTTGATCCCAAGGATATATTTTTTCTCTCCCAAAACCTTCATAGATATTTATTTATTCAAACACTCTTTAAAATACTATATGATTTGTATTTCATTTCCAATGAGTAATATGTCATCAACATATACAATTAAGAAAATAAATACACTCCCACTAAAATATTTATAGAAACATGGATCGCAATCATTCTTTATGAAACCAAATTCTATTATGGCATCATAAAAATGAATGTTCAATGACATTTAGGCTTTATTTAATCCATAATTGGATCTTTACAACTTTCATACCTTGTTGTCATATTTTGGAGTCCAAAACCGTTTGGGACATTTCATATGGATATCTTCCTAATGGGTCCCATTAAAGAAGGTTGTTTAACATCCATTTTAGAAGTATCATAACCATGGAAATCTATAATGGAAAGTAGAGTTATGATGGATTTTAGTATTGGAACTGGTGAAAAGGTTTCATCGTAGTCAATTCATTGATTTTGTGTATACCCTTTTGATACCAGTCATGCCTTATAGGTTCTAACTTGTCCTTCCATGTCATGTTTCTTCTTGAATACCTATTTTCAACCAACATGCTTCACATCCACTGGACGGTCAACTAGAATCCAGACTTGGTTTTGGTACATGGAATACATTTCATAATTCATGTACTCTTTACACTTGGAAACACATGTCCCACTAACTTCTTCCTTTTAGGTTGTAGGGTCATTATTATCCACTAATATCAAGTCACCATCCTCAGTGACTATAAAACCATATTTTTATGGTTTTTTATCCTATCTAGTACTCCTACACTATAATTTTGTATATGGAAAATCTTATTCTTACATTAGGATTTGTGGGATTTTTTCCTCTGCCAAATCCTATGTATCTTGATTCTAGACTTCATTTAATTCTATCTCGCTCACACCATCTCTTTTAGAGATAAGATCCTTCTTATGAAATGTGGAATGTCTATCAAACAAAACATTTTTTTGAAAAAATTTATATGTAGTATCCCTTTGTTTATTTGATATATTCTATAAAGAGACATTTTATTCTTTATGGTTAAATCTTATTACTTTGAGAGTCTTTAATAAATACTTCACAACCCCACACATGAAAGTAAGACAACACAACTTTCTTTCCATTCCATAATTGGTATGGTATACAATCTTTTTATTTAGTTGGATCCCAATTTAGTATGTATGCTAATTTTTGTGATGTGTATCCTGAAAAGGATAATGGAAGACTCTCATGACTCATCATTTATCTCACCATGTCTAATGAGGTGTGGTTCCTCATTTTTATCACACCCTTCCACTAAGGAATATAAGGATGAGTAAGTTGAGATAAAATCCAAAAATTTTATGAATAATTAATGAATAATTTATTAATATATTCTCCACCATGGTCTGAAAGAAGTTTCTTAATCTTATTAACAAGATTTTTCTCAACTTAATTCTTTTATTCCTTGAATTTATCAAAAGAATCATACTTATAACTCATTAAGTAGACATACCCCTGTCTACTAAAATAATCATTAAAAGTTATAAAGTATGGTAAACCACCCCTTTATTCAATAGTGAATGGTCCACACACATCAGTATGAACGAATTCAAGAAGCTCATTATCCCTTTCACCTTTCCCACTAAATAGGGATTTGGTTTTTTTCCCTTGTAAACATACATGACATAGACCAAGTTGTTTTATTACAAAATAATATAAATATCCATCTTGATGTAATATAGTGAAGTCCTTTTTTCTTTTCATGACCTGGATGGTGATTCCAAACTTGGGTTTGGTATGTGTCATTTGAAGTAACTTCATTATCAATTTCCATTTCATGGTTTGTGTAATCCAATACAAAAAGACTCTTATTTAAATATACCTTACCATATTTTTTTAATCTTTATCAAATAAGAAACATTTATTCCCAAGTTTGAAAGAAAAAACATATATATCTTGTTTGGATAAAAAAATAATGTTTTTGGTAATTGAAGACACATAATAAAAATCCATTAAAACCAATATCATTCCTATCGGCAACATGAGGTGGTAATACTTGATAGCTACAACATGAAGTTTAGCTATGTTGGGTGCTTGTGGATCTATGTCCCCTCAGTCAATCTTTCATAATCTACTTGGTTCCTATATTAGATTACTTATCTGACCACCACAAGAAATATATAATACCCAATTTGTAGAAATATATAAATTGAAATCAATAACAAATGCACCTGAAGCTTCCCCTTTCTTCTTGGGATGGGTGTAGTTTTTCATTCAATGTTCTTTCTTGCCACATATAAAACAGACAACATCATATTCCCTTAATATCCCCTTGATCTTCCTATTCATTTAAGGTCATAAAGAAGTTATGGGATTAAATATATTCTCTTTTTCTTTTGGTTTTCTCAGCACAATGATTTAAAATTTTCAAACTTTGTATCCTTATCTACTTGATGAAAAAGAGTAAAAAGATCAGGTAGATACTTATCAATTTTTTATATTAAAATTTATAAAAAAAAATATTGAAAATATCTGAAGGAGTGATTCCATAATGAGTTCTATGCCCATTATTCACATATTTTAAACCCTAGAAACTTTAAGTGCTCAATGCATCCAATGATCTTAAATACAATAGGAATATCTGGGGAACCCTCTCTAAGATTTATCTAAAATAGAAAATTGAAAATATCATATCATTCCTATCTATCTCTCTCCTGGTAAGTACTATAGAGGTTATAAATCATGCTATACGCATCAATGTTTTCATGAGACTTCATTAGTTCACTCGACATTGATGAAATTATCAAACATTGATTGTCAACTACATCACTCAAATGTTTTTCATAGACCAGGAACTCTTTATCACTTAGAAATTTAGCAAGAAGACAAGACATTGAGTATTATAATACATAATATTTCTGGTCATTGCATAGGACAAACCAAAGACATATAAACCACTCTTATAAGTTACTACTAGTTAGAAGGTTTTATTTCTCCAATATAGATCATAGGGATAGTGTGGATGATGAATTTTTCATTTTATTATACTATTTAAAAGGTCATATTATTATTACTTTTCTTAATTACAAAATAATTGAAATATAATAAAATAATATTTTTTATTAAATCTACCAATAATTTAACAAGCCTTAATATCCCTCACCATTGATCTTGGAATGTGTCACGAACCAAGTTGGATCTCCATCTAAACCAGCACCTGACCTGGTCCGTGACAAAGCCCAAAGGGCATTCCCAATCCCCATGGTCTAACACAAGTTACTGGGTATCAATACAAGAAAGTAGTAATGATTTACCGAAACATAAAAATATAAAGCAATAAAAAATATATAAAATACCAAACCTATAAAATCAAACTGAAAAATCCATTGAAAGATTTCGTATTTAATTATTTAGGTTTATACAAAACCAAAAAGAAATATACAACACAAGGGAACCAAAAGATATCTCCAAAAACCACCACAAGTAAAGGGGAGAATCTCCCTCAATCCATCACTACAACACCTCCCAATAATCACACTATAATCTTGATCCACCATCACAAAATACATTACCCTTACCTGTATCAAACATAAGCAAGTCTGCTTACACCCAATGGTTAAAGTAGGGTGTCAATGATTTCCCAATAGGATACCACCCAAAAGATAATCCATGCTCTAAATGTTAGAAAGAAAAATACACTTACTAGTTTTGAGAAAATAAAATAAGGTTCTTGAACAATTTAAATGAAAATTATTTTAAAGGAACAAAATTTAATGAAATGAAATTTCAAATGAAACACCTTTTTCTATTTATGTACCTCAAGATACACATTGTATGCCACTGGTGAGTGCATTATTGTTAAGAGAACCTAACATGGGAGAGTCCCTATGGCTGTTAACAATAAATAGGGATACTAGAACCTCACTTATTTCTATAAGTTGGTATAATAGCCACAAAAATCCAGGTTATCATGCATGAGACACTAGAGAGCATAAGCATCCAATATTCAAATGGTCTCTATTCATCAATATTTTTAGTTAGTGTTGTCAAAACCAATCCTAAAAAGTGAAATTGGGTTGTTTCCACTTCTAAATCACTAACCCGGTAGTCATATCTACCCTCCTAGCTACCCAGGCTTCCTGTTGAATGCTCATACGAGTTTCACAAAAAACATATGTTACCACATTTATATTTCATCGTACGAAGAAGTACCAACACACACCAAAGTCACCATTTAACACAAAAAACATATCTCAAAATCCGACACACACCAAATCCTATCAAAAATATAGTTCTCACCTCACACACATTTTTTTATAACAATTACTAAATTCATAAATCAATTCAAATACACACAAAAAATCCACACATCAATAATTTAATAATTTAGAATATAAAACCCATTTAAGAATCAATTACACAACCAAACTCTGTAAAAACTACATTTACACCATAATTATAACTTTAAAACATGCTAAGAAAGTCAAGAAATCCATATGCATTCATCAAGAAACATTTAAGCATCAAACCACCTACCATTTGTGGAGAAACCCCAAAATCTGGTACAATACTCTTGCCGAACCTTAATTGCACCAAGAGGAAGGAATATTGAGACCCAAAACAAGGTATTGGCCCAAAAATGTCAAGATATAACCTTAAAATCACTACCCTAGGGTTGGAGAAGAAGGAAACCCCATATAGAGTAAATGAAACCTTAGATTAGAGAAGAAGATGAGAGGAGGAAACACTTGAAGATTCGAGGGAGTTACACAAAAAATCCATCACCAAAAATGGAGATCCAATAGGGGAGGAGGATTGGAGGAAGGATCCTAGGGAGAAAAATCCCAAGGGGGTGTCAAATGGGGGTGTTTTGGGGTTAAACCCAATAGGAGAGAGAACGAAGGCATCATTTTTAATGTGTTGGAAGATCTGAATGGTTAGTCCATACAATTTGGGAAACTATGTGGCAACCGTAAAGACCATTATATTTGAACATAAAAACTTTAATGATTTCAGAGCAAGTGGATCACAGCCATTTGGAAGTCGTGAGATAGGTATTGTCTCCTAAATAATTGGTTTTTAGGCTTTCACATGGTTTCTACTAACCATGCACAAACCATGTTCATAGGCCTAACTTCCCAAAAACATCCATTTTATTACAAAATTTCAAAGGAAACCCCATGAGAAAATATAAAACAAAATAAAATAAAATACAAACACAAATAAAAAAGACCACAAATGTGAAAATTCTCCCCACCATTAAAGCTTTCCAGCCATAGAATGTCAATGCGGATCTTGATCAGAAAACAAAACGGGCAGTACTCTTCTCTGACCTAAGACTTTCACTCCCATGTCTCATGCGTATCACTGTCATGTTTCCAGGGGACATGGACCAGTGAGATATATTTCCCATGAAGCACATTTTCTTGGGAGTCCATTATGCACATTGGATATTCAAACACTAAAAAGTTGGGTTCAAACACTAAATATTTCCAAATCATCTCATGATATGGGGCCGAGTTATAATTTTTCAGTTGGGAGACATGAAACGTGTCATGAATTGATGTCAACTGAGAGGAAAAATCCAACATGTATGCCACCCTTCCAATCCGGTCGGTGATTTTGAAGGTTCTGAAATACCTTGGCATCACCTTACCTTGCTTCCCTAAGAAATAATCACCCAAACAGGGTGACACCTTCAAGAACACTTAGTCACCCATAGAAAAAACTATATCTTTATGCCTATTATTGGAATAAGACTAGTGGTTACTCTGATCTATCAATAATAATTTCCTGATTAGTTTTACCTTTTTAGACATCTCTTGCACAAGACTTGGTCCTAGAAGTGAGGTCTCACCCACCTCATCCCAACATAGTGGAGACCGATAGGGCTGACCATAGAGAACCATAAAGGGTTCAATTAAAATAGAGGATTGGTAGTTTTTATTATAAAAAAATTCAAAAAATCCCAAATGGTAATCCCACGAACCTTCAGAGTTCAAGACACAAGAACATAGCATGTCTTATAGAATCTGGTTTGCCTTTTATATCTGACCTTCCATTTGAGGATGGTATTCCATGCTCAACCTAACATGTGACCCCAAATCCTTTAGAAGGCCTTCCCAAAACTGAGAGTTAAAATAGGGGACTCTATCTAGTACATCTATTGATGAAAAACCATGATGCCTTACCACCTCATGAATATACAGCCACCCAGCTCATCCACCTTAGTTCTATCCCTGATCAGAATGAAGTTGGATGATTTGGTCAGACAATCAATCACTACCCAAATAGTGGTCTTACCTTGAGGTGTACAAGGTAAGACAACAATGAAATCCATGAAGACCTAGTCCCACTTCCATGTAGTAATGGATAATGGCTGATGAAAACCAGAGGGCCTTTAATGATATTCTTTCACCTTCTAACAAGTAATGCATCTGGATATGAAGTTATCTATGTCCTGTCTCATACATGGACACCATAACTATAGATGAACATCATAAAACATCATGGTAGTACTAGGGTTAATGAACCAATGAGACTGGTGGCTATCCTGGATCACCACCTTCCTCATAGCTAACAACACCACCAATCGGCCCTTGAAACATATACTTCCTTCAGGAGATAAATGACCAATAAGAGGATGTCTCCCCACCATGAAGGAACATCATGTATCACTAGAACAACTCATCACTAGATTGGTCCAAATGTAGTAGCTCCAGAAGAGATGGATCCAATAGCATGCTTGCCATAAAAATACCACTGTTGCTCTCTCTGGTCTCTGAGTGCATATGGGCCAAGATCCCCATAAAATTCCACTCATCACTAGAATTCCTCAAATCTTGCACCAAAACTTTCTTTCTTAATGCATAAACTACCACATTATCCTTTCCTAGCATATAGACAATATCAAAGTCACACCCCGAAAGATATTTGATCTAGTGATGCTGCCTCAAATTTTGATCATTCTGAGAGAAGATGTAGGCCATGATTTTATGATCAGAATAGACCACAAACTTCTACCCAAATAGGTAGTGATGACACATATTCAAATCATGCATCGCCATCGATAACTCCAAGTCATGAGTCGGATAGTTCTTCCCATGTGGTTAGATTAGGAATGATCCATACACCACCATGTAATCAACTTGCATAATTACACACCAGGACCCATACTTTAAGTATCACAATAAACCACATACCCCTTTCCAGACATTGGCAATATCAACATGGGTGTGATGTTCAACAATCGCTTTAACTCCTAAAAAGACGCCTGACATTATAGGGTCCATATGAACTTCACCCCCTTCTGGGTGAGTAAATTCATAGTAGAATCCAGCCGGGAAAAATTCCAAATGCACCGCCTTTAATACCCCTCTAGTCTGAGAAAATCATGTTCTCAAACATGTTATTTAGCTGTTCCCATGGAATAACCACAGTCATCTTCTCGGGGTCCACTGAAATACCTTTCTCCGAGACAACATGGACCATAAACATCACTTCCTTGATCTAAAAAGTGCATTTTGAGGTCTCATAATAAGGTTGATGATCCCTCATGGTTCCAATCACAATTTTTAGATGATTCCCCTATTCCTCCTCAAATCTAGAATAGACTATGATGTCATCCACAAATAGCACTATGAAGGATTCGAGGTACTCATAGAACAACCTATCCATGAGCACCATAAATATTTCTGTAGAATTATTCAATACAAAGGGTATGACTAGGTACTCTATGTGGCCATACCTACTTCGTAAAACTATCTTCAGGATGTCCACCTCTTTCCCCCTAACTTGGTGGTGACCTGAACACATGTTGATATTAGAAAACCACTTTTACCCTTTCAGTTAGTAGAACAAATCATCAATCCATGGAAAAGGGTATTTGTTTTTTATGGTTACCTTATTGAGCTTCTGGTAATCAATGCACAATCCCAAAGATCTGTCAACCTTCTTTGTGAAAAAAAAACAGGAGTGGCCCAAGGAGAGACGCTCGGGAAAATGAACCCTTTGGATTCCAAATTGTAACATCCCATGTATTTATAGAATAATACATTTTCATATCTATTAATATTTATTAATATGTTATTAATTTTATGTTAAAGTGTATTTTTTTTCAAAAGTGTAATCAACACACAACAATGGGTTTTTCAAAATCTAACGTTGCACACAACATTGAGTTATAACAAAAAATAATACAATAATATTATTACTATTTTAAAAGCACGTTAATGCCTAGCCGTTGTATTAGAAGGAATGAAAAGAATTAAAAATATTATGATTTTACATTTTTTTAAACCTTTTTACATCTATCTAATAAATTTTAGATGCTTAAAATAATAATGAATCCATTTTTAAGCATAAAATACTCTATTTTTTTAAAAATTTCATTTTACCACCTTTTGATAGAGAACCATTTTTAAATCTAGTTTTTGTAACTTTTATATATTCTACATGAAAAAATAAATTTCTTCTTTAGAATTGGGACATAAAAAGTTAATTTCGTTGAAATTTTGATATTTTTTCTGAAAAAAATTCATATTTTAATGAATAGTGAAAAATAATGCATTTTATTTCAAAACTGCCTTTCATTTAATTTATTTATATAGTTAATCTGTAATTTTAATTGGTTTTAAAATGTAATTGGATTATTTTTTTATTATTTAATAAAATTTTGGTTATGATAAGTAATTTCATTTTTAAATTATATATAAACACAAATTAATCTTTTTATAGTTTTTGTAACGTCCTGGTTTCGGAAGCCACCCAAAGGCGCCCCGTACCCGGTTGGTCACATGGCCTAAAGCACATTTCCCCAATTGCTAGAGGCTGCCGAATAGCAGTGAGGGCCTTGGGTGTGATGGTGGGGAAACTAGCCCTCATTGGCAGAGTATACAACGGAAGAGAAAAACAAATAACAACAATAGCAGAAACAGTAAACATCCATAAAAGAGTAAACAGTGGAAGACTGATAAATAAAAAACTGGAGCAGAAATATATGTAAATGATGCATGATACACATATGTCTAGGAAAATAGCCAAACAAGTCACAATGCTGAACATAGTACTAAACCAAAGTACAAAAGAAAATAAAACAGATGAGAAAATCCTCAGAATCGCAAGCCTCGGCTTGGTCCCATGCTCCCCAGATCCAGTGCAATAAAGAACCTGAATTAGAAGGGTGATTTCCCTTATCTATACCTGAAACAACATAATCTGTTTGGGCCCAAAAGCATCACCCAAACAGGGTTTGAGACAAAGTCCCAATAGGCAACCACCCAAAGATCTGTGCCTAACAATCAGTGAATATATGGCATGTAAAGTACAGTAAGCAGTAAACAATAAGAAATAAACACGATAATACAAAGTAGTAATAATCCACAGCTTCGATCATATAATATACAAACAAGAAACATCCACTCAAGCAAGTAGAACAAAAAGGTAACCTCGGGGTAGTTCTCACAGTTTAACCCCTAATGTTCAACCTACAAGTACTAGAAACCCTCTAGGAAGCACACATAGTCTCGTCCCTCTGGTTAAGCTAAGAATAGACTCTCTGAGGAAGCACTCACCGTCAATTCCCCCTATAGTCTCGTATCGTGCTAAAGGCTCTCTGGGGAAGCACTCAATGTCAATTCCCCCTGTGGCCTGCGTCGAGAAACTACAGACTCTCTGAGTAAGCACTCAATGTCAATTACCCCTATGGTCTCGCATCATAATTAAAGACACTCTAGAGAAGCCCTTATGTCCATTCTCCCTATGGTCCACTACACTAGGTTCTCGCAGCCCTGTGTAAAATAAACATGCATAGCATGCGTATCACCCCAAGTAAACCTCATGAACTACTTGGCTATCTAACTAAGGCACAAAAACATAACAGTTCAACAGTTCCACTATCCTACAACTAGGCATGGCAACTGGAAAATGGAAAATAAGAAAAACAAGCATGGAAAAACATCCAGAGCACAATATAATTTACCCTATTCAAAATAAATGACCTCTACACAGGCATATCAGAAAGTTAATAAAACAACAACGGCAAAACAGGAAACACACAATACCCCGTTCAAGGGTATTGGTGGAATTTGCACAAAAAATTCACAAACTTCAGAAAGGCAAAAACCACCTACCTCAATTCTAGGAGGACGATATACGTGAACCACGATGACTGATTCTCCTTACAATGTCTAGGATCTGAGAAAATGTCAAAAACGCTCAACCAAAGATATCTTGAGAAAGAAGAAAAATTAGAAAACATGGCTATAGGAGAAGGAATAACTCAACACTACGGTTCCAACACAATCGACAACGGCTGAAATGGAGATTAGATGGTGGCTCGGGAATCTAGATAAGAATCTCAGTTGTACGGGTCACTCTCGGATGAAGAACCTGAAGAAGGGGTGTATTCTGTCCGTCAGGCGCGACCCCGGTGTGTTTAATGAAAAAAAAAAGTAAACGGCGTGTACTTCTTGGGTACACGGCATGTAATCTGTTTTTCCGTACTCCGCTTTAAGCGGCCTCCACATCGCCTCTACACACTGTGTGTATGACCCAAACACAGCCATCACACAGCTTCGAGTGGCAAGGGAGTACATGGTGTGTACTCAGAAAGTACATGGCGCGTACTTAAAAAATTTCTAGAAACCCATTTTTCTCAAAAACTCCAGAGAAAGGAAAGACATTCCTAAAAAGAAGATCAGGGTTCTTACAAACTTCTCCCCTTAATGAAATTTGTCCCCAAATTTCCCTAACGAGGCCGAGAAGTAGAAACCCCAAACAACTCCAGCCACTGTGATCATACATCGGCCTCCCTTTCCCAAGTCTCGTCCTGTACTTTTCCGTGCTGCCATAACACCCATACTAGAGGAATAGACCGCCCATGGAAAACCTTCGTACTGCGATCAAAAATCCAGATAGAATGCTCCTCAAACAATGCATCCGCTTCGAGCTCAACCTCCTTGGGCTGAAAGACATGAGACGGGTCTGAAAAGTAACATCGGAGCTGAGAGACGTGGAAGAAGTCATGCATGGATCGGTACTTCTAGGGTAACTGCAACCGATAGGCAACCGGCCCGACTCTCTCCAATACCTCAAACAGCCTGACGTACCGCGGTGAAAGCTTACCCTATAACCAATTCCTTTTGTGTCCCAACCTCGGTGTGACACGTAGGAAAACCTGATCCCTAGCCTCGAACTCTAGATTTCATCTCCACTGATCTGCATAAGACTTATGCTGAGACTGTGTTGTAGCCATCCTCTTCCGAATCAACTCTATCTTCTCTGAGGTCTCTTAAACAAGAAAAGGTCATAGTAAATCTTCCTCTCCTGCCTCCAGCCAGTATAAAGGTGATCGGCATGGCCTACCGTACCGAGCCTCGTAAGGTTCCATCTGAATAGTTTCCTGAAAACTGTTTTTGTAGGTGAACTCCACTAGAGGTATATGATTCTCCCAAGAACCACCAAAGTCTAGAATGCAAGCTCGGAGCATATCCTCAAGCACCTGGATCATAAGCTTGGACTGGCTATCAGTCTGGGGATGGTATGCTATACTCAAAAGTACCTGTTTACCCAAGGCCTTCTAGAGTCCCTTCCAGAACCGAGAAGAAAAGCGCACATCCCTATCTGAAACAATGGAGTGTGGAACTCCATGCAGAAATACAATCTCTCGAATGTATAGTTGTCCTAGATCATCCACACTGAAGGTTTCCTTGATCGGTATGAAGTGGGCAACCTTCGTGATCCTGTCAACGATAACCCAAATAGCATTGTTCCCATGAGGCAACTTTGACAATCCGGTCACAAATTCCATCACGAAATCATTCCACTTCCACTCTGGAATGGGTAACTGCTGTAAAATGCCTGCTGGTCGCTGATGCTCTGCCTTACCAGTTGACAAGTAGAACACCGCAAGATGGAACCAGCAACAACCCTCTTCATACCTGGCCACCAGTACTAGCGATGAAGATCCTGATACATCTTGGTGATGCTAGGATAAACTTCCCAACTGAGGAATGATAATCCAGCATCATCTCCTCGCGTATGTCTACTGGAACCAATACACGTCCTTGAAAATGCAAGATCTCATCCTCGCCCACTGTCCATCCAGGAAGAGGGTCCTCTCCTGACACACTCTCCCGCAAGACTAAGCCTTCTAAGTTAGATAGCTACCTCATTCATACCTAATCAAGAAACATAGAGGTAACGACTATAGAAGATAGGTAAGTCTATCCCTATGTGTCGTGCACCTCCAGATGCATCTCAGAGAACAGAGCCATAAGTTGCGACTCACTGTTGGCCTCCTGAACTGCTTGAATCTGAGTTCTCCTACTCAACGCATCTGCCACTGTGTTACCCTTTCCCGACATATAGGAAAGCTCAAAATCAAAAGATTGAAGATACTCGACCCACCTGGGTTGTATCAGATTTAGATCACACTGAGTGAAGATATAATTGAGACTCTTGTGGTCGGTGAAAACCACAAAGTGCTATCCCATAAGATAGTGTCTCCAATAGCGCAAGGCATGAAAAACAGCTTCCAAATCCAGATCGTGTGTCAGGTAGTTCATCTCGTGTGGCCTCAAATGCTGAGACCCGTACGCAATGACTCCATCTCCCTGCATAAGCATATTGCCTAGCCCGATACCTGAAGCATCACAATAAACAGTATAGCTCTTTCCTGGATCTGGAAATACTAGTGTCGGTGCTGATGTCAACCTTCCCTTCAACTCCTGAAAATATTACTCACAAGAATCAGACCATAAGAACTTAACACCCTTCTTAGTCAGACCTGTCAAAGGTGATTCAAGGCGTAAAAAGTCTTGAATAAAGCGTCTCTAGTATCCAGCCTGCCCCAGGAAACTTTGTACCTGAAAAACTTTCTTCGGCTGCTCCAAGGAAACTACATCTCTCACTTTCTCTAGGTCTATAGATACTCCTTCCTCTGAGATAATGTGACCTAATAAGTGAATCTGGTCCATCCAAAAGTGGCACATCTATAGTTTAGCATAAAGTGGATGCTCTCTTAGTGTACTCAGAATAATCTCAAGATGGGTAGCATGGTCGTGTCGAGTGTGAGCGTACACCAAGATATCGTCTACAAAGACCATGAATAAGGAATCAAAGTACAAATGGAACACTTGGTTCATCAGTTCTATGAAAACTATTGGCGCGTTCGTGAGACCGAACGACATGACCATATACTGGTAAAGACCATACATGCTCCTGAAGGATGTCAGAGGTATATCTGATGGTCTAATGCGCAACTGATGATAGTCGGACTTCAAGTCGATATTTGAGAACACGCGGGATCCTCGAAACTGATCAAAGAGATCATCAATCTTTGGAAAGTGATATTGGTTCTTGACTGTCAATTGGTTCAACTTCCGATAATCCACACAGAGCCTAAGGGTATCATCTGCATTCTTCGTAAATAGGACATGTGAACCCCAAGGAGAAGTACTGGGTCAGATGAAGCCCTTCGCCTGCAATTCTTCCAACTGCTTCTTGAGCTCTTGCAACTCAGGTGTTACCATCTGATAGGGAGTAGTGGACACTGGTTCCATTCCTGGAACGAGGTAAATAGAAAAATCTACCTCACGCTCTGAAGGAAAAACTGAAAAGTCCTCTGGAAAGACGTCTCTGAAATGATCCATGACTGGAGGGAAATCAAACTGTTAAGGACCCTGATCATCCAGATAAAGTCTAGCAATTTGGGTCGTAACCCTTCCTAACCCATGATTCTCGAGTCATTCTCGACTCGCCTGAACATCCCATTCACCTCTATGAAGAAAAGATTCACCCTGTAGTGAAATGAAACTCACCGTGTGGCAATAATAGTCAACGACTGCCTGGAAGGGAACCAACCAGTCCATCCTGAGAATGAAATCATAGCCTATCATATCTAGGACATAGAGGTCCCAAAAGAAATGATACCCTACAACCTCGAGAGGTCACTCTCTTCACTGACGTACACTAGATGTCCTCGTCCCCAAAGGTGTGTATAGGGTCAACTAGTCAACAGAAGAAAAGACACAGAGCTCAAGGATCTCCACAATAGCAACAAAGATAAATATATGTGTAACACCAGTATAAAAAAGAGATGAAGATAAAACCGAGGCTACTAAAATTGTACCTCGAATGGTAGAAGGTCCAGGATCCTACTCCTGATAGGTCTGCCCCACCGCAAAAGTCTGGCCTGCCCCATAGCCCTGTGACCCTGCCTCACTACTCTGAGCTGATTCTCCCTGCTGGCACTGAAGGAATGGTGACTAACTGCCACAACTTCGACCTCCACCTCGGCCCAAAAAACCAGAAGAACTCCAGTTTCCTGACAGGTGAGAAACTGGTGGTGCTTCTCTTGAACGAGGAGTCATGGAAGAACCATTGTCACTAGCTACTAGTGAGAAAACTTGGCAGAAATGTTGAAGGTGACCCATCATGCCGCAAGATTGGAATTCCACTAGGTCTCTCTGGCACTGCGGCCTCATATGCCCTGCCCTTCCACACTGGTAGCATACTACATGGCTACCTGAAGATGTATCTCGCCTCCTCGGATCACCATGTGTAGTCTCCCTATAGCACTTCCTACTGTCAATTGGAGTATCACTAGATCTGGAAGCAGAACTGACCTAGCTCACAGCTCGATAATCTCTCAGATTACGCTCTGCAATCAGTTCCTGGTTGACGATGGAAGTGATGGAAGTCAACTGAAAGAGATTCACCTGTGAGCAGATCTCCCGCCCGAGACCATCCTCAGACTTCCTTGCCAAGAACACCCCACTTCCATCCTGGAGGGGTGTGAAATGCTGTAGCTCGGTGAAATGAAAGGAATAATCAATGATAGAAAGAGTACCCTACTATAGACTTATGAACTCCTGAGCTCGATCGGCCCTCAGGGTCTCCGGATAGAAGTAGTCGTAGAACATGCGCTGGAACTCCTCCCAAGCCATAACCTGCTGATGACCCACCTAAGAGATCACGTCCCACCACCTCTTGGCAGAGTCTCAAAGAATTTAGGTAGAGAGCTTGAACCGCCTCTCTAGAGGAGTCTCTAGATGCTCAAAGATAGTCAGAATGGCTTCCAGCCATGAATCTGCAGCCTGTGGTCCTCCTTCCCCCGAGAAAGTAAGAGGATGCTGCTGTTGAAAAACCCGTTTCAAGTATGCCATAGATGTGGCAGGAGGTGGTTCTCCTTGAAAGTTCTACATCATCCTCATAAAACCTTCCCTGAACTACGCATCAGCTCCTGCAACTAGTATAACAGCCGGTGCCAAGGTTGGCCCGACAGGAGGATTAGCAAAAAGTCCCTGATCAGCCATTTCTAGTGTCTAATCACTGCCTGACAATTGACGAACAACCAGAGGACGTCTCAGAGGCATGGCTCGGAAAGATCATAAGAATAACATAGATTATAAAAACATGTACATAGAAAAAATATGTAAAAAATGGAAACATGAGAAGTAAAAACTCATGATTTACAAAACATGACTACACGGCGTGTATAAAGCCTACATGGGATGTACATAACTCCACTCCCCTTCCCGTGTCTCCTTGTACGGCTAACCCACATGGTCTTCTTAAATTGAGACTAAATGGCATGTTCCTTTATGGAAACGACATGTAGTAGACAAGGTTTCAACTACCCGTGTTGTTAGTTACATGGCCGACTACACGGTTGAGATTACACTGCATGTTCCGAACAAACACAGCATGTACTTGAAGATTTTTCCTGACCCGTGTTGTTATCGACATAGATGAGTACACGACTGACCCTTACACAACGTGTTCTAAACAACCATGTCATGTAGAAGAGGAGAGAACACCAACCTGTGTGTTTCATGACATGGCTGGGTACTTAGGACAAGGATACACGACGTATTCATACAAAACACGGCGTGTATGAAACGAGATTCCCCAACCCGTGTTGTTAGTTACACAGATGGGTACACGCTCACTACTACACGGCGTGTACCTACCATACACGGCATGTTCCTGGAGTTTTCTCACAAACTGTTTTTCTGCTCACATATTCAGTGACACGGTTTAAAACTACACGACATTTATATATAAAGTACACACCGTGTATTCTGGGTTTTTTCCGGGCAGTAGCTTTGAAACTGCACTGAAGCCCAGAAAACACAAGAAAAACGAGTATGAATGAGCCAAATTCCGATTCATGAGGGCCCATACTCCCCACGAATCAAAGCATGGAATCCATTAAATCTAGGTATGATACAAACAATCCTCTAACAAATAGCAGAGATTATATCAAAGAATCTATCACAACAACATGAATAATCTACACAAAGTCTATCACAACAACATGCAATCACTAATGCACCATAGATGGAATGGCAAAAATGCATGACATGTGATTTCAAACAAGTGCCTATATGATGCATGAGATGGAATACCCTCATCTCATTGGGTTGCGAGAGAAATAAAACCACAATATCAACAACAATAACAACACAAATCATGTGAATCACTCTAGGTGAAATCATTTAACTCATAAAATCTGAAAACCAGAGAACTATAATAATCGAGGTAGTATGTATTTTCCTTGTACATGGGTTAGATACTCCTGAGCACAACTTAATACCAAGTAGCAAATCTATCCTATCCCTGGATAAAGTCTGCAAATCGTAAATCAAGGGAAAAGAACTCCTCTGATACCACTTTGTAACGTCCCAGTTTCGGAAGCCACCCAGAGGTGCCCCATACCCAGTTGGTCACATGGCCTCAAGCGCATTTCCCCAAATGCCAGAGGATGCCGACTAACAGGGAGGGCCTTGGATGTGATGGTTGGGAAACTATGCCCTCATTGGAAGAGTACACATTGGAAGAGAAAAACAAATAACAACAAGAGAGGAAACTGTAGAAATCCATGCAAGAGTAAAAAGTGGAAGACTAATAAATAAGAAAATGGAGCAGAAATATATGTAAATGATGCATGATACACATATGTCTAGGAAAACATCCAAACAAGTCACAATTATGAACACACTACTAAACCAAAGTACAAAAGAAAATAAAACAGATGAGAGACTCCTCAGCATCGCAAGCCTCGGCTTGGTCCCATTCTCCCCATCTCTAGTGCAATCAAGAACCTGAAGTAGAAGGGAACCTGCCCTTATATACACAATCAACAACATAATCTATTTGGGCCCAAAAGAATGACCCAAAAAGGGTGTGAGACAAAGTCCCAATAGGAAACCACCCAAAGATCTGTGCCTAACAATCAATGAATATATGGCAGGTAAAGTACAGTAAGCAGTAAACAGTAAGTAGTAAACATGATAATACACAGCAGTAACAATCCACAACTTCTATCATATAATCTACAAACAAGAAATATCCACTCAAGCAAGTAGAACAAAAAGGTAACCTCTGGGTAGTTCACATAGTCTAACCCCTAAGGTTCAACCTACAAGCACTGGAAACCCTCTGGGAAGCACACAAAGTCTCGCCCCTCTTGTTCAGCTAAGAATAGACTCTTTGAAGAAGCACTCACCATCAATTCCCCCAATAGTCTCGTATCATGATAAAGGCTCTCTAGGGAAGCACTCAATGCCAATTCCCCCTGTGGCCCACATCTAGGAACTACAGACTCTCTGAGGAAGAACTCAACATCAATTCCCCCCGTGGTCTCGCATCGTAATTAAAGACACTCTAGAGAAGCCTTTTAGTCCATTCTCCCTATGGTCCACTACACTAGGTTCTCACAGCCTTGTGTAAAATAAACATGCATAGCGCGCGTATCGCCCCAAGTAAACCTCGTGAACTACTTGGCTATCATTCTAAGACACAACAGCATAACAGTTCAACAATTCCACTATCCTACAACTAGGCATGGAAACTAACAAACTCCAAACAAGAAAAACAAGAATGGCCAAACATCCAGAGAATAGTACAATTTACCCTATTCATAAGCAATGACATCTACACATACATATCAGTAAGGCAAGAAAACAACAAGAGAGAAAAAAGGAAACACACAATACCCCTTTCATGGGTATTGGTGGAATTTGCACAAAATATTCGCAGACTTCCTACAGAAAGGCACAAACCACCTACCTCGATTCTAGGAGAACAATATACGTGAACCACGATGACTAATTCTCCTTAGAACGTCGAGGATCTAAGAAAACGTCAAAAATGATCAACCAATGATATCTTGAGAAAGAGGAACAATTGGAAAACAATGCTCTAGGAAAAGGAAGAAATCACCACTGTGGTTCCAACGCAATCGACGGTGGCTAAAACGGAGTTCAGACGGAGGCTCGGGAATCTGGAGAAGAATCACGGTCGTACGGGTCTCTCTCGGACGAAGAACCTAAAGAAGGGGTGTGTTTTTTCCATCAGACGCGACCCTGGTGCATTTAATGAAAAAAAGAAAGTACATGGCGTATAATTCTGGGGTACACGGCGTGTAATCTATTTTTCTGTACTCCGCTTTAAGCGGTCACCACATCGCCTATACACACTGTGTGTGTGGCCCAGACACGACCAGCACACGGCTTCGAGTGGTAAGGGAGTACACGGCGTGTACTAAGAAAGTACATGGCGTGTACTTCAAGAATTTACAGAAAACCCATTTTTCTCAAAAACTCCATAAAAAGGAAAGACATACCTGAAAATAAGATCCAGGTTCTTATAGTTTTTACTTCTTAAAAACTTGCATTTGGGTTTTTACAATAGGAATTAATTTTAAATTAATTTCTGCCAATTTTATGTTTCGAATTTGAAAAAATAAATTCCATATTTGGAATTATAAGGTCCAAATTATGTAAATAGGTACCTTTTATTTTTTGAAATTATGAATAGTAACTTCAGTAATTATTTTTATTTACCATGATTAAAGGATAAATCAGGTAAATAAGGGTAAAAAATAATATTATAATATTATAAAACGACCCTAACATGTTTAATAATTCTATTGGATGAGATATTTCCAACCATGAGCATCCTTGGGTCTATTTTAGGACCCCATTAATCCACTTGGGTGGGATAATTACTTTTTATAATATTTATTTTAATTAAAAGGGAAATATAACATAAACATGTATCTCCTAAATAAAACAATTTTAATTTGGTTTATATAAATGATATCTTCAACTATAAATATTCATTAAAAATATATAAATATTTCTAACATCATGGTATGTTATTTATATATTTTATATATTAAATAAATAAATTTATTTATGACCTGATGATGATGCAATGATTACCTTATTATTGAAATATTCAAATAAATGATATTATAAATATGAAAATAAGTGTAATTTTAAAAATTTTAAGCCATAAAAGAATTTTATAGATGAATATGACATATAATCTTTTAGTTAATTCTTTTAATAGAAACAATAATGTTTTTATGACTTCAAAAAAGTCAATTTCTAAATAATGTCAAAATTGACATAACTGAGTTTAAAAAATACTATTTTATTAAATGTTATAATAGTCTTAAAAATACAAGATTAATCCCAATTACATATATAATGTTAAAATTTTTATTAAATATCCACTTTTGGATCTATTGGAATTTTATAGTAACTATTGTAACCATATATTATAAAAATGCAAGAAGACATGGTAAGAGTTAATGTTTTTAACTAAGGGTCAAGGCTCAAAGATAAAGATAATTTTGTGTCCTAAACTTGTATAAAACCTATATTTTAAGAGTATTTAGACCCATAAAAATATTATACTATAAATATATAACCTTGGAAAAATTATAATTCTAAAATCAATTTATAATAAAATAAAATTTCAAGACTTTCCTAAAGTTCACCCGCTCCCTCTTATAAAAGGCCACCACCTATACCCACTTAATCACACCTCTCAAGGCCTTTGTCTCATCAAAATTATGATCAAATAAGATCCAAAAATCATAAAATACATTCCATAATCCTTAACCTGGGCATTAGGCAACTCAAGGAATCCTTTTTACTCAAATAAAAAGGATTTACCCGATTTAGAGGTAACGTCTTCTCTCAAGATCCTTTCCATTATTTTCCTTCACCATCCCCATAACCTATCTTTATTACATTATTTTATAAAAACACCAATATAATAAATATAATAAGCTGTTTTATGCTATGTTTTATACCTACACTTACACACACATAAATCTAATGGATTTTGAACATACTATTTCTGTGTACGGTGAACTACTGCCTCACGAAACAATTATCGTTCAATTTTCTCCTACCACTTATCACGGTGACCATTAGGATGGAACTGTATTTATGTACAATATATATTATATTTATATTATCTCTATTCTTCTGTAATTTTATTTTTTAATATACCTTTATGCTTCTCAGGTTATATAAATGCGGTAATTTCATTTGAGGAAGTGGGGGTTACCGCAACCTCAAAGTGATATGACTCGTTCAAGCTATACATGGAATATATAAAAGATTTATTTAATGAATATATGTAACATATATAACATAAATATTATAATTTAATTATAATATACATATTTATCAATTAGTTTTCATTATTTTAATATAACAAAGAAATTAAAGTAGCATTCAAGCGAACGTATGACCTACTGTCTCCATAAACGGTGAATTTCATTTCTTATCTCCAAATATTATGGATTATTATAAGTAAACACACACACACACACACAAATATATATATATATATATATATCATATTTATATTTTATTTAAATCTTGAATATAATTCTTGATACGATGGACTTATGACCACATGGACAATTTGTAATCATAACAAGTTCAATTTTTACTCAAGTACCAAATATCAACTAAACGTCTGATATGAACATAAATCATTAAGTAATTTCTATAAAATGGAAGTAAGTTGTATAAAAGGAATATATACATTAAAAATATTATAAAAGAACTATAAATTGATTTAATTTCATTATTCATAAAGATAAAGAAAGAATGAGACAAGTCAAACTCAAAGTAAGGGACTTCATCTCAATCTCCTTTATTTAGATCATATCTAGATGTTATGTAGCTTTATTTTCCTATACAGTGTATATAAAACCCTTTGAATTATTATATCATGAATTACTATATTATAATGATATTTAAATCTTTTTATAATGTAATTACAGATGATATGTATTCAAGTTTTTCTTATGTGGTAAGGGAATTCTCAAACTACTCTTTTCCTTTCAAGTTCTCTTTTATGTGGTATGTCTTTCAAATTTCCATAAAATTTTCTTATTTTTATTTTATTATGTACCTATACTGTATTATGAGTCATTTATTAATGGGATACCCTGGTACCATTCCTTTTTAATGTTATCTAAAACCATGTTTCATAGTTATTATGTTGCAAAATTTTCATTACAAAATATCTCTCGTTTTCTCAAGAAGTTATTTTATATTATTTATTTGAATACCCAAACCTATTTTCATTTCTAGGGGTATTAATAAATACATAAAAATGATATATTTTATTCTGTAATTTACATACATAATACCCTCATTCCCTTTCTAAGGGTTACAAATGACATAATGGTCATGTTTTTAATCACTTTTTAAAACGTTGTGACATTGATATGAAACCCATCTCTTTTATTATCTTCTGGTTAATTAAGAAATGTTTGATTATGATATATTTGGATCAAATATAAATAAATACATATTAAGATTGTTCCCTGATAGGGCTCTAATGCATTGGGTAAAGAAATTAATATCTAGAGATGACAGGTTTTAAGATATCATGGGTAATAACCTTGTTAATTTTTTTATGACACCTTGGGGATGGACCTTGGTGATTTGAAACCATGAGGATGGACCTTGGTTATATGATTAAGAATGTATAAATTAAATTTTTTATCCACATTTTTAACTTATTATCCAAGTTCTTATTGTTTTGATATTCCACTTTCTCTTTCCTTTCTGAAATTCCTCATGTTCTTATTTGTATCTCTCAAGATCACTTGTAAATTGTTTCCCTTGTTTTACATTAAAAAGATTTTTTTTTTCAAATACCAATTCTTTTTAATGTTTTTCCTTGTACTTAATATTGTAAAGTAAAAAGAATATTTTTTTCATAGGTCTTAGTAGTTTTTGTTTTATGAAAAAAATGGATGGTGTGTAGACTTATCTACTTTGTAATATTGAAAGTTTATGCAATATTTTGTCCATGATATCTAAAACTATAGACCAAAAATATATTTAGGAATGAATGAAAATAAATTCTAGTCAAAAGTCACTAGAATAAGTTATATTTAAGGTTGGGGCCTTATAGTTGGTATCAAAGCAAGGTTTCGAAAAATTTGGAGATTCTGGACTTTTATTAAGGGTTAGGAATGTCATCATGGGTTTATAACTCTAAGGTAGATCATAAGTTCAATGTCTTAGAAACACCTTTTGAGGATTTATGATCAGAAATATTAAAGTGAAAATGGTATTTTAGAGACATTCACCATTGAGGAAATTATGGGTTATTAATTTTTGGGATGTAAAATGAGAGGTATGAGATAACCTTTGTGGTTAAAATATTTTATGGTCATTATTGAGTATTTATATAATTTTTTGGAATGCTATAAATTTATATAGTTTTTCAAAAAGGAAAATATGGAGACCATGTGACAACACGTTGTTTTATGCAAAGCTGTGCAAATAAAACACACAACCGAAGTGAAATTGGGATTTATCACCTACCACTGACCTACATGAAGTCCCTGGTTAGTATGACTTATTTATTTTTAGTTAAACAAGCTGATGAAATAAAAATAAGTTGATTTTTTATACATATATTTTATAAAATAGAAAACCACGAGATTGTAAAATGATTTGAGGATTATGTGATAAATGTTATTTTGGAAGATATTCACTATTTTGGGGGCTTTATATGATTATGGTAAATAGAATACTACGGAGTTCTGTTTGAGGATTAAAGGTTGAATTATTTAAATGTGGGCTTATGGGAATTAGGAAATTATTAGCCTATCTTAGAGAACATGTGATTAGTTTAATTACTTTTTGGTATGATTCATTAAGAAGTGGTTGATTTTATTTGGAGATAAATGTTAAAATTAATATTGGAATATTATGTGATCAAATCCTCCTCAATTTTGGGTTTCAATCTTAGTTTGGATTATTTTGAGTAATTTTAAGGACAATTTTTTTCTGAATGGCCTTTGTTGAACTTTATGTATTTTTTGTTGAATTTTGCAGATTGAAGAAGATTTTTGTCATATAAGGTTTATTATTTATGGAAATTATCATATCATGAACTAACCTTTTTTATTATGTTTAATGTCTAAAGAAAGGAGAAAAAATAGTAAATATTTCTTGGATTATGTAAATATATATATGTTAACTTACCTGGAATACACATCATTTGGATAAAAAGATGAGTGTGTGGTGGACATTCATTAAAGGATGAAACTCTACTTTTCATGTAAGTATATTTCCTTTTGATTTTGTCGAGGTAGTAATAAAACTCATTAACTTTATGAAAAGTATATTAAAAAAAAAAATCTGTTTAATTTTCCTACTAGGAAATCAAATACCGTTTAAATCCTCAGATGTTTTTGGTTTTCTGATTGTTAACTTCACCCTGATCATGTTTTCTATCACTCTCTATCAGAACAAGATCGTTAGTTTTTCTTCTATATCCATGTTTTCCTACATTTAATCCTAGTATGTGTTATCTTAGGCTACCTTTGTACTTATTTTTTGTTCTTTTAAATTGGTTTTTTACTATTTTCCAGATGTGGGATTTTCAATGAAGTTACCATGCCCAATTTTAAAATTGCGAGGTTGTAATTTCCAAAAGGGGGAAAAGATGTAACATCCCAGGTATTTATAGAACAATACATTTTCATATCTATTAATATTTAGGAACAATGTATTAATTTTATATTAAAGGAGACACTTTTTTTGAAAGCATACTCGATATGCAACAATGGTTTTCTTCAAAATCTTACGTTTCACACAACATTGAGTTATACAGAAAAATAATACAAGAATAATATTATTATTTTAAATGGTAGTTAATGCCCAATCGTTGTATTTGAGGAAATTAAAAGAATTAAAAATATTATGATTTTACATATTTTTTAAACATTTTTACATTTATCCAATAAATCATTGATTCTTAAAATAATAATGAATCCATTTTTATGCAGAAAATACTCTAATATTTTTTAAAAGCTCATTTTAGCATCTTTTGATGGTGAACCATTTATCAATCTAGTTTTTGTACTTTTTATATGTTTTATTTTACAAAAAAAACTTATTATTTAGAATAAGGTCATCAAAATTTACTTTGGATGAAATTTTGGTATTTTTCTGATAAAATCCATATTTTAATGAATAGTGATTAATATTGCATTTTAATTCAAAACTGTATTTTCATCTAATTTATTTATATAGTTAGAATGTACTTTTAATTGGTTTTAAAGTTTAAATGGACTATATTTTTATCATTTAATCCATTTTTTTTCATTTTAAATAATTTCACTTTTAAATTGGACATAGACACATGCCAATATTTTGATAGTTTTTACTTTTTAAAAACCCTCTTTTTGGTTTTGACAACAGTAATTAATATTAAATTAATTTCTTCCAATTCCGTGTTTTGAATTTGGAGAAATATATTCCATATCAGGAATCATAATGTACAAATTATGTAAAGAGGTACCTTTTATTTTTGGAAAATATAAATAGTAACTTTAGTAATAATTTTTATTTACCAAGGTTAAAGGGTAAATCATGTAAATAAGGGTAAAAAATTATATTATAATAATATAAAAATACCCTAACATGTATCCTAATTATATTGGATGAGATATTTCTGACCATTAACATACTTGGGTCGATTTTAGGACCCCATGGAGCCACTTGAGTGTGATAATGACCTTTTATAATATTTATTTTAATGAAAAGGGAAATATAACATAAACATGTATCTCCTAAAAAGACATTTTTAATTTTGTTTATATAAATGATATCTTCAACTATAAATAGTTATTATAAATATTAAAAGCTTTCATACATCATGGTATTTTATTTATATTTTTTAGACATAAAAAAAATAAATTTATTTACGACACAATAATGATGAAATGATTACCTTATTAATGAAATATTCAAATAAATGATATTATAAATATTAAAAAAAGGTAATTTCAACACCTTTATGCCATCCATGGATTTTATGGACTCTTATGACGTATTATCTTTGATTTAATTCTTTTGGTTCGAAGTAATAAAGTTGTTAGGACTTTAAAAAAAATCAATTTCTAAATAGTGTCAAAATTGACATAAATGAGTTTTTAAAACAAATACTATTTTATTAAATGATATAATAGTCATAAAACTCCAATATTGTTCCAAATGGCTTATATAATTTTATATATTTCATTAATTATCTACTTGTTGTTTTATTGTCATTTTATAGTAACTATAGTAACCATATATTATGAAATTGCAAGAAGACATTGTAAGCGTCAATGTTTTTAACTAAGGGTTAAAGCTAAAAGATAAGGTTAATTTTGTGACCTAAACTTATCTAAAACCAATTTTTTGAGATGGTTTAGACCCATACACATCTTATCCTTGAAATATATCACTTTGGATCTATTATAAATCTAAAATCAATTTATAATAAAATGATATTTCAAGAGATTCCTAAATTGCACCTCCTCCCTCTTATAAAAGGCCACCACATCTACCCACTTGATCACACCTCTAAATCCCTTTGAATGATCCATATTCTGATAAAATAAGCTCAAAACCTCCCTCCCATACACATATAAGTCGTACCTTGTGAATTAGGAAAGTCAAGGAATCCTTTTGTCTCAAATAAAAAGGAGTTTCCCGATTTAGAGGTAACGTCTTCTCTCAAGATCCTTCCCTTTATTTTCCTTCTCCAACCCCCTAACCTCTATTTAATCAATTATTTTATAAAAACACAATTATACACAATATACTAGGATATTATTTTGACAAGGGTCCGACCTACACTTACACACACCTTCATCTAATGGATTTAAAACATATTTTTTTTGTATACGACAAATATATATAACATATATATTATAATAGAATTATAATATACATATGTCTCAATTAGTATTTATTCATTTAATATGACAATGAAATGAAAGTATATTTAATGTGTGTGTACGACCTACCATCTCCATGAACAATGCATTTAATTTCTTATCTCCAAATAATATGGATTAATTTCAATAAAAATATATATATAAATATATGATGTTTATATATTATTTAAATCATTAATATTATTATGTAGATGATGGAATTATGACCATATGGACAATTTTTAATCATAAAAGTTCTTTTTTGACTCAAGTACCGAATATTGAATAAACGTCCGATATGAAATTTAATCATTAAGTTATTGTTATAACATGGTAATAAGTGGTATAAAAGGAATAAAAAACATGAAAAAAGTTCTCAAAAAAATATAAATTAACTTATGTTTATTATTAAATAAGATAATGAATGAACAAGACAAGTTGGACTCAAGCTAAGAGAGTTTGTCTCAATTTCTATTCTTTGGGGCATATCTTTATGTTATGAACCTTTATTTTCCTATAAGGTGTATATAAAGCCTTTTGACTCATTATATCCTGAATTATTATATTATAATGATATTTAAAGTTTTGTATAATGTAATTCCTCAATGATATGTATTCAAGTGTTTCTTATGTGGTAAGGGAATTCTTACACTACTATTTTTTGTTCAAGTTCTCTCTTATGTGGTATGTCTTAAAAATTTTTATACCATGTTCTTATTTTCATCTCATTCTGTCCCTATACTTTATTATTAGTCATTTATGAATGGGAGATCCTTTCCCCTCTATTTTTAATGTTTTCTAAAACCATGTTGCATAGCCGTTATGCTGCATAATTTTCATCTCAAAATCTCTCTATTTTTCCCAATAAATTATTTTATAATATTTATGTTAATAACCCAACCTATTTTAATTTATAGGGGTATTTATCAAGACATAAAAATGATATATTTGGTCCTGGAATTGACATACATAAAACCATAATTCTCTTTTTGTGGGTTAGAAATGACATAATGATCATGTTTCTAAGAACTTTTTAAAACGTCATGATTTTGATATGAAACCCAACTATTTTATTCTATTTGGGTTAATTATGAAATTTTTTATTATGATCTATGTGTATCACATTAAAATAAATACATTTTAAGGGTTATCCTAGATAGAGATCCAATGCATTGGGTAAAGAAATTAATCTCTAGAGATGAAATGTTTTACGATACCTTGGTGAATAACCTTTGTAGTTTTTTATGACACCTTGGGGATGGGCCATGGTGATATGAAAACTTAGGGATAGATCTTGGTGATATGCTTATGAATTCATTAATTAAATGTTGTATCCACGTATTCATGTTATGATCCATGTTCTTATTGTTATGATATTCCTCTTTCTCATGCCTTTATGAAATTACTCATGTTCTTATTTATATCTCTAAAGACCACATGTAAATTGTTTCCCTTGTTTTCTCTTACTGATATTTTTTGTTCTCATCCCAAGTTTTTAAATTTTTTCATAGGCCTCAATATTTATAAGGACAAATAAGATTCTATGAAGAAATTATTTAGATATTTTTCTTGAAAAGAGACCATGTTTAATTTTAATAGTTTTTTGTTTTATGAAAAACATGGATGGTGTGTAGACTTATCTACTTTGTAATATTGAAATTTTATGTAATATTTTGTCCTAATTATATAAATCTATAGACCTAAAAGATATTTGGGAATGAATGAAAATAAATTCTAGTCAAAATTCACTAGAATAAGTTATGTTTAAGGTTGAGGCATTACACAAATCATCCAGCTATATCTTTAATTACATAAATTATGTGGGGGCCATGTGATATGAGAAGAGAGATATCAGTTATTTTCCCATCAAAAAATTGATTATGAACTCCACATCCTGCTCTAGGGGTAATCCTTAAAAGTCATCCAGAAATACCTCTGTGAACTCTTCCACTATGTGAGGTAACACATCCCTAGGAGCTCTACCATTGTACTCTAGCATGAGCGACAATAAATGAAATGAAATACTACCCAACTCTTGGAGTGGAGGTCTATATCAACCCGACCGAGGATCCCATTCTATGAGGAAAACCTAATAACTCCCATCAGGTTCCATAAAACTAACTCACCACCAATAGAAATAAATGTGCGCTTGGAAATGCACCATACAATCCATACTAAGGATCACATCAAACAAGTATATATCCAGGACCAATAAATCCCATTCCATTTCCACCCATAACACAGAAAGTGCACATGAAGGGAACCCAAGTCCTTGATTCTTCCTCATCTCCAAAGATTTTCACCAACTCCATCCAAAAGATAACAGTTCGGTGGAAAATTTTAATAGGTTCACAAGACAAGAAGATATAAAAGACACACATGCACCAATGTAAAAAAGAATAGCTACTAACAAGGATTAAATCAAATTGGTACCTCTAATAGTTGGGGGCCCTACATCCTACCCCACTGGTGCATGCTCCATAGTATGAAGGGGCCTGGTATCTGACTGGGTCTGACCACAACCACTGACCTGAGGCTCTACCTTAAGCTGAATCTAGAATAAAAGAGATTCAATCCTGCCTCCTCAACCACCAAACTGAGACCCCACCATCTTGGATGGTTCTGACTGAGTTTCCATACCCATAGAAGCTACCAATTTTACACTGCCTTGATAAGAACGTGTAGTCCTACAGAATTGCTTCAGTGCCCCAATGATTCACACCGATGATAGGATTTGGGTAGGGATATACAAGCAGGTTGGGTCTGTCCCACCTCACCGCATTGATGGAACAGAATGGATCCAACATCAGAATCCATAGATGAGGGCTTCCTACAAGGTTGGCCTAAGATGCCACCTCCCTTATTCACTTTCTCCTCACGCTTCCATTTCTTTTTGGAAGAACTAACACTGCCCATTTCCGATACAGCCCCAAAGCCACTAGACCTACTCTTACTATTGATCTACACCATACAATCTCAGTCAAACACTTCAGTATAAGTCATTATTTTAAATAAGAATACATTTTAATAGATTTATGGCCGCAATCCTTTATCGAAACATTGAGCCTTAATTTTGTCATTAGAAACTATATTAAGAGTATACTGCACCATCTTAGTGAAACGATTGGCATACTTCATCACCGTTAGGTCCCCTGGAAAAAATCCATGAACTCCTAGGACCTAGCATATTCCAAGACCTCAGGGTAGTGTTGATTATTTAAGACCACCTTAAAGTCCTTCCAGGTAATTTTCTCATGCTTCCCAACCTGAACCACTAAGTCCCACCACCTATTTCTGGGACCCTCTAGCAAAAAATAATAACACTTCACCCTGAACTTTTTAGGGTTGTCTAGGAATGTGAACATGGTCTAAATATTCTCTATCCATTCCTCTAATTCATGAGGTTTCGAGATCCCTAAAAAAGTAGGAGGCTTATTCTTGAAGAATTTTTAGGCCTTATCCTTTCAGAAGGCAGGCTCATCTTCCCTGAATGGAGAAAGAGAAGGATATAATCCATATCCCAGATCCTTAATAGCTCAAACTATTGCTTTTACTGGCCTCTGATCAAGTGGTGAGGGAGAAATACTTTCGGCTCGTTCCCTCAGTTGTGGGGGACTTTTCAGGGAGGCATGTTACTACTAGAAGAAACAGTGACATCATAAAATCATCATTGTATAAGGTATGAGAAAACTACAGTAGCATCATAGGGAATATAACTCAAAATTTCCAATAAAATGAAAGGACCAAACTAATTCACCCCCATCTAGTTTCCACATACAGTCTGAATCTTGCACGTCCCACCTAGAGGAGAAGCCTATCAAACATCCCAACATCCCATGTAGACTTTAGGTCTACCATGTGGTGTACTGTCTAGGTACCATGCTTGAAACCAGATCTCTAATCCCCAAAAGTCCTGGATCCTATCTATCTAGACTCATCCCAAATAACATGAGCAAAAGAGCTAAAACCTCCCTCTGATATAATTTTTTCATTATCTAAGCTGAGTCTCCATTTGAACCAGCACACGATTCGGTCCGCGACAAGGCCCGACTGGTGTCACCATCCCCAATGTCTGGAACAAGTTCCTAAGTATCAATACAAGCAAGTGGGAATGATTTACCCATACATAAAAATATAAAACAATAAAAATATAAAATAGACCAAAGATGTAATATCAAACCAGAAAATCCATTGAAAGGTTTCATATTTAATTCTTCATGTTTATATAAAACCAAAAGAAAGATACAACAAAAGGGAACCAAAAAATATCTCTAAAAACCACCAAAAGGCAAGGGTATTATCTCTCTCAATCCATCACCACAACACCGCCCAAGAAGCTCACTAGTATCTCGATCCACCTTCACCAAATACTTTACCCTTACCCGTAACAATCATAACCAAGTCTGCTTACACCCAATGTTGTAAGTACGGTGTGAGCGATTTCCTAGTAAGATGCCACCCAAAAGAGATTCCATGCTCTAAATGTTATAATGAAAAATACATTTTCATGATTAGATAAAAGAAAACAAGGTTCTTGAACAATTTAAAAGAAAACAATTTTAAAGAACAACTTTAAATGAAATGAAATTTCAAATGCAACACCTTTAAATTTTAAGTATCTCAAGATCTGCACTGTATGCTGATGGTGAGTGCATAATGGTCATGATCTCCCAACACAGGAGAGGCCCTATGGGTGTTAGCTAGAAATAGGGACCCTATAACCTCATGTATCACTATAAGGTAGTATAATAACCACAAAAATCCATGATCTCGTGCACAATCCACTAGAGAGGAGAAGAATCCAATATTCTAGTGGTATCCATTCATCAATATGTTTAGTTAGTGTTTTCAATGTCAATATTGATAAGTGAAACCGGGTCATATCCACTTCTGAATAACTAGAATGCTTGTCGTAACCCACCCTCTTACCTATGCAAGCTTCCCGTTGAGTGCTCATACAAGTTTCACACTAAACACATGTCACCACATTTATATTTCAAAAGAAAAACAAGGACCAACACACACCAAAGTCATTATTTCACACAAACATACTTTTTTATAATTTAACACACACCAAAGCCTTTCAAAAATATAGTTCACACCTCATACACATTTTTTATAACATTTACTTAATTAATGAATCTTTTCAAATTCACACAACAAAGCCACACTTCATGAATTTTCTAATTTAGCTTATAAAACCCATTTAAGAATTAATTGCACAACCAAAATCTTTAAAAACTACATTCACACCACAATTATAACTTTAAAACAATATAAGAAACTAATTATAGAAAAATAAATTTATCAAGAAACATTTAAGTGCGGAACCACATACTGTTTGTGAAGAAACAACAAAATTCAATAAAATAATCTCATGAAACCATAATCGCACTAAGAAGAAGGAATATTGAGACCTAAAACAAGGGATCAACCCAAAAAATCCAAAGAAGAACCCTAAAATATCAACCCTATGGTTGGATAAGAATAAACCCCTATAGATAGGAAAATAAACCCTAGATTAGAGAAAGAGATGAGAGGAGAAGACACTTACTTGAAGATTCGAGGGAGTTCTGCCCCAAATTTGGCACCAAAAATGGATATATGGAAGAGGAGGTTTGGAGGGAGGTGCCTAGGGAGAAAAATACCCAGTGGAGTGTCAAATGGGGGTGTTTGGGGTTAAAACCAGAGGATAGTTAAAGAAGGCCACATTTTTAATGTACTAGATGATCCACACAGTTAGTCTGCACAGTTTTGGAAACTGTGTGGAATCCATGAGGACTATTCTGTCGAAACTAAAAACTCACATGGTTACCTAGGCAGTGGATCACAAACATGAAGAAACTATGCGATATGTAATTTCACTTACCTAAAAGTCTCCTGTGCTTGCAAAAAATTACTAATAACTATGTGTAAACCGTGTGCATGGGATTGCCTTCCCAAAAACTTCTATTTTTCTTCCAAAATTTCAAAGGAAACCCAAGGAGAAAAGATAGAACGAAATAAAATAAAATAAAAAATACATTGAAAGGAGACCACAGATGTGACATAATTTCATGTTTCTTTAACACTCTAGTGGGATGGATCCCTATTTCTTTTCTTAATAATCCATTCATGGTCCATGAAAACCATAATAAAGTAATTAGGTAGGTGGTCTTTCCAACTAAGGACTTGTAGCTCCTTGATCTGTTGAGTGGATTCCACTATCCTGAAATCCTAACTTGGATTTTCTCAACACTTGCCTCCAAATTTGTATTGAATAGAATTTCTTCCATTAAAATAAATACAAGGTCAGTTAATAAAACCCAAGAATATCATGTGAACTCCATGATAAAAGTAAGTTTCTATACGTTTCCATGTACTAAAAAAAGTTCTATGGTTTCAATCCCAATAAAATAATGGAAGTTTTAGTCTGACATAATATTTAATTGAGGGATTTTAATTGATTATGAATAAATTTTATATTGTTTTATCCTTTACATGTCTTGTTAATATTAAGAGAATGTTAATTAATTAACCATGTTATACAAAACATTTACCTATAATTCATTTATTTAACTTCTGTCATTTTACATTAATTCATTTATTTATGAGATCATTTCATTACATCCATAAAATAAATAATTTCATAGAAAAAAATAATAAATTAATTAAATTACCTTTTCAAGAGGTTTATTTAATGATTTATTTGATGAATGGAAATTAAATCAACCTTTAACCAAGGTAAACTAACTCGTATTTCCATTCTTGAAATGAGTTAAAGCATTCCAACTATCCACCTATGTATCATCTAGGTTAGCATCATTAGGGTTTCATCTTGAAATGCTCCTCACGCATTGGGATCCTTCATTAATTAAAAATTTTTATTACACACATTCATGTAAGGGGAGATAAATAATTGGAAAAAATGGGATTACATAAATATCTATAGATAAATAGGTCCTTCATAATAATGGAGTTAGGGATGAATCCCAAACCATCAATTAATTTAATATAAAATAATTACATACCCATGCAATAAATTAAATTAAAACATATAACAAAAACATAGGTCTTGGTCAAGCTCATGAATGGCCATACATGCAACGAATATTCAAAATTAACTGTCTATAATTCATTTATTTATTTTCTATTTATTATTAATATGAACAATCATCAATTAATTAATTAATTAATTAATTCCCTTTCAACTTAATGATCAACCTAACTTAATTGGGGATACCTATCATTTATTGAATTTATGTAAAATAAATAGAAAAAATAAATAATAACATATTAATTAAAATAAATTAATTAATAATTTAAAATTATTTAAAACTATTATTAAATTTTCAATTGAAAAATGGTGTTCCATTAAATAAAATATGGTTTTAATAATGAAATTTTCAAATTTAATGATTTTTTAATTTTTTCCATTACTGGGAGACTAAATGGCGTGTACATCCATCTACATGCCATGTAACTCAGTTTCCATGTATCTGAGTGACATTCACGGGGCTTCGATATGTTAACTCGGCCAGACTACATGACATGTACATGACCGTTACATACCCTATCTCCACTTTATGTCTATTGGGTTGGCCTGGTCAACATGCAATGTGTAATAAAATCACCATGTGTAATTAATTGCTCGTCACATCTAGGTATAATTTACATGGGTACACAACATGTACTCAGGTTACAAACTGTGTAAACAAGATTTACTAGCCATATATTTAGCACTTTGCAATTGCATCTCTGATTGTTCTTCATATATTTTACAACCTTTAAGAAAATGAAATAGTAACTTAATATGGTTAATATATCAAAGAAATTAATTAAAATAATATTAAAGAATGAATAATAAGAAATTAAGTGCCAACCAAAATTTCGTATGGATCAACAATCAAATAAATAATTAAAAAAATTAAATGTGACTATTATGATACCACTTGTTGGTTCCAGACGCAGTGGAAGCATGTGGTTGTGAGAAATATATTAAAATTTTATTTAATAAAATTTTCCGAAACCATGAGAGAGGATCTTTCATGTCAAATTTATAATTAAATTTCTTAATTTATGAATAAATAAATACCTAGAGTTAGGAAATTTACTCGTTGATGATTTTTGATCTCTTGAAAATATCCTTTCATATTTCCTTCATTGTATTGTAAGGATCCCAGGATAGAATACCTCTAGAGGTGAGCCACACATGATCCAATGACCACCCAGAAACAACACTCTATCATCGGGTGCTAGTGTAGTGAATTGAATGTATTTTTTTGTTTGTTCTTGATACCTATTTCTTCGATCGTGAAGAAATATCTCTTGTGCTTCTCATTCTCGAGAGGGAGTGATGAGGAGTTTAAGGAGAATTCATTGTACACAACAATTCTCTATTCTCTATTTTTGAATATTCTACACAATATATATAACCATATATTTATAGATTTAGTATTTAAGTTAAAATATTATTTCATTTCATACTATCCATTAAATAATTTTTACATATAATAAACCACATTCCACATAAAAATAATTATATTATTATTATTTTTTTGTGCACTCCAACTTGAAAAATACAAAATATTATGTAACAACCTTGTTAATTAATATTTGTCACCAAACATGGTCTTATTCCATTCAAACTCCTCTATGATTTATTAAAAAAAAGTATCCATAAATAAATATTTTATTCACTATATAATGAATAAATATTTATTAAAATATTCAATAAATAAAATAAAAATTTTATTCACAGTCCTATGAATAAATATTATATATATATTCATGTAATCAAATAAATTATTTATGAACAAAAAAATAATTATTTATTACCTTCTGAATATTAGTGATAAATAAAACAAGAATACAATTATTCCTTGATCTTGAGAATAATATTTATTCTAATAATAAAATGTGAATAGAATTTAATCAAGATTATCTAAAACACTTAGGGTGTGACCCTCTAGGATTATTTATCATTTTTATTTGGTGGGCTTGCCAAAAGTGTAAGATTACTCTATAAAAATAGGTTAATGAACCCAAAAGAAATAACATAATGTCATAATGATGACAACCACAGACAAATTATTACCATGTAAAATAACCTCTTTGTCATAATATCTAATCAATCAGGTTGCATATTAGTGTCACCAACTTATATGGTCTATATGTCTTTCATTGACTATCTAAAATAAAAATGTCATTACACCATGGCCACAGAATTCAATGCAACAGTTCTATTCAAATAAAAGGGATGAGTTATCATGTTTCATAAAGATGGAAGGTAAAAATACTTCCTAAACATATTTATTAATGACATGTCACTCATGGAGCACCCAATGTATCTAAATTATCCATGAACTATTATCATCATGGTTTATAAAATAAATCTAAGTACATGAGTTATAACATGAATTAATAATAATATTAAAGACTAAGGACAATCACACAAGCTCGTATATATGAATATCTGATGACACCAAAACATGCTGATAATCTACTAGATGGTTTGTTCTCATAACCTCCCATATTTGATATTACCAATTGAAAACTTCATGAGAAGAAGCCTCATTTTCTTATGAGTACTCACACCTGATAGTCAATGTACTACGTGTCCCATCGTAGTATGTTATCCAACCATAGAACCTTATTTAAGAATATCATCATAGAATATCACGGTTTACATCTTAGCAAGGAACTACTATGATCTTATCAATGTGATGTATACTTTAAAAAATTATTACATTATATTCTTATAGAACAACAAATAATACATAATAAGTACTTTTATTAATAATCCATATATTTAATAAATATGTAATCAAAATAATTTTTTTCCTTGGACACCAAATCCAACAAAATACAACATTAATAGTTAGTTTACCCATTTATGATCCACTTGATAATTGGAAATTACATTAGAAATATTTTTAATAAACTATTTAATCCATAAAATATTTACCAAATAAAAATTTCAATTGATTTTATGAATTTTACTTAAAACACCATGAGAGTCCCATTAAACTGGTGGAGATACACCTAAGAGGGCAGTGGGGGTGGGGAGTGAATCTGGTGTTATAAATTTTTTACCTAAAATAAAATATTTATTTTAAATTTAAACCCATTTTGTCTTTAAACTATGATGTTGGTTAAAGAAGATATATTTTTTTATAGTTTAACTGAACATATACTTAATGTAATTTATATACTAAAAGTAAATTGGCATAAGTGTTTTTACAAGGTTTAGACCCTCTTGGAAATACCAATCCTTATTGTGCTTTGGATATCCAAGTCACGAGCAATCCACAAAAATATTTTTATCAATACAGGTAGATTTTTGTACTATTTTTATCATAACCCAAGAAAATCATATTAAAAAAGAGTGAGATCATTGTACTACATAGGTGATCAAGTGAATAACCCCACTATAATCCTTAAATATGGAATCCAATCAACAGTTTTAAATTTTTATCCTCTTATTAAATTAGATAAATATTATTTTTAGAAATTTATTTACACCTAAAAAATAAATCTAACTCCTCAACTCAATGTGAATTAAATTACCTTAAATTCATTTAAAAAATACATAAAACATAGAATCTATATCTTTATAGCCTCTAGTTCTTCTAAACTAGTTTGATGAACACTTAACTCAAATATTTTTATTTTTAAACTCATGAAGGTATATTTCACATAGCTCACATGGGAATGACTTTGGGAACACATTCACATGTTTCTTTTTCTTTAAAAATTAGTTGGTGTAAAACATTAACATAGGCTTGGCTCACTCAATCCTACCTCACTTCTAATAGAAGTGGATATTAATTTTTTCTTCTTACTCAAGATACTAAGTTCTATTCACTCGTATTATCAATCCCAAAGAATTATGTTGGATTTTTTAACAATAGGACAAGAAGTGTTTTGGAATATCAATGAATCAATTTAGATTTTTTGAGAATACCATTGTTTACATCAAAATTTTAATGATAAAAAATGTAGTGAATTATTTATTGGGAGATTATTTAATCCCATTGGTATTGACCAAGTAATGTTATTAATATCAATATTTACTGATATTCATTTTGGATTGGTTAAATATTGGTGTTTGGTCATGGGGAATAATTATAGAGGCAATATAGAAGTGGAAATGTATTCTATAAGGTGCACACATGTTCAATAGAATGGAAAAATAAGGTTAAAGGCATCATATATAATTTTTAAGAGGACTACGACTTAGTTCAAGGAATAGTGTGTTGATGTTTCCAAACATAGGAAAGACCACACCTTGGGCAGTGGATGTGGAGGATATGAAGAAGAGACCAGGTGTATCCATTTCAATATCCTTGAGAATATTGAGAGGATAATTCTTAAAATGGGTAGACGAAAAGGGATCATTCCATGGTAGTTCCCATGGTGAAATTTCAATGAACCTATCCAAAATGGGAATAGGTAGGTTACCACATACATACTGTATGTGATTTTGGTTATTAGGTGAAAATACTATCAAACATAGCTAGATGAATTGTGGTGAATACTATGGAGCTTTGTATGTTAAGAAAAAATGGAAAGAGTTTATTCACTAGGTTTTGGCGAGGAAGACTTGAATGTGATATTGTTATACACTGAAGATATTTAGTTTAAAGAAGGATGATATGGAATAGAACATAATTTAGAGTTGGGAATTGTGCTTCAAGATGATCCTCGTGCAACATGGGGAAGCCTCAAATGGGTGTAGTGGTTTCTGAAGGTGTTCAGGGTTAATAGGTGGAGTAGCAGGACCAAAAAACCAGAAGAAAAGGACCATGCTTCTGGTAGTTGGTATTTTAGAGTAAAACATCAATGTTTATTGCACCAGAACATAGTGTGGGGATTGTTGGGATATGAAACAAAAAATCAGGTGGAAATGATGTAATTGAAACATTAACTAGTCTTCAATGTTTCATATTTCCCCGGACTCAGTTTTAGACCATCTTGTTAGCCAAATTTTAAGGTGATTGAAGTATTAATATTGATGAATTATTTTTTAATTAATTCTAAATGTAAATAATTTTTATAGGTGTCCATGAATAATTTATCTGGCTACATTTAATGATAAAATCATATATGAGGTTGATATAAAAGTAAATAGGAAATTAAAATGACCTAACGTCATGAAAATATGTGAAATTTCATTGGACTGTGAAAATTTATTTATCAAGGAAATCTGTGAAGGCAAAGGGGAACAAATTAGAGTCTATTGGTACATTTTTAATATCTAGAAAACTGAGAAGATAAAATATATAGAGGAATATATAATTTTTTGAAGATATAAATTCCTTGAAGATAAGAATAATGTTGTGTTCCAGTGAGGGGATGAGAGTATTGATGATTTGGAAACCATCAGATATCATTCCAAGATAAGATTGATTATTGTTCCTATAATAAGGTGATGTTTTTTAGAAATATTCTAGAAATAATATTAGTGTTTCCAAGGGTGTTTTAATAATAGGTGAAGGTGAGTCTCCATGGGACATCAATGGATCATCTATCCATGACTGATGATTCGTTGTATGATTCTTTGAAGGGACCCACCTATCTATAAACTGTGTGTGGATCCTTCCTAGAGTAACAATAAAATGATGTGGAAGAAGAGGTAATGAGTTGGAAGTGATCCTTGGGAAATAATGAATTGGCCCTAAACATTTTAAGGTAGAGATCATGGGCAAGGAGAGACTAAGCCCAAACCATTATAATGGGAGATTCCTTTGTAAAGATCATTGAGATAAATAGTACATTTTTGTGCACAACACAATGTTGATGAATACTCCATGGACATAGCACAGTAAGGGTGAACCAAGTAAATTATCATGTTCTAATTTATTTTATTCTTGAAAACCAAAAAAAATCAAGAAACCTAAATTATACTTGATAAGGAAGCCTAGAATGTGAACTTAAAGGTTATGATGTCACTATCCTTAGGAAAAGTGATATTTTATATTTAAAGTATTTAAATTGTCCATGACTCACATACTTTGATTCACCCCCCTCTTAGGGTGATCTCACTTTAAGCCTATAGTGAGACCTAAAATGTGGTATAAAATGGAAAAGTTCATTTTTCTTATATTTGTTATTTATTTAACTTTATATGAATTTGTTGAAGAAAAATTACATCCACAATGAAGGATCCTGTATTTTATTATAATAATTTCAAAACATGGAAAAAGGAGTTCATCCATTTATTGGGAGATTATCTTTGAGTTTCTTGATAGGCAGTTGAATATGGAATTTCTTTATTAATATGACATATAGTTATCTTTGAGATATATCATAAAAAAATTTCAGTTTATTATTTCATTAATGAGGCGTTAAATTAGGATCTTAGGGAAGATGCCTAGAAAATGATAAATCATTATAATTTCTCCAAATTCATGCGGATATAGTTGGATGTTTTTTTTTTCAAAGTAGATGGTCCAAGAGAGAACTTCCTTGTGTAAAAAGGTAAGAATAAGAAGAGTTATTCTAGAAATAAGAACACTTAATATGAGTTAATAAATTCTAAATCTAATGTTACATATAACTCTAAACGTGGTATAGAAATAGAATGTGGAATCATAGAATCTATTGAAGAGCTGAAAATAAGGTGTGATTATAGAAATGAAGAGGCAAAAACATCATGTTTTTTTTCAAAGTAAATGACATGAAATTTTAAATAAAATGTAAGGAGTATCATGTATGGAGTGTACTATTATATGATCTAATATTTATCCATAGAAAAAAATATATATAAGATAAGAATTGGAATTTAATATTATAACAAATTGAATTGTAACAATGGTTTATGTGTAAATTGATATGATTGAAGATATTTCTAAAGAAGTTATAAAAAAAATTATCATAAAGAAGTAATTTAAGGAAAGTGTTCTTTCACTAATAAAATGATCTAAAGAAGGAAAATGTGATTTTAAATATTTCATAAAAAAGTTGAAAATTTTCGCCACAAAATTGGAATAAAATGATGAGAAGATAAAAGAACTTGAGGAGAGGATACAAAATTCAAAATAGCAGATGATGATACATCCAAAATAGATATCAACATGTCAAACAATAAAGATAAATCTACATATTAAATATATAATAAAGAGTTGTTCCATGAAATAATCTGGAAGCGTGGTTCCATGAAAGAATTAATCAATAGAGTTATTTTATTATGGAATATTTTGGAACATCATAAGTATATATTTAAAACCAAAAAATAAAAAATTTGAGAAAATAACTCCAGTTATGTATATATGTAAATCATAATGATACCAAATAAGGTATGATTATTATGGTAAATTCTTTATTTTTTACATCCTTGGTAACATAGAAATGTATTACAATTTTAAGAATGAATGGAAGTTTTAATTATTCATACAGAGAAACCCCAATCCTTTAACATAAAAAGATATTTTTTATACTAGAAAAAGGCATATTGATATGGATAATAAGTTTATTTTTTTGGGGAATTAAAATTTGCAGAAATATAGTATGTATCAAGTACCAATATCTGGTTATCATAATAAAACTCTTAGAAGGATCACATAAAAATATGGAATAAAAAGAAAGATTTTGTTATAGATAAAAAGAAGGTTTAAGAGAATCTGCAATTTACTTCAAAAAGGAATAAGTATACCACGATTTATCTCATAGCCTTCAAGGAAGAGGTTTTCCAAAGTGGTTCCACTCAGACCTTTAAAAAGAAAAAAGTTGAATATGTAATGGATAATAAATCTATAATTGTGATTCACTCAGGATTATAAACATGAAGTTTCATGTTCATGAGTGAATGATTCTAAAATTAATTAAAATAACAATCCAATGAAGTATGTCAATGATTTTATCTATGTATAGAAGAGTGAAAGTAGTAAGATATTAGAGAAATAATTTGGAAAGAGATAAAGTTTTCCAACTATAAGTAAAGATGAAGATCTTAAATAGATTATTTCATTGTTATCCTAAAATATAGAAAAGGCAAAAGTATATATATATATATAGTTATTGGTTGGATTATCTTGACCAGAACTATTCATCTTCTTAAGGAAACTTTTAGGCACCCCTCCACATATATTTTATTGTTTATAATTTTTCATAAAGGGGAAAATAATTAAGGGGGAGATATAATCCATAAGGTTATTTTGATTTAAAATAAAATTTTATGTATCTAAAAGATAACTTTCTGGTTTCCCGAATTTAAAAATATATAAGTAGTGTTAAGGGATAAAGACTTTGGGGGGGAGTTATAATGAAATTAAAAGGCCAAAAAAACATATCAAAAGTTTTTGAAGCATATAAATAATTAAAATCCATGAAGCTCAAGTGGTTTTATTTTTTCAAATCAAGCTGATAATACAATAAGTGGTATCACTTTTTTGCAAATGTTATGAAAAACATCATCATGTGTTTTTTAAGAGAAGTAAAAGAACTAATTTTTCATGGTATTCATGAGAGACATGGAAAACCATATTGTTTACTCAAAAAAATATTTCTCCCAAAACCGAGCTTAGGATCAATAATATTATAGGATTTATTGAAATCTCAAGTACCAAGTGGAAAATTCACTCAATGAATCAATAGAGAAAATACAATAGTAAATGATATTGTATTATGGGAAAATCTCTGAATTTTGATATTCCAACTAGAAATTATGTTCAATTGGTTTCAAATTTTTTTTCTAATCATAAAGTGGTTGAATCCAAAGTATGAAGATGTTTTGGAATAGAGAGAGGATAAAAAAGATAATGAATTCCTCCCAATCCTCATAGGAGGATTTTAATCCCATGTGGAATCCCTCTTTGAAGTTGAATATAATGGGAGTGATGATAATTCTTAGAGATTATTCCTTTACATCAAGGGGTAAGGATTTTAAAATTAAAATTGAAGGACCCCAATCAAATGAATTTTTTAACTTCAAAGGAAAATCCACACATTTTATATTTTAACTTGATACATTTTAATATCATTTTCAATATTGGGGAGTATGATATTTTTTAGTTTAAAGAATTTACTATTGTCAAAAAGGGGGGGGGGAGTTATCAATCCCAAAGGATTGTGTTTTATTTTTTTATAATATAACAATAATTTTTTTGGAATCTCAATGAATCCATTTTAATTTATTTATAATTACATTAATGAATACACATGATTGAATATGACCAGAGTGGTGAAGTGGTTCTTGGGAGATTGTTTTATTCCATATGTGATGAATGAGTAAAGTTATTTACAACAATATTTATTGATATACATATTTTATTGGTTAAAAAATAGTTGATTGGTCAAGTGTAAGACGTTTAGAGTCAATCCATAAGTGAAAAGGTACTCTATAAGAATACGACATGGTCAAGAGAAGGGAAAAAGAAGTTTGATGGCATCCTAGAAAAGGTAAAGGAGGACCATGAATTATTTCAAGGAATAGTGTGTTGATGTTACCCAACACTGGAAATGTCATTATCTAGTCAGTAGTATTTCTAGAGATAAAGAAGATTCAAAGTTTATCCATGCCTATATCCTTGGACTAATTGAGAGGAGAATTCCCAAAATAGGAAGCTAGAAAGGGAATCTTCCATGGTGGTTCCCATGGTGGAATTTAAATTAACTTGTCTAAAATGGGTAAAGTGAGGCAACCACACCCATTATGGATGTTAACATTGAATTCAGGAGAATGTGAACGTCAAAATGGCCAGTATGACCACTGTATATGTTACGACATTCCACATGTTAGGGAAAAGTGGCCAGAGTTTATGCACCATGACATGGTGAGAAATTTGTGGTGATGTCGTTGTTATAGGTTAAATATATTCAATTCAAAAGATGCTAACATGGTAGAGAAAAAACCATAGAGGTGGTCTTAATGGTTTGAGATGATCTCTAAGAAACATGGGGAAATAAAAAATGTGTATAGTTGTTTCTAAAGGTGGTTGTGGTCAATAGGTGGAGAAAATAGAAAAAATGACAAGAGGAAAAAGAATATGCCCATGGTGGTTGGAATTTTAGAGTAAAACCATAAATTTGTTACATTAGTATTTGGGTTGAGTGTGTCAATATATTACATATAAAATTAGTATTAAATGACTCAAGCGATGCATGAATTGATCTTAAATATTTAATATGTTATGGGTATTAGTTTTATATAATGATATAATTTAAAGTATAATGTGATTAAAAAATTATTTTTTCTGAATTAATTTGGTATTAATTTACACTTTATAGAATTTTTTCTGTGTACCCAAAAGCAGTTATGTGGATGTACTTAGAGAGGAAATCATAAAGGCTGTTTATGAAGAAGTTAATGGTAAATTCAATGGACTAATGTCATGAAAAAAGTGTAATTTTATTGGTACCTGGTCTTATATTTATCAAAGAATATATTTAATGAAATAAGGAGGGATTAAAGTCTCTATGAATATCCAATATATTTATCAAATAAAGTAGTTAAAAGAGATAAAGGAAGATATAATTTCATAAAAATATAAATTCCTTAATGAAAATAATAATTTTTTATTCTGATGAGGGGAAACAAGTCTTTAAGATTTGAAAAACATAAAATATCATTCCATGAGAAGAGTGGTTCTTATGCCTACAATAAAATGAAGTTTATGTTGAATTATTCTGGAAAGAAGAAGAGTGATTCCAAGGGTGCTTTCAAAATAGGTGAAGGAGTATATCATTGATACTTCAATAGATTATCTATCCTTGATTTAATATGAATTCAATGATACTATGAAAGGATCTAGATATACCTAAATGGTATGTGGATCCTTCTCAGAGTAGTGAGAAATTGAGGAGGAGGAAGAGGCAATAAGCCAGTAGTGATACTTATGAAATAGTGAATTGAATATAAAAATTTTAATTCAGTGAGCCTGGTTAATGTGTGACCAAGACCAAACCATTATAATTGGAGTGACATTTGTTAAGATTAGTTATCTCAATAGTGATTTCTAGTTCATGACACAATAATGACGCACGCTCTATGGACATAGACCAATGAGGGTGAAGCAAATAAATTCTATTGTGCTAATTTACTTTATATATACACACCAAAACAGATCATAAACCTAAATTTTATCTAATTAATGATAATATAAAGTGACCCTAAAGGTTTAAAAGTAAATATCCTTAGGGAAAGTGAGACTTTAAAGGAAAACTATTTAAATAGGTCATGACTTGTATACCATGATTCATCATCCACCTTAGGGTGATATCACTTTAAACCCTTAATGAGACCAAATAGCTCACTCCTTAATATTTTTATTTATTAGAGAGAATAATTTATTCCATCATATTGATATTTTCCATTAACTCAGTAGCATCAACATAATTTTTTTTCTCCTTTTCTTTCTCCTTGATTTTATCAATCTGACATGCAGCTGCATTAAATGTCTCTTATATTTTTCAAAATATAAAAATGGAATTTCAAGAGGAATTTATTATTACTAACCAAAAATAAACTATTATAAAATACCCATTTAAATATCCCAAATTATTTTAAACACCATTTTTTAAATCAAGGGATATTATAAGAATATACAAATTTATTACACCTCACATTTAAAACATAGCTGAATAAGTATTCCATTTATTTTACACAGTTTTTCTCTTTATCTTATTACTCAAAAATACCTTTGTAATATTTTCAATTAAATCAACAAATTTAAATCCCCAAACTCAAATTCTAGGATATAGTGAAAAAAACATAAAATTTACATTTCTTTCTTTGATACTAATAAACATGGCCCAATTTATTCCATCCAAACCTTACTACATCAAAACGAGTTATTGGATAACTTATATACCCAAATACATCTTAGGTTTATAATTTTATAGAATTATGATAAAATATTAAATAAAAAATACCTATAACATTAAGAGAATATTTTTCCCACTATACTTATATTTTCATATTCTATATTATTTCTTCAACATCTACCAAAAAAGTATACACATATGAAACCCTTCCAGACAAATCACTTAACATAATTATTCATAACATGAGGAATAAGAAACATAATAAGGTTGATCTCAAATGATCAGTAGGGGTAAATATAAGAATTAAAAAATGAATATAATCATTGATATTAAGATAATCATATGGTCATGATGACATAATCATAGTGCATGATCATAATATAATGGAATTCATACCCCTAAATACCTCAATAACTAATCATGAAACATAACATAAATCATTAAAAAAAGGAAAGATTCACTATAATCAATAATCATGAGCCCTGTTAAATCAATATATATTAAATAATAATTAAAAACCCATATATTTTCACACATAATAAGTAAAAAATAATTTATTTAAACATAAGATCATTATATTACCTTTAGAAATGAAAATATTCCTTTAAAAATCATAACAAGAATAAATAAATAGTATAGGAACTTGAGGAATAATTTTAATATCACTATTACAAATGGGAAAATATTTATGGTAACACATAGAATAAATTTCATGGTTATACATAAAATAATCATCATAGATACAAGTGGACTAACCATCATAGTATATTCCAATAATCAATTAGGAGAAACCTAATCAGTTAACTCCATCTATTTAACCAATGCCTTGGAGATCTATATTGGGATCACCTTCCCTCCTTATATAACAGAAAAAACCATAATTATAAACAATTATCATGAGTCATAACATAAATAAAGTACATAGAGGTTTAATTTCATCATAAAAATCATATAAACATCCATTATCCCTTTCATAACATGATTAACCAGTGGAAAAGAAATGAGTTCCCATAAAATTTCATTAAAATATCATAATCCATTCAAATAATTAATTATTTTGGTATCACTACCATATATCCCTAGTGAATAATAAGTAAAATCAATTGTTTTCAACTTTCATGAATGTAAATATAATTAAAAGATCATAAAAACATTCTTGAGGAAAATAACCTTTTCACTTTGAAAATCACTTTTAAAAAATAAAATTCATAAAATAATTTGAAAATACTTTTATTAGAAAAAAAACTTGGAAAATTATAAATCAATACTAAAATAAGAAAATTTTCATAATGGGGTTAAAACCTATTCATGTTGTAAATGTTAAAAATAAAATTTATTTTCAAACATACTGTAAAGGGAATCAAAAGTGACCCATTTGAAAAACATTAATAAATTTACTTTTAAATAATTTTAAAATAAGGTCAAGGATCATGTATAATAAATTTAAGAAATAATTTATTTTTAGAGAAGAAAATTTTTGAAAACATTTTAGAAAACATGGATATGGAAGAGACATTTTTTTATTTATAGGATGATAAAAGATCAATTTCACTTACAAATAATTATCTTGATGTTTCTTTAATAAATAATGATGGGAAAAGAAGTTAAACATGTAAAAAAAATTATAATCATATTATAATAAAATTTATGTGGTTTAAGAAAATAATAGAATATAGTTTTCCTCCAAGGAACCTAAAACATAAAAAATCCCAAAAAGAAAACATATTGTAACATAAACCCTTTGCTACTTTGATAAATTTTCAATAATAAGCACCATGAAATAAAAATATAAAATATAAAATTAAATATTATGAAAACAAGGATATTACTGATATAAAATTTCAATGGGGTTTCATATATACCTCATAAAATAAGATATGTTCATATCATAAACATGTGTCCTAAATAAATTAAATTTAAGATAAATAACCTTTACAAAGATCATATCATTGAATTGAGAAATAATAAAATGATAGATAATGTGTAATAATTTTAAAAACACAAAAAAATTAAATAAATAATAAAACAATTTATAAATATATTCATAGATAATCATGGAATAATAATTCAATGAAAAATAGTCATAACCCAATGAAAGTAAATTGAGCTAAGAAACACTTTACCACTTGGTAACATTCAATTGATATCCCTTTGGATGAAATAATTCAAGTTTCTACTTAAAATAACATGAATTATTAATTATTAAGGATATAATATGTAAATTCTCATTATACACACCCTATAAATAAATTAGGTGCATATTAATAAAATATTCCTCAAGGAAAAAAATTTGATAAAAAATTTGATACCTCAAGACTAGACTTGATATATTTGTTTTTAACACCAATATAATAAAATCATATCAATTAATTAATTTATTAATAATATTTTAAAGGATTAATCTCTTATACATAATCCATATATTTCATTTATTTTAATGATATATTTAATTACATGATTCATTAAACCCATGTCAGTTATTTTGAGAACATTCAGTTCATAATTTCAAAATGAATTTATAATGTTAAACAAGGTCAAATGGGTTATTGTTACATAATATAAAGAATAATAATCATTAAATGATTATTATTTTTATACATTAATTATACTTTTAAAAACAATTATTAAAAAAATGGCTATGAAAAATGAACTGTGTTGCAAGCATGGAGACGGTTGGTCGTACGTACACATGAGTAACATTTATATTTTTCAATGATAATTATAGAAAAAATTTAATTGTTATATTATATATATATAATGATAAAAATATCATAAAAAATATTATTTAAATAAAAGAACTTATACATATCACCCATGTGATGTGGTTATGAAAAACGAATCACATCACTTTGTGGAGGTGGTAGAACACTCATACGTATGAACGACGTTATCATTTTTCACTATATGGAAATTAGGTAAAATTAATGAAATATTATTTATAATTAATTATATATATTTCATGAATATCATATATGTACATTATATCCATCAATATAACCATCCATGAGAGAGGGTGATGGAAATCGAATTACATCAGTCCACGAGGAGGTAGTATGTTGTACACATGAATGATGAATTCATTTCCCATTTTATGGATGGAAGATATGGATATAGGTTATTAAAATAATATAATGACACCCTATTATATTTAATTTAATTATTTTATTATCTCAACATGGTTGTAGAATATTTCAATGAGGTGGAAGAGGAAATAAAACTAAAATCTCTATTTGAAACTATACCTCTTCTTCGAACAACCTATTTTTATTTACACCTAAAGCCCTCTAAAGTTGGTATTATTCCCAAAAAATACCACTATAATATGGGTCGGCATGTTATTATGGTTTTTTCATGGATTTTAAAAAAAATGGTTCTTGAGGTGTGAATAAATGACAAGAAGATGTTCCCTTTTATAAGAGATGGAAGGGGCACTCTTGGGATTTATTAAAATACTAAATTAATATAAATTAATTTTTAATTCCAAATGAATCCAAATTGAAAATATTATAATATGATATGATTATAATTTTAAATCCTTTAATACAATAAAATTTGGACAAGTTTGGATTACATTTCCACCTTTAACATTTTTGTTTTAACCCTTTGTGAACCCTTCTCACAATTACCATGAAAGTAAAGTTTTTTACATTTTAATAGTTAATAATATTTCAATAAAATGATAAAAACCCATAAATATGAAGTTGATGATATTATAAAACATATAAATTTCAACTTTCTAATGATAATATTTTTCTTATTTTTAAAAAAATAATAAAATATTATTTTCATAAAATTTCAATAATGTCAATTTTAAAACTATACATTTACTTTGACATTAATAACATCAAGAAAATAATTAAATTCGAATAAAATATTTTAATACATCCCAAAATGTTATATTTATACATAAAATTCATGAATCTCATGAAAAAATTTAAATTATTTTACTTTTAATATTTTCAATGGAATTTATTTTAGTCTTCCATTGATTGAATAATTACTACACCAACATTACGTAAGAATTTGAGATAAAAAATCATCACTAAAAAATAAAAATAAATTACCATGATTAATATAAATAATTTATATTTCAAAATAATATTTATAACCAAACATATCCTCTGATCATCCTCATTTTAAAAATATTATCGTTATTAAAAACAAGATTGTGACAGTTTTAACTTTTCTTTACATAAACAATTATAAAGGAAATAATCACATAAAAATAAGAAAAAAGGACATATTAAAAAATATTAAAAAATTATAGATGAAATGGAATCATTCAATAAAATTAAGTTATATTTTATGTTCATTTTTTAGTCCTCATAATTTTATTTTTAACCTTAATTACCCAATTTACCCTTTACAGAGGTGTCAAAATCACTAAAGTCTCTATTTGTAATGTCCAAAAATAAAAGGGATCTATTTAAAAATTTTGGATAAAATTATTCAAAATATGAAATAAAACTTTCAAGATACATTTTTGTAGGTGGTAGAATAGTTTTTAATATAAATCTTTGTAGCATAATGAAAAAAAGTTTCTTGAAAAATTCATTCTTAATCCCAAAAATGTACTTATAATAAAATCATGTATAATGATGATTAAAATATTATTAATTAGATTATATGTAATTAAATATTACCTATTTTACTTTGAGATCAAATTCAAATCATAATTAATTTTTTTTAATGAAAATAAAATGATAGTTTCACAAAAATTTATATTTTTCAATATTCACTAAAAAACTAAACTTTTCAGAAAAATACTAAAATTTAACCCAAGAATAATTTTGGCTAATTAAAAAAATGATATCCTTTTTATCAAATAAAATTTTAAAAATTCTGGAATTTAATTGTAATTATTTTCTCATAAAAATCTGTATAATGAATTTTTGAAGAAAATATATATTTGTAAAATAAAATGGATTTAATAAAAATTGAATTCTTATTTCAAAAGAATTAATCAGAAGATATATATAAAATAAGATCTTTATATGTATTTTTAAAAATGTTGCTAATCCAATTTCTACCCACCAATTCAATTTCTAGGTTGCAATAATATTGTTTGGCCCATCTGAGTTTGGTGTTGTGTGTCATATAAGCTATTAATAAAATGTCCTTATTTAAAAATCTATGGATATTACACCATTTCTAAATAAATGTCATAAAAAACCATCCTATGATGTATAACATTATAGTTCTGCATGATAATTTACATGATACAATACATCTATCAAGATCAGATCCATACACACCAATAGCACCTCATCTTAATTCTCATCTTCTCAATCTTGAATCATAATCTCTTAATCACTATAGGATAACTCAAGCAATAATGGAACATTAGCAGTATTATTCCTTAAAACCCATTAATTTTATTTCATTATCAAGACAAATGAGACACACAAAAACCTTAATTCTATCATGGATATAAATAATATCATGATATTTAAATCTCTAATACAAATCTTAAGCATCTTCATATTTAAATTTCATCAAAATTATAATTTATAGAAGCTATTTTTTTACTCTAGAAAATATCTCAAATTATTCTTCTTCCATTGATCTTATTATCAAAAGTATAAATATTATCTTACCTGATTTTTGGATTCAATCATAGACCCATCTTAGTTTTAGTATTATTTTTAATATGTTTGGATAGTTTTTAAATCATTCCGTTTATCTTCCCTCTTAAAATTCATTAAATTTGGAAGCTTCGCTCTTCCTTGAGTAAAATATCACAATCTTTTATATGTCTAGAATGAAACTTAAAAAGAGCATAAATGAAACTTATATAAGGAAAATAACACCCATGCAGACCTAAACTTACATACACACATGTAATGAATCATACATATATAATAAACTCAACTTACATAGATTATATATGAATCATACAAAGATTACTTTAACACATTCACTACTTCAAATTCACTCCTATGCAACTCATGAAATTTTCCAAATTTTACAGTATGCTAATAACGTCTGATAAAAAAATAATTAATGATGATTATATAGAGTAAAAAATGAATCATATTATCTATCTTTTCATGTAATTTGAATCTTATATAGATCAAAAATGATTTATACACAATGTAGGAAAATGAATCATACACTATTGGGACTTATCCGTTTCTTTGATTTCTACTATGAGTGTCTCATACATAGAATGAAATAACTAACAAAATTTTCAGCTTACTATAGTAAAATTATATAATTATTCATGGTAAATCTAAGTCATTATAAATCCATTTCAATTTATCTTCAACATATTCAAATAATTTAAGACCAACATGAAATAATTATAGTAATTATTAAACTGCTCATATTTAACTTCATTAAAAGTCCCTTCATAGTTTATATATACTCAAGATAGATTATCTTCAATAATAAAACTACCTCTTTAATTCATACTCATACTAAACCTCTAATAGACATCATCTAAGGATATTTACACACTGATTTCAAAATCTAAAATGCTTAGAACTCCAAGTATGTTCCCTAAAATCTCAGATGAATTATTCCAACTATTGAACATTTTCTGATCATTCAATGTACAACTATATAGGTTTTCCAAAACATGGTTTAGTATTTATATCCTCTAAAATTCCCAATTATAATGTAACTATTATATAAAATGATTCTCAAATCATTTGAACTTATCTTAAGCATAATGATCATCTCTAAAAAAGTATGATGCATATGATTCCCACTTAAATCATTCAACCAGTTATTCAAGGGACGACAACTCCAAAACCCTTCACCCATTTATATGTGGGAAACTTCTTCATGATTCCCTAATAAGTGGATTCTCCTCTATCACCCAATACACAACCATTAATTTATTACATTAACATGATGAAAATATTGACTGAAAAAATATAAATTCTACCTAAGATCACTTCACACCCAACAATTATTTTAGTTTCAAGATGATTTATTTTCTATGTTATGAAATTGGTCACATATGTTATGGATTATATCACATAAATGACTATTTCTTGGAAAATCAATAGTTTTTCACCAAATTATACACTAAGGATTATATATATATATATATATATCCATTTTTAAGTTATGAATGTGTTACCCATGATATCTAATTTATCTTGGTGGAAATATATTACAAAAAAACTATAAAATTATTTGAAATTATAAAATTTAATCAAATTATGAAAAAATAGGAATAAAGATTTACGATCAATTATAAATTTTAATTTTGGGAAGAATTTTACATGACTAAAATAATTAAACATTCAAAATTTTAATTAACTATAATAAAAAACAACTATGAGAAACAAACATTAATAAAATATATATGGTGATATTTCTCATATATTATTATAAACCTCCCCACATGGATTCATTGTTTATTACAATATCAGTAAACTTTTGAAAATGGTTTATCTTTTGAATGATCAAAAATTTCTCTTTGAAATGTGTATCCACATATCCAGGTATTCAATATATTCTACTGGATAAATATATTGAAACTAATCCTATTGTGATAGGTATTTATGTTATTTTTAAATATTATATTCATGAAAAATATTAAAAAGTATTTGTAATTATGAAGGTATGTAAACTTTATAATCCCATTCCCTAACTTTTCTTAAGATCCTATATGTTCTAATAAATTTAAAACTTCAATTTTTCATTATTTCAGAGTAATATATATGTCATATAAATAATTATTTAAGGGGTAAATTCCTACAATTGTTAAATAATATCATTATAATTTTAAAATCCAAGTATCATTTTTTTTACCTTAACACCTATGGATGTAATAAAATTTTTTCAAATATGGTTATACAGTTCTCCCCTCATATTCATGATATTGTCCAATTGCCCTATTTTCATGTCTAATATGTTAGAAATATGTGAGTCCCATATAGGGATGGGGTTGTTTTTATGTGATTAATATGTCATCTAATATCTCCCCTATTATAAATCCTTTTCCATATGGATGGGATTCCCATGAAAGAAAAAACCATTCATAGTAGTTCTGAGAGTGCACAAAATCCCATGAAACAGTTATGGTGGAAAGATTCACCATTTCTTGATCTCGTATCAGATCTTGGGAGATACTTTGAATATATAGGCTAACATTAAGGGAGATATTATTTCACCCATGGTTTTGTAACACTCCACAAGGATTAATGACAGAGTCTAACCACCTTATTACCGGGTGTGATCTACTAGAAATATGTGAATCACACATTGGATTAGTGGGTGTTTCTAATGTGATAAATAATTCAAGTTAGATCTTCCCCTATCATGTAACCTTTTCCAAATGGTTCAGATTCCTTTGAAAGAAAAAACTATGTTGGGTGGTTCCCATAGTCGAAATATTTTGTGTATCAGCACTAGTGGGAAGATTCTCCAATTCATGATCATTTTTTATTCCCTTGATTTTTTATTATATTTATTTTCAATTATATATATCAATTTAATCCTGAAAAGGTGATATATTAGGTAATGGACAAAAAATCTACCCAAAATAAGTGTAAGCTTCTATTATCTATGAATATATATCTAGACAACTTGTTAGGTAGTTTCTAAGACACTAGATGATTTAATGAGATTGTCATTATGAAAATGAAAAGTAATGATGGTGAAGAATACTTATATTCAATGGTTTGAAAAAAGGGTATGAATAAAGGGGATATGGATGATGAATATATAGTAATTCATCTTGAATATATGTGAATAAAAATTATAAAAGATGTTCAAAGTACTTGGGAGAAGATAGATAAAGTTATAGGACCCATCCTTTGAGTTTATAATATATCTTCCATTGTTTACAAATTTAACCAATCTTTTATAATGGTTGATGTTATTAGAGATGGGTTGAGATTGATTTGAGAAAGGTTTCACCTGATCTGAAAGATGTATTTGAATAAATATTATATTATGAGTGTCCTATATGATTCAACACCTAAAATATGTTTTTAACGGTGTTTATAATTATTTTAATAATTTTAAAAATTATTGGAAAAATTTATGAGATGATTTAACTAGGGATGAGGAGCCCTTGAAAAATTTGAAGTCTATTTGATGTCATCTACTGGAATATGATTATTTGAGTTCACTAAAAAATATAAACTCTTAAAATTAAGACTTTATATACTAGATCATATGTACACACTATGAGAATAAGTCTTTGGGTGATGAATTTACTACTTTTAGGTGATCATAAGACTTTGAGTTTCATCATATGATTTTTTTTATGTCTATATCGAGTGTAAGATTTCATCTTATGGATTACTTTCTAATTGTAAACATTTAGAGTATACTCAAAATTTACAAGGTCATGATTTTATTACCTCATTAATAGCATATTTCTTGGTGTTAAGACTTCTCAGTAATTATTTGAGCTAATCAAATGACTTTTATGGATTGTATAACTTTTTGCTGAGATAATAAGTTGGAAAATGCATTGAGCATATGTATTTTAGTTCTAACAATAATACTTATTCCAATGAGAATAAATCACTGAACATAAGCCTTAATAAATGTAATACTTGTTATTTCCAAGTATAATACTTCAATACTTCATAAAGTTTTCATGTTCATCTAGATAGAAAATTCATATTTCCATATTCAAATATGATGAAGATAAAAATAAATTGGGATGATACAAGATCTGTTTGATCATGGTATAAGCATCATAAACACTTGTAAAAGTGTGTGATTCAAGAAATAAAAAATGATTAGAGATGATATTAATATAATTAAAATGGGTGATTAAATCAAGAGAAAATAATCTTCTATATAAAAGTCATCATGATCAGTGTAAGGGCATAGTTATGTTTCTAGAACTATGAGATTAGAAAGAAATAAAACCCAGTGACTAAAAAATTATTATTTTTTAATTATAAAAGTCACTTTTATGGAAAAAGTGGGAAACCATTCAAGTATGGTATATATTATCAACTAAAATCATAATTAATAAATTATTTATTTAAATGAAGCTTAATCTTATTATAAACCATACCTTTATAGAAAATCTATTGTAGGGAATCATCCTTCATGTCTCAATCATCTATGATGAGGTCTTCAAATCTATAGGCCATCTTGTCCATAATTTTTATAAATTCATCCACACTAATTTTTGTTTCTTATGATATGAACCTGATAGGGTAAAAATAAATATGAATCGAGATAGAAGGATCAAAAAATTTCTAATCTAGAAAAGTGAGAAGACTTATAGATTTTATAAATCATGAAATTTAATAGTGAGTTATAAAATAAATAAAGGAGTGTTATGCACTTCCATAAATCTATGGATATTTGTAGAGTGTGGATTTTATTGGATATTTTTTTGAGATGAATAATCCAATATTAGATAATAATAAAATAATATTTTATTCTTCCATGTTTCAAAAACAAGGATAATTTATTAGGGGTATTCCTAGAATACTCTTTGATTTAAAAAAGTTGTGCATGAGAAATCATTGAAAACCAAGAAAGGTATTCTATTATGGTTATTTTGGTCTATAATATTCTTTTACTTCTAAACATACCACTTATTTTTTTTGAAAATAAATAATTCATGTAATGATAAACCTATTCATGTAATTTTGTTGGATCTCAAGGATATCATACAATAAGATTCTATGTGTCCATATAAAAAAATAGAATTTTCTGATGACATGAGTAATAGTAATGATAGTGAACATATAAGAAACTAGTTCTATTTAAGAATAGGAATAACAATAAACCATTTAATGTTGTTGAAAATAATAATAAGAGTACAGTGTGTCAAGTCGATGTGACCTATTGGGGCTTGAAAAATAAGAATAAATATTTTGGGTTGAGTTTACAATGAAAATTTCTATAAAGAACTGTAAGTTATTGATAGTTTTAGAGGTTGAGTTTCTTGTTATTTATTTGAATATGTTATTATAGTAAATTTCATTCTAATTTTAGGGAGTATATTATCATTTTATAGGTGTAGAGATATACCTTGATAGATTGTTATCTACTTAAAAAGGAGAAAGGAATAAGATAACCATCAGGAGCTAAAGATTGTATAAATAAGTATAAATATCCCTTCACTTGTGTAATATAGTGGATGAATGTTACCTATGTAATATGGTAACCCCACCTATGTAATATGGTGGAATATTTTTCATGAAAATAATTAGATACCCATTACAATTGGTGATTCAATTATAGTATAGAATCTAAGAATCAATGAGAGTTGGCATGGTAAGGGGTAGGTTTCCCACATGAGGTATAAACATTATAAAATTAACTCACACTGATATATTTATTTTTCATTGTTTGTGGTTGTGTCTCATTGAATAAAATACAATAATATCCATTCATACTTTAACTGTCAGCGTTGGTTCAAATCCTGAAGGTGTTAAGACAAAAATGAAAATTGGTTTTTTGTAAAAATAATTTGACACACATGATTCACCCCCTATTTAGGTGTATTTTCACAATATTATGGAACAAGAAAAGTGGTATCATAGCATAGGTTCACTTTTAGAGGATTTTTTTTAATAATTTAATGTGTATCATATAAATGGGTAACTTTGATTGGACTTAAAAAAATCAGAGTAATTTTTATCTGATATATATGAATTGTAGACTTCAAATTTTTAAAATAGATGATCCTTTGATAGAAAAATCAATTTCCATATTTATCAATAAAAATTTGAAGGTTTTGAAAAAGACATTAAAATAGGTATAATAAAATGTATTTGAATTTTAGAAAAGGATTAAAGAAGAAAGTGTAAACACCATTAGCTAAAGGTAAACTTAATGGTGATGATTTATTAATCAAATTTATTAAGGTTTTTTCATCTAATGAAACAAGTTTATGTTGTAAAGGAGGATGCATTGAATATGCTAGTGATATCTTTCTATAGGTTGAATATTTTCTGAAAAGGGCCACTAAAAAGGTTTTCCCATATATATTCACATATATCAAGGACATAATTGATTAATAATCATAGTTATAGGAAGAAAATGATGTTATGTAGGATATAATAACAAGAATAGGTGATTTGATGAAACAATCTCCCAAAGATAATGAAATAAAAAGAATAATATTCCACACTTTATAATGAAAATTTTTATTTAATTGATGAAGAATTAAAATGAATTATTTTAGAGTATTGTGTATTTGATAATATTATTAAGGAACTATTCTATGAATTTACTAAGCTTCATAAAGTCTCAATTAATGTCATATTTTATCAACAATAAGTAAAATAAAAAGATTAAAATTTTTGTATAACTCACTATTGGAGATAAGGAAAATGAATGTGGTTCAAATTTAGAATATGGATAGTTATTTGGAAGATATGATAAGAATAGTAGAAGATTAAATTTGTACTATCAATTTGAATAGTCTAGAAGTGAAAATCCAAATCAGTTGAGAAAAAGGATATCTCCACTCAAACATCATAAGTGATTATTGTATAAAATAAGAATCATAATGGTGTATCAAATGATTTTAAAACATGTGTAGAGGTATCCATGTCAAAATAAATAAAAAACATATCCTATTATTCAGATAATTTTTTGGAACTAAATTATTTTCTTTTGGATGTGTAGGAAAAAAAAATCTATAAAAACCTGGAAGATAAAAAATTTGTGAAATATACCAATATGTAAAGTATAGAAGTGATCCTACCCAAGGAAAATTTTACCCCAAAATGATAAAAAATGATAATGTTCCAATCCAAAAGTAGTAAACAAGTCATTTTAGATAGACTGCACTAACAAAAAAAAATCAAGAATAATTGGTAGATATTGGTGCTACTCGATGTTTGATCATAGAGATTTTGATTTCTAGAAAAATATTTTAGTATGTATAAATTATATAATTCTTAGATCAAGGGATACCAAAGTGGTAGAAATAAATAAACTCGTTAAAAATAATCAAGACTCAAATAAAATGAATAATTTGTCTCTGATGAACATTTTTCAAAGTCTAAATAATTTCAATGAGATGAAAAAAATAGGAAAAATTTTATAATGAATTTTTCTACAACCCTTATCGATATCATATATTTACCGAAGAGAATGGAGAACCACAAAAATAAGATAAGTAGGTGAATAAATGAGATAATACAACAATGGGTTCAATATTCGTGAAACAGATTTAACCCAAGAAGAACATTAAGAAGAGATATTGGAATGATGTCATGCCAAATTTAAATAAGCACTTCAATTATTATATTATAGACCACATCATAGACCATTAAAAAGTGTCCAAATATCTCAATAATTAAGGTATCAAACTGAAAAAAAATATTATAGTCATTCAAATAAATATATAGTGGGATTGGATTGGTTATTGATACTCCCTGTAACGACCCAAAGTCTTTCAATGGAAAATTCCCTTCTTGTATTTATGTCATAAAAACACAAAATAATGAACTACTAAGTGATAAGTGACCTTTAAACATAATTTCGTCACCCCTATGTTTGAAATTTTAAAAATCCGACATACACAGTTGTGTTCAAGATAGTTTTTGGAGTCTAATGAAACAAAAACAATTTTTAGTGAATAGTAACCTACCCTTATGAATAGTAACCTACCCTTATGAATAGTAATATGACCCTTATGAATAGTAAATAAGAGTAACATTACCTATGAATAATAAAATAAAATTTAGACATCATAGAAAGTGATAATTTGACCTTAGTAAACATTTTTGGTATTTTATAAGTCATAAATAATTAATTATAATTAATTAATTAATTTAAATGAATATTTATTTTCTTGAAATATATTCATAAAGTATTAAATCAATGTCTAATAGTTTTTAGATAATTTTATAAGACCCTACGTAATTTTTGAAAGAACTACAAAATCAGTTTTAATTTTAAAAACTGTTTTTTAAGTAAATTATGATTTTAATTAAATATTAAATTAATAATATTTAGAAAAATATTTTTGAAAAATGGACATAATTTTTGGATTCTAAATTTTGAAAAATGGTAAGGGTAAATTTTTGGGTTTATTCTGAAATACTTCAATATTCGGGTGAATAGTAAACAAATACAGTTTTTCGCATAATCGGTGTAGACTAAATTGCATCATTAATGATGTAATGATGAAATAAACATTATATAACTTTAGTTTCGGCAAAAACATATTAAATTTCATAAATTTTTCCTTTAAATACAATAAATCTAATTTTCAAACCTAAAAATAACTTTCAAAAGCCTAAAGTCCAAAGGTGATTTCTTAAAGTGTCTTTTTCTCTTTCTGTCACTTTCCTTTTAATAAATTGATGAATTAGAATTATAAAGAAGAGTTAAATCCTAAAAAGAATTATATTATATTTATATATGATTTAGGATTTCAAAAAACTACTATTACAAGTCTAACTTATGATATATTATTTTATTCAATATTTTATGCCAAAACACCTCCCTCCTCATGTATAAATAAGCCCTCCCCCTCCTCTTGCCAAACCACACCTCTCAAGCTTCAATAATTGTCTACGATCTACCCAATAATCTTCCCTAGCCTCTCCCCCAAGTCCAAGAGCTCCTGGTCTCATCAAAAGACCTAGCTTAGGCCCTTAAGGAGGTTCTTAAGTGGAGGATTCTAAAGGTAATTTCTCTCCCTCTTCTCCTTTATTTTCCTTTCAAGTTGAAGTTCCTTTTTTGATCTCTCCCTACCTATATTCATACAAACTGTTTTGTAACTCTAGTATTATACATATATTATAATCTTATGATTCTAATGGTATATTATATCACCCCACACCCTTTCCCTCTTCCATTTATTTTATTAAAGAGAACGTTGTTCATGTGGTGATAATTTATCACCTTCAAAAACAACATGCTCTCTTCTTCCATTTCTACCTTCAATCTGGTCATGAAACCATTTTTATGGTTGAACCAGAATATTTTATATGTATTATTTTCTATTTTAAGTTCTTGAGATAACCTATGACCTTATTACTAAGTTAAATGTTAAAACAAGATCGTTGTGATCCAAAAACCGCTCAAATTAACCCAAAAAACCATCATTAAATTTTTATCTAATGATTCATCCACTTGGATCTAATATAACTCATTATAAAATCATTCAAGCTTCTGTAATATCATTAATAACATGTAATATCATTTCTGTATGTTTACCCATGATCTTCCCAAAAATCAAATTAAGAATACAAGTGGACCGCTCAAGAAAACCATAAAAACGAACATCCCCGAACAATGTTTTTAAACTCTATAAGTCATCCAATGGAACATAATATGAAATAATGAAACCAGAATGAACCCTATTAATGTATAAAAGGTCCTGGAATTTCTATTTAATGAATATAATTTCATTATACAGGACATTAAAGAGAAGGAGGCATTCGAGTACAAGGTAAGGGGAAATCTCGAACCCAATTTTTCTTCCTTCGGGTTCTCCCTCTTTCACTCCATTTTTGATATGGTTACTCCTCAAATATAATTTGTTCATCATTTACTTTACTTTTCTGGGATATAAATTTTTTTCACTGGTTTTTATGTCCATCAAAATGTTTTCCAAAAGAACTCTTCTTTCAAGATCTCACCTTTTACCTCTCATTCAAGGTTGACGGTTCTTGTATCAAGTATGTTGTTCTCTCTTTCTTTTGGGAACCCAAAGATTATGAATGTGTTATTATGAAATGAAACCCATTCCTTTCCATGGGTTATTTATGTACATGTTTGATATGTGTTCCATGTGGCAATCATGATAATGATAATATTATGATGTGACGGGTGCGCCCGGAATTATATAGCGCTCCAATGCATTGGGTAAAGTGATAAATCTCATGAGTAAATGTGAAATGATGTGTGAAAATGATGATATCTTTGTTCACAAGTATGTGTGGTAGTTAACCACTAATACATGATGTTTCATTTTTTATGCATTTCCAAATTTGAAGTTTATTATTTATGCTCCTCTCATGTTCATGATTCTTTGCCTATGACATGACTATGCTCACCCCATGATATATTGATCTTATCTATACTCTTACGGGGATATTAGCTCACCCCTTTTGATGTATATACTTAGGTGGCTACATGTACTAAGGAGAGGACAATTTCCACTAAGAATCTAGTGAAGAAGAAATTAAATAAATCTTTATGCTTGATGTTGTATTTGTTATGTATTGTCTTAGTTTGCCAAAGACACTAAACCTCTGGATCCTCCATGTGTAATACTATTATGTTGTTCATATTTGAAATGATGTAATAGTAAAGTAAGAAAAGGCCGGGTCACTATAGTTGGTATCAGAGGAAAGGATAAGTTAATTTGGGAATTAGGATTGGTGAACCCTAAAGAAAACCTCTAGCATGAGACTAAGTGCAAATATGCACACAAGGATATTTACCTAGGGATCCGATATGTTATGTTTTTGGTATAACTATTTAAATGAATAAGTTATTTGTAACTTGTTTACTTATGTTTTGTTCTAAACATTTCTATTTTAGAAAATGGTGGGAACCAGGATAGGTAATGAAGGAGAAGTACCCTCACCTGTTTTTGTAAAGTGAAATTTCGGGGGCGAAATTTCTTAAGGGGGGAAGAATGTAATGACCCAAAGTTTTTCAATGGAAAATTCCCTTCTTATATTTATGTCATAAAAACAAAAAATAATGAACTACTAAGTGATAAGTGACCTTTAAAAATAATTTTGTGACCCCTATGTTTGAAAATTTAAAAATTCGACATACACAGTTGTGTTCAAGATAGTTTTTGGAGTCTAGTGAAACAAAAACAATTTTTGGTGAATAGTAACCTAACCTTATGAATAGTAACCTACCCTTATGAATAGTAATATGACCCTTATGAATAGTAAATAAGAGTAACATTACCTATGAATAATAAAATAAAATTTAGACATCATAGAAAGTTATAATTTGACCTTAGTAAACGTTTTTTGGTATTTTATAAGTCATAAATAAATAATTATAATTAATTAATTAATTTAAATGAATATTTATTTTCCTGAAATATATTCATAAAGTATTAAATCAATGTATAATAGTTTTTAGATAATTTTATAAGACCCTACGTAATTTTTTAAAGAACTACAAAATCAATTTTAATTTTAAAAACTGTTTTTAAGTAAATTATGATTTTAATTAAATATTAAAATAATAATATTTAGAAAATTATTTTTGAAAAATGGACATAATTATTGGATTCTACATTTCTAAAAATGGTAGGGGTAAATTTTTGGGTTTATTCTGAAATACTTCAATTTTTGGGTGAATAGTAAAAAAATACAGTTTTTCGCATAATCGGTGTACACTAAATTGCATCATTAATGATGTAATGATGACATAAACATTATAGAACTTTTGTTTAGGCCAAAAAATATTAAATTTCATAAATTTTTCCTTTAAATATAATAAATCCAATTCTCAAACCTAAAAAGAACTTTCCAAAGCCTAAAGTCAAAATGTGATTTCTTAAAGTGTCTTTTTCTCTTTCTTTCACTTTCCTTTTAATAAATTAATGAATTAGAATTATAAAGAAGAGTTAAAGCCTAAAAGGAATTATATTATATTGATATATTATTTAGGATTTCAAAAAACTACTATTACAAGTCTAACTTATGACATATTATTTTATTTAATATTTTATGCCAAAAACACCTCCCTCCTCATGTATAAATAAGACCTCCCCCTCCTCTTGCCAAAACACACCTCTCAAGCTTCAAGAATTGTCTAATATCTGCCCAATCATCTTCCCTAGCCTCTCCCCCACGTCTAATAGCTCTTGTTCTCATCAAAAGACCAAGCTTAGGCCCTTAAAGAGGTTCTTAAGAGGAGGATTCTAAAGGTAATTTCTCTCCCTCTTCTCCTTTATTTTCCTTTCAAGTTCAAGTTCCTTTTTTGATCTATCCCTACCTATCTTCATCCAAAATATTTTGTAACTCCATTATTATACATATATTATAATCTTATGATTCTAATGGTATATTATATCACCCCACACTCTTTCCCTCTTCCATTTATTTTATTAAAGAGAATGTTGTTCATGTGGTGATAATTTATCACCTTCAAAAACAACATGCTCTCTTCTTCCATTTCTACCTTCAATCTGGTCATGAAACCATTTTTATGGTTGAACTAGAATATTTTATATGTATTATGTTCTATTTTATCTTCTGGAAATAACCTATGTCCTTATTACTAAGTTAAATGTTAAAACAAGATCGTTGTGATCTAAAAACCGCTCAAATTAACCCAAATAACCATCATTAAATTTTTATCTAACGATTAGTCCACTTGGATCTAATATAACTAATTATAAAATCATTTAATATTCTATAATATCATTAATAACATGTAATATCAGTTCTGTATGTTGACCCATGATCTACCCAAACATCAAATTAATAATACAAGTGGACCGCTCAAGAAAACCATAAAAACGAACATCCCCGAAAAATGTTTTTAAACTCTATAAGTCATCCAAAGGAACATAATATGAAATAATGAAACCAGAATGAACCCTACTAATGTATAAAAGGTTCTGGAATTTCTAATTAATGAATATAATGTCATTATACAGGACATTAAAGAGAAGGAGGCATTCGAGTACTAGGTAAGGGGAAATCTCAAACCCAATTTTTCTTCCTTCGGGTTCTCCATCTTTCCCTCCATTTTTGATATAGTTACTCCTAAAAGATCATTTTTTCATAATTTACTTTACTTATCTGGGATATATATGTTTTGCACTGGTTTTTATGTCTTCAAAATGTTTTACAAAAGAACTCTTCTTTCAAGATCTCACCTTTTACCTGTCATTCAAGGTTGATGGTTCTTGTATCAAGTATATTGTTCTCTATTTCTTTTTGGAACCGAAATCTTATGAATGTGTTATTATGAAATGAAACCCATTACTTTCCATGGGTTAGTTATGTACATGTTTGATATGTGTTCCATGTGGAAATCAGGATAATGATAATATTATGATGTGACAGGTGCGCCCGGAATTATATAGCGCTCCAATGCATTGGGTAAAGTGATGAATCTCATGAGTAAATGTGAAATTATGTGTGAACATGTTTCTAGATTTGTTCACAAGTATGTGTGGTAGTTAACCACTAAGACACGATGTTTCATTTTTTATGCATTGCCACATTTGAAGTCTATTATTTATGCTCCTCTCATGTTCATGATTCTTTGCCTATGACATGACTATGCTCACCCCACGATATATTGTTCTTATCTATCCTCTTACTGGGCTTTTAGCTCACCCATTTTGATTTATATCCTCAGGTGGCTACATTTAATAAGGAGAGGACAAGTTCCACTAAGAAGCTAGTGAAGATGAAATTAAATAAATGTTTATGCTTGATCTTGTATTTGTTATGTATTGTCCTAGTTTTCCCAAGACACTAAACCTCTGGATCCTCCATGTGTAATACTATTATGTTGTTTATATTTGAAATGATGTAATAGTAAAGTAAGAAAAGTCCGGGTCACTATAGTTGGTATCAGAGGAAAGGTTTAGTTAATTTGGGAATTAGGATTAGTGAACCCTAAAGAAAACCTCTAGCATGAGACTAAGTACAAATATGAACACAAGGATATTTACCTAGGGATCCCATATGTTATGTTTTTGGTATAATTGTTTAAATGAATAAGTTATTTTTAACTTGTTTACTTATGTTTTGTTCTAACCATTTCTATTTTAAAAAATGGTGGGAACCAGGAGAGATAATGAAGGAGAAGTACCCTCACCTGTTTTTGTAAAGTGAAATTTCGGGGGCGAAATTTCTTAAGGGGGGAAGAATGTAACGACCCAAAGTTTTTCAATGGAAAATTCCCTTCTTATATTTATGTCATAAAAACACAAAATAATGAATTAATAAGTGATAAGTGACCTTTAAAAATAATTTTGTCACCCCTATGTTTGAAATTTTAAAAATCCGACAAACACAGTTGTGTTCAAGATAGTTTTTGGAGTCTAATGAAACAAAAACAATTTTCGGTGAATAATAACCTAACATTATGAATATTAGCCTACCCTTATGAATAGTAATATGACCCTTATGAGTAGTAAATAAGAGTAACATTACCTATGAATAATAAAATAAAATTTAGACATCATAGAAAGTGATAATTTAACCTTAGTAAATGTTTTTGGTATTTTATAAGTCATAAATAATTAATTATAAATAATTAATTAATTTAAATGAATATTAATTTTCCTGAAATATATTAATAAATTATTAAATCAATGTCTAATATTTTTTAGATAATTTTATAAGACCCTACATAATTTTTGAAAGAACTACAAAATCAGTTTTAATTTTAAAAACTGTTTTTAAGTAAATTATGATTTTAATTAAATATTAAATTAATAATATTTAGAAAATTATTTTTGAAAAATGGAAATCATTTTTGGATTCTACATGTCGAAAAATGGTAGGGGTAAAGTTTTGGGTTTATTCTGAAATACTTCAATTTTTAGGTGAATAGTAAAAAAATACAGTTTTTTCGCATAATCGGTGTACAGTAAATTGCATCATTAATGATGTAATGATGACATAAAAATTCTAGAACTTTAGATTCGGCCAAAACATATTAAATTTCATAAATTTTTCCTTTAAATACAATAAATCAAATTCTCAAACCTAAAAAGAACTTTCAAAAGCCTAAAGTCAAAAGGTGATTTCTTAAAGTGTCTTTTTCTCTTTCTTTCACTTTCCTTTTAATAAATTAATGAATTCGAATTATAAAGAAGTGTTAAAGCCTAAAACGAATTATATTATATTTATATATGATTTAGGATGTCAAAAAACTACTATTACAAGTCTAACTTATGATATATTATTTTATTTAATATTTTATGCCAAAAACACCTCCCTCCTCATGTATAAATAATCCCTCCCCCTCCTCTTTCCAAACCACACCTCTCAAGCTTCAATAATTGTCTAAGATCTGCCCAATAATCTTCCCTAGACTCCCCCCCACGTCCAAGTGCTCCTTGTATCATCAAAATACCAAGCATAGGCCCTTAAGGAGGTTCTTAAGAGAAGGATTCTAAACGTAATTTCTCTCCCTCTTCTCCTTTATTTTCCTTTTAAGTTCAAGTTCTTTTTTTGATCTCTCCCTAACTATCTTCATCCAAACTGTTTTTAACTCTAGTATTATAAATATATTATAATCTTATGATTCTAATGGTATATTATATCACCCCACACCCTTTCCCTCTTCCATTTATTTTATTAAAGAGAACGTTGTTCATGTGGTGATAATTTATCACCTTCAAAAACAACATGCTCTCTTCTTCCATTTCTACCTTCAATCTGGTCATTAAACCATTTTTATGGTTGAAACAAAATGTTTTATATTTATTATGTTCTATTTTAAGTTTTGGAAATAACCTATGGCCTTATTACTAAGTTAAATGTTAAAACAAGATCGTTGTGATCCAAAAACCGCTCAAATTAACCCAAATAACCTTCATTAAATTTTTATCTAATGATTCATCCAATTGGATATAATATAACTCATTATAAAATCATTCAAGATTCTTTAATATCATTAATAACATGTAATATCAGTTCTGGATGTTTACCCATGATCTACCCAAACATCAAATGAAGAATACAAGTGGGCCGCTCAAGAAAACCATAAAAACGAACATCCCCGAACAATGTTTTTAAACTCTATAAGTCATCCAAAGGAACATAATATAAAATAATGATACCAGAATGAACCCTATTAATGTATAAAAGGTTATTGAATTTCTAATTAATGAATATAATGTCATTATACAGGACATTAAAGAGAAGTAGGCATTCAAGTACAAGGTAAGGGGAAATCTCGAACCCAATGTTTCTTCCTTCGAGTTCTCCCTCTTTCACTCCATTTTTGATATGGTTACTCCTCAAAGATCATTTGTTCATCATTTACATTACTTTTCTGGGATATACATGATTTTCACTTGTTTTTATGTCCATCAAAATGTTTTCCAAAAGAACTCTTCTTTCAAGATCTCACCTTTTACCTCTCATTCAAGGTTGATGGTTCTTGTATCAAGTATGTTGTTCTCTCTTTCTTTTGGGAACCCAAAGCTTATGAATGTGTTATTATGAAATGAAACCCATTCCTTTACATGGTTTAGTTATGTACATGTTTGATATGTGTTTCATGTGTCAATCATGATAATGATAATATTATGATGTCACGAGTGCGCCCGAAATTATATAGCGCTCCAATGCATTGGGTAAAGTGATGAATCTCATGAGTAAATGTGATATGATATGTGAACATGATGCTAGATTTTTTCACAATTATGTGTGGTAGTTAACCACTAAGACATGATGTTTCATTTTTATGCATTTTCACATTTGAAGTCTATTATTTATACTCCTCTCATGTTCATGATTCGTTGCCTATGACATGACTATGCTCACCCCATGATATATTGTTCTTATCTATCCTCTTACTGGGCTTTTATCTCACCCCTTTTGATGTATATCCTCAGGTGGATACATGTACTAAGGAGAGGACAAGTTCCACTAAGAATCTAGTGAATAAGAAATTAAATAAATGTTTATTCTTGATGTTGTATTTTTTATTTATTGTCCTAGTTTTCCCAAGACACTAAACCTCTAGATCCTCCATGTGTAATACTGTTATGTTGTTTATCTTTGAAATGATGTAATAGTAAAGTAATAAAAGGTTGGGTCTCTATAATCCCAATAAATTGGAAGAGAATATTCCCAATAAGGGAAAAGAAAACACTGATAAAGAGGTTTGTAGAAGGTGTAACTAGAAAGGACATATGGATATAAAATGTATGCCTATTTTTCTTGGATAATTGATACAAAGGGGGAAAACACATTTGAGATATAATGTTAAAAATGTTGTAGTTATAAAGGAATACACAACCGAAGATAAATATGAGCATGTTCCTAAAGGCTATCTAACCATATATCCCAATTAGTTGGAGTTATATAGAGAGATAGATTAGGATAAAAATAAATCTAATACTCTGATTACTAAGGTTGATAAGCACACTCTAGCTATGAAGAAAGTTTAAAATATAAATAAGACCATTTTACCCAAAGATAGATGAAATTTAAAAATAAAAAAGAATAAATCATGAATAGGTATAAATATTTTAAATCTACAACCAAAGGAGTTTTGATGTTAAGAAATATATCTCTTTGTTATTTCTCAAATTGGGGAGCTATTGGAAGATCCAAATTACTTCTTGATCTAATCTAATGTTTTTAAATTATAAGAATTTAAGGTGATGAATGTTATAGAGTATCCATTGAGGGGAGGTATAAAATTAAATCAAGATATTTGATATTTATATTTTCTATTGAATCTATAAATCTAAAAACTCCCTTTAAAATCATAATGATGTGGTATTATTTCATTCTCCCATCCCTTTTTTAAAATTTATATATTATTTTTATTAAGGTGGTGATTTACTAAATGAATGGGTAAGACCATTCACTTTAATTTTTTTGATGTCTGTGTTTATGTGAGTATAGGGGTCTATGTTTTCTTGAAATCTTTTTATGTGTTTCCACCAAAATTTGAAAGATATAAGTTTTTATCACATGTGAAAATATTAATAGATTTATTTTCTAGAATTTTCACTATTATTTTCTATAAAGGGTTATCCCATATATGAATAGAGTTGATTTATTAATGTAATATCACTAAGATAAATGTATTTTCAAGTTTATTGTAGATGATTATTTACTGTTGTGAGAGATATTATAATCAATATAAATTAGTATGTAATAATTATTTCAAAATTCTATGACACATGGTATCAATGCATTATAAATTTCAATTTGTATAAATAATCTTTATCAAGAAGATAAATCACATGGGGAGGAGATGAGTTGTTTCAATGTAAAGTTAAAGTAGAAAACATTTAATAGGAAATCATAATAGAGAGAGGATATTAAAGGATAAACATACTTTATATTACAAATGGTATCCATGTAGTATATCACTTTTAAATTTGAGAATAAAATGAAGAATGAACCATAGTTTGCCATTATAGGGGTGAATATATTTTCCCCTTTGAATTTATTATCAATTAAGAGGAAAAATATTACATTAACCAATGGAGTTAATTTAGAATTGGAATTTCAAACAAACACAATGTTGGAGTTTTTTGTTACCATAAGTGTTTTCATGTATTTCTTTAAATTATGTTAGTAAATGTAATCATGAAAAGTTGATATCTTGGATGATGTATAAAAAATCCTCCCAAAGGATGTGTAATATTCTATTACACATGAAGAAATTCATGGAAGGATTCTAGGAAATTTATAAGGATTAAAAATATTTAATGAGATGTTATTTATTAATATTAAATGTTTTAAAGGTATATAATCCTTTTATTTAACAGTTTTAATGAATGAGATGAAGAAATAGAATATATTTGTTGATACTAGAGCCAAAAATCTTGTACAGTTGTGAATAAGAAGTTTATAATAGGTTCCTAGTACATAGGATAATCTAGATTAAGTGGTATAACCCATCCTCTGTGTTTATAATATATAAAATATTGTGATATTAATTTAAACACTCCAATATTAATGTTGATGTGATTAGAGATGGATCAAGATTTATTTGAGAAAGGATACACCTGAGTTAGCAGATTCTATTGTTGAAATAATCAATTATGAGTGTTCTATATGCTACAACACCTTATATAGGTGTTTTAAGGTGTTTTTAATTATTTTAATAATTCAAAAAATCATTAGAATAAGTTTTGAGATGATTTAAAGAGGTTTGATACGACCTAGAGTTATCTAAACTCCATTTGATGTAATCTTTTGAAATGTGATATTTGGAGTTTACTAAAAAATTATTATGTCCTGAATGTAAAATCGTGTATATTGGATCATATTGATTCACTATGTTCATAATAATTCATGTTTTTAATCTAATAATTTTAGTTGAACATAACACTTTGATTTTTATCACATGTATCTATTTGATCATAAGTCTTTATCAGCTATAATGCTTCATCGTATGGTTTATATACTGATCATATAACTTTGGAGTATGTTGAAAATGAAAAAGGCATGATCATATAACCTCTATAATACCATAATTCTTGATGTTAATACTTCTCTGTAAGTCTTTAAGCTCATTTTATGACATTTTATTGAGGCCAAAAGGTTACAAAGGAATTAAGCATAAGTATTTTGGATTCAAGAGTACCAATTATACCATTGAGAATAAGTATCTAAAAATAATCTATAATAAATATAATACTTGGATATTCCCAGTGCAAGACTTGAAAAATTAGAAAAAATTTGAAGTTTTACTAGATGAAAAAAATCAAGTTTCTATATTCAAATATAATAAATATGAAAAAAATTAGATGATGAAAGAACAATTCAATCATGGTATAAACATAAACAAATAGAATATTTTGGGATTAAATTAATATTTAATGATAGGATATAATATTTATACATGTAAAGGTAATATTAATTTAAGATAAAATAAGCTTTTATGTAAATGTATTTTAGACCTATTTAAGGGTGAATCTATGTCTCCAAAATTATGATATTTTGATAAAATTTTATCTAAAAATACTTGTGTTGTAAATTTAAGATTAGAATATGATGAATATTTTTAAATCCATGATTCAAGCCTAAAAATCTAATCCTTTATCCAAATAAGAGAAAGATAAAATAGCGAAATATTATATGCAACATAATATTTTTGAAAGTGAATTTATCAGGTTTTTAAGAGTAATATAGATGAAGTTACATCAAAGATCAAGCTATTAATCAAATCCTATAATATTATTATCCAAGACTGATAGATTAAAAATAAAAAAGAACAGAGAAGGGAGGCTAGGAATTTTCCTAATCCTAAAAAGTGAGAAGACATCCACATTTTAAAAAATCAATAAATGCAATAATGAGTTCCACACCATAGACATGAGTATTATAGAATTCCATACAGTTTTAGAGATTTATAGAATGTGGATTTCAGTGGATATAGCTTGAAAAAGTCATTAAATCCTAGATAATAATAAAATAATATTTTATTTGACTATGTTTTGAAAATGGGTATAATTTAAGTGATGTATTCTTGGAATAATATATGAGGTGAAAAAGAAATGTACATGAAATCATTGAAAGATGAATTGGGTATTCAATTGTGGTTCTATTAGGCTAGTGTATTATTGGTATTATCAACATACCATTTATGGTATTTTGAAATTAATGAATAAATTTAGTGAGTTTACTTTTCATGTGAGTTTTTTAGATCACAAGGATATCATAGATGATGTGTTTATTCATCTAACTAGAAAAAGTAAAAGCTATTGTTGAGATAAGAAACAATCATGAGTGAGAATTGATAAAACAACTAGTACTCTCAAATAAGAACAAATAGGAGTTGCTTTATGTTGTATAAAATAAGAATAATATAAATAAAATAGTGTGTCAAGCCTATAAAACTTTATAGGACTTGAAAAAGAATAAATATTTTTAATTGAGTTTTTAGTGATGGGTTTTTTAAAGAACTGAATGTTTTTGAATTTTTTAGAGGCCAAGTTGCATGTTATTTGTTTTAAGACATTCTGGTAATAGAATTAACTATGATTTTAGGAATAAGATCATCATTTTGTGGGTGTAGAAAAATCCCAAGATAGATGGTGATATACATTATAAAGATGGTGGAATAAGAGAACCAATAGGGGATGAATATTGGGGACTATAGTATAAATATCCCTTCACGTGCATAATATAGTGGAGGGATGTTTCCTATGTGATATGGTAACCCTACCTATGTAATGTGGTAGAATAGATTTTATGATGTTCCTTATACACACATTGTATCAAGATAATACAAATAAAAAACCCTTCATAATAAATTTTTGATAAAAATTTTATAAACCCAAACTTTTAATCTTGATGAACAACCTATTTAATGATTTATCCACTATTGATAGAATGAAAATCAACCAATGTTTAGAAATAATCTTTAAAATATAGTATAATATGAATATACATTATTAATCGATTTTAATATTAGTAATAAATTAACCTAATATAAAAATCACTTTAATTAAATTAAAAATTATGTACAAGATTCCCCTAAAGTTGAAAATAGGTTAACTAAAGAAATTAAAAAAACACATTTTTTAGAATTTAAAAAATTATAATATTTTTAGAAATTTAAAAACCACTGTGTGTTGTTATTCACCATATCATAGTGAATTCATATTCTTATTAAAATAAATAAATATCTTCTTTAGCCTCAATGACATAAATTATTCTTTAGAATTAAAATAACATTTGTTCTCCATGAGATACATCAAGATGCGATGTATGAATCTTGTTCATTATATATAATATTAAATGATATTTATAGGTCATTTCATAGTTCAAGAGAGTTGGAATATCTTTAATATTTTCATTTCCCCAACTTCTTGAAAATGTATTTGGCTTAAAAACTATTGTGGGACACTTAATGAAATTTATAATGATATTTTAACTTTAGAATTACTTGATTTATATCCATTTTCACAGTTGTGTTCACCTTTTTAGGTTCCTTATAAAACCTTAGTCTAGTGATTTCTTTTACAATAAATAGTTTTCCATATTTTACTTAAATATATTCCATACATCACTATTTCAACTTTTATATTCCATATTTCTAAAAAAATTATAAACAATGTTAATTGGTCTATGAAAATTTCATTTATAATTAAAATTCATATCAATATATAGATCCAAAATCTAGGTACCAAATTAATCCATAAATGAAATTTTTTTTTCATCAAAAAAAAATATCTATACAATGAAATAAAATATAAAACAAATACTTGGTAAGATAAATATTTAATCAGTTATTTGAATAAAGTAGATTTATAAGGATTAATTTTAAAATAAACACATAAAATTTTATTTTCCTTCTTAATTATCAAGTAACCAACATTATCATACAATGTGATCAAATAAAATTTAATTCTTAAAATTACATAGGATAATTATGATTTTAATTCTTCATTTGATATATAGTTTATCCTTTTAGCTTATACATAATAAAACGATATAAGCTATTTTTTTGTATTTTTATTATTTTATTATTTTTTTAATGAAATTTTTTAAAGGATGGATATTAACAATCTCAAATATTCTATTTTCTCAACCAAGACCAAAAATTATTTATGATAGTTATGATATAAAGGAGAGGAAAGCATAAATAATAATAAAATGCTTAGAAATGAAACCATATTAAACTGATAATCCACACCATCAACTACCCCCATGGAAATAAATATAGTTAGTAGAAAAAATATAGAAGGAAAACATGTTATATTTCAATATAATGTAATTTAATTATTTTAGAATAGTTTTTACATTTTTATTTTTTATAGTGTTTTTTGAAATTTAATTTTTAAAATATATGTTCTTAAATATAAATCAAAACATACTCTTTTTTTATACATAATCCACAAAACTACAAGAAATTAATAATATTAACATTTCATATAAAATTATGAAATTCAACTTTTATTTTGAATAATCAGTTAAACTAATAAATTATTAGTTTATAAAAAAAATAAGAATTTTATTTTCTAAAAGTAATAACTTATATCCTTTATTATATTATTTTCGTGATTTTTAATTTTTTTAACACTATATAATGATATACCTAGGTTGATAGTTTTCATATATCAATTAGTCTAAAATCAAAATTCAATTGATCTCTAAAATAATACCCTCCACACTTAAATCATATATTTCACTCAATGATTTAATCACTATTAAATATAATTTTAAGATTTATTTGTTAATTATGTCAAATGAATGGGTAAAATCAAAGATATTGAAATAATTTTACATTTTTTATATTACCCTCTTTTCCAAGATCATTGTTTTAGGGTCCTTTTATTCTCTTGTCTCTTAGTAAATTCATTATTTCATTGATTATTTTCATGATAGTTTTTTGTAAATTTAATCCAAAAAAATTTATTAAAATTATTAAAATATGTCATTTATAGATAAAAAATATACATTTTTATTTATATTAGATTAAGAAATATATTATAATAAGTTTTTAAAAGAAATAAAAAATATGGATACACAAAATATATAATAAAAATTAAAAATAAATTTAATCCTTTATAGTATTATCATCATCCTCCCAATCTTTTTTCTCTGTGACTTCATTCTCATGGAATACGTTAGGATTGTCACTCATAATTTTCCCATTTTTTTAATTTTCTTATCCAAACACTCTTATACTTTTATTTCTTTGTTTTTAATTTATATTTGAGTGAGATTAATTGTATGGGGGTAAGAAAAATGTAAATAGAAATTTATTACCCATAGATTGATAGTTGTAATACAAGGTTTTTGATTTACACTCATTTTGACAGAACAAATATAATATAAAACATTCCTATTTTTATTTTTCATCTTAATCACCAAATATTTTTTTTCATTTTATTATGTTTTCATATTCATTTACTCCGCACTTTGTCTTAAAATCCCCATAATTTATTGACATTTCAATAAAATCTAATGTTAGAGTTGTATATTCATAATTAAAGGTAGATCTAAAGGTGTTGGATCATTCATAGGTTTAATATGTGTGGAGGACTCTACCAGTACTAATATATAAGTTGGAAATCATTAGGTTTTAGTAAGAGGCCCAAAATATTCAAATATTAAAACCATAAAGTCTCTACCATTGAGTATAGGTGGTGTCAATTTCAATGGATTACTCAGTGGAAATAACATATTCTATTTCACTATCACCATTCACTCACATATTTTTATCCAGATTTATATAATGCACTCTATTAACTTGATAAATTTTTACAACTTATAATACATATTTTAAAATGGTCAGGATGAATGGGTTGTACTCTAAGAGGGCATATGGATTAATTATTAAATGGATAAGTTGTGTTTAATATACACTATATGATTATTCCAAAAACAAACCACATTCTAATTGATCTATTTAATTTTTGAGGACCTAAAATTTCCCTTATTCATTAATATCCATATATATTTTGAATTTATGTGTTAAATTAATTATAAGGTTACTAATGTCTTTAAGGGGGATTTATTTAACAAATATATCAAAGATCTTTTCCAAAAAGGTGATCAAAAATCCCCTTATCAATGTTCATTTTCTCTTTGTTTAAAATAAATAATAATAATTAACTAGAATATTGGAAAAATTAGGGTATGGACTTATAGAATATAATATTATATAAAAATAACCAATATTTGATAACTATATCTTGGACTTCTCCTTTTCCTAGCCAAAGATTTAGTGATATCTCAATGAATTATTTTAAAATTTGGATCATAAAGATTGTATTATATATTACCAAATAAAGGAATTTTATAAAATTACATCACTTCTATTAGGCCATCTCATTTTATAGTTCCATCATTAATGTATCATAGGAGTAAAATTTTATAAAATCCTACATGTAGAAAACTTCAAACATGGTATATTTAAATAAAAAAACTTTTAATATCCATATAACCAATATAAATTTTTATATTCTATAATAATATGTTATAATATTCATTTAATATAAGGAAATATCTCTAAATAAATCATGTATTGATGAAATAATATTCTCAAAATGTAAATTTTTTATTATTTACTTGATTATCTCCTCTAATCCAAGGAATAAAAATTCTAATAACTATAAATTTTTGATTTACACTATCTTTAATTTATATATATACTCAAGATAATCATGGTAAAAATTATACTTGAATTTTAACCAAGGATTTATTTATGAATGATAATGTAACTTCCCAGACCCAGATTCCACTCAAAAGTTCCCTAAGCCTAGTTTTCTACATGAAATCAAGTACATATCCCTAAATTTCATAGGATTCTGACAAGCAATGAGGGCATAGGGTGTATCTGTGGGGAGACTATACCCTCTTTACTAGAGTGTAACACAATGGAATACCAATAACATGCAATAGCAGAAGCATTATAATATACAAGAAATAGAAAAACAACAGTAATAGATAAACAATACCAAAAGTAATCTCATACACAAAATATGATGATACATGTCATATTTCTACAAAATAGCCCAAATTGGTATACATGGAATCAGTACAATACATGTAACAAAATTCCAAAAAGACCAAAAAGAAACTATCCCAACTATAATTATGAGTCTCATCTCAATATTATGCTCTCATGTTCCTATATATGGCACAAATTCAATCATTGAACTAATGGCTCTTTCCCATGTCCCTACCTGCATCCAAATAGTCCGTTTGGGTACCCGATGGCAGCCCGAACAGGGTGTGAGATTCAATCCCAATAGGTAACCACTCAAAGTTCTATAACAAATCCTGGACATGAAATATAACAAGATAAATCATATTGAGATAAATATCATAGGCAAGAATTAATAAAAGTAATGTTACCATGGAATGTATACTATGAAACCAGTGATACTGGATAACCTCACAAGATTCCATGCAAAACAAGTTTCAAGCTCCTGTAACAAGGAAGCTACAATGTAAAATAATGTAAACACCATGACCGTGCTATATACACCATGTGTCATATAACCCATGATATTTCCATACAACCTATAATACCATATAAACCATGGTCGATCTATCTAACCAGAAGTTTCAGAAAAACCATGGCTAAGCCATATAACAAAGAATATCTCAATTAACACAACCAGGATATATAATCAAATTGTTAGACCTTCCAAAGACAAATCCAAGGTATAACAGACCAAGGAATCCTTGTCAAGTCTTAGGATGAACTCAATTGAAACTTGTATAGTTTTGAATTGGGGTCCAAGGACCATGTATACCGACCATGTCCACTACGATCCCGAACAAACTAAATCTAGGGGTAGAAAGGTCGAATGCATCCCATAAAATCATAATCCAAGGAGCAAAAAGGTCCAAGGAATTATCTACCACTATAATGAACCATGGTGCAGCACACCCATGGTGTACTTTTAAATCATTCATAAAGAAAATTAATTACTATTTCATACCATGAGTATACCCAGGCATTTATACAATTGCTAAATCAACCATTCAAGAAATTAAAATTCCATATAACCAAGTTAATAAAAATAATCAACATTAAAGGGTGGAAAATTGTATTCTATTTAACTAATTCATCACAATTAATTAATTAACATGATTCCTATAACTATAAGATCACTAAAAAACCCCATTGGTGGTTTAACAAAGGCATAGGGGTAGGAAATTTACAAGGAACACCCCATTGGTGGCCTTGGTTGGGGAAAAATCCTCCAACTCAAATTCAAGGAAAATAAAGGTCATCCCTAATAGGTTCCATTTAATTTGATTCAATTAATCAATTAAACTTTGAGCCCACACTTGAAATTCTAGAAGGCAACACAATAGAAACTAGCTTAATAAATCACCAAACCACTTAGGAAAAGTATAGAACACTTACCGTAGGTTTTTAGTAGAGTGATCGTCCAATATTATTTTTTGATTCATCTCAGATTAGAAGAAAAATGAATAAAAAATGAAGAATATGAGAAAAATAGATTTCACCTAAATATATTTGTTCATACCAATAATAATGATCAATAAAACAAATGTAATTTAGTACTCATCTATGTGGATCGAATGAGATGATCAGTGTTCGAATATGAGATCAGATGTAGTAATAGGATAAAAATATAACTTTTGGATTCAAGTAGTATCTCTCAAGCTAATGTTTATGACAATGAAGGAGGATAGAAAAATTAAATTTGAGTTATAATTGAATTTAATGTATATTTGTTAATTTTACCCAAATTATTGGGTTGCACGGTTTGACCACATTGTTGGGAAAAGCATGTGCTATATGCCATAAGAATGGGAACCTCGCATGGTTAGTGTGCACTGTTTGAAAATCCATGTGCAAATCATAGACCATCCCATTTTGAGAAACTAAAGAACTCCCACATGGGTGTACACATTAATTCACTTGGTTTATTCAAACCGTGTGACTTGTATCACCCTATTATCCATGCTTTCATGGTTAGTAGTAATCATACGACCTTCCCCACACAGTTTCTACTAACCATGCGGCCTATATTTTTTTTCCAAAAAAATGGGTTCTAGGATTCGAATAAGCCTCAAACACACCTGATACCTCCATAACCTAAAAGGGTATTCACATTAGGTCAAAAAAATCATTTAACTAAAAAAAGAGGGTTTATACCTCATATAAAAACCCATGTTCTTACAATATTACCCCTTAAAAAAAATTCATCTGTAAATTTCCCTCTTACGGGTTGTCAAGATTGGTCTGAGAATAACTCTGGACACTGAGTATGTACATCAAACATCCACTCCAAAGTCTCATCTTGAAAACAGTCATGGTTCTATAGCACACATACTAGAGGAGCTGAATGGCCTCAGAGAACCTTTGTGTTTCTGCCAATGATATGAATCAGATGATCCTAAATTATGTATCTACCTGTAACTCAACCTATTTAGGCCAAAAAGAATGAGGTGGGTCTGAATGATAATGGAATAGTTGAGATAAATTTAAGATTTCATGTATGGATTGTAATTTCTAAGGTAACTACAACTGATAGGCTACCATATCAACTCTCTATAGAATTTTGAATCGAACAATATATCATGGTGAAATATTACTATGTCTCTAGATCCATCTTTGTCCAAGCCTTAATGAAACATGTAAACATACCTTATACCCAACCTTTAACTCTATAGGTAATTTATGGAGATCAACATAAAATTTCTATCATGACTATGTAGTATCCATCCACTTTCTAATCAATTGGACATGCTCATAAGTCTCATGCATGAGACACATCCCAAGTAAGGTTGCCTTACCTTTTTCTAACTAGCACAGGGAAAATCAGCATTGCATACTATAAAAATCCTCATATAGTGTCATTTATATAGTTTACTGATAGAAAATATTTTAGGTTAACTCAATCAAGGGTATCCATTATCAGAAATAACTATGAAACCTTTTTGATCCTGTAAACAATAACCAACACAACATCACTACCTCGAAGTGACCTCACTAAACAGGCCACAAAATCCATCGTGAAATTATCCCATTTCCACTCAGGGATTGGTAATTTTTTTTAAAGTCCTACTGGTCACTGATGTCTTACTTTCACCTTCTAATAAGTGGAATACCTTGTAAAATACCATCTACCTCTTTCTTCATACCTATCCACCAGTTCTGACGGTGCAAGTCACATTACATCTTGTAGATACTGGGGTGTACTACCCAAGAAGAGGCATTAAAATCTCACCTCATCTCCTCGCATATGTCCCCTGGAACCCATATGAGACCATGGATAAAAAATCTCTCATCGTCACCTATAGTACAACTAGGTGGTAGGTCCTAGCTTTTCATAATCCCCCATAGGGATAGGCCCTTAGAATCTGATAGCTACTCCATCCTCACTCTATCCAGTAGAGAATAGGTCAAAACTAAAGATAAAATATAAACCTGTCCCTAACTGTCAGGAACCCCTATGTTCATATCAAATAACAAATTCATAATATTCCACTCATTACTGTCTTGTTGAATAGCTTATATATGAGTCTTAATCAGTGCATCAGCCACTGCGTTATCCTTTCCAAGAGTATAGGAAAGCTCAAAGATGAATGACTATAGGTACTCAACCAACCTTTTCCACCTCATATTAGGATCACACTGTGTAAATATGTAATTTTTGATTTTTTGTTCTATGTAAGATAAAAAACCTCTCCCTATAAGTAATTAATCAAACTATAAAAAACATGAACAACTACAGATAACTCGAGATCATGTGTTAGGTAGTTCTATTCATGTGGAATCAATTTACAAGACCCGTATGCTATTACTCTACCCCCCAATATTATAAATGATCCTAGCCTGATACTAGATACATCACAATACACAATGTAGCTCATGATCTACTCTGTATTTATTAGGACCAGTGCTAAAGTCAATATCCCTTTGAGATCCGTAAAGGATGTCTTGTGGGTATTTAATGATAAAAACTTCACACCCTTATTAGTGAAGACCATCAATGGTGCTACTAAGTGAAACAAGTCTTGTATGAAACACCTATAATAACTAGGTAACCCTAAGAAACTCCATATTTCAAATAATTTATTTGGATGATCTTATAAAACTACAACTCTCACCTTCACGGGGTCAACTAATACTCCTCTATTTGAGATAATATAACCCAGGAAGTGAATATTATCAATCCAGAAATGGCTCTTTGTAAGCTTAGTATATAACTGATTCTCTCTCAGTGTATCCAAAATGATCTCAAGATGTTTAGTATGGTCATGTTGATTATGATAATACCCCAAGATATTTTCAATGAAAACCACCGCAAATGAATCCAGATAAAGATAGAAAAGTAGATTCATCAATACCATGAAAACTAATAGTGTATTAGTGAAACCGAATGACACAACTAGATACTTTTATATACCATAATTACTATAAATAGTTGTATGATGTATGTCTATTGTTGAAACACATACTAGGTGATATCCTAACCTTAAATCAATTTTCGAGAACACTTGATCTCCTCAATGCTGATCAACCAGGTCATCTATATGTGGTAAGGGACACCAGTTCTTAAACATAATATGGTTCAATTTTTGTTAATCCACTCATAACCTACGGTTATGATCCATTTTTTTGAAATAAGAACCATAGAACCCCACAGATAAATATTGGGTCATATAAACCCCTTTGCCTCCAAATCCTCTAACTGCCTCTTGAGCTCCTACAACTCAATCGTAGCCAGCCTATATGGAGGAATGGATACCAATACAACTCATGGATCTAGATAGATGGAGAAATAAACCTATCTATTAGGAGGTAAAACATAAAACTAGTCCTGAAAAATGTCCCTAAAATTATCAAACATTTGAGGAAATTTGTCCTGATGTAATCCCAGATCATCTAGATACAAACTAAAAATTTGGTCAATCATCCCGCCCAAACCATGGTGTTATGTTCTAGCTCGGCTCTCCTAGACTTACCATACACCCTTATCAGTGTAAAATGAACCCTTTGGTGATGTGAAAGTCACTCTCCAATGATATAAATCAGCATAGTCTTAATAATTAACTAGCCACTCCATTATGATTATGAATTCAAACCTGTTCATCTCGAGGAAAAAAAATTCTAGATGAAGTAACACCCACCAACATCAAGGGGGAACTCTATTCACTATCATACACTCTTTTTTATAAACCCAAATAGAGTGTCAAGTATCATGGTTCCCTTATAAAATAGTATAAAAATCCCCAAGATTTCTTTAACAGGTACATATATAAAACTATGTGACACACCTATGTAAAAAATAGAATATAAAAGAGTTGTTGCTACTAATATCATACATGTAATGGCATGGGCCTCCCCGGTCCATTACTTTGTGAAAATAGGGGGTTTTAGGTGTTTTGGGAAGCTATGGTGACTCATTTCAGAAGTTTACAAAAATTACAGTTTTTTCAACGATGAGTCACTAATGGTAGCTCGTCTGATGGTGGATCATCTACTGGTAGGTCGTAATGTGAGTCTTTACCAGTGATTTAGAACAATGACTCGCACCAGTGACTTGAAATGGCAAGTCGCTGACAGCAGGTGGCGCTGGTAGGTCATCACAATGGTGAGTAATGGTGGTGACTTGCTAGTGGTGACTCGCATTGGTGACCCAAATGGTGACTTTATGGTGGTGAGTCGCAACAATATCTCTCCAAAAGGTGACTCTTTGAATGGTGACAAGCCTAATGATGACTTTCTGAATGATGAATCCATGAGCAGTGACTTTCTGAATGGTGACAGTCAAACGATGACTCACCGAACAAAGACTCGTTGAATTGCGACTCACCGAACAATGACTCGCCATCAATAACTGGTCACTGGTATCTAACACCGGTGACTCATCCAACAGTGAGTCACCTCAACCACTTTTGACTTGCGAAGGGGACTCACCCAATGGTGATTCATTTTTATAGTTTGTCAGATTTTCAAGTTTTTCCCAATCTTTCCAAATTTTCCCCTTTAATGTTTTATTTGACATAAAATGAGTATAACCCATGTTTAAGTTTTTTTTAATCCATTTCAGAATAATTAAAATGTATATTTAAATCCATAATGCTCAGGTGGCCCTTAGATAGTCAAAACACATAGTCTTGGTTGTGATCCAAATTTAATGAATTTTGAAACTGTTTCTTTCATTGATATATGATCTGGCCTTTCTGAAGCCAAGATCCTTTCTACCTTGTGAATTTTCTCTTTACTCTTTCTATTGAGCATCCTCATAACCTTTATTCCACAAGGTGTCATGAATCTGTGTTTCGCCCTTAGATCATGTTTCCCTGTATCCTTGTTCACCCCTTGTTAGGTGTAAGGAAGACGTGTTGATTATTTGTTTCTTGAGGGAGGGATCCCTTCATCTATGTTTTATTTGAGTATCACGCAGGGTGGGTGTTTGAATGATTCCCATGTGAAGGTGGTTGAATCCATGTTTTATAAAAATAATTGAAACTAATATAAACCAACAAAAAAAGCCTTGAAAAAAGTGACAAATTCTTTTGTTTTGTTTTTTATTGATATTTTGAATTGTATGGGATCTAGGCTTACTAAAAAACATAGATTTTGGTGGTATTTGTTTTCAAACCTCTGATGGTTTGTGAATAATTTTTGATGGTATTATGTTGAATGGATGTAAATATGAAAATCTTATTAACCACATATACTAGATTAAATAAATGGATGCCTCAGGATTGAACTTGATCTTTGATAACCCCTAAATTATAAAAGTGTAATTAAATAATGAATATTTTCTAATTCTGAATACACCCTGCCTTTTTGGTGTGGCTATGTGATGTGTGTGGTTTTGTTCTTTCCTGTGCCTTGTGTTGCTGTGTGGTGCTGTTGTTTAGGGAACTGTTGTGTGTGGGGTGGTTTCGGTGGTGAAATGGAATCTCAGGTTGACAGATTGATTATGGAATGGATGAGTAGTGTTGTATAGTGGGACTTCAACCCGGTTATTTTTTGTTTCTGTTGTCGGTTGTGGTGTGTTTGTACAGTAGGGATGTCGAGTTTGTTTGTGATGATATGTTTTGTGAGTTTTGGATGTGTGTTGGGTGGAATGAATTTGAGTAATGATGATGGATGTGGTTAGTAGGGGTGTTGAACAGAGGGTAAATATGAAGTGAGTTTCCTTATTGTGGTTCTTCTTCCTCTATTTGGATTTGTCTATGTACTGGTTGGTGTGTTGTTCTTGGTAGTTACTCTCATAGTAGTAATGGAATGAAAAAATGGATTTATTAATAAATAATGAGAATTGTTTAAATCAGTTGGCTGGGGGTATTTTTGATTTGTGGCTTATTTTGAAGTGGATTTAATTTATCAGCTTCCGAAGTGACTATTATTGGTGTTGATAAATTCATTTAGAGGTAATAGTAAAAGAGGTTTTTTGGGATGGTAGTTTGTTTTGAGAAATCCATAGGTTAGGATGAGTGTTTTAGATATATATATATATATACACTTGTACTTTATTTTGATTTATATACGGACACCACCCTAGTAGAGCACTATGTGCCGAACACCCCATTTTATGGGGGAGGGTGACTTTTCCCAGAATCCTAATGGGAGGATGGATGTATGGGTAATGGATCTTCCCTACTCCTTATTCTAGGTATTTGTAGCCCAATATTATTCTGGTAGGCTGTTGTGTAGTTGTGAGGTCTAGGTGTTTACGGGCTAGGTATGCTTTACCAGGAGTCTACGAGATGAGATGTGGCGTGCTTCCCAAGTGTCATTGGAATGTGTTATAGTTGTGTCCCAGGTGTCTGTGGGCAGGATGTGGTGTGGTTGTGGTCTAGGTGTGTGCAGACGGGAAGTGGTGAGATTCATATTCCCTGGTTGTGGGACTAGGTCTGAGGCCCAAGTGTGTGTGTGTGGGTTGTGACGTGGGTCTTGTGGAAGAGTTTGCAAGTGCCATGAATTGTTCCATTAGGGTATGAGTAGTTAACTGGTGGGAAGTGGTGTGGGGTAGCCAAACATATATGTGCTTATTATATTACTTTACTTGACTTGCATTATTTAGTGAGTGTGCCTTGGTGAGGTTGGGATAACTAGTATTCCTTGTTACATGTTGTTAGTTTCTGTTGTTCTCTCACTATGAAAATAGTATACTTCTCCAACATGTGCATGAGAGACCTCTGTTTTTCCTAATAAGTATACTTGTTTGCTCACCCTTTGTATATAATTTTTTTAGGTTTCTAGGAGGATTACATGGACCATACTAGACTTTACTAGCTTGGACGTGGGTATGGTTGTAGTGTCACTTCTTATCTTTAATATTTTGGTACTTTGGAGTTTATTTTATTTGTAGTAGTTATATTTTTGAACATGTATGTGGGTTGGTTTTTGATTTCTTTTATATATATATATATATATATATAAGTCTTTAAGTTGTTTTGGAATGAATCATATTATCTCTTGATCTTTTTTTCCTATAAAAGGGTAACACCTCCCATTTTGTGAGATTTTATAACCTTGGTGTTGGTCATCACCCCGAGTCCTACTAGTGGCAGGACCCAGGGGTCATTATCTCTCTTCCTTCATTACCAGCTTAAGAGGGGAATCTGTGGAGAGTGGGGGTTATGATATAATGGTATCAAAGGCTAATGGTTGAGATATGGGTTGTAGTTTGGAGATAGGCGTAGTGAGGATTTTATAGGTTGATAGAGAAATAGTGTTAGGTGACCTTATTATGTGACATAGGTTAGGGAATACCATCTAGAACACGAGAATTTAGGACCCCCATAATCTGATGCAAGGAATATGATCCTACCAAATGACCAAGTGAGGATACACTATTTGAAGGGTAGAGACCCTAGGAAAGGGACATGAATCATAATGACCTGTGTACTTATTTGAATTGGGTTTCTTGGGGGAATTTGAATAAAATTACAAGAATACGAATTGAAATGAATCTTAAATAAAATTCCATACTAATCAGGCTAAGAAGTTCCTTGTTTACCTTTTCATCCATAACACCTGATCTTCATCCACATGTGGCTTAGGCAGTTGAGTCTCAGTAGACTGATTTGGTTGATCGATAGAGGGTTGAATGAGTAGAGGAGGATGATTAGTGGAAAAATATGCTACGTTCTTTCCAACTGTAGACTCTGGGAAAGTAAAAGGGAAACATTTTAGATAAAGAGGTTGAGATCTGGATTGAGGAGATTTTGATCACCTTTAGTTTTATCTATACTCCAACGGAGTACTGGGTTCCTCTAATAGTGAGCTAGATGTATGGAGTTTCATGTTAGTGGTGGACACTGTACCTTGGAGAGAGGAAAGAGGCTGATGTTTTGTGGGCTGACTATGGGAATGATTTCTGAACAAAATTCCTTTCATCCACCATGAAGACTGAGAATAGGCATGAGTTACTCTACATACATCAGGAGAGTTTTTCTGTATGAGAGTCGGTTATCAAGTTCAAGTATCTCCTTCGTTTTGCTCCGGATCTATTTCTAGATGAGGTGTCTCATGAGAGACACTTAGACGAGGCACTTTGTCCTTCTCTCTAGCATACAATTACTCCCTTTGCCTTACCAATGTACTTGGAGGTCCAGAAGAAGGTAGAGGTAGTTTAGCTCATGAACTCATAAGGAGTTCTACCATGAGAGGGTATCCAATAATGTTTTTCTAAGGCACAGTCTACCAAAAGTAGGTCTCAGGTGCCAGGGCATTCCAGGATTCAGCCAGTGGGGAATCGACCTCATCATTTCTCATTTCGGCTTTCAGGTCCTCATTATTTTCCCATGAACTTAGGATAGAGGTTTTTTATTGTGGAGCTTGTGGCCATCTTCATAGTTAGTTCCTGAAGGCTATTTGAGATAAGTATAGTGGAGGGTGGCAGGTTTAGCACCCACCTCAGCAGTAGTTATCAGCCAGGACATTTTAGAAGAAGGGACAACAGGATCTTGCTCTACTGAAGGGGTATGGGGTAGGTAGAGACCAACCTTAGGGTGGTTCCTCAAGGAACTCAAATAGGGCATGGTCGGGGAGGCGATCGTCAACATAGGGGTAACAGAGTTTGGTGTGGTCAGTGTCACATTGCAAGGGAATCAGTCCCAGCATGGCCCATGGTCATTCGATGTTTGATCGTCCAATTCAATACTCTTTCTTATGATTTGATTGATTTAGGATATTTGAACTTTTTCATTTCACCCATTCTGCCCCATGCTTTGGGAATAAATGTAGAGAGGCTTCCTATGTCCCTGGTATTGAGTACGCAAGTCAGAGGTCAGATCATCTTGTTTGATGTGTGCCAAGGATGTAGATTGATGATGGGGCTGCATCAGTTCGATTGGGATTTTTTCTTTATACAGATACATACATACAATATCATCATTGTCATCAACTAGTTGTATTATGTGGATGTTGTTATCAACTAATCCTTGAAGATATTCATGTTTTCATATGTGGATGGATAGTATGTGACCTTTATCGATGAGTGGAGTTTTCAGGTGGGAAGTTGGCATTTGGAGCCTCTTCTTTCCTTATTAACCAAGATGTCAATGAAATTAGTGGATGTTGAGATAGAGTAGGTTCCCATAATTATTGGGGAGTTCTTTTATGTATTCCCCGATGAGGTTGTGACTCTACCCCCATGATGTGATGTTGAGTTCGGGATAGAAGTACAACCCGATGCCTGTCTTTTTTCAATGGATCCTTATCGAATGTCACTTTTTGAGTTGTGGGAGATGAGGATTTAGATAGATGATCTAATGAAAAGGGTTTTATCTAGCCCAGTGTGTCACTTTGGGGTTCTCCAATATTTTTTTCCAAAAAGGTGGATGGTGGTGTGAGGTTGTGCATAGACAACTATAGGTTCAATTAGGTAGTGTTCAAGAATCGTTACACTCTCTTAAGGATATACAATCTTTTCTACTAGCTAATGTGAGAAAGTTGGTTCTCTATGATCAATATGCAGTCTAGATATCACTAGCTAAGGGTGAAGGATGGTGATATCCTAAAGACTGCCTTCATGTGCAGGTATGGGCACTTTGAGTTCATAGTCATTCCTTTCGGTGTTAAGAACGCACCAGTCATGTTAATGGGTCTTATGAACTCCATATTTCATGATTTCCTAGATTGGTTCATCATCATATTCATCTATGACATCTAGATATACTTGATGTTTGAGTAGGAGCATACCGATCATCTCAAGACTAACATGGAAGTCCTTCGATTTCACCAACTCTATGGAAATTTATACAAGTGTAAGTTCTAGATGCTAGAGGTGATTTTCATTAGACATGTGGTATCATAGTATGGTGTAGCAGGGGACTCATTAAATATTGGGGTAGTTTTTTATTTGGAAGTACCCAATAATGTTGTATAGGTTCACAGTTTTCTCAGTCTCGTGGGATATTATATGATATTTGTACCTGATTTATCTCTATTTAAAGCTATATTGAAAACTCTAACAAGAAAAGGCCAATCCTTTATGTGGAGTGAGCAGTGTCAAGTAGGGTTCTACTATCTTAAGGGAAATTTGGTCAGTGATCCAGTGCTCTAGTTTCCAGTGGAAGGGGTGATGTTCGTGTGGTTTTGCGATGCTTCCCATTTGGGCTTGGGATGCATATTAATGCAACAGTAGGGAGTGATCTCTTATGGATATAGGAAGTTACTTCCCCATAAATTTAGTTATTTCACCCATGGTCTAGAGATAGTGGTGGTCATGTTTGCAATAGATTTTGGTGACATTACCTCATTGGGGAGAACTTTGTAGTCTTTAAGGATCCCAAGAGCTTGAGGAATATCTTTTACTAGTGATTTATGAACTTGTGACAACGAAGGTGGATGGAGTTTCGCCAGGACTACGATTTGGATATATCTTACACCTAAGGAAAGTGAAATATCGTGGTTGATGATTTGAGAATGAATTTATAGAAGAAGGTAGTTTAGGGATCAACAGATGCTTGGAAGGTAATGGAGGAGTTGTTTACCTTGCACATAGATGTAGGAATGGATGGAAGTAGAGGTTGTCTATTTCAAATGATGTTTTAGTCTACCCTAATGTAGTAGGTAGAAGAGTCTCAGTGGGGAGACTCAGAGGAAGTGGTGATGCGTGATCGCGTTGACCATGGCGATACTACAAAAGGATGTTTGAAGAATGGTTATAATCAAATGATATTATGTGTAAGTTTTTTTGTTCCAATGGTGATGCACATGGGAGTTCTTCATGAGTTCCATAGCTCACCCTTAGCAATACACCCTATAATTTGTAATATATAATGCATCTTGAGAGAAAAGTATTGGTAGCCTAGGTTGATAGGGTGATAGCGGGGTTTGTGTCAAGGTTCTTAGTGTTCTAGAAAGTGAAGGTTGAGAACCAAGTTTTCGGTGGTTTGATACAGCCCCTAGAAGTCCCATAGTGGAAATGGGATGAAATCTCAATGGATTTTATCACAGGATTACCAGGGGTTCAGGGAGCCTATGATGTTATCTGGGTAGTAGTGGATCAGCTGACGAAATCAGATCACTTCTTAGCAATTAAGGAGTTGGGAACAATGGATGCCTTATCTTAGAGGTATGTGAATGAATTATTATATATGCATGGAGTTATGAGATCCATCATCTCAGATCAGGACACATGGTTTACCTCATGATTTTGGAGGGGATTTCAGCATGATTTTGACACTTAGTTACACCTCAAAACTGTTTTCCACCCTCAGATGGATGGACAGATAGAGAAAACCATCCAAATTTTAGAGGAAATGTTGCAGGAATGTGTCTTGGAATTTTGTGTATCTTGTGTTAGAAACTTTCCCTTGGTATATTTTTCCTTTAATAATAGTTGTCACTCTTCTGTTGGCATGGATTAGTTAGAATATCTGTATGAAACACCATGTCTTTCACCTTTATGTTGGACAAATATTGGGGAGACTACTATTCTTAGTCCCAAATTCATGCAGAGCACAATATTGAAGGTTCATCATTTCCATGAGAGGATGAAAGCAACACATGACCAAAAGATGTTGTATGCCTATCATAGGAGGATGCCCTTAGAGTTAGAGGTTGGGTACCACGTGTTCTTGAAGTTTTCCCCAAGATGTGGGCAGAAGATGATCGAAAAAGGGGGAATGCTTTATTATAGGTTCATTGGACCCTTTGAGGTTTTGGGGAGAGTTGGAAAGGTGGCATACCAGTTAGCATTGCAACTACAGTTGGATAATATCCATGATGTCTTCCATATCTCTTAGTTTATTCAGTATCTTCATGATTACTCTCATGTCATTGACTGAGGAGATTTGGAATTCAAAGAGGATGTAACTTTTGTGTTGTAGCTAGTAGAGATATAGGGTTTTCAGGAAAATGTGATACATTGAAAGACCATTCCATTGGTTCATGTGTTGTGCAGGATTGATGGACTGAAGGAGAATACTTGGGAAAGGGAGATTCATATGAGTTCTGAGTTCCCAGAGTTCTGAGTTTTTCCCTTGTTGTGTTTTGCCTTGTAATGTGATGTTTGAACCATGTTTTCAATGATATGAGTTGTTTATTTGTTATGTAATGTGTGATGAAGTAATAACATGAGCAAAAGGGAGGAAAATATTCCCAATCGAGACATATTAATTGTGATGTGATTAAACACATGTGGGAGAGTCAATGCTGCCTAGAGCAAATAGTATATTGACATAGAGGAAGGAATTACCTGATTCATATGTCCAGATGGTGTGGATTTTGGTACTTATGTGGTGTCTATTGTGGTCTGTTAGGGTAGTATATTTCAAGAGAGGTGTTCTTGGATGTTCAGGTTTCACTCCATCTTTCAAACAACATAGGTTGGTTTATCATTGAACTTTGATGTTGTAGCGGTGCTTCAATTATAGCAAGATATTTGAGTGGTATTTAATGGGGTGATTTTTTGAACCCCTCTTCTACTTATGGGTTAGATTTGGGTTCTAGAAGAAAATAATAGTTTTATAGGTATCTGATGTAATGGCTTGGACTTCCCGGGTCCATTACATTGCAAAAATCTGGTGTTTGAGGAGTTCAGGGAGGAAATAGTGTCTCATTTAGAGAGTTTTCCAAAATTCCAATTTTTCCAATGGTGTGTTGATAATTGTAGATTGTATGGTAGTGGTTCATCCACTAGTATGTCAAACTAGTAATTCAGGAGTGGTGATTTGGAATGGTGACTCACACCAGTGACTCGCAATGATGAGTCACTGATGGTAGGTGGTGACGATAGGTTATCCCAATGGAGAGTCACGTTGGGGACTCAGTGACGGTGACTCGCATCAGTGAATTGCAATAATGACTCACTGATGGTGAGTCACTGATGTCTATTCATGATGGTAGCTCTCCAAATGTTGACTCTTCTATTGGTGACTCACCAAATGGTGAGTCACCAAATGGTGACTTGCCAAATGTTGACTCGCCAAATGGTGACTCACCAAATGGAGACTCACCATTGGTAGCTCATCACCGGTAGCTCAAAAAGGTGACTCATCCAACGATGAGTCACCTAATGGTGCCTCAGCCACCGGTGACTTGCGAGGGTGACTCTCCCAATTGTGATTCATTTCCACAGTTTGTCAAATTTTCGAGTTTTTCCAAGCCTTTCCATATTCTCCACTTTAATATTATATTTTGACATAAAGTGAGTTTAAAACCATGTTTAAGTATTTTTTTTAATATGTTTCAAAGGAAGTAAAATATATATTTAAATACCTAATTCTCGGGATGCCCTTAGATATTCAAAACACATATTCTTGTTCGTGATCCGAATTTAATGGATTTTAAAACCGTTTCTTTCATTAATATAGGATCTGGCCTTTCTAGAGTCGATATCCATTGTCCCTTGTGAGTTTTCTATTTACTATTTCAACTGATCATCTCCTTATCTTTATTCCCTAAGGATTAATGAATATGTTTTTCACCATTGGATCACATTTCCCTGGAGCCTTACACACCCTTATTTGGCACAAGGAAGAGGTGTCAATCGTTTGTTTCTTGAGGTAGTGATCCCTACATCTTTAATTTATTTGTGTATCATGAGGGGTGGGTGTATGAATATTTCCCATGTGAAAATAAGTTGAATCCATGTTTAATAAAGAAAATTTAAATATATTTAATCCAATAAACAGGGGATGGGAAAAAGTGAGGGATGCTTCTTTTTTATTGATTACTAAAATTGTGAGTTGTATAGGCTATATGCGTACTGAAAATCATGGTCGTTGGTGGTATTTTTTTGTGCACCTATGATGGATTGTGAATTCTTATTGATGGTCTTTTGTTGAATGACTGTAAATATGAAAATATTATTAACCACATATACCTGGTTAAATAAATGGATGCCTTAGGATCAAACATGATCTGTGATAACCCCTAAATTATCAAAGTTTAATTAAAGAACACGTGTTTGCTAAATATGAATTCACATTTCATTGTTTGTTGTGGTTATGTGTTGTGTGTTGTTTTGTTCAATCTTGTGCCTTGTGTGTTTGTGTGGTGATACTATTTAGGGTACGACTATGTGTGTGGTGGTTCAGGTGGTGAAATGGAATCTCAGTTTGAGAGATTGATTATGGATTGGATGAGTAGTGTTGTGCAGTGTGAATTCAATCAGGTTGTGATTTTTTTGTTTCTAGGTGTGGTGTGTTTTTACAGTAGGTATGTACAGTTTGGTTATGATGGGATATGTTGTGGGGTTTGGATGTGTGTTGGGTGGAATTATTTTGAAGAATTATTATGTCAGTGGTTGGTAGGGGTGTTAAACAAAGTGGAAATATGAAGTGAGTTTCCTTACTATGGTTATTCTTCCTCTATTTGGATTTAGATGTGTACTAGTTAGTGTTTTGTGGTTGGTAGTTTCATGGATAGTATTAATGGAGTGAAAAAATTGATTTATTAATAAATACTTATAATTGGTTAAATGAGTTGTTTGGGGGTATGTTTGAGTTTTTTATTCTTGTGAAGAATCATTCATTTATCAATTTCCTATGTAACTGTTGCTGGTATTGATAAATGCATTTTGAGGTAGTAGAAAATGTGGTTTTGTGGGATGGTATATTTTTTGGAGAAACCCATAGGTTGGGATGAGTGTTTGATACATACATATATATATATATACTTTTACTTTCTTTTTATTTCTATATGCACCCCACCCTAGTCGAGCACTATGTTCTGAACACCCCCATTGTCACAAGGGAGGGAGAATTTTCCCAAACTCCTAGTGGGAGGAGGGATGGATGGTTATTGGATCTTCCATGCTCCCTCTTCTAGGAGTTGGTATCCTAAGATTCTTTAGACAGGTTGTGGTGTGGTTGTGAGGCCTAAGTGTATGAGGGTGAGGTAGGATTTCCCATTTTTCTATAGGATGAGATGTGGTGTGCATCCTAAGTGTCTTAAGGATGTGGTATGGTTGTGGCCAAGGTGTTTGTGGGCAGGATGTGGTTTGGTTGTGAACCAGGTGTGTACATGAGGGATGTGGTGTGATTTATATTCATAGGTTGTGATACTAGATCTGAGGCCCAGGTGTGTGTGGGCTGGTTGTGACATGGGGCTTGTGGAAGTGTGTTGAAGCACCGGGACATTTTCCACTAGGGTATGAGAAGTTAACTAGTTGGGAAGTCATACGGGGTACCCAAATGTCAATGTTCTTAATATATTAATTTACATGACTTTCATTATTTGGTTAATGTGTCTTGCTATGGTTAGGATGACTAGTATTACTTGTTAGGTGTTGTTGGTTTCTGCTATTTTCTCACAGGGGAATTAGTATACTTCTCCAACATGTGCACGAGAGACCTTATTTTTTCTACTGAGTATACTTGTATGCTCAACCTATATATATAATATTTTTAGGTTTCTAGGAGGATTACATGGACTGTTATATACTTTACTATATTGGATGTGGGGATAGTTTATGTGTCACTGCTTGTCTTTGTTCTTTTGGTACTTAATTTAGAGTTTATTTTATTTTTAGTAGTTATATTTCTAAAAATGCATGTGGGATGGTTTTAAATTTATTATATATATATATATATATATATATGTCTTGGAGTTATTTTGGGATAAACCATATTATCCCCCAATATTGATTTCTTATAAAAGGTTAATGCCTCTGATTTCATCAGATTCTATACCCTTGGTGTTGGTCGCCACCCCAGGGCCTACTAGAGGAAAGACTTGGGGGCTCATTATCTCTCTTCCTTCATTGCCAGCTCATGAGGGTCATACTTGGTGGGAGGAGGTCATTATAGTACCGCTCACCATAGATGGTTCGGTGTCCTAATCCTCATTGGTAGTCTATAAAAATCTTCCCTAAACCCTGGCCCTGTGAAACAACCTCACTACACATAGTAGGCCCACTATAATGTCTTGGTACAACAGTTATCTAGATACCTCAGCCACAACCACCACCACCAGGGCCTAATCAAATCACATTGCTTTAAATACTTTCCAAATGAAGATCTGAGAAACTTTATCCTAAAAATAGTTTCAAAGATGACCCCTACCACTCACTTCTAGAGGGAAGGTCTGGTAGAAACATTTCATGTAACCCACCATGCCACAATCTCAGCACTCAACATGGTCATGATCGCATCAATTTCGCATGTCTTCCCATCAAAAACACTCATGAAAGGACACTGAGATGCCATTACTCACAACATGACTTATACTCTTCTCATGGAAAGACTCAAAATGAAATTTCCTACATGAAGATACTGAATCATTGGGTTGAGAGACTGCACTTCACTACTCTATTCCCCCATCTTCCCTTAGGTTCAACATTGTAATTAGTGCCTAATTCAAAACTTTAGTAATAAAGGTCCATTTGAACATGTTGACCTAAGATCGAAAGACTTGCCATAGACCTTCCTCAAAGTGTCTCCTCTTAAATAAATCATCATCAAGGTATTTCAGTGCAAAACACTACATCTCTATAAAGTAATTCGAGTATTCCATAACCATCATAACACCATTATCTAGATGTATGAACTCACTATCCTACTTTGACCTCAATGTCTCGAGGTAAAAGTAGTCCTAGAACATGGTTTTGAAATCATCCCAAACCATATCTTTCAGCCTATCATCCTAGTTCAGAATATCCCACAATGTAATTGAGTCTCCTCAAAGAATATAAGTCATGAGCTTCACTCTCCTCTCAGGAGGTGTCTCTAGATGCCCAAAGATCAACAGTGTAGTCTCAAGCCACATCTCAGTATACTCTGGACCACTATCCACCTAAAACCTGGGAGGATGCTTCTGTTGGAGCACCTGAATCAGATCATCCATAGACAAGGAAGGTTGTGGTGCTCCCTAAAAATTCTACATAATGTGATAAAAACCCTCACAAAACTATTCCTCAACACAAATTTCTAGTAAAACTACTAGTTTCATAGATGAAACTAAAGAAGGATCCACTGGTATCCCATGTGACACCACCTCTAGATTGATTTCATGTCCACCCTCTTTGCGTATGACTAGAGTTCATCATGGTTTCATACCTCTACATTTCCAAAGACACACCTCAGAAAATAATGAAATCAAAGTCCATAGCTCAAAAGCATAGAACATGTCAAAACCTTCATATAAATAGGTCATAAAACACAACCTGCTCCTAAATCCAAGACTTTATAAAAGAAAAATAACAAAATTCACTAGAGACATTGCCTATTTCCCACTCAAAACATGGGTCTAGGTCAAGTTCTCTATTTTCCATTTCATTTTCTAGTGATTTTCATAATAAATTCACATTTAATTTTAATTGGTTAAACCAAATAGTATGTCACTTCCAATCCATAAGGTCTCATACTCGTTATGAACCAAAATATAGTGTCCCATATCCCATACCATAACATGTTCCAGTCTATGTGACTCACGTTCCATGACTCAACGTGCCACAATTGGCTGCTTAGGGTGTCTGTTGTAGCCCAATTAGGAAAACACTGCTTAGGTTATGATATTTTCTTTGAGTACCAATCATGTTTCTCAATTTACTATACAGAATTATATCACCACAACGAGGTATATCTATCATGAAATCTATCACAACATCATGAAAACATGAAATTCATCCTATATGGATAGGCATAATGAATAGAGTGTGTTTTTTAACAAGTGATTGAAATAATGCATGACAAGGCATACTCTCATCTCCTTAGGTTGCAACAAAATAGAACCAACAATCACATCAATAATAAAATCACAATTCAAGTGCATCACCAAACAATGGATTTAATTAAACTACAATAGTCAAAATCTAGAAAACATCAATTTTTATTCGATTAAATTTTGTTTTTTCCTATATGTGCGATAGATACACTGAGGCACCACTAATTACCAAATTTCAATTCCTTATTTTCTTTATCTATTTTTTTCTAAATAATAATCTAGAAAAATAAAATGATTTGATACCACTTTGTGACATCCCAGACTCAGATTCCACTCAATAGTGTCCAAAGCCTTGTTCGATACATGGCCTCAAGGGAATCTCTCCAAATTCCCAAGGCATCTGAATAGAAGCGAGGGTCTAGGGTGTATCTGTTGAGAGACTGTTCTCTAATTACCTTAGTGTCATATAGTAGAATACTAATAACAATCAATATCAGAATCAGTATAAAAGTTATAATATATATAAACAGTAGGCATAGATAAAAAATACTAGAAGTAATATCATACACAAAATATGGCGATACATGTCATGTTTCTACAAAACATCCAAAATAGTTTTACATGTAATTAGTATAATACATGTAACAAAATACCAAAAAGAAAATTCATTATCACAACTAGCATCATGAATCTCAACCTAGTCCCATGCTCCCCTTCTTCTAAGCATGGCACAAATTCAAGAATCGAACATTGGGTGTTTTCCCCTGTCCCTACCTACATCCAAATAGTATGTACGGTTACCCAACGGTGGCCCAAATAGGGTGTGAGATACAATCCTAGTATTTAACCACCCAAAGGTCTATAAAAATCTTGGATATGCAATATAACAAGCTAAATCATGTTTTAATACATACAATAGGTAAGCAGTAATAAGAGGAAAATGTATGTGGCATGTCTCCTATGAATAAAGTGATACCAAATAGCCTTATAAGACTCTCTAAAAAAGTGTTAATCTATTGTAACAAGGCATATACAAAGTAAACTAAAGTAAACACTATAGTCATTTCATATACACCTTGTCTCATATAACCCATGGCCTTTCCATACAACCTGCAATACCATATCAACCACGGCTGATCCATATAACTAGAAGTTTCAGAATAACCACGACTGAGCTGTAAACCCAAGAATATCAAATTTACCATGGTTTTGTTGAATAATCAAAGTTTCAAACCCCACAAGGCCAGATCCAAGGTATAGTAGACCAAGTAATCCTCATTGAGTACAAAGAGAATCTCGATGGAAACATGATTAGGAATGAATTGGGGTCCAAGGAGCATGTCTACTGACCATGTCCACTATGAGCCCAAACAAATCAGATACAAGGGGTAGTAAGGCCCAAGGAATCCCACAAAATCATAATACAAGGAGCATATAGGTCCAAATAATTCTCTACCACTATAATGACCAATGGTGTAACACACCCACACCATCATTTGAAATCATTCAACAACCAAATCAATTACCATTTCATACCATGATTATACCCACTAATTTACACAATTTCAAAATTAACCATTCAAGAAATTCAAATTCTATATAAACCATTTAATAAAAAGAATCAACATACAATGGAGGAAAACCATCTCTTATTTGACCAATTTAGTTCAATTATTAATTAACAAGATTCCTCAAACTAGGAAAGCACTAAAACACCACCTAGGTGGTTTAATAAAGTCAAACGAATAATATATTTTCAAGGTATACCCTATATGTAGCCTTGGTTGAGGAAAAAAACTCCAACTCATAATCAAAGGAACTAAAGGTCATCCCTAATAGGTTTCATTTCATTTAATTCAATTAATCATTTCAACTTCAGGGTTGTTCCAAAAATTCTGGAGGGTGGAATAATAGAAATTATCTTAATAAATCACCAAGCTACTCATCAAAAGTATATACCAGCTACCATAGGTCTATAATAGAGTACTCGTCCAATATCATCCTTTTATTCAGTTCATATCAGAATAAAAATGAATTTGGATGAAGAACATAAAAATATGGAAAAATATCTTATACTTAAATAACTCCATATATACTAAGAATAATGAATAATGATAGAAAGTGAATTGAGTACTCACTTATGCAGATCCAACGAGATGATCAATGCTTGAATCCGATATTAGATGGAGGAACATGATCAAAATCTACGTTTTGGATTCAAGGAGGAGCTCTCAAGATGATGTTTCTTCCAATATAGGAAGGTACAAAAAATAGGTTTAAGTTATAATGGATTTCAAGGGTAATTTGTTAATTTAGAAAAATTTTTAGGTTGCAGGTTTGGCCACATTATTGGAAAAACTATGTGCCAATTTTCTTTAAGAAGGGGCACCTCACATGTTTAGTGCTCATAGTTTTTCAAACTCTGTAAAAAATGTGTCTCAAACCACTTTCAAAAATTTAAAATCATATTCATGTGTGTTCATCTCTATTTATATATTTTCATTAAACTCTGTGACCCATTGTAACCCACTTTATAGCCTTTAGTAGTTAGTAGTAACCATGTGATCTACCCCAGATAGTTTCTACTAACCATGCAACCTATCCTTTTCTTCCAAAAAGATGGGTTTTGACTCCGAACCATCACCAAACACACTCAATACCCCCATAAAGTCAATGGGTATTCACATTAGGTCATAAACAAGAATTTAATCTAAAAACAAAAGGATAATTACCTCATATGAAAACTAGGGTTCTTATAGATAAGATACTTAAAATTAGGATAAATATTGGTTGGTGAGATGGGAGTGCGGTGTATGTTGGTAAAAAGGTTATATTGGAGATTATTGGATTAGATATCAGGGTTTCTTCATTGGTGTGTTCAATGGGGTTTCTTAATTTATAGTTTTTAGGATTTCTTTCATTTTTTGAATGAATTATTACTTTTAATGGTGATGGGTATAGAGATGGGTTTTGTTTGGTATTACGGGAAATGAATTAAATATGAGTGTTTTAATTTTATTGAAGGATAATAATAGTTAAAATTTATGTTTTTGAAATGTAAGGGATTTTGGGTTTTTATAAATGGTATAATTGAATTAAATAAAACATATAAATATTTTTCCATGGTTAGTTTGTAGATTGAGATAAAAGATGAATCTAGGGATTTAATAGGCATTGGATCCATTTTTCAAAAGTATATTACTACTACGTATTTTTTTCATTTCTATTATAGTCATTATAAAAACATGGCATGGTTATTAGAAAAAATTTTATGGTTTTGTATGGATTTGAGTTTTGGGTTTTAGAGAATTTGAATTTTGTTCAACCTTTCCATCAAATCAGAGTGTGGTTTATTCCATTGAGGTAGTCATGTTTATAATTTTTTTTACTAACCTAAATTATATTCCATGGAAAAAATAGATCATTCCATGGTTTCTATGATGGTTTTGGTAGGTTTTAAGATAAGGGAGGTTGATGATTTTCTATATTTTGTTTCTTTTATATTTTATTGGACTTGGGTATTATTATTAATTAAATGATGTGATTATCATTAGATATTTTTTGGGTACTCAAAAGATAATTTTTTTTGACCAAGCCATAATACATAAAATGATGGATTAGATTAGTGTAGAACTCCCTCCCTAAAATAGAAATAATTAGGCCCCACAATATAATGAGTGGAATAAACTTGGAGTAAGGGGGTTGGGTATGTTATTTGATCAAATAACTTTTTCTAATAAAAAATGGCAGTGATTTCCATACCTTTGTTTGGGTATAGGTTGAAAAATGAGTTGTGTGAAATTATTAGAGTATTGGATTGGGTAGAATGACTCAATAAAATAGTAATTTCCTAAAAGAGAGATGAGATTCAATTAACTCATGGAGTTTGGGGTAGTTTTTGGTTGGTTATTAAAATATTTTGGGTCTATATATTGGGTCAAGGGAATGAATGTGATTTGGTCAAGTGTCTTCGTATAGGGTAAAACCATGGGTGCGGTGAAGGACCGCTATTCCGTGGTTTTGAAATTATATGAATAATTTTTTAATCCTACTAAATTATTTTTATCATATTTCTATAAATATTTTAAGCCTATTTTTAATCAAATAATATCGGTTAAAATATTTTAAAGTGATTATAAAATACATTATCTTGGAGTTTCTACCAATAAAATGACTAAATTTAAAAAGATAATTTAAATCCTTACATGTATGAAGAGTTTAAAATATTTTTTATTTTAATTCAACTTCCCTAGGGTTCCTTACAATCATAATTTCATCCAATGTTAAGAGAAATATAGAAATTTTTTTCTATAGTCAAAGTATAGAGAAATAACAAACCCCCTTTTCAATTTTACTTGTAGAGTTTGATCAGTTTTCCATTAAACTAGAAGGAATCTTCATAAAATCTTTGGATAACAATATAACTATGAGGGTGAACCAATATCATATTATAGGGTCCAAATTAAGGTGTCTTGTGTTTACCTAGAAGGAATAGAAAATACAAGGTAAATAGAAGTACATTGTATATAAGTATAAACTATATTTTATTAATACATCAGTTGTTCTATTAATTTGTTTTATCTTTATTAATATTAATAATTTTATATGTGTTTCTCTATATTTACCCAAGATCAAATAGCTCCAAAAGCCTGTTTCTTCTATATAGACACACAGAACACACACACACATATCTTTGTTCACAATTATAATATTATAACCTGGGTTTTGATCAATATTTATTAATATATATAATGGTTTCATATAAAAAAAATAGAAAATTGATATATCAAGAGGAGTTTAAAATATTAAAATGTATTCCCAAATCACATCGTATATATATTTTTCACAAATATATTCACTTAACACTAGATAATATATAATTCACATGATTTATCTTGTTTATATCTACTTTAACTCTAATTTTTTAAGTCTGAGGGGTGTTTGTATAGTATCATACTCTATATATATCATTAAATATACTTTTCATGTGGTTTTAAAAATTATTTAACTGATTAATAATGTAAAATATGGTTATTTTAAACTATGAGAAATTATCTTCATTGAGGAATTTTTCAATGTAATATCCAGGTTACTTGTGACAGTGTATGTGTTGGACTTCCAAGTGACCTTAGAAATATGTCTCTATATACTGGAGCCTTCCAACTAGTGGTAAGGGACTAATATGAATGTGAGGAGAATAACCCCTCAAAATTATCCTTTCTGGTTCATTCCCTAATCTATAAAAAATTCATTTTAACCTATTTATTTGTTAGAAATACTCAAAACCTATAGAAATAAAATAGAGATACAAAGTGGAATCACATATTCTATTATATAAAATAAAATATTCTACATGATGCATCAAAAAGTATAAATTGAAATATTCTAACAATATAAATAAGTAAATATAAATAAAAATGTATATAGTTAGGCTCCTTGGATGATACACATCTACCATATCCATAAAAAATAAATACAATGGCCCCCATACCAACTTTCTATTTAATCACCTTCCAAATAATCCATCACCATAACCTTTCTTTTCATAATTCATATGTCTATCTCCAAGAAGTATACAATTATAATGGATAGTATTTCTACATACATTGAAACCAATTCAGCATACACTAGTAAGGGTTTTCCTTATTATCCATGAGAATTACCTAAGTCAATTTAACTTATTAAGTGTTATTGATCACATGGAAGCTTGTGTAAGTCAATAGTGTGTTCTAATCAACCCACCAGAAACACACCACATGCAGATACATGAAATACCATCATATCAGAATTCCATTTTGTTATAGAATACAAAAACCCACCTGAGGATTCTTAAAAGTTCTATAAAACTATTGGTTTGTTCCAACCTAAATTATACTTAAGATACATTTGTCTCATACCATACCAGGATACCATATGGATACACCCTCTCATATTAATAGATGAAATCATTAACAGTCAAGAACTTACATCCATAATGAATCTTATCTCATCATAATCTCACTTGAACCAACATTTATCTCACTAACTATAAATAAAAATTTCCATAACTATCATGAGAAATATAAATCATAACATAGACACCAAGACAAATAAATCAATTAAGGCCATGTTATTAATATATTCCTATTTATTGAAAATAGAAACAAAATGGGAATTTAAATAGTTCCCAAGTAACAAATAATAATAGAAAAACAATCTTATGATAAAAATATGACAAAAAATAATTTGGATAAATAACTTGAAATAATATAGATCACATCTCTCACACTATGATATGTAACAAACTCATATCTCCCCCCAAAGCTATCCATTAAAAAACCATTGATCTAGTCTAACTCTATCATCTGTATAATTTTTCATTAAATAGGATTCCCCATACTACATAATTATATAACAATATAACTAACCCTTTATACCTTAGATCAAATTTAAAAAAAATCATTAATGAATATTTCATTCCATATCCATGGCTATAATATGGGGAGAAATAAATGAGGATAAATCTCAATAATATATATACTACAAAAACTACACAGTGGTGTATGATTTCCCTCCTAGCTCCAAATATTTTTTTACCACATCCAACCATTTATGCGGAATAGAAATTATAGGAGTGGTGTTTTCATTATCTAAGTGTACCAACTTCTTTACTCTCAAACTTGTAGAAATATAAGTGACTCTCATCAAGATAATCATAATCCATTAGTTCTTACAAGTCACCAACTCTATATCAAAGTACTTTTACAATATATTCTTGTATAATAAATTATGTTTCTAATTTACAATCATATACTAGAAAAGGAAAACCACATAAAAGTTGGAATTGTCTCTACTGCTTCACTAAAATCCTAACCCTATTTGGTGAATATAACAACACTAGGGCTATCTTCCAAAACATATCCATAATTATAAATTGAAATAAAATTTCTTCTTAACCATGAGAATGAAAAAATTTCCTACATGGTTGATGGTGAAATCCCACACCATCACTCATATTTCAAATTGTATCTCACACATTCTTAAGCATCATCACATACGAGATCACTACCGATGTGTGATTACCCATAAAATTATATCTAGAATTTTTTTGACTTAGATAAAATAATTCCAATAACTTGAAAGGTTCTATATTCTATTAAAAATGTAAATAAAACCTTTGAGGTACCAAAAAACCTAGATCACAAAAGGGAATCAAAGGAATTCCCATCATAGTATAACCAAACCATTACACAAGGGAAGCTATTACTTGTATCAAATATAAATCATCTTGTATCTTTATTCTAAAATATAATCCTTATGTGGAAAGAAACACTAGTCAAGGGAGAAATTAAACATATAAGCTTTTTAAATATTTCATTATTGATATGAGTTCAAATGGACTAAAAAGTTTAAAAAAATAAGATACATTTCTTATTATTTCATATATAAGTCAGGTTTTACTTTTTATAAACTAATTAAATGGAATCACTTGTATCTTTACCAAGATAGTAAATTGTATTAAATCTAATGAAAACCTATCATTTGAAACCCTTTAAATTAAAAACAATATCTATTTAAAGTAATATTTCAAAAAAATTATTTTAAAATAATTTTATTTCATTTAAAATATCATCTCAAAATTTTTTATTTCCATTAAAATCCCATTTAAAAGGTATATTTAACTAATTCTACAATAAAATTAAAATAATAGACACACACCACACATGAAATATATAACATTGATCGCTATCACTTTTTCAGCTAGGGTTCCCCCCAAATAGACCAATTTTCTTCGAAATGTCATCTTTTAGTCATTATTAAGACATTATGAGGTTATTCTAATTTAAAGAATCATAAAAATTAAAAAAATCATATTCATAATAACATTAATAATAATTACACACATAAATCATATAAATAGTAAGAAATCCATCAAAAGACATGCCATTAAAATATTAAAAAACTAAAGACTACCCATGTCGATACACATTTACCTATTTATCAAAACTTGTATTATAATCATTGATGAATAAAAGTTCTAATTTCTTAATAAACCCCCACAATTTCATAATATTAGCAATAAAAATCACATAATTAATCTAATACATGTAAAATCCACCAACTATTATAATGATTCTATAATATTGAGAAACGAGTTCCATAAAATCAAAAAATACTACCAAGAGAATTATGAGTAAAATACGAAATTATTAATTTTTATTCATTGGTCAATTATATAAAAAATTAATGATGTTTGGAGAATAATTTTCTACTTGACATATCTTTTCCAAAATGACCTATTATAACATGTATTATTTCTATCTAAGACTCCTTTATACACCACAAATAAAACCCCGATCATCTTAGTGGGTATTTCATTAAAATTTAATAAATCATATATCAAATCCACAATCCAAATAATCTAAATAAAATTATGAACAATGGAAATAAAATATAATAAGTATGGGGAGAAATCACACATCAATTATTAAATAAAATCCTTTTAAACCAATATGGGTTTTTTGTGGAGAAGGAAGGAGGAATAGTGGCCAGGGGTGCTCCTCCTATATGTAGAAACCATGGAAAAGAGAACCCCAAAGGGTATTTAAAATAAACTCTCCTTGAAATTATAAAAATATTCCATTTAATTTAGGGGTAATGAAACATAATTGAACTCTCTATAGACACCATTGGGTTCCTAGTGGCCTACCAACTAGTTCCCAATGGTAGGGAATATATTACATCTACACTTCCCAGCCTAGCAGACTTCATGTTTACAACCACTGAGGTTTTAGTGGGTGCTTCTATAGCCTACTAAATGTTTTTTTACATAATTTCACATAGAAATATCTCTCTACAGTGACCCAAGGATAAGTCATACTTTAATTGATATTTTTCACATAATTTCCCAAAAAACCAATGATCTAGAGTCCTTGTGTATTTGGAAGATTAGATACATAAATACATCATATTAAATGTAAAAACAATATCTTTATTTAAAATTCAAATACTTTCCTAAATCATTTAGATCATATAAAAAATTATAGAATACCCTATAGAAAATCAATATGGATAAAGGAAATATAGAAATATCAGTAATGTAATAAACATGAAAATAAATCATAACATGTGATTTAAGAGGCATAACATGTTATCATAGAGATAATAATTATAAGAATCGAAACATGAAATAAGGAAATTAAATCATAAGATCATGGAGCCATGAAATATGTAGAAATAACATAATATAAGAAATCATAAACACAATTTAAGGGTTAATCCCAATACTATCATTATAAAGTTTACAAGGTCCCATGGTGGATTGAGATCACACCCCATTCCCATAAATATAGTTCATAATGTCCCATTATGGATAAGGTTCAGTCTCTAATCCCATATATAACATCTCATGAGATATAAAGTTTTACCCATTGAATTGGTGGGATATATAATTTTTTTACAACATATAATAAAAATTAAAAGCATACATATACATTCCACATTAGGAAAATAAACTATATATAAATCATAAACATGATCAAACCCTTGAGAAGGAATTGAGATTCATAATTCTGATTCAAGGCATAACTGAAATCTAAATCATAAGGATTTCTAAGAGAAGAAGAAATTAAATAATTATGGAATTTTCTAATTAAAAAATTTACATAGTATTGAAAATATAGTTTTAATGTATGAAATTCATGATAAGGATATAATAGAAGAAACAACAAAAACATGCCACTAAGGTGATGATATATGAAATAAGTAAAGAATATTTTTAAAGATGTAAAGTGGTTAGTGTTTTCTATAAAATAATAATTGAACCTAGAGGGTTCTCCATAAAATAATGAGAGGTTTTAATAGCTATTAATGGTTTCAAATAATTTTATGGGGTGATTCTTGCTGTGAGATAAGAAATAGGAAAGCCCCCAAAAATCAGGTTTAATAAAAAGTTAGAATTTTGAAGGGAAATAAAAACTTATATAACCATAGAAATAGAAGGGATATTTTACTAGGTATATATTTAAGGGAAATATATAAAAAAATATAATAGGTACATGAGAAAGTTTTTTCACAAAATGTATCAAAATAAAGATAACATATAACCAATAAGTAACAAGGGTGGTACAGAAGACAACTTTTTATGTTTTAAAACACCGTTGTTGAAATCCCACATCATAATAAATTTTAATAAAAATTTATTTTTAAAATATGATTTGGTAAATATTAAGTTCAAATATGGTAATACTTAATTATTTTTTCAATTAAAAAATAAAATTTGAGGTAAGGGAAATTTAATACAAGAAGTGGTCACCATTGTTTAAAAGGATGAGAATTATTCTTAGCATAATTGTATTTTCAAAATGGAATAAAAATCATCCAAATATAATATTTGAATAAAAAATGATATTCCAACATATAAATGGGGTACACAATAATAAATTAATAATGAAACTTGGGGAAAAAAATTATAACTCAAGAAAATAGATTGAGTCATGAAAGACCCTTATATTTTAGGTAATACATCAATAAAATCCCATAGTAAGGAAGATCATGAATTAAAGTGAAGTTTCTAAGTTCAAAAATAATTTATGTTATTATAAGTCATATTGGAAGTAGTTATAAAATAAAAATAATCAATGTTTCATAATATAAAAGTTTTATATAATGAAGGGTGATTGAGACAGAAACCCTTACATCTTAAGAAACATTCTAATAAAAACCCCTCTAAAGAGAAAATGTGTACAAAAGAAAATGTGTCTCATAGAAGGACATTTTGAGCTTAAATGCTTACATCGTGTATGAATGCACTATAAAATTTAATTTTACATCATAAATAATCAAATTAAGTTCATTAAAAAAAGTAAACATAAACATATCCATATATTTTTCATTTTCAATGTTGATTTATAATCATGTTTCAATGATTTATTACATCGTTTTTTGTTATATTAGTTACTTAAAGTTCATTTATCAATTTCTAGGTAAATTACATTGTATTTGGACCACATTTAAACTATTGTAAAATTTATTTATAATATATATTATTTAATTTTATTATGTCTTTTATTAGTCCATTATTACATAACTTATATAAGTAAATAGTTTTTCCATGAAGGGACTCAAATTAGAAAAGTTACTCTCATATGTTTTTTTAGGAGTAAAATTTACATTAACCATTTTTTATTAATATAATTTATAGAATGAATAATATTACCATTACATAATGTTAATGTTTTATTAAATAACCTTTTTATAAACAATATATATGTTTTATTTCACCCATGTTATTCAATGTTGAAAATTAAATAGAATCTTCTTCATATGGAGGAGGTAGTCTGCATGCACACACAAATGATTCTCTCATTTCTAAAGAATAGATGGAAGGTAAAAACTAAAATATATTATTATATAAAAATAAAAAACATTTTATAAATATCATATACTTTTTTAATAAATAAACCTTTTTAACAATTCATGAAATGTGGTGATGAAAAAAAGAACACACTATTCTGAGATGTGGTATTCCACACATATGCATGATGATATCTTAATTTTTTGAAAGGTTTTGGATGAAAGTATAAAATAGATGTTTAATTATTATAAAAACATACCATAATAATAATAATATTGGTGTCATCATACTATCATGTATAGAATATATTTTTTTGCGACATAAGTGGAAAATAATTAAGGTGTGATGGAAAATATTACCTCTCTTTTTGGATATTCTGCTTTTTTTCCAACTTAAGGCACCTTAGCTTGGTATTTTGGAAATATAAAAGATTATAAAACATATATATAGGGTTCAAGAGATAATAGATAATATTTTTGGTTGATTTTTATAGGATTTGGATGTTTGGAGAGGTGGAGGTGTGTCAGTTCCTTTTATAATTGAACATAAGGGCTTTTTTTACACATATAACTCTTTAATATAAAGATAGTACATGTTTCGCATGGAATGTGAACCCAAAGTGGAAAACAATAGAGTTTTTTAATCTTTAAGGTATATCGAGCCTCAATTTTTTTTTTAAAAACATGATTTGAACCTATTTTAATGTTTTTACTCTTAGATTTTTTACTTTACCATTTTCAATTTTTACCAAGGTAACTAATTTTTACTTAAGTACTTTATTTTTAATTTATAAAAATAAAATGAGTATTATTAAAAAAAATTAAACTAATAATTTTAAATATCAAATCCAATTTATAAACTAAAATTTCTATGTTTAAGTAAAATCAATTTTAATATTAGCTAATGTAAGGTAAAAAAACAAGTTTTTATTTAAAGTATATTTTAATGTAAAAGTTTAATTTTAAAGATAAAATTATCACTTTTATTGATTATATTATAATTAAATTTTCTAATATTGTTCAAATAAAATTTAATTATCCTTAAAATAACTCAAAAACATAATTTTAAAATGTGAATATTTTATTAAATGAAAAAGATTAAAATAATTTTCATTAAAACATTAAATATACTTTCTAAAATATTAAAAGTGGATTTTATATGTGAACATAGTATTTTAAAATATTTATCATAATTTTAAAAATATATATTTTATATATTAAAAAGGTTTTCAGAAACATTTAGGGATTTTTTGTACAATAAGTTCATAAAATTTATAATATTAGTAAATTTTGTTTTTTCACTATTTACTTAAAAATCATCTATTTTATAAAAATATAAAAAACCTATTACTAAGATAATTTTGAAATTAAAAATTAAAAAATAAATTTATATTTATCTAAGTCATATTTCATCATTTCAAACTTATTTTTTAAATAAATGTACAAAATATAAAGAAATTGCTCTTATAGAAAATGTATTTTTTAAACATTAAGTGTTATTAATATTATTTCATTTAAATATCTAATTTAAAATATGTTAAAATGATAGTTCGTATATAATATTTCAAAGCTGTTAAATTTAATCTATTAGGATAAAATATACAATACTTAACCAAATAGTTATTTAAAAAAAATATTTCTTTTATACTAAATACACTTTAAAAAATAACTTTACAAATAATTATTATGTTCTAAAATTTAATTTTACTACCCCATTGATATTAAAATATTAATTTGAATTATATATGTATATAATAAAATTTTTTAGTAATAATATTATTAATATTAATATGTAATGCATAAAATTTATATATTTATAATATTTTAATGTCATCTTTTTATTTTATTATGAGTTTTATTATTTTAAATTTACAAACTAACAATACATGACTTTATTATACCTATTGGACATATGGAAAACAACCATATTTACAACTACCATATTTATAATGGCTATATTTCATTCATATATATAGGATTACTAAATTATTCTCTCATTCCACTCTCACATCACAAGCCACAATTATTATTTCATAATATAGATTCTTCGTAATGATTTCTTATTTTATTTTGATAATCATAATTATATGTTTTGTTTGTCTATTGGTGATCCTAAAGTTTGAATATGATCTAGGAGATTTCCTAGTCATGAAGATTTCATTATTTTATATCTATTGTTATCTATTGATTTATTCACTATTAATGGATGTACTTCATACATGGTCAATAATAATCCATGGGGTGAAGTACATAGTTTTATATGATTTTATTGTAATATAGGACTTATGAATGAATAATGTGTATTTAGTTTGGTTCATATCTTATAGGGAACAATTTATAATCATGTCTCAATCCATTCTAAAGAATATAAAAACGTTCTTTAAAATTTTATACTTAAATAATAATAATAATAATAATAATAATAAAAATGTCTGTTAAAAACCATGGAGTTACACACACTCTCTCTCAAACTATTATATAATTCCCATTTTATAAGCTGTCAAAATTTTCTGTAATTCAATTTAATTAAAAAATTTCAACTCTCCCAGATTTTACTCAACAACAATCTGTGTCTTTCTAGATTATGATGAAACATGATAACATAGGTTCTTAAAAGTACTATTTCAAATATAAATCTATTTGTTATGGTCACCTTAAAATCTATCCATTTTGAAAAATAATAAATACAAAAAGGTGCATTTATTTATAAATATTTTTAGAAAGGGTCCCATGAAATATATTTATAATACATTAATCACATCAACCATAATTATTTGATGTTTAGGTATCTCATTTATTATCCAATTGGTTATTATATTTTTCAATAATTAAATGTTTCCACCAAACTACATACATCTTGATGTGGGTGGATAAAAGGATACACTTTTCTAGATCTTATAACAATAGAAAAATCTATGCTTTTCTTTGATAGCTGATGAATAAAAAAAATTTATAATTATTCCCACACTAAACATGGTAACACATAATATAACAACATTATACCTATATTTTTATAATAATAAAAAATCACCTAAAAAGTATTATGTTTCTTCAAAAATAATATTTTATATTTTTAATGCAAAGTCGGGGTTAATAATACCATTTTACATATAATTAACTACATCTATAAACTTTGGTGGATTTTATAAATTAATATAAAATAATTTTTCATCATGGAATTAAATATAAATCACATTATCTCTCTTGTTATCCATATATTTATTCTCGAGTCTCAATAAATTGTCTTCCACCATATTTTTTGAATTATTTTTTACCTTCTATCTAAATATTTAAATATTATATAAAAAATTCAATAAATGAATATTTTATTAACATCATTACCAATCCAAAAGTGTTGAAGGTTTGTGTGATTTGTTAAGACCAAAACATTGGACAGTATAAGATGGGTTCTAAAATATTAAAAAGTGACGAAAAATACTAAGATATCCTTATATGTAGTAGTTAAATCCACATGATCATCAATTATTGTTCAAAATTCATAGTTTATGGTTTATAAGATGTTATAAACCCATTATTAAAGAGTTTCACCCGTTGTGTTGTCACCCAAATCTCATATCTTGTTAATGGTGTTCTCCTAATTATGAGATATAATTTCTTTTAAACTCAAAATTCATTATTGTTTTTGATAAAAGACTCAATTAATGATTAATCATAATAAAATTGAACTGAATGTGAATAGATATGTGTATGAGTCTGAGAAATCATTGAAAAATATTTTAAAAATCTATGATAGAAACCTATATGGCCATGAAATCTTAATTGTTTTTAATAAATTCAATTAGGGAAACTATTAGATGAATTTTTTTAGATATGCTTCAATATCCTTAAATATATGATGACCATGAGAAATCCCTTCCATGACCGTGAAGTTGAATTTTTACCATTTGAGTAAGAGTAATTTTTATTTATAAAAATTCATAATGATGTTGTGATTCTTTAAGTACACTTCTAAGTATCATTCATAAATTTAAAATTTATCCATAGATAACTATATGAACCCAGAATAAATATTGTAAAATTTATGTTTCATGTGTTGTTTGAAATTATCTAGTCAAACACACATTATCAATAAAAATTTTCAATAGGAAAAATATATATATAAACATGGTAACATTATATTTCTTGGGTATTCATAGTCTAATAGAATATCATTTAATTAAGAATAAACCAATAAAGAAAATAAATTAATGTACAATTAATTCATGAATACTTTGACCAATAATAGGTAGAGGAAAAAATTTATTTCTTTATAGAAGAATTTAACTTATAATACCCCATGAAAACACTCTCACACATGACTGTACAAATTATAATCAAATTGTTTTTTTATTTTAATTAATTTCATATACATTTAATTGGTACGAATTAAAGTATATATATAAATTCATGTGCTAATATTGAATACATTATTCCAATATGTAATTATTGCAGGACCACTTTCTTTACTATCTCCATTATGGGATTTATTTGTTGATCCCAAGTATTGTATTTTATTTTCAATTTACTTTAACATAGAAGTCAATATGTGGTTCTATAACGTTTCTCTCCCTTATTGACAATTGAATAGAAAGGATAAGTTTGGTCTTATAGTCTCATCTTTCTTCTCAAAAACATATTACCTTATTTTTAAAACAATGAAAAAATCACTTGAAAATTTGAAAATATACTTTAATAAATCAACCCTATGTCTACATGGTATAACCTAGTGTATAAAACAAGAGATAAATAACCAATTTTTTAAGTTATCCATAAAATACTCAAAGATAATAACAAGCTAAATTTTTCTCAATTCTCAAGATAGGGGTAAAATTTATCAATGAAATGAAAAACCATGCACATAGTTTATTAATGACATCCAAAAGTTTAAGTGGAAAATAATAACTCCCACTTTTTATTATCTTTTACTCAACTAATAATATCCTCTTAAAAATATTATTAATAAATAGGGGTGAGAGTGTGATTGATGTTACAACCCAAACCCCAATATCATAGAGTCGGTGGTTGTTTTATTACAATGGAAAATATATAAGAGATCAAATCCCCATGGATTTATCAATTTATTAGTATTTAAGAACTTGATACACACAAGGTTCCCCTATTAAATCAGTAATTGAAACATAGAATATAAGAAAGTAGAATAAACTGCATCCTTAACACTTATTGAAAGATTTTATCCTCGTAACATGGGGAGGGAAACCTAATAAAAGGGTTATCTCAAATGCTTAGTAAGGTTTACATGTGTCAAGAATAAGTGAATCATAATTAGTAAAGAATAATAATTATGGAAAGTTTAATAACTAAAAAATACATTCCATCAATAAATAGAGAATGAAAATGAATCCATAGATTTTATAGTAGAGAAAATATCATGGAAAATAATAACAGAAAAATGAGTGATAAAACTACTCAGTAATTAGATGTCATGTATCTGGAAAATGAACCATTATAACTTGAATACAGTTTATGTTTTTGGGTAGAAACCCATCTATTTATACTTGGAAAAAACGTGAAGGGTTTGTATCCAACTATTTTTTTTCATGAGACTACCGATGCATCGAGGGGTTTACATTAATCGGTCCCTAACCCATAGGGATTGCATTAAATGGTCCCCAACTCATTTCATACCATTAAAAATAATTATTCATACATATATTTAATTAATTAACAATAAAACTGATCAAAATATCTATATATACTAGAGGATATAGATTTTTTAATATATCCCCAGTCAAAACAACATTAAAATTAAACACTATATGAAAAAATGGTATATAGCTTAGACAATAATCATATAAATCTTACAAGAATATGGTTATTTAAGAGATATATAGTGTAAAATGAAAAAATCTCTCAAAGGGTTAGTATATACACCACATAAAAATGATTAGGTGCACAATACCAAGTAAGTATCAATGACATGGAAATTGAGACGAAGCCCCTACCTTAAATCCTTCTTAATTTTTCCGTTTTTTGCACCTCCTGAATAAAAATCTTATGTTTATGAAAACAATATTATAGAAGTAAATTATATTAATTTATAAAAATATTTATCAATTATTATTACTATATTATATTATTTAATTTATATTGGTGAAATTTAAGTGCTTTGATAATATGTTTTTTTTAAAATTCATGATTTTCCTTCATTTCTCTATTTTGTTAAATGTAAATAAAAATTTGGTATAATTAATTCAATAAGAATTAAATAAATTTAATAAAATATTTATATATTATATATAATTCATAATTTCCATCAATTAAGGTGGTTATAAGAATTTTCTTAGCAATGTCATGATAGGTGGTTAACTGACCTTTAATGGGACGTTGTCGAAAGAGCGGGAAAAGGGAGTACAAAATTAATATATTTCATATATATGATACTTGTAGTAGGTTAAAATCATTAATATAAAGTTAAATTACTGCATTAATTATTTTAGGGTATATGTTTTTCAAATTAATTCGGAAAAATAAGAAGGATAAGAAGAAAAAAGTGAAGAGTTGATAGAGATTTACTCTTTCCTTGGTGTAGCTTCTCATGCACGACACTATAAATCCATTTGTGGTTGAATTTGGATCGATCTAAAATGGACCTAGGTATTCTAATTTGATTAAGAGAGAACATTTTGGCAGATATTTTTCATTTTAAATGGTGGGATAATTTGTTTTCCAAGGGAAGGGAGAGGGGTTATTTATACTTGAGGAGTGGGGTATTTTTAGAATAAAATATTAAAAAAATATTATATCAAATGTCACACTTGTAAAAGTGATTTTTTCACAATATAAATCATATATTAATATAATAAAATGATTTTAATACTTTATAAAAACTTATTATTTAAAATTTATTAGTTTATTAAAAAGGAATGCGGAAAAAAGGAAAATTGTTATTTTAAAGAATCGCTTTTGACTTCAGGTTTTGGAAAATAATTTTTAGGTTTGAAAATTGATTTTATTATATTTTAATGATTAATTTCTAAAAATAAATATATAATGGACTAAAATTAATTTCTATAAATTATTATATCACTAATACATCATGAATGATGTAATTTAAGTTACATTAGTTATGTGAAAATTGTATTTTTACTATTCATCAAAAAATTGACGTATTTCAAAAAATTGCCAGAAAATCACACTTGAAAAATTTGGACATAATTATTTAAAAATTGAAATCCATTTTATGAAAATAATTTTTTAAAATGATAATATCAATTTTTCATTAAAATCATCATTTATTTGAAAAATATCGATATTAATGTTATAAATGATTTTATGATGCTATAAAAAATTAATTAAGGCATTATAAAATAATATAATAATAATAATACAAAATTATATTAATTTATGACTCTATTATTTGAAAATAAATTTTCTTTAAAACCATTACATTAATTATACAATTGAAATTAAACATTTATGTTTCCCAAAAATACCAACACTGAAATTATCAATTATAAAACATTCATTTACTTATTGCATGATATATTTTCATTTATGAGATACCTAAATTTTATTAATAATTTCATAGGTGAGGTTACTATTCTAATGGTTAGATTGCAATTCATAATAGTCATATTACTATTCCAACAATCATGTCAATATTTAGTAGTATATCATAGTTTTTTTAGGTTCAGTGTTTCATGAAACATATGCTATCAAGTAAATTGAGTTAATTTAAGAAGATATATACCATAAATCTTGGGTCGTTATATTCTATCCTCCTTAATAAATTTCATCCTCTATTTTTTTGAATATTTCTTTATAAAATTATGAGGGTGGTTCATCTTCATAACATCCTTAGGTTCCCACATTGCTTCCTCTATTTTATGTTTTCTCCAAAGAACTTTTACAAGTTGAGTAGTTTGGTTTTTCAATACATGATGTCTTTTTTTCAATAATCTCAAAAGTGTTGGGCTGGGAATGTACTTCCTTAACAATAATATGTGGAACACATCATGAAATTTCAAGAGACTTGGTATAATTGATAATCAGAGAGATAAAACATCAATTCATTCCCAAATTTCAAATAGTCCAATGTACCTAGGGCTCAGTTCCCCTCTCTTACCAAACTTTATGATGCCCTTCCTTGGAGATACTTTTAGAAACACATGATCTCCCACTTGAAATTTAAAATTCTTTCTCTGATTGTCGACATAACACTTTTTTCTACTTTGATATGTTTAATATGTTCCTAAATAGTATTTAACATTGTCATTGTATCTTCAATAAGTACTGGTCCTATAATATTCCTCTCACTAACCTCATCCCAACAAGTTGGAGTATGACATCTATTGCCATATAATATTTCATATGGTGCCATTTGAATATTAGAATGGAAACAATTATTGTAGGAAAACTATACCAAAGGTAAATAATGATCCCACATACCTTAAAACTCAATTGATCATGATATCAATGTATATTCAAATGTTTAAATAGTTCTTTCAAAAATTTTATCAGTTTGAGGGTGATAAGAAGTACTCAAACAAAGATTTGTATCCAAATTCATTTAAATAATCTTCCGTTTTTTAATTTGAAATAGGGATCTCGACCAGACATAATCAATAGAGGTTCACTATTAAATCTTACAACTTCATTAATATAGACTCTTTCTTAGTGATCAAGAGGAAAATATTCTCTTATAGCAAGAAAATTTGCTGATTTTGTAATGTGATAAAAAATAACATATATCATGTCATTATTTCTAGTATTATTTGATAATCTATTGAAAAATTCAATAGTAATGTCACCCAACTTCCCCATAGAAATAAGTAGAGGTTTCATTACTCATCTAGGGTGTTGTCTATTAACCTTCACTTGTTGAAAAACAATACATCTTGACACATAGTCGACAATATCCTGCTTCAAATTATTCCACCAAAAATGTTCCTTTAGATATTTAAACATCTTAATACTACCGGGGTGTATAGATAAATTTGATCTATGAGCATCATCTAATAGTTACCTTTTAAGCCCAAGTATTATGGAACATATAACATCTTTCTAAATTTCATAATTCCATCCTCATACATGAATTTTACCAATCTTCCATCCTTAACGGATTTAATTATCTTTTGAAAATTCAAATCATCATATTGAAAGAAAATTATCTTCTCTAGTAAATATGTTTTAGAAATCATTTGAAAAAGGTGTGATGTTTCCATTTACTTAACAATTCTCATATCTATATTTACTAAATCCCAAAATATAGGATCTTTCTCAATCCTCATTTGGGATAGAAGTCCATGATTATTTCTTATTAATGAATCAAAAACGTTATTTTCTTTTCTTGGGAGGTAGTGTATTGAGAAATCATGATCCTTAAGTAACTAGATCCATCATTTTTGACTCATGTTGAGTTATTTCTATGTAAATATTAATTTAAAACTCATGTGATCCATTTATATCTCACATCTTTTACAGTATAGATAATTTATCCATATATTCAGAGAAAATATTACTACTGCTAACTCGAGATCATGTGTTGGATAATTTTTTTCATGAACCTTTAGATTCCTTGATGCATCTGTAATGACTTTATCATTTTATATAATGACATTACCCAATACATTATTTGATGCATCACTGTATATCAAAAACCCATCATTTTATGATGGTAGAGTCAAAATTAGAGTATTGGATAATCTTATCTTCAATTCCTCAAATCATTATGTATATTCTTTTCCCTATATGAACTTAACCCCTTTATATGTGGTCTTGGATAATAGGTTAGAAAATTGGGAAAAAAGCAAAACAAAATACTGATAGTAACCTGCTAAACCAATGAAACTACATACCTGAGTTATGTTTACTGGTGTAGGTAATTCTTGGATTTCCATTGTCTTTGTAGGACCAACTAAGATTCCATACATAGAAACAATATGGACAATAAAATAAATTTCCTAAAAGAAACATTTACACTTGATAAATTTACAATATTTTTCATTAATTATGAGAGTCTCAAGAATGATCCGTAATTAATTCTCATGGTATTCATAGATTTTAGAATAAACCAGAATATTATCAATGAATACTAAACAATATCATCAAGATATTCTTTGAATACTATGTTCATTAAATCCATGAAATCTGATGGTGATTTAGTCAATCCAAATGCAATTATTGTAAAATTATAATGTCCATACATCATCCAAAAATTATTCTTCGGAATATATTACTTATTTACAGGAAATTGATGATACCCATATTGAATTTAAATATTTAAAAAATATTGAGCTCTATGAATTTGATCAAATAAATCATCAATGTGAGGTAGAGGATACTTGTTCCTTATTATAATAGCATTGATTTCTCTAATGTAAATGCACAACCTCATGTATCCATCTTTTCACTTAACAAATAGAATAAGGGATCCCCGTGGATAAAATATATTGAGAATAAATCCATTATTAAGAAAAAAATATAGTTTCTTCTTTAGCTTCAAAAAATCCAATGTATCCTTCTATAAGGAGTCTTTGATATTGGCCTTTCATCGGAGATTAAATCAATGGTAAATTCAACTTCACACTTTGGGGGATGTACTGGTAATTCCTTTGGAAATACATCAATTTATTTTTGTAAAATTGGTATATAATCAGTTTGAATATTAATATCCTTATCCCAAGATGATGTTTGTTATTACTCCCTAATAATTCCATTGAGTAGAGCTAATAGGGGTAGATCAAGATAAGAATCAGACAATGAAGTTTCCACTCTAAAGATAAGGGATTCTATGTGTTCCCCACAAATCATAATTTTCTTCTTCTTGTAATAAAAATTTTCATCATATTTTGATAGCTACTCCATTCCAAGTATTATATCAAATTTAACTATAGTTATTATGATAAGGTGAGAAACTAATGAATGTTTTTATGTTCTAAAGGGGATTAACTGACACATTATTTTTTCAATGAGACTTCCCTTTGGAGTTTGGACTGACAACTCCATTATTAAATAAAAAGATAAATGTCTTATTTTCTGAAAAAACTAGTAAGTAATAAAGGAGTGTGATGATGAAAAATCAAATAAAACATTGGATTAATTTAAAGATAGGATTAATGTACCTTTCCCTACATCATTGGGTACTTCTTCTTTAAGTGTGGTCCTCATATAAGCTTGGCCATCACCCCTTGTACTATTATGTGGTAGATTACCCTAACACTCAGGAAATTTGTTTGAATAATTCCCCATTTCATTATATTTGAATCATTTAACAACATTTATTTCATTATTCCCTTTTCATTAATTTTCTCGATGACCATTTTCTTCACACTTATAAAAAACTCTTATTCCTTTCAAGCATTTTCCTAGATGATTATTTCCACAATTTTTACATAGTAAGAATTGATTAATTCCCCTTTTCTCATTTGATGCTTCACCTTTTCCATGGTTTTTAGAAGACCTCTTCTTCTCTTGATTTCACTTGAACATATAGGATCTAGAAAATTCCTTCTCCATTTTGATGGCACTTCATACTATTTCATCATATGATGAAAATGTTTGAGAAGTCAGTTCCCTTAAGATACATGGCTTAATACATTTACAGAATTGATCAAATCTTGTTTTATGAATCAATTATGTAATTTATAGAATACCTGACTAGTCTTTTGACGGTAGCCTCATACTCTAAAACACTCACTTTTTCCTTTTCCTTTAAGCTATGTAATTTTATCTTTATTTCAGTTCATTGCACATGATGGAAATATAGGTCAAAGAATGTTTCTTTAAAAGTTCTACATTATATTTATTCTATTTCATCTTCTACCATAATATTCTTGATCAATGACCGCCATTGATCATCAAATCCATTGAGAAAATATACTTCCAGTGATACCATTTTATTTTCATTACATCCCATTGCTAGAAATATCTTTTCAAGGTACTTGATCTACTTCTTAACAACCACTGGATTAGTAGTCCCACTAAAATATACAGGATTATTCCACATGAGGCGATCCAAATTAGGTGTAGTATGGTTATTCATCAAAACCTGAGTAATATTTTCTAATATGACCTTAATGTTCTTATATCTAACTCTAATTGTGTTTAATTTCTTAGTGGGTAAATCCCTACATTATCTGTGGGTATTAATTTTCTTTCTTCTATTAGGACCCATCACTAAAAATGGAACACACTATGTTATATCGTAATTATTATTATTATTATTGAGCCAAAAATTCACTCTAAGGAATTATTATAATTATCATATTTACTTAACATCTAGTTCCCAAGGATTATACTAAATTTTCTCTGATTCCAACTATAAAACCCTGACCCCAGTATCCAATAGATGGTGGTTATTTTATTACAATAGATTTGATATAAGAGATCAAATCACTAGGAATCAATATGTTTAATAGTACTGAAGAACTAGATACATACATGGTTTCTTTATTACATTAGTAAGTTACACCTAGAATACAACAAAGGAAAATAAATTTCTCCCTTGAAACTTATTCAATGATTTCATATTCATAACCCAAGGAATGAAAACAAATAAAAGGGTCAGATCAAATGATTAGTAATGGTTACATGATTCAATAATAAGTAAATCATAATAACTAAGGAATAATCATTATTTAAAGTTAAATAATTGAAAAAACATTCCATTAATAAACTCATAATGAAAATTCATCCCTATGTTTTTTCATAGTAAAAATCTCATGGAAAATAATAACTAAATACTGAATGATGAAAATGATTAATAATTGGACACAATGTTTAGGAATATGAACCATTACACAATCAAGATGGTTTAATTTTTTTTGTAGAAACCATTATCACTCTTCTTGGAAACAAATGTGAAGGTTTTATCTCTAACTGTTTTCATCTCATGAGACTGTCGATGCATTGAGGTTTTTTCATTAACCTGTCTCCAACCCATAAGAGTTACATTAAATGATCCCTAAATCGTGTCATACCAGTCCAAATAATTATTCATACATAGTTTTAATTCATGAACAAAAATCCTTATCAAAATATCCATATTGAGTAGAGGATGCAAATTTATCAAAATTTTCCTATTTAAAACAATATTCATAGTAAACACTGTATATAAAAATGGTATACGACTTAGATAATAATCATATCCATGATATAAGAAATATGAATATTTAATATAAATATATTTCTAAATGATTCTTTTTCTAAAATAAGTAGTATATATATCACCTAAATGTAATTAGGTGTATATTACCATGTAAGTCCCAATGAAATGGAAATTGAGATGAATTCCCATACCTTAATTGCTGCTTAATTGTTTCGGCATTTGTGCCTCCTAAATAATAAACTAATGTTTATTAAAAGAATAACACATTATTTAATTATATTAATTTATATGACTACTTATCAATTATAATTATTTAATTTTATTTCTTAATTTTTTTTTGAGGAAATTGAAATGTTTTGATATCATGTTTTTCTTATAAAAAATTTGTTTTGCCTTAATTATTCAATTTTGTTAAATGTAAACAATACATTAGTATAATTAATTACATAATATTATAATAAATTTAATTAAATATTTATGTATTATATATAATACATATTATCCATACATGAATGTGGGTATAATAATTGTCTTGTAAATGTATCTGTATATGGTTAACTGGCCTGGAATGGGACGTTGTCGAAAGAGTGGGAAAAAACAATACACAACTTATATATATCATATATATGATACTTAAAATAGTTTAACATCATTAATATCATGTTAAATTACTGAATAATTTTTTTTAGGTTATATGGTTTTGAAAGGAATTGGGAAAAAGAAGAATGAGAAGAATAAAAAAGGAAAGAGTTAATAGAGAATTACTCTTTTCTCGGTGTGGCTTCTCTTGAACGACACTATAAACCCCTTAGTGATTGGAGTTGGATGACTCTAGAATAAACCTAGGTATTATAAGAGTCTTATGAGAGAATATTTGGGGAGATATTTGGATTTTAAAATGGTGGGATGAGTGATTTTCCAAGGGAAGGGAGAGGGGTTATTTATACTTGAGGAGAGGAGTATTATTAGAATAAAATAATAAATAAAACATGATATCATAGGTAAGGATTTTAATAGTTGTTTTTTGATAATATAAATTATATATTAATATAATATAATTGGTTTAAGACTTTATAACACATTTATAATTTTATTTCATTTGTTTATTAAAAATGAAAGTGAAAAAAAGAAAAAAATATATTTTAAAGAATCACTTTTGACTTTAGGTTTTGGAAGAAAAATAGTTTTGGAAAGTTATTTTGTTGTATTTTAATGAATAATTATTCAAATTATATTTTTAATCACCTAAAGTTAAGTTCTAGAAATAATTATTTCAATAATAAATAATGAATTATGTAATTTAGGTTACACCAGTTACGTGAAAACTATATTTTTACTATTCATTGGAAAATTGAAGTATTTCAGAATGTTACCAGAAAATCACACTTGGAAGATTACAACATGATGATTTCAGAAAATGGAATAAATTTTATAAAAATAATTTTACAAATATGAGAAATTTAATTTTTAATTAAAATCATCATTTATTCTAAAAATACCCATTTTAATGTTATAACTGATTTAATGATACTGTGAAAAATTAAATAAGGTCTTATAAAATTAAATTATAATAATAATAAAACAAAATATTATTTTATGAATATATTTTAGGAAAATTAATTTTTTTTAAATCATTATATTAAATATAAAATTGTAAATAAACATTTACATTTCACAAAAATACCAATACATAATTTATCATTTTTAAAACATTCATTTACTTATTTCATGATATATTTTCATATATAAGATACTTAAAATTGATTTATACTTTCATAGATGATGTTTCTATTATAATATCCTGATTAATATTCCTAATGGTCACATTACTATTCTAATGGTCATGTCAATTTATAATAGTACATCATGATTCATTTAGGATCGGCATTTCCTGCACCATAAGCTATCAAGTAAATTGAATTTATTTAAAAAAAATACATACCATAAATCTTGGGGTGTTATAATTGGATTACCTCAAAACTCAGGAAAGCTCCCCCTAAATGGATACTCTCATTCATCATTATGAAAATTTATTAACTTCATGTTGAACAACACTTCTACTTTAATTCCCTTTATATAAGATCATAACACATAAAATAATAGGGAATATGGACGAAACACTTGTTTCTTTAGAAGAAACATTTAGGGTGACATTTTCCTCTCATCGTTGCTTTGTTCTTCTTTATAACATCATTATGGGATGTTATTTCCTTTCTATTAACAGGATTCATGGATTATGCACATATTTTCTCTCCATGGATTAGTTCTTCAGGTGTATTCTTTTTCTCCACCATAATATTCAAGAAACCTCTTGTAGGTGAAACTTCAACCACAAGTTTTCCTTGATTCCTCAAAATAATTTTTGTATCATCGCTATTTTTATTATTGTAAAATTGGTTAATCCAAACAAAACAATAATTTTTTGATTTTCCATCTTCTTTGGGATTCTCACATTTCATTTTAGTTTTTTCTTAGTTTCCCACTATATCTTCCCCTTGGTTCTTTTATCTTTCCTGATAATGACATGTTAAATAAATAATAATATGGTTTATAAACCACCATACCACAACACCAGAAGATCCCTACGAATTGTGATCTTCGAGATTAATTAATGTAAGACTTATTTTTCTTAGGTGGAAAATATCTTGTTAACCCCATTTCTTCCTTTAATGGGGAAGACATTCTCTTAATATCATTCTTGGTCCAAAATTGTACAGGTTTATCTTTAAGACCCGTATTGCCGGATATAAAAAATATATTTCGGGAATCCTAATTTATCAGTTTTTTGGAACCCTTCATCTCACCAACTTGAGATGATTATTTATTAACCTCCATTTATTTATTTATGTCTTCACAATATTTATTCAACTCATATTTAACTGTGACACATCTGGATTGTTTCTCAAACAAAAACTCTTATTTTTTATGTAGTTAATTATTGAGATTAGTTATAATCTTTTCTTTTTTAGATTCCCTAATATTTCACTTCTGGATCACATCTATAATTTCTTATAACACATTTTTATTTCTACTTTTCTGATTAACATTCAGATGATTAATTTCATATTTTATTCCTTACTTCTTCCATTTAACCCTTTTTAATTTTTTTGAAATAAGGGAAATGATCTAATTGAAATACTTATGATATTAATTCTTCAAAACAACTTTAATATTTTGAGGTATCCTTCTTATAATACAAATTGTAGACTTCAATGATCTGTTAGGATCCACTGATGGGGGGTGAATCAATGGTACCCTCATTTTTATGAATTTTATCTCCTTTTATATTCATCCTCTTGAACTATTTAAAGTTCTCAATCCACTTAACGATTTATCATATCCTAGACTTTGTGTGTAGTAATAAATAATAGAGAGAAACACATAGAATTTTCTAGGTTTGATTAAAATTTCTACTCCTCTCCATGTTGATTAGACACCGCAACATGGATTCATCACTATGACTCCAAGTGAATATAACTAGTTAGACACCCCAGTTTAAATCCCTCTAAAATTGGTTAGAAACCCTAAATGGGATTATTCTATGATTGGTTATACACTCTAATCACATGCATCTATTAGGTTTCTAGACACCCCATATATAACTTCTTGTTTTATGTTGATCCCAAGATAAAAAGAACTTATTAACAGTTGATATTCCTCAATAAGAAATATGGATTCCCCTTTACTTGAGTACTTACATAAAAACATCCTTAATTCTAGTCATGTGACTCCTTCTATATTTGGTGAAATAATGATTATCCTAAATGTTTTAAAAATTTTAAAATCCTAGATTGGGATCACATCCTTTCTTCAATACTTTGGTGTATCGCGTTCTCAAAAATATATTGCAGTGTTCTACGATAATTCTACTTCACCTGTATGTAAAAAGTTATCTAAAAAGAAAATATTGAAAACAGTTTATAAATTATTACTCAAATTAAATGTTTTTATAAAAAACACATTTATTTTTCCAAGTCAAATATAAATACCTAAAAACTCTTAGGTATTATATTTTTTTGTTTTTAATTTAAATACCTAAGGGTATTCAGTATATGTATGACCTTATTATAAATACCATAAGGGTTTAGGTTTCCCTATTTATTCTTGATAGGTGTCTATCTATGTTTTTCTATTTCATGCATTCCATTTAAAATACCTAAATTTTTTAGGCCTTCTTCATTATTCACGTGACATGCAACTTATTCACAAGGGTAAATAATGAAGCTCGTCTCAAATACCTAAAATATAACACTCTTGATTCTTCATGAAACATTATTAAGTACCCATTTTCAACCTATTATTTGTTTATTCACATAGATAATCAACCATCACATGTCCTCATCATTCTATATATCATACTTGAATCATGAAGGTAATGATTTATCAGTAATGACTCATTAGAAATGACATTCTCCATTCTCCTCATTCAATGTATATACATGAAATTTAAAATAAATGTATGTCACATTTCAATAATACCTATTCATTAATTTCGAGAATTTAACTAATCTTAAAGGATCAGACTCATCAGGATATATCTTTACTGGAGTTCTTTTGTTCATGCATGATAGTGCATGAATATCATGTGAAATGAGTGCTTCAGAATCTCCTAGATATCAGGAGTTTAATGTTTCTATATTAAATTGGTAGAGGGTTTGGTTTGATCTTTTCATATGATCAATGGTGGTATGACAACATGATTCAAAACCCTAAAATGATGGAAGAATAATATGAAACTCACCTCGATCTGATGGTATAGGTCATCTGGATATACTAGATCGAATGAATAATGAAATATTCATAACATTTTTAACATGGGTTAATATTAGCCATGGGATCCTATTCTACATTGATCTCAGGATTTTTCAATGAATTATTAATAAGTAATATAGTGTCAATCTCCACACTATCTGGTAGTGGGGTTTAGTACCTATAACATTTTCACCCATGGGCCCCACATCCCACACCTCACCTACATAGGACCACACTACCAATCTAATGTTATCTTACCTAATAATGATTCTATGGGTGCCTTGTGTCCACCCACACTCTTTCCATGCATGCTCAATGACTTTACTCTCAAACATGACTAATGTTTTCCTCTAATAAAATTATTAATTGAGTAGGCTCAGAAGGTCTTGTTTGGTTGGCCCTAATTTTTTTAGTAAAGAATCATCAAAAGAGTTAAATAATTTCTCATATAGTTCTAATTCAACTTTTATTTCTTCTTCAAAACATTATTCATCATTAAATAGTATATTTTTTTATTATTTCATTACCTTATTTCATTCCTTCATGCAATTGATTTATTTTTTTAGGGAAACAATCAAATCATCATGAAAATAAAATCTATTTCATGGAATTTTTGAAAAATTGTTCTTCCTAATATAGGATGGTTATATTATTTTTGGAAAAAATGTTCCAGTTATTTAAATTCCTTCTAAAGATGTCTTTATCATTTAATATTTATTCAATAATCATAAAATTCAAACATGTAGTATTGCTAAATCATGACATCCAATGCCATCATGTGAATCTATAAAAATTATATAAGCATCCTAACATCACATATTGATCAATTGATTCTATATGGGATGTTATTAACAACAAAATATAGGGGTTTATTGAGCCCAAGTATTTAATTCATTATCAATGTTCAATATCTGATGTGATGATGCTTGTAAAATTTTTATGGATTCACTTAATGATGTTGGATGTCATAACAGAGAAATTCTCCATTTTTAAATTTGACAATTTTTGGACTAATATTAAATGATAAAGTTATGTGTAGAAGGAATTTAAAGAAGTGGAACATTTTTTAAATCAAAAAGATAATCATCCACTATTTGGGTGAAGAATATTTCAAAAAGGCCATGTAATGCCTCTTATTTTTAAGATGAATTAAAGGTTTCCATGTAAAAAGAAAGAAATTACATAATGGAATTAATGAATTCCATGTATGAATATAAATACATAAAATTAAAGCATGATGAAAATTTTGAATGATAGATTTAAGTTGTCATGGAATTATATGAGAAATTGGTTAACTCTTTTGATGGTCCTTTACTAAAAAAATATGGCCAACCACATAAGCACTTATGAGCCAGCATGATGGACCAAACTATGGGAAGAGGACCTCAACCACATAAAAGATCTATAATATTGATCCCAAATGGTGACATGAGTGTGGGTGAATTCACATCACCCACAAGAGCATGCTTGGGTTAGAGCACATGAGAGTGGGTAGGATGTCATGCACTAGTGGTGCACGAACTGTGAATCCCATGAGTGAAAGTGTTGTAGGTACAAAACCAAAATGTCAACTTGAGAGGAAAGTGACATGATATTTCGTATTATCCACTCCTTTAACATGTGTGATAATGATACGAGATAAAATCCTATAGTTACTATTAACTTACATTAAAAACAATGTCTGCATATTTCATCCTCCATTTGATATGATCGATCCAGTCAATATATAATTTCCGATGTTGGTGGGTTTCATGTTCTTCATCCTTTTTTTGAGTGTTTTTTATTTCATATTAATGCACCCATTTATGAGATGTGGAGATATTGTAACTGGGGTGTGTAAATAGTTTTTTTCTGTTTGAGTCATAGGTAAGAATCCATGCCTGGGCTTCTAACCAACATGGCAATGAGAAGGCCTTTTAGATTAACCTTATAAATATTATTTTATTATCTATCTTATTTATTATTGTACAAAAATTTGAGGCTGTGAGATATAATTGAGTGGATATATATCTTTAAACATTTCAAGAGGTTTAATTTAAAAAAGATAAAATTTATAAAATGAGGGTATCACTGATTCACCCCACTCCCATTGGAACTTAACTGGTCCTTGGACTCTATAGTACAAATATTATTTAAAAAAATCTTTATGAATTTATCCCTTATTCGAATAATATATTATGTATACAAATTATAAGGTATCAGACGTAATCATTACATATTCAAGTGACTTTAAAAACTAGAATTAACTTTTCTTACATTCACAAGGATCTTTTAGGTTCAGTGTTTTAGAGATTTTTTTCATAAATCTTACTTAGAAAACCGATATATTACAATGAGGACACTTATACCCAGTATCCATTTTTTTCACAAAACAAAACCTTTAAAATAAAAAAAGTTTTCATTTCATGAATCATATTAATTTTTTTTATAATGAACTCATCATTTTCCTTACTTATACCCAAACCATATGAAAAACATTTTTAAATATAGGATATGCACAAAAATATAAATATGGGATATAAAAGGAAATAGATAAACTATTATTCCATGAATAATTATAATTTTTTTTCAAAATAAACTTTTAAATCAAAATAAAAAAAAATTAAATAAGAAATCACCTTTTCTGACCAAATATTTTCATAAAACATTTCATTATAAATTTTAAAGTAAAAAATTAAACTCAAAAAGTTTTCTTTTAATACATGAAAAACTCATAATAACATTTTAAAAAAGTTATGATTTTCACCCCTTAAAAATTTAAATATTCTTCCCTTTAAACATAAGATCGTTATATAACCTTGATAAGTCATATGATTATTATAGAAAACTCATATAAATCATAGATAAAACTTGTAGGTTACTTGGGATATCATTTATATATCACTTTTACAATCACTCTTATAAATGGAAAAACCATACTTTTGGCTTCCATATCCAATTCATTAGAGGGCTATAACGGGCCCACACGTCCTTCATTTTTCACCTACCACTGGTTAATAATGTAACAAATCATCCTTAGTATATATAAGAAACACTCTTCATAAAAAAAATTCCCATGAACTATAAAACATGAAATATTTAATTTTATCATTACACTCATAAAATATTGTTGACCAAAATAACCTTTCCAATTTGAGATTACTTATACTAAAAAACCACACAATTAAAAAGAAAAAACATACCCTTGAAAATAACCTTCAAAATTTCCAAATAAAGCTTAAAATAAAACATTATCTATTATGGTGTAAAAATAAATTCATGTTTTATGATTTAAAAAAGCATTCCTTTCATATTTTTATTGTAAAATTCAAAAAGTGAATTGTTAGGAAAAGAAAAAATGATTTCTTTAATTTTTTTTATTAAAATAAAATAATGATTTAAACATAATTTAAAAATTCATATGACAATAGTAAAAACCTTCTATAAATTCTTTAAAAAATACTAAAATGGATAAAAAATAGAGTTTGAAGGGAAAATTTAAATGATGGTTTTTAAAAGAATGACTCATACATTGAGTCTGAAACGTCATTTACATTCTTTATCATCCTAAATAATAAACTATGGTTAATTCTTTAATTTCTTAATAACTTTTTTTGAAGTTTATTATTATTTTTATTCTATCTATTACCTTTATATATTTATTTACTTAATCAATTAAATCCTCATTGTACGTTTTGATGATATTCGATTCATAAGTCCAAAATTACTTAGGCATGTTGACTATGGTTAAAGTGGTAATTAATCCACCAACTCCAAAATAATAATTATGAAATAATTATAATTTTTAAACATTAATTATAATTTTAAAACCAATCATGAAATAAATATATGAATAAAGAACTATATTACAATCATGGAGACAGTAAGTTGTATGTACACATGAGTAACATTTCTATTTTCCAAAGATCAATATAAAAATAGGGTAAGTATTATTTTATATTTATATAATTATAAAAATATCATAAATATAATATTTTTTATTTATGTATACTTATATAAATCATCCATGTGATGTGGTGATGAAAAAAATAATCGCATCGCTTCATGAAGATGATAATCGACACATACGCATGAATGATGACATCATTTTTCAGTGAATGAAAAGGTAAAAAGGTAAATGATATATTATCATTTAATAATGATTAATATTACATGAATATAATATATAAATATTAATTTCATGCTTATAACCATCCTTTAGAGACAACGATCAAAAATGAATTACATAAGTCCGCGAGGTGGAAGTCCTTTGTACACATGAATGATGAATTCCTCTCTCGTTTGATGGAGGTAGAGATTGATATAGGTTATTCCATCAAAATAATAACATCTAAGTATATTTATTATATTGGTGTAATTATTTTATCATGCTTTAAGAATATTTTAAAGAATTGAAATAATAAAAAAACTAAAACTTGTGGTTAAAAACTATTCCTTTTCTTTAGAAAGTCTACTTTGATTTACACCTTAAGCTCTATAAGGTTGGAATTCTTCGTAAACAAAGACTTCTTAGAAAGAGTTTAGGGATTATATGAAGCTATTTGGGATGGTATTTTTTTGAACAAAATGGGTTTTTATGTGTTAATAAAGGATAATAAGTGGTTCCCTTCTATAAGAGAGGAGAGGGGCACTCTTCAGATTCTATAAAATATTAAATTAATATAAATTATTTGTTAATTAAAAAAGGATATAAACTAATTTATTTCCAAGATAGGATGAGTATAGATAAAAATATTATCATAAATTTAAATTAGACAAGTTTTTATCACATTTTTACTCTTATCATTTTTTTGACACCTCGTTAACCCATGTCACACTTTCTGTGACACTTATAAAGTTTACTCTTTGAGAGTCAATATTGTAAATATAAATGGAAAGTGGTTGATAATAAAAACCATATCCAAATCACTTGGACTAATATAATATTTTTATTAAGTTTATTTCATCTAATGAAATATTATTAATTATAATATATCATTAATGTCAATTTTTAAATCCATGCATTACCTTCATCTTAATAACATCAAGACAATAAGTAAAATCAGAAGAAAAAAATTAATGTATCCTTAAAATAAAATTTTAATCTATAAAATTCATGGATCACATTAATTATCTCAACATAGATTATTATTAAAAAATTTATTATCATTTATTTTATTTTCTATTAATTGAATAATTATTGTGTCGATTTTGTGTCGATTTTGTGTAAATATTTAAGGTAATTATTTCATCACTAAAAGTTAACGATAAATTACCTTATGAATATAAATATTTTTTTAAATGAATATTTATAAATAAATATATCCTCTAGTTATCATAATTTTAATAATATTATTGTTATTGAAAAAAAGAGTACGACACTTTTGACTTTTCTATAAATAAAATATTTCAAAATTCATAATCTCATCAAAATGGTCAAAAGATTCCATTGATATAAATATATAACTATATGGATTAAACATACCAATAAAATAAAATTAATGTAAAATTTATGGTCATTTTACAGTCCTTAAAATTTTATTTTTAACATTAATTATTTGATTTACCCTTTACCGTGATGAAAACAATTACTAAGTTTACTATTCATATTGGTCAAAAATAAAAGGGCCCTATTTACCAAATATGGACTCAATGATTCCAATTATGAATTCCATTTTAAAAAATTCTAAAAATAAAAGTTTTTTAATTCAGTTTAAATTTTTATCAGCAAAACACAACGAAAAATAGTTTTTTTAGAAAAATATCCTCTTAAAATGTAAAATGTTTTTATTCTAAATTAAAGTATAAAGTTCATTTTCAAAACAATAATTGGATCATAAAAAAGTAAAAAAAATAAAATTTTGAAACTATTCAGAAATATAATTTGATTTTATAAATACTGAAAAAAATACAGCTTTCAATTAAAAAACAATATTTTTTCCTATTCATTAAAAAAGCATCCTTTTTAGAAAATTATGAAAAATTAAACCTAAGTTAATTTTGACCTGATGAATAAAAAAATGAAATTAATTTTACCTAATAAATTTTCTAAAATTTCTATAAAAAAATATGATATTCACTTATAAATAATAAGAAAACCCGTTTTTGAAGAAAATGTATTTTTTGATGAATAAAATGACTTTAGTAAAAATTGGGTGCTTATTTACAAAGAATTAATTAATCAATTAAAAATGAATATGAAAATTATATGTTTCATAATTTGTATGATAATATTAATCCCTATCAATTTAATGGACACGTTATAATTTCCATATTTCAATAATAACATTTCATTATTTGTTTAAGCTCAGTGATCTGTATCTTGTATGCTATCAAAAATAGAATTTAATTTTAAAATATAAAGATATTAAACTCTACCCTATTTAAAAAATTTAATACTTATAATTTTAACTTGAGATCATAAAATTTTGTTTTGAATTTTCAAATTAACTTTATTGAAATCTCGTATTTTAAATACGGTTCATAAAACATCCACTTAAAAAGAGAGAAAAGGGGAGTATGAAGGTCATCTAGTATAACGCATAACTATGTTTACATGTAGGAAAAAATTGGTGGTAAGTGTAAACATGGATATAAATAAAAACCTAAATTCCAGGAATTGATATATATTGATATATAATATGGTCATGATAAATTTAACCATCACAAAATCATAAATCTGTGATGGGTTAAAATTCCATTAATTTATTAGTAATGAAAGTAAATAGATAAAAAAAATTAATTTCATGATCACATTTCTCTATTTGATAAAATAATTTATTATCTCTACAAAAATCATATTAAAATAGACTTACTTGTCTAGAACCATTTCATATTTTAATTAATTTCCACCACAAACTCATCTTTTTACTAAAATTGATGAGTATTCAAGATGGTTTTTTATGTCTGAAGCATTAGAATCAACTTTTAATGGTTCACATAATAAAAAAAAAGGTTAACATGATATACCTCTTTTCTTTAGACATAACCAAAACCAAATTTGTTTGGAAAAGATAAGACAATTAAAAAATTGGTAAACCTTCATATGAAGAAAAATAAATTTAAATTCTAGAATTCAACAGTGATACCCAGAGTTCAACTTAGATCAATCAATATAAAAATATCCTTAAAATTCCTCAAAAATATTATAGACTAAGATCAAAACCCAAAAATCAGAATAATTTTATCACATAGTCCTCTAAGATTTATTTAACATTAATCTCCAAATAACATCAATTACTCTTAATGTCTCATTCCAAAAAGTATATTCCCTAATCATATAATCCATAATATATTATAATCATTTCCATAAATAACATGAATCACCTTAAATCCTTAATAAAATCATATATTCTTCAAAAATAAAATATAACCTTTATTTCCTAAATTAAATACTATAATATTCTACTAACGTTAATCATATAAGGTTAACAAAATAGTGATTTTTTTAAATAAAATAAATTACATAATCACTTTTCAATCTCATAATTATCTATAAAATAAAACTGGTGTTCCCAAAATGAACTTAAATTTTGTAAGTCAGAACATTTAAATACATAAATCTAATATCATACTAACCATGACTTCACGTACGTTAGTGGTAGGTGATGCACATTTTTTTCCTTCTATTTTGGGATCAAACCTCATAGACTTGGCATATGTGACATGTTATCAACCAACCTGCATGTTGTTCTTCTCCAAAAACTATATTTATATAATCCTTTTAAAATTCCCATAAAGTTGATAAAAATACTCAAAATAACCATATTATATTCAATATTAAATAAATTTTTTAACCTCTAAGGTTATCTCATACCTTTCATTTTACATTCCCAAAAATATAATAACCCATAATTACCTAAAAATCAATGATCATATAAACCCTAAAGGTTATCCATACCTTTAAAATTATTTCCAAAAAATTAAAAGCTAATTATTCATTAATTAAATTTTTCAATTGATAAACATAAGTGTTACATATACCTCAAACATCTATCAAAACTCAATAAAAGTATCCCAAAGTACTTCCATCATCAAAACTTATGATCATACTTAAAACTAATATAACTCTCAAAAATATTTTATGTAGACATATTTATCAGTCATCATTATTCATAATTTATTAACCATTATTTTCAATCTTATTCCTTAACACTTATTTCTTACAAACTCAAAAATTTTAAAACATAAGGAAAAAATAATCCATACCCTTCATTGTCATTTGTAGTTCCTTATATTTAGTATAAATAAATTAAATATTATTAAAAAGATATTTATAATTTCTTGATGATACCATTCATGATCCTTCTAATAAATATCAATTTTCATAATGACCATTCTCCTCACATTAATAAATTTTAATTGACACCTTTTGTGAACTTCTTTCCCCTTTATGTAGTTAACTAAATGCTTCCTTTATTCCTTATAATATTATTGAATTATGACCATCTTTACCACATATAAAACAACTTCCCATTATTTTAATACATTTTACTCAGTTCTTATTTCCACATTTTTAACACATATTTCATTGAATATATTTACCTTTATGATCATTTTCATCTAAACTTCCACGGGGATTCATTTATCTCATATTTGATGAATTAGGAAACTCACCAAGGATTAGGTTGTTATTAATAACTTATGATAGCCAGTTAAGAGTAACCATAATGTTTCTCATTATGTCCCCTATTTTTATAAATTTATTATATAGTAAACCACTATATTTTACATCACATCCATTACTAAATTAGTTCCTACAAGATCTATCCATTTACTAAACCAAAAAGGTTTATGTGAGCATATCAATAAAATCACAATATACCACCTTATGAAGAGGATAAATATTAAGATATCCTTATTCATATTATCTCAATCTATTTCAATTTATCAAAAATTATTATGATTCTCCCTAAAAAACCAACCATTTTGGCTATATGACTTGTAACTTATGCTTAAATAATATCCTAACCTCTAATGTTTTCTAAACCCTACTCTGATACCAGTTGTAAGGACCCAACCTTAAATATTACATATTCTAGTGACTTTATACTATAATTCACTTTCCTAAATTCACAAATATCTTTTATTTTTAGTGTTTTATAGAGTTAGGTTATAAATCTACATTAAAAACCTATATATTACATGGTTGAAACTTTTATTTAGTATCTATTATTTTAAACAAAAAATTTCAGATATTATATGTTTTATTTTCATGAAACATATTAATAATTTTGATCTTGAAGACATCTTTTTCCCTAGTCATCCCTAAACCCAATGATAAATACTTTTAAATGTGTTTTTAGCATAACAAACTCAGTAAGGGACATAAAATTAAATAAAGAGACTATTAGTATATGAATACTTATTAAAATTTTCCTTTTTTAAAATAAACATTGGGCTCAAAATAAAAATTTTATTATGCAAGAAATCAAATTATCTAATAAAATATTTTCATAACAAAGTTCATATGAAATTTTTAAGGAAAAATATAACTCATAATGTTTTCTTTGAAAACATGGAAAAATCATAATAACTTTTTCAAAAAGTTATACTTTTCACCCCTTAAAAAGTATAATATGATTCTATTTAAACATAAAATTAGGATCTTACCTTGAGAAATCATAAGATTACTATAAAAATAAATATAAAGAATAGATAAAACATGTATTTTACATGGGAAATCATTTACTAATCACTCTTACCATTACTATTTCAAATGGAAAAACCATACAGTTATCTTCCATACATAATGCATTGGTGGCATATCAAAGAGCCAACCATCCTTGGTTTATCACCCGTAATTGGATAATAACATAACCACATACCCTTGTTTTATAATTAAATAACCCATAATAATAAAAATGACCTTGAACCATAAAATAGAAAATATTTTATTTCATCATTACACTCATAAAATATCCTTGAGGAAAATAAACATTCCGATTTGAGATTATTTATTTTAAAAAGAAACTGCATAATTAAAAAGGAAAAAATTATCATTTAAAATAACATTTTAAAATTTCAAAGTAATATTTTAATAAAATTTTATCCATAATGGTATAAAATCCATTCATGTCATATAAGTTAAATACAATTCCTTTCATAGTTTAATCAAAAAATTCACAAAGTAAATTATTTGGAATAAATAAAAAGATTCCTTTCAAAACATTTTGTAAAAAGTAAAACATCAAAAAAATGAATTTAAAAATCATAGGATAATAGTTAAAACATTCTTTAATTTTTTTTAAATGTGGATATGGAAAAATAATTGAGTTTAATGGGAAATCTTAAATGTGTATTTTTAAAATAAAATAACTTACCTTGAGTCCATGTCATCATGTACATTATTTATATTCCTAAATAATAAAATTAGGTCAATTATTTAATTTATTATTATTATTTTTAATTTTATAATTTCTTTTATTTTATCTCTTACCTTTCTATATTTATTTACTTAATCAATTAAATTCACCTCAGACGTTTTGATGATATTTGGTTCATAAATCCAAAAATGACTTAGGTATATTGACTATGGTCAAAGTAGTCATTAATACACCAAATAAAAAATAATTATCATGAAATAATTATCATTTTTATACAAAAAATTATAATTTTAAGTCCTATCATTAAATATTTTTATAAAAAAATAATAACATTATAATCATGGAGATGGTAGGTCGTACGTATCCATGAGAAAAATTTCCATTTTCCAACGATTATTATTGAAAGAGGGTAGGTATAATTTTATATTTATAGAATGATAATAATATAATATATATAATATTACATATTTAAATATAATTATATATATAACATCCATATTACATCGTGATGAAAAATGAGTTAGCTCGCTTCGTAGAGGTGGTAGTCCATATGTACGCATGACTGACAATATAATTTTTAGTTAAATGGAAATTTAAGAAGGTAAATGATATATTATCTTTTAATAATGATTATTATATCATGAATATAATATATAAACATTAATTACATTTTTATAAATATCCTTGACAGATATTGATGTAAAATAAATTACATTATTTTGTGGGGTGGTAGTCCACTGTACACATGAATGATGAATTTCTATCCTATTTGATGAAGGTTAGATATGGATATTAGTTATTAAATTAATATAATAATATCTTAGTAAATGGAGGATATATGTGTTATTATATTATCATGTTTTTAGAATATTTTAAGGAGGTGGAAGAAGAAATAAAACTAAAACATATAGTTTACGACTATACATCTTCTTTGGAAAGTATGTTTTTATTAACACCATAAGATCTATAAAATTGGTATTCTTCCTTAAAAAAGACCTATTAGATTGAGAGTAGGGATTATAAGAAAATATTTTGGAAGGTATTATCTAAAATAAACGGGTTTTTAAGTGTGAAGAGATGAGAATATGTGGTTACCATTTATAAGAGAGGGGAGGGGAACTAGGTCCCCTTTTCTGGGATGAAAATGGATCTCTTACCTGAATTAAAAGTGCATATATGCCACTTAAATTTCAAAAAATTTAGCGACTAACTATCCTATTACAACCTATATGTTGGAAAAAATGACCCCCTCTCCAGTGATGAAACCTCCCAAAAATCCCTCCACCCATAGGTGGTGCCTCTAACTCTACAAAAGTCATACATTTGGGTTTTAGTTGTCAAATTTGGTGAAAAGAAGCCTCACCTTTCCATATTCTAATATTTTTCAGTGCCTGGGTTTTAGAGAAGCTGGACACGGTCTTTGTTCTGAATTGCATGTCCTTCTATGTGGCACTAACCTCCAAATATGACTTTAGCTGGACCTGTAGTGCCATATTTATTGTCTGATGGAGGTTCCGTATTTTTTAATGGCCTGTGTTGGTGAAATTGGGACATGATTCCCCTCAATTGAAGTTTTGGGTATTTTTACATCATTTACCTCTACCTTTCCAAAATCTCTCTTCTCTCAGGAAGATCGGTGACTCCTTTGGAGATATCCTCTCTGTGGATGATTGGATCCTTCATCCCTAAGAAGACTTTTCTACCCATATTTTCATCACCATAGACCTCTTGTAGCCTCTCCCACTGTAGATCCTCTTAGATTTGATGTTTTGGTTGAATAAAGGAAGTAAATTATTTATATTCCCCCACATCTCTTCTGTATGACCTATCAACTACCAGGTTATTCCATGTTAGTGTGAAGAAATTGATCCACCCCTTGATCGAACCCCTTTTAGCCTAATCTTATGTTGTACGTAACCTCCCTAGTACCACTACCCATTGTTTCTTCTTCCTTGATCAAACTGAGGTTTTCAGTGGCCTTTATGGTCCACAAGGCTCCTTCATCCTCACCCCTTCACCCCATTTACACTCTCATTATAACACCATCAACTCAAGTTGTCCCTACTAATGATAGTTATAGTCTGGATTTAATTCCATATCAACCTAAGGCAGTTCATGATTCCTTTAAAAGAAGGAATCAATCCAATCCTAATGGGGTTTGTGGTTCCTATAATCATGGAAAATAACTCCTCAGCCACATTCATCTCGTGAACATGGCGAATCCCAACATTTCATTATTTTATATTCATGAAGATGAGGATTCATCTACTTCTACCCCCTCTCCTAGTTTCAACTCTATTTCACAAGTATTAAAATATTTGGATAATCTTGTAGCTCATCATTACCAAATTCTTAGTGGTTTATACACTAGGTCACATTCTAAGATTTCTTTTAGGTTGTCCTCTCTGATAGAGGGCTTGCAGTTGCCTAGATCCCAAATCATGCTACCCATTCTTAAATGATATCCTACATTATATGGAATTATTAGGGCCTCAGAAGAAAGGATAAAATGGAATTCCCATTAAGAAAACTCTGGGGTATTAGTATTCCACAAGTGGAAGTGTTGGAATCAAAGAAGAAATATTCTAAAATTAATATCTTTTCCTAAAGGACGATTCTTAAAAACTCCATGCTTAGAGATCCTATTAATCAACATATATAGTTGTTCTAGAATAACTATATCTCTGTGGAAAAGTCTCAATCTCTGATCAAAACCTTATTGTGAAGGAATATAATATCCATTCATCTATCCTATTCACCTTTGTTTATGAAAAATGTGATTCATAGGAAAGGTAAATTCTTTGGATGAATATAGAATCTTGTAATGTTAGTGAATTTCTACAGTTTGTGGGTGGGGAATTTAACACCATCTTGGACAAGTCAAAAAATAATGGAGGTGACCTTATCCATGGAAATATTGGAAATAATTTAGTGAATTTTTGTTGAGGGGAGAGATCCTAGATTTGGGTTTCTTTGGGGGAAAGTAAACAAGGTGTAATAACCAAAATGAATCCCATTGTATCTAGTAAAAGTTAAAACATTTCTTTTCTAATATGTAGGAAGCTTATTCCTTTTTAGATAAAAGGTTCACCCATATGGTGGGTTTGATCTAGGATCATTATCCATTAATCATTAACTTGTCATCCAGGGATGTGCGAAATAGTTGTTTATTCTTCCACGACTTGTACATTTTCAAAACTGGGTATAAGATGTTTTTTAATGCATCCTGGACTAAACCAGTGCTAGGTCATGCATGGAGAATACTTTAGAACAATATTAGATGCTTTAAAGGATACTTACACTTGAGGATTTCCAATCTGAACCCAGTACCAGTGATATGGTTGGAATTAATAATGAGATTGATAAGATTGAAGCTATTCTTGAGAATACATGTGATGGTGATTTGTTGAGTAATATCTATAACAAGAGGAGTTAACTTTCATACTTTCTACTTGAATATGAGTGATCTGAACATGCTAAATAAATGATTACTTAGCTCAAAAGGGAGATAAAACACAAAATTTTTTCAATCATGTATCAAATAAAGGAGGTGGTATTTTATCCCAAATTTACGCATGGATGATAGATCCTTCTCCAATAAACCAATGGTTTTGGGGGTATGGTAGATATGTATTTCAAATCATTACTTTCTGATATTAATTTGTGTTTTTTGGGAGGGTACGTACCCAAATGATAAGGATATTTGTTTAAGTGCATTCCTCTGATGGTTTTACGCTCCATTAATGATTTCTTCAAGAAAATCCATGATGAGAAGAAAATTTGGGAAGCTGTTTTCTCTCTCAATCAAAATATTTCTCTAGGTCTGAAAGGATTTCTAGCCTCTTTCTATGCATACTCTTGGGAGCTCATCAAAAATGACCTCATTGACTCAATAGAAGATTATTTTCATTAGGATGAGATTCCTTTAGTGTTTTATGCAATCACTCTAATCCTTATCCCCAAGATAAAGGGTCCTAACCCACTAAATCAATTTAATCTGACTAGTATATGGAATGTTTCTTATATGATTTTGTTCAGTGTCCTCACTAAGAGATTAGTGTCTCACCACCATGAATGGGTGTATTATTTTCAGCATGGATTTATTAAAGGAATATCCCATCAATCTTTGTTAGTTATTTCCCAATAAATGATGGAATATCTAAATACAAATACTATTTTATCCAATGTGGTTATCAATATTTACATGGACAAACCCTATGAAAAGTTAGAATGGGGCTTCATCCTTAGAGTTATGGGCTTCATGGGATTATATAATTGGTTGAGGGGTCTTTTATTTAGGTTTTTCAGCTCCACATGGCTCTCAATGTCCATGATGGGGAAAAGATGTGGCCTTTTCAATTTAGTATGAGGGATTTGATAAGAGGCCCCCTATATCCTAGTTTATCCATCCAATTCCATTATTCTCTCAACAGGATCTTGGCTAGAAACTTACAGAATGGAAGCATGAAACCCTTTAAATTTAGAAGTAAATTAAATGGTATTTCTCATATTATATTGATGTATGACCATATTTTCTTCATTAATGGAGGGAGAAGGTCCACTAGGGGCTTGAACATAATGCCAGAGGAATACTGCACATCTAGTATAGATAGTATTAAGAGGATGAAGATTAGTATTTATACTCATAGATGATGTTATAAATAGCGGGGGGGATATGGAAGAATTGTTAGGATTTACTAAAAAACAATTCCCTATGGAATACATTTCGGCACCAATATCCCTAGGAAGGATGTAAATTTCTCATTTTGAGGGGTTTTTTAATTGAATCACCAGTTGTATCAATAATTGGAAGAACAATGTCATATCTTTTGGAGTAAGGACTACATTGTTTAATTTTTTCCTTGCCTCCATCCCAACTCAAGTGTTATCCGTCATTAAGGTATCTAGGACCATGTTGAGAAAATTTGATAAGATCCCATCTAACTTCATTTGGAAATCACATGTTGAGAGAAAATACTGATAGGACTCATGGAAAAGAATAGACATGATATTGGAGGATGGGGGATTATCCTTCATAGTGTGGAAGAGTCTATATATTATCTCCAAGCTAAAGTTATAAGGTAAGTACTAGAAGGGTGCTATCTTTGGGGAAAATTAATTTTGGGGAAGTATAGTTATGTTCTTGATACTCCAAGAAGAAAATTCTCTTGTTTATGTAAAAAAAATCTTGAATACATTCCAATTATTAATAATAATCCTCAATGGATTCTAGGGCATAGGGAGATCAATTTGTAGTTTGAAAATTGGGCTGGCTTCCTCCTCCACTTCCTGATATTTCCTACACCATACATCTCCTTTGCACAAGATAAGAAGCATCCCTCTTTTCTGTAGGCCATTATCAATCAACATCAGTTTGATTTGTATGATCTCATTGATACCTCACAAGGGAAGGACCGCTCCATCTTCATGAATTACACTACTTTGGAGTTATCCACCAAATAATATAGGCGTGCCCCTCATCCCACAAAGAATGTCACAATGGTGGGTATATTTTCTTGTGTAAATACATCCCTCAAAAATATAATTTCATGATCTGGAGAATAATTAATCACATTATTTACATGTAAGAAGTAATAAAAAAAGGGGGTCTATATTGCCTTGAAATGATCATGTTATTGAGATTCCATAAAGGAAATGAGGGCTACTGTACTAGTCATGGGAAGTATATGTATCTAGAATTCCAAAAACAGGGCGTCCGTGAGCCTTGTGGTGGAGTTGAGTCTCCTAGAGAAGTGATGGGATAATATTTATTATTTAAAGAGGGTCATTAAAAATAGTAGTTATTTGCTTCCTCCCTCTATTTACCCTAGAAAAAGTAGATGGGTCAGTTGGATACCTCTGTAGTGTGGCCTTAAACTCAATATTGAGGACTTGTGTGGGCTGGTCGTAGGCATGGAGGGGGATTTGTCTGGGATTATACAAGTCCAGTCATCATAGATTTCAGTAGCTTCTATGGAATGGGTATTTTATCACAAATAAGGATAATGCTATTATTGATGGTTTGCAGTCTTACCTTGACCAAAACATCTCAATTACAGTTATGGAAAAGGACTCTTTGTAAATTCACAACTCTATGAAAGCTAAAATTAAAACCCTCTAGTTTATCATGTACTACATTTGTAGATACCTTAAATTTCTACCTAATAATGTAATGATTTGACACACATATAATAAAGGCAAAAAGATGCATATTTTATTACTGCATGGTGTGATGAAAATTATCCTCATATTATTTTCAACAATATTGGTTCCCTTCCTCTAGAGTGTGTGAATCTGGTTATAGTAAACACTCTTGTCTTGCACAACATTAGACCTCTTTAATTCCCCCTGGCCCTACCCTACACTATCATGTCCTATATTTTTATATTTTATGTCTCATTCTTATGATGTTTCATTTATCATATTTAATAAAATATAAATATTTTTGTTGTTGGTGAGGGGAGAGTAACTCTTGGAATTACATAAAATATTAAATTAATATTGATCCATTTTTAATTAAAAATTTATAAAAACTAATTTATTTCTAATATAGGATGAGTATGAGTCGAAATAATCTCATAAATTGATAATTATACAAGTATTGATCACATTTCTACCCTTATCATTTTTTTGAACCCTCATTAACTCTTTTCACACTTACCATGAAAACAAGAGATTTTAATATTTAAGAGTCAATATATTTACTATAAATGAAAAAACAGATCATAACTAGACCATTTTTGATATTATAAACTCTATTATAATCACTTGTATGAATATAATATTTTTATGAATTTTAAACAATTCTTTAATATATTATTTATTATAATACATCATTAATGCAAATTTTTAGAACTATTCATTACCTTTATATTAATAACATCAATAAAACAAGTAAAATTAGAAATAAAATATTTTAATACATCCATAATATGTAATTTTAATCTAAATAATTCATGGATCAAATTAATTATCTCAAATTATATTTTTTAAATATTTTTAATACCATTTAATTGATTTTTAAATTATTTGGATAATTACCACATCAGTATTGTGTAAATATTTAAGGTAATTATTTATTCACTAAAAATTAAAAAAATTGTCATAATGAAGATAAATATTTTATATTTCACATTAATATTTATAACTGAACATATCCTTTGGGTATCCACATGGTAAAAATATTATTGTTATTAAAAATAAGAGTGTTAAATTTTTTACTTTTCTTTAAATAAAAGATTATGAAAGACATAGTTCATCCAAATTAAAAATGAATGATGTATATCTGAATGTTGGATTATTATTGAAAAAAATGGAATATAAAATAATAGAAAGGAAAGTTTTAGGGTCTTTTCGTAGTCCTTATCATTTTATTTTTAACTTTAACAACTTGATTTTCACTTAGCATGGTAACAAAAATTACTAAAGTTGTTATTCATATTGAGAAGAAATAAAAGGGGACTATTTACCAAATTCAGACCCACTAATTCTAAATATGTAATATATTTTTCAAAATTAAAATCACATAAGTGGTAGAATTTAATTTAAAATTAAACCGACAAAACACAAAGAAAAAATATTTTTCATAAATATATCCCTATCAAATGTAAAATGTTTTATTCTAAATTTAAGTATAAAATTCATTTAAAAAAATTAATTAGACCTTAAAATGGAAAAAAAGAAAATTTTTAAACTAATCCAAACTATAAATTTACTACATAAATATTAAAAAAACACATCTTTCAATTACAAATTAGTGTTTTCAGTATTCATTATAAAATAATTCTTTACAAAAAATTATCAAAAATTAAACCTAAGATAATTTTGAAAAGATGAATTTACAAATTAATTTAATTTTTTCAAATAATCTTATAAAATTTAGAAAAAATATTTATAATATTCACTAGTAAAAATTATGAAAACCAGTTTTTGAAGAAATTTTTTTATTGAATACATTTACTTTTCTAAAAATAAAGTGCTAATTTAAGAAGCATTAATTAATAAATTATAAATGAGTAGGAACTTTATATATTTCATAACATAGTTAATATTTTTCATTCCCTACAATTTAACAACTTGGTTATAATGGCCATATTAAAATAATAATAACTCATTTTTCATTTAAAAATAGTGTTGGATATATTGTACACCTTCAAACATAGTATTTATTTTTAAAATCCTGAGATATTAAAAAAATAGTGTCCAATATTTATTTTATGTTTTATATCCCTAATTAAAAAGTATTCTTTATCATTTATACCACTAAGAAGATTTTATCTCCTTCTTCTCTTATTTAATTTTCATTGATGATCATTAGTAGTTTATCCTAATCTCACAATAATAAATAACTCGTTGTGTTTAAGAGCTGTTTTAACATTAACTAAGATAGATCAATGAATGAAGAGACTAAATATTGGTACGAGTCCCTTTATATATTTTATGGGGTTTATAAGAATTAAATACCCCATTATGAATAGGAAGAAAAACAAAAAAAACACTATACATATATTTGCATGAAAATTATATAATAAATAAAATTAAGAATGATATTTTAAATTCCACAACACATTATTCATATTTATAAATTTTTATAAAAATTAGGCTAATGTAAGTCACTAAGTGATTATAACAAACACTCACCACTTTAGAAATCCTCTAACTAATGGAATTTGTAAAACTATTTTTTGAAGGACATCCTTCAATCTACAATGGTGGGTTATAGTTATCACTAACTAATCAGGGAAATAAAATAGAGAGATCTTAATATTATATCAATATCATTGGATATATAGAAAATTATTCAGTGAAATAATTTATAAATAAATATTTTATTTAATATATTAAATTTATGAAATTTATAAATTATATAATAATGGATGCTTAATATCATCTATTGCAATACTTGTAATGAATACCTGATTCATTCAATTAATCACTAAACTCATAAGAAATTACTTTAAAATAAATTAATCATCACTTGATATGTTAAGAGTCTAAAAATATGATAATAAATTTTCAATATGTGCTTAATATAAAGAAAAATGCTATTACAGATCGATATTATAGTATAGGTAGTGATATCATCATATCACTTTTCGTGTTGAGGAATAAGTTCATATATCCAGTAATTAACCACTATTATTAAAAAATTATAAAAATTTCAAAAAACATTAAAAAAATTGAATCCATTGAAACTTAGTTGGATATGATTATCAAATAAACTATCTTATTTTGTATAAAAATAATTGAACTAAAATAATTTCTTATTCTACATTCTAATCATGTAACCCAATAGGAAGTTTTAGCATTAATTTTGTGTAACTATAGAGCCCAAAACAACCTATATGGAGGGGATTTGGTTTTAAAATTTCATTCTTTAAAATTTTATATAGTCCTCACATTGGAAAAATAAACATAAACCTATCAATATCCCCTATACATCCACTATATCCAATTATGAAAAGTAAATGTGATGACATGAAAATTATAGATGCTTTACTGAAACTAGCTATATCCATCGAACATAAATCAATAATGTGTAAATTTATGAAGGAAATTAAAAATTCACTATTATTTTTAAAAACTTTATCTTAGTATCACTTTCAAAACATAAATTCACTACCTCTTTCAAACTATCAACTCACTATTTTAAGATATGGCCTCAAAAATCATTAAGCATCATGGTTTTTCAAATTAAATATAATAAATTATTAAAAATTCCATTAAAACCAGTATTTTATCTTCAACTTCAATATCATGAAAAAATTTAAATATATAATGTCTTCAATTCTCTCCTAAAAACATATTTTATGAATTTTATAAGTGTAGTGTTTCTCACTGAATGCATTGTGCCATCATACCTTATAATTTCACTAACATGCCTCTTTAATAATTTTAAAATCCTATTTTAAGATTGTACCTCTATTAATTCCTATTTTCACTATTTAATTAAACTTAAATACATCCAACATCACCAAATTAAGAAACCCACTAGTGAATAAATATTTCCATATTTTAAAATTACTCAAACTTCCAAATTTATTTATAATCTCTAATATCTCACTATTATTTATTCTATTACATAATAATGGAAATATATCACCAGATCATCCCAAAAATCATGGCTTGATTTAACTTTTGAATTGTAAAAATATTGGGGTATAATATCTCATATATTTCATATATCATCACATTATTTTGTAAAGAATCATCTTATAGTGTAACCCTCAATCCTACATACAATTATAACCTCAAATTTCAATGTTATGACTAAGACATAACATTTTAGCATGGTCACTTTATATTAAGAAAACATAATTTCATAAATAATGAGGTCACATTTCAATAATATTTTAAACCATAATTAAACCTCCAAAAATATCTCTGATTATAGCCTAGAAATGTTATTTAAGAATTATGTCTCATTGTGCATACCTATATAGTCTTATTAACTCTAAAAGAATATTGATGTAATGTACACGAACTGAGGCATGATTTATCAACAATACAAACTTATTATTAATTATATAATTGAATTATAACATAATAATACTACTATATTTTCTGATGCTACAACTTTCGATAAATCTTTAAACTCATCATGAAACAATATTTTATCTTCTCAGTGAAACACTTAATCCATTATCCACCAAAATTCCTTAAAAATTATTATGTGATGATTAGTCCAATTGAAAAATAATTTTTGAATTTAGCCCAAATTTTTTGATAAATAACCATAAAAAATAATTGAAATTCATCCATGATTCTTGAATAATATGATCAAACCCTTAATATATATTTATAATAAATATAAAAACATTTGGTTATTATTCCAAAAACTCCACTTTTAAGTCACCATTCTATTATTAAATAACCCGAGTTTTAAAAAAAATTTATTGGGTTTATTAGAAATCCTTAGTGAAATTCATAACTCTTAATACATTATTTGATCAAATTTTAAATATAATAACTTTACTATCAATATATATTTACGAGATATACTTTCATTATATAAAAAAAGAGTTTATGGTAGAATTATATGTTTACTATGAAATTATAGCTCCATGAAAGTACTTATTATAATTTAATTCTATATTAAAATCTCTATATTCATTCATGAAAAATATTATTTCCTAGAAATTGCATCTCCCATATCAATTATATTAAAAAATCCCTTTCAAGAGTGTATTTATCTTCTATAACATTATATTAATGCTATAATCACACTTTTTATGCTTTCAAAGCTCTGATTAAACATATTGAGTGATAATTTGATTCATCTAATTCAATTATAAATCTTTAAACCACTATTTCATTATCCAACATTCATATATCACCAATCAATATTCCTTTTTCAATGATACATAAGGGTAAAGGCATTCCAAAAATGAATTATGATGTTAAATTATGAACACATATGGTAAAAAGGGACATGCTAAACTTCCTCAATGAGGAGTTTGAATATTAGATCAAATAATTTTTTTTCAAATACCAATGTCACAAATTGGTTTTGAAATACGTTTTCTAGTTAAAGATTTATTCTAATGTTCTCTACCTTGAAAATCACTAGTTCTATCCTCTCTTTGATAAAATAATGCCTTATTTTAATGTGATTTTATATGAATATTATACCATAATCTTTATTAAGTCAATAAAAAAATTATAAAACAATATTTCCAGACGAAATTTGAAAAATTTTATTAGATCCTCCAATAATTATTTTATCCAAATAATTAGATTATAATATTTCATCATCAAAATATAATCTATTTCTATTGTATTAAGTGATGTACTCTATTATTTAATACTAATATAGACAAAACATTTATTTCATCGAAATAATTATCCTCCTATTGTGGATATTATATACACAACATGTGTATATAAATTTTTATATAAATATCCCATCAATTATTGATCCATTTTTACACCAAATACCAATATATAATTAAGGTTACCTCAAAAATACATCAATATTCTTTTTTACTATAGTGATAAATCATTATTTTAGATTAATTAAAAACTTCATATCCAATGACATTATAAAAATAATATACATCATTTTAAATATCAAATATATAAAACTTATTATTATTCTTTGATATAAAGTTTGAAATATACCCTTTCTATCTTTAATCATTTTGAGATCAGTTTTAACCATGATTAGAGTAGAAACTAACTTACAGTTATGCATGTTGAATTTTTTTCTTAAAACATTAGAATACTTTTCTAGAGAAATAAATGTATACTCAATCATTTTAATTATATTATAGTTCAATAATATTATTTCACCTATCATTGAATTCTCAAACCCTTTTTCCATTAATTGTTTAAAAACATACACAAATTTCTTCTTATTTTTACCAATAATTAAGTCATCAACATATATAAGTGTGATAAATTATTCATCCTTCACATATTTCACATATAATTTGTAATTGATACCACCACTATAGAATTATATAATATTTTTGTAATAATAAAAATGAGTATATCATTATTTTTTATTCAATCTATATAATAATTTGTTCAAACGACATATCTTATCTTAATTATCATTAATTTAAAAAGGATAATATTTATTAAATATAGACTTATTCTTTCAAAAAACTATTTAGGAATATTATCTTCTTATCCATTATATATATCATGAATTATAATTAAATTGAAACTTAAAAGAATATTCAAAGAGAATAAATCATATCCACCTATGTAAAATTTTATTCTACATCAATGTCCTTGATCGATGCATAATATTAAAAAACTGGGATTTGTTCAAGATCACATTAACAAGGTCATAATATTTATTATTAATTATAAACTTTGTTCCAATTACACTTTTATCATTTAAAATTTTCTAAAACTCAATTTATTTATCGTTTTATTTTAATTAAACTCTTCCATAATGGTTTTTACCCGTGATTAATTTTTTCCTCCTCTTCAATTACAGTTGGGACGACGTTGGATAATAAATTAGCACGATCAACATTCCTTAATTTTATGGTTTTTATTAGTGTATCCTTTTAAATAATAACATTAAAATCTTCAATTTTAACTTTTTTATCAATTTTTTTAGTGATTAGTTATCTTCAATACTCAATTCATCCTCTAATTCAACCTATGAGTCTTTCTCATAAGATATTATTTGAAGTTATCTATAATATTCATTATAAATATCCCCTTACTCGTAAATTACCACCTAATTAATACTTTTAGACTTATTTCTAAAATTTTCATCAATCATTTTAACATAATTACAAACCATGCTCTTTTTTATCTTTTTATTGAAGCACTTTTAAACTATTTTATTAGCTGAATAAACAATAAATTCTCATTCTCCTACTACATATCTATATTTTCATTATTTTATTTCATTATTCCCTATATAAAAATTACCTCTAAACACTCATAAAAGATTTAATAATTTATTAATTCTATAAAACATATCATATGATGTTATCATCTAATTGAGTCAAAGAAAAGAAATATTTTTTGTGTAAATTTCCATATTCATGACTTCCTTTGAATAATACCATGATATACTACTCTCTATGAGTAGTGTATTTTCTATATTATTCACCATGAATTTTATTCTGTCTTCCACTAAAATTCATTAAAATTATCTTACTGATGAAAATGAAAGTTTTATTTGATTTTTTTAATATAGTTATCCACCTACATCCAACTTTATTCCATGTAGTTGTCCCACCAAAATATCTCAATCGACCTCCAAATATTACTTTTATCTCACCTTATAAAATGTTTGATAAATTGTGGTATTACATTTTTATATTACATGAACATGATAGAACACATCCCATGGATTTTATCTATAAAAAAGATAAATAAATTTATCCTTTCATTCTCATAAAAGATGAAAGACCAATAACATTGGAATAATAAAATCGATTAATTTTATAGACATATTCTTCATTTTCTTATAGTTATTTTACAATTTCTTCCCTCTCATGAGATCATCACATGTCATATATATATCCCACTAAAAATTAGTAATATCTTTCACTAATTTAATCATTAATATATTTTGTATGATTTGATAATAAATTTGGTCTATTAATTTATACTAAAATTTATTCTATTTCTAATATGAAAAAATTTTACTTATCTTTTTTTTCTTCTGGATAAATTTTCACATTTATCCTCCAACCTTGGATCAAAAAAAATTATTATTTACCTTTTATTAATTATATCATTCAATTAAATGATATTTTAACTCCCAAGTTAAAATTTTTACACTTGATCAAGAGGTTATAATGAATATATTTTACATAGAGTACTTTTATATCGGTCAAATCATCTTTTCAAGCCTCATTTTACCAATGATATAAATCTATAATGCTTTATTGTTTTTAAAATGGATGGTTTAATCTATATATTCTTTCTCATTATTCCAAATTTTTATATTCCCATTCATATGGGATAAACATACACTATCAATAATTTATGTTTTGTTAATTTTCATCACCTTAAGTCAAATATTAGATAAGATAGCCTTCTCTTTCTCTTTATTTTACTTCCATTACACTCCTAGTTGAGTAAATACATAAGGGGGTTTCTCTTAATTAATTTAAGTGTGAGAAGTAAAGTATTTATCATATTATTACAAGTCATGGAATTTAATTCCCATTGAAATTAAGTTCATTAATCACATTTCAAATCTACATGGGAATCGAATAGTTCCACTTCTATTCAATATTTTCCAAAAATCGTAATATTTTTTTACTGAAGTTAGAGAAATAAAAAAAATATCCATAATATTATTTACTCTATTTATATACTGGAAATATTATTATCCTTTTTGTTATATTTTTGGTGTTCCAATATTCTTATGAATCCTATCCTTATCACATTATTTCATAGTGTATACTATAAGGCTACAAACATGGAACTTTGTAATAAAAAATGTTTTATCACCTTCAATCAACATTTTCTTTACTTCCAAATTACTATTTGGTTTTTAAAATACCCATAATGATTAATAGTTTTGTTCAACCATTTTTTTTAATTTTTCCTCAATATTTTCTATATGAGTCATGAATGATTTAGTTTCAAATATAATCATAATTTTTATACACATTGGACCATTTATCATTCAAAAAGTTTTTAAAACATCTCATGCCACATATAACTAATTCCATGATTTTTTTATCATCAAATATTAAATCTAAATGTTATTATTTTATAAAAAAATATTTTAATTCAACATAAATATTTTTCTTTAATGGATCCTTTTCATCCTTAAATGATTCTATTTTATTTCCTTACTCCACATTACAAGCATTGAGGTCATTAATTATCTTATCATAAGAGTCAATTTTTTTCACCAAAATCAAGAAAATATCTAAATGATTCTTTAGTAGAAGTTTGATCTTACAAAATCTTCTCTAAACTTGTGGTTTCATCTTTGAGTTGGTCAATATATTATAAGGAATTATTCAACAGTCCAATAAGAATTCTTTTTTTTCATTTTTATATCTATAACCTCAAGAGAAAAATTGACTTCAACCTTAAAGTATAATATTTCATTTGGTTTTATTTTCATATTCATTTTTAGATTAACATATTTATACGATATTTATTATAGTATTAATTTAATATGAACTATATGTTTTCCACCTTATTTAAGAAAGAAATTATCATTGTATTCTTCTATAAAGACTAAATACTTTTCTTGAAACATTTACCTAGATTGATTTTTATATTCTATTTTTCACTTATGGGATCATCATTTAAAAATTTTTATTATATTTTACTCACCACCATAAATATAAATACTCCTTTTAAATATTGATTTAGTGTACCAAACTTTTCCTCATTTGAATTAAGACAATTTTAGGTTAACCATGAATCTAACTTTACCTCATTTGAATATCCTTATAATAAGTGATATCAATTCATCACATACATATTATTCTCTATCATCATCTTATTTGATACCAAATTTCTTAATGGATTTTAATTCAATGTCCATGGATGAATAATAAATCATCTCTTATAGTTTTATACTCATCTCATAGGTAATTATACTACTTTATAAATCAACCATTAAGAGTTATACCAAAAGTATTTCATTAAGAACTGATACCTTTTAATTATTTATTTATGGAAATATATTTATATTATTCTTTAAAATTACAACATTTTATATATCATTACCAAGTCCTTGAATGGTTCTAAAAAAGTGAATGATGTAGCTGAAGAAATGATAAATTTTTTTATTGGATACTTATTCGAATAATTAAATTTATTATATGCAATTTGTAACTTTTATTTATATACCATGAAGCATACTTCATATATATTATAAAATTATCCAATATGGTATTATAAGTCATTAAACTACTAACCATCATGTATATTAGATCTATTAAAACCCTAGATAATTCATTTTTTACTATTTCATCAATAATTAGGAGTTTCTTATTACTATCATTCAAGAACATATCTATAGGATCACTTAATTATATTCTATGGATAATTTTTGAGAAATAATTTATTGTAATAGATTATATAAGTGATCACATATGGTTTCTCCAAAATTTATAATTGAATCCATAAAATATTTGAAAACATTTTTCATTTAAATTTCTCTTTATTCTAATATTATACTTGTATAGATTCACTAATAAATAATCATTTAGTTCTAAAAACCAATTGTTGTAACCATAAGGTCCAAAATACTCTAATAGGGGGGAGTGTATGAATTATTGTGTCTAATTTATTTATCCTCAATTGGATATTTTCTTCATGTTTTAAATAACCACTTGATCATATAAATATCATTCAAGCATCGAAAAATCCAAATATTAAAATCAATGGATTTGATATAATAATTTTAAAAAGTTCCTTGAAAGGGGATATGTATAAGGAGAATACATAGAATATGTTTAAATTTACCAAATAAATAAAAAATTTATTACCATAGTTAAAATTACTATATTATGATCTCTATAAAAACCATGATTCACTCCCTCCATATACATATCCACTCATAGCTTCAATATAGAATCTAAAAAACACTTTGAAACATAGGGTATTAATAATTAATAAAATTGAATATTTAAATCATAATGTATACATTGGTGTTTCTATTCATCTTTAGTCTCAAAAACAAAATCAAATATTAACTTATTCATTAATTCAATTGTAAAGTCATGGTTTTCTAAAACTCTCCTTTTATGTATTTCTAAGGCTGGGAGGTTCCAATAGGGCACTTGGAGTCTTTTAATGGTCATTAATTTTGGTCATTTGGTATGTTCATAACTTTTCCAAATTTATCATTCAGTCATTTTGTTCATATAGTAGGTCTATGCCTTTTCCAAATTTCATGGTCAGTATTTTTGGTCATATGGAAGGTTTATGCCTTTACTAAAACCCATGATCAATCATTTTGGTCATGTGGTCGATCCTCTATAGTTGTTAGTTTTGTTCATGTAGTAGTTTGATGAATTTACTAAATTTTATGCCTGGTCATTTTTGTTATATGTTTGGTTCTTTACAATCGGTCGTTTTGGTCATACGGTATGTTAATGCCTTTAAAATTTTTCATGTTTAGTTTTTTGGGTATGATATGGTTTCATTACTTTACAAAAATTCATGTTTTTTCATTTTATTCAAATAGTTGGTCCTTCAAAGTTGGTCATTTTGGTCTTGCAATAAGTTCAAACCTTTTCCAAATTTAATGTTCAGTCGTTTTGGTCATACGGTTAGTCCTTCATAGTCGGTCATTTGGGTCATCAGGTTGGTTAATTATTTTTACAAATTTCATGGTTAGACATTTTTTTCTGTGATGGGTTTATTCCTATGAAAAATTTCATGGTCATTTATTTTGGTCATGTAGTAGGTACATGCCTTTTCTAAATTTATGAAATTTCAAATATTTCCAATTTGACTCAAAATGATGTTAAAACTTCATTATAACATTATTAATGCCTTTTAACATAAATAAATAAATATTAATGATAAAATTAATATTTAAACCCTATTTTAAATAGGATAATTAATGTACTTGATTTATTTTAAAGTCTAAGACTTCATATGAGTCATTCCATGGGTATTTAAATAAAAACATAATTAATCTTTCACTAAAAGAATTTTGACCTAAATTTAAAAAAACTAAACATTTTCATGTATTTTAATATAAAATGAGTATTATTTCACCATCATTCATTTTACTTTCTCTCTCTTTAGTTTTTGTGATCTATAAGCTTTTCTCTTAATGTTTTAAAACCCTTATGCACCTATTAAAAATTCCGTGTGAGTTTCTAGCATACATATCAATCCCTTGTTTTTTTTATAGACTCATGTGAATATTATTATATGTGTTTAGGGATATATTAATTATAATTTACTTGTAAAAATTTTAATTGTACCATTCCTATTTTTCCTTTGTCTAAATCGGTGTGATTTACCAAAAAAATATAATAATCTAGTTATGTCATATGAAGAATAATTATTTTAATGATATGAGAAACATATTCAAATTTTATATATATAAATAATGATTATGTGATAATCAAGAAATTTTTAAGGAAGAATAATATTAATTGAATTCCATGGAATAATTATTAACATAATTTTATTATTTCAATAATTTAAATAGAAGTTATGTTGTATTAAATCATGGTTATTTTAATTGAATTTACACATGTTGTAGAATAATAAAATTATCCTATAAATTATCTAAGAGAGAGAAAAATTAAATCCATGTAGTATTTTTATCTAATTTTTATTTAATGAAAATAATTAGGATTATAATTCTATTTATTATAGAGTTTAAATGGGGAATATCATATGTTAAATATAATTAGTATTTCATATTGAAAATCAAATAAATTCTTGGGTTTGTGATCTCATGTACCTTAGTGAATTTTGTATGTTTCGTATTTTTATATTATTAGGTAGTGTAATATATACATTTGGAAGTATTTATTGTTGAATTTTTAGCATAATAAATTTAACTAATAAATTAAATAACATAATGTTGGTATGCTGTTATAATTTAAATGGGATGTGCTCAATAAAAATAAAAACTTCTCCTCATGGAATAGATTAACCAATAGAATAATTATTTGAGTATGTCTATGTTAATTTATAACTATAATTATATGTTTCCATAGGTTTAATTGTTTTTGAAAATCATTGCATAACAAACTCATTAATTCAACATGGAATTAAAATAGTTGTTTTCTAATTATAAAATGTTTGGAGCAAACCATGACTATTCTTTATTGTGGGTGGCTTGATTTCCTTGATATTATAAACCTGCTGAATTTTTCTATGAGTATAAATTTCATAGTTATTTTGTATATGATTTCTAAGTTTATTAACATATTTATATTAATTTATGTATTGATGATAACTTTGATATGGTGGGGATCCTTTAAAGAGAAATGTTCTGGAAGCCTAGGGCTATAGTGGTGGTCAATGTCAGTGATGATGGGACGGATTTTACTTATATGAAATTGTGTTTGAATGAAACTTGGGAAGTAATTATGGGTTTATATATATTATTTCTCGTTGGAACAATTTTTTATTGATTCATACATGAGGTATAAATATTTATATGTTCTTTCTGTGATTGTATTCTAACTGCTTGATGTAGTTCAAATTGATACATTGTAAGTAAATCTTGATGAGGTAGCCAAGGATAAGTCCAATATTATTCAAATTATTAATAAATGATAAATGAACTAATAAAATAAGGGGGTTTGTTTTACTTGTTCACAAATGATTATGACATACTTGAGAATATAAACAAGATAAATTATTACGATGAAGGGACATGATTAAAAGATAAAAGTGAATTTTTTGGAATGAAAATGAGATAATATTAATAAATAGATAATTAACTAATTAATGTAAAACTTGGTATTTTTATGATTTCCTAATACCTAGGCCTTAGTAGTGTAATTTTGGGGTCCTATGTGATTATAGGAGATGATGATTCTAAGGATAGGTATTTACCATTAGTTTAGTTTGTGCATGATATTATTTTATATTTTTTTGATTTTGTATGCTAACCTACCTTAATTGGTAGGGATACCAAAACCCAAATGTTTTTGGGGTGTTTTCTCCATCATGTTTTATGGTGAGAGAATTGATTACTAACTTACACTTCTCCCCTAATCTCAATTAAAATGTAGTTATGAGTAAGAATATCTCAGGCTATAATGTCTTGCGGTATAAGGTGCATTACTACCCTAGGATGTGATGGATCTTAGATCTAATATAGATTTATGTATGGGTTGTAACATCTTGAGGTATATCATATACATATATACAAATTTTAGGATTAATACTTACCATGGGTGTATGTTCATTGGTTCTGATGGATTAAGGTATAATTAATTTCTATAAGGTGTAGTTCCATCCATGCATACACTTGGTTATGGATGGGATGATGCTGATGAAGAGATGGATATATAAATTGGTGTCAACATGAGATATTTGTGCCTACATAGGACTAATTTAAGAAGGTATGAGGCCCAAATAACATCAAGTATGACTTGACATAGGGAATGGATGAAAAAAAGATGTGTAGAATTAGGGTGTGAGTGAAAAACAATGGGGAAGTGGAAGTAGGTTACCTCCATATATATATGTGAATGTTTTTTATAAGAACTATTTACTTATATGAGTTAATTGGTGAGTGATCCATGGTTAGGATGGAAAAATAGTATTACTTATTTTGGTGATGAGGTAGTTTAATTTTTTATTCATTAGGATATAATATACTTACTTCAAAATTTTCATGAGAGGTTTCAGGGAGGATCCTACTGAGTATACAAGCTACGATCTCCATATATATATATTAACTATTTTTCAGGACTATAAGAACTGGTTGGTGATTGAGGTTGGTGGTACTTTCTTGAATAGTTATTTAGGATACGTTGGAGCTTCATGACCATTGTTTAGTATATTAATTTTGGTACAGGTAGTTTTTTTAGTTGTGTCAATTTATTAATGGAATTACATTTTTTTGGGTTTTCTACATTATCTATGTATAATTTTGGTTGGTGGATTTCCTTCTTATCTCTTATTCCTTAAACTATACAAGGGTAATTCATCCTATGTGTTTGATTATATTCCCTCTGTGTTATTCTCCAACCCATATACTATTGGAGGTAGGATTTTCGAATAATTATCTCTCTTAATTCATTTTCATCCCAGGAGGGGTACCATTAGAGGTAGGGATCATTGAAAAGTGATATAAAAGCTCTATGGTTGAAAGATAGGATGGAGTTTAGAGATATATATTAGTAATGAGGCATGGGTTGGTAGGGAAATAGTATCAAATGGGCTTAGTAGATGCTGTAAACATAAAACACTATCTAGAATATGAGATTCTATAGTTACGTATTATCTAATGTAAGAAACTTCATATTTAAAAAATATGAAAAGTGTAGTGATGTTTCTTATGGGGTAGAGACCTAGGTAAGGATCATGAATCATGATATTCTATACCTATGTATTAAATGGAATGATAATGGTAATTAGGATTAAATGAATTAACGAATTAAATTAATTAACCTTAAAATGTTTTATGTCCCTTGCTTAGGAGTTGCTAACATTTTTTATTTTACATAAATGGAACCCATTTGATACCCCATCATGTTCATGTAAAATATGTCCAACAGGATATTCCAGTGCATCAAAGTAGAGTGGATGCTAAAAATTACATCACATAGAGTAGTACATTCTATGAGTTCTAGTTCTAGGGCTTGTATAACAATGAGTGGTCTATTTTGGATAAGGAGGTAGAGGATTGGATAGAGGAGGTAGAGATATGCATCAGTTTGACTCATGCTAAGAGATAGAACATGGTTTTTTAACTCTGACGATGTTTCATATATCAAATTGATGATAGTGGTTTTTTTCTTAAGGATTATAATGAGTCAGCTATTTTTTGGGACAAGTTTAGGGATCAACATCAAGAAATGTTTTTATCTTAAACCACTAACGATGATTTTCTATAGGATATCCTTACCCTTTTATAGAGGATTTCAAGTGTTCGGGAGTTTATAATTAGGTACAATAACCTCCTATGTTATGATTCAGACCATATTCAAATTGAATAGGTTAGGCTGAGAAATTTCATGGAGGCTTTACATGATAACATCAAGCACTAAGAACATCACCATGTTCACTACATAAAATATGCATCATTGACAAATATGAATCACAAGATTCATCGGTATTTGGTGGAAGTGATGGAAATAAGACCACATAAATTTTATAAATTCATCATTGCCCTTTGATTCTGTTCATGATCATGTATGAAATTTATTTTGGCCTATTATGCCTCTACCTAAGCCTCTTCTTCCTATGTATTATATTTTACAAATCAATGCTACCAAAACTTGCACCTAAAGTGTACAAATATCAATTCAGGACAATACACTTCAATGATTGACATTATACTCTACGATGACACTCATATCCCAAAACCTGATGTAAATTATTTTTGGGACCAAATTTGTCAGATTCCCACTCATCAAGGGCCTCAAAAGCACACTGTTATAAATATAAATGGACTATTTAGTTACAAAAATATATTTTGAAATTTAAAATCAACAAAGTAAAACTTAAAATCTGTTGTTATATCTATTCATTTACCTGACATTCATCTTTCTTATTTATTCTCAATCAATACAATTTTACTTGAGGCATGCATCCTTTAATATTAAAAACCACCCTATGAAATGACATTGATTACAGAGATCCATAACTCAAAATAGGTTATTAAAAACGAATTTCATAACTAAAATCAAATGTATATACTAGATGATGTAACATTATTTTCTATAAGGATTGATTAATTTATGCTAGTATGATATGAGTTGGTTAACAAGAGAAATTTTATATTAAAAATTGGGAGAAATGAGAAAATGATTAAATAATTATTTGATAAATTATATTAAAGGGGAATTTAAGGATTCTTGTATATATATGTAATTTCCATGAATAGAAGGTAAATGTGATTATAGAATAATGGGAAATGAAACGCCTTTATTGAAAAAAATCAAGATTTAATACATTTATAATATAGTAAAATAGAAACGTGAAATTTATGATAGATGTGCCCCTATTTGGATGTTTATATGTTTCTATGATTTAATTTTAAAGGGGTTAAGATAGGGAAAAGAAAGGTAATTTTTTCATTAATGGATATTGATGAAAGTATGTATTCAATATTGGTGTTTTTTATTAAAAATACATACGAAAGAATTTTATTTATTTTTTACTTTGTTAAACAATGTTAATTCTTAGTTAGCATGATGTAAAATTCAAATTATATGTTATATAAAGATTAATAATCTATTTGTTGTGCAGAAATGGTGTTTATATTGTTTTCCTTATGATTTACGAAAAAGTAAAAGAGTTTTAGTTTCATTTATATTTTAATTATAGATATTTTGTAGGTCTTAGTATAATATTGATATTTTTAATTAGAGTTGGAATTATTCTTCTAATCCGTGTGTTAAAGATTAATATTATATATATTTTCTGACATTCACATTCTAATGTTGTTTTTGAGTGCTAGAATTTTGGAAAACCGTCTTAAAAGTGATGAATTAAAGAGAAAATAGTAAAATATAATGCTTAAATATTGTAATCATTGATGAAATGATTAAGTTTAATATATTAGGACTATAATTGATTTTTAAATGAGTAAATAGGTGTGTGAAGTTGTGACGTCCTGACCTAGGATCCACTGAATTGTACCCTCAGCTAGTTGGTCGCATGAACTCAAGCACGCCTCCTCGTATGCTAGAGGGTGCCGATTAACAGTGAGGGTCTGGTAAGTCGGTCTTGGGGAGAATATACCATATTTTATCAAAATATAACACTAATGGAAGAAAAAAACTATAACAAAGTGCAGAAGAATATAAATAACCATAAAAAAATCCATGTCATATGATAACCAAAACCTGAAAATACGATACTCAGCTGAAAGGTAAAACATGCTATGATAATGAAAATGCCAAGTGTCTATAATGAAACTAAAAGTAAAGACACAATGACTTTACAGTGGATCATGAACCACATATGGTTCCCTCTCCCATGCACCAATCCCAAACTATAACCTATCCAAGGGCATTCCCCTTATCCAATCCTGCAACAACAAAGACTACTCGGGTGCCGATTAGGTAGACCAAATAGGGTGTGAGTATAACTTAGTAAGCTACCACCAATGGTGTCTAAAACAATTCTAGAAAAAAGATAGTGCATGCAGTTTTTATGAAGCAATAAATACAGTTCTTAATTAAAACAGTTATCAAATTTTCATTTAATCTTCAATCATCTCATTAGGACAATTTCAATTCAAGTTTCCCATTTGAATCACCATTCATTATTATTATTCATTCAGTGTAGGTCGTCATGCCTAGCACCCCAAAGCTCACTAAGTGTAGGTCATTGTACCTATCACTCTATATCTTAATCAGTGCAGGTCATCATGCCTAATACCCTATAATATCATTAGGTGTAGGTTTTCATGCCTAGAACCCCATAATCTCAAGCCTGGATAACTATTGGGGAGGAACGCCATGTCCAAGAACCAACTTCTAATTGGTCTAGAATGCCATGTATAACACCAGAAAAATATCATCTATTTAATCATTCATTAATTCACAAGGATTTACGACATCATTCCATTAATAATACAATGATTATTTAAACACTTCAAAGGTAATTAGTTAACTAAATAAATAACTAAGAACATAACCCATTAATTAATTCATCAATTAATTAATCAATTGACATAATTATCAATCTATAATTAATTCTTCATAATTAATTGTCCATATCAAATATCAACTTGCCATAATTAATTCTCACAATTAATTATCTTTGATCAAAATCATGGCACATAATTAATTATCATAATTTTTTTTATATAGCCAAACGTCATTCCATATTTAATTCCCCCCAATTAATTGTCTTAACACAACCAATTAAATATCTCTCTTACAAGATCCCAACCCATAACAAATCTACAAAATTTCTATTTGGGAAACCCCCATCATTTTATCCATGTTTCAATTATCAATTAATCACTAATAAAAATTGATTCAATTCCACTTTCCTAATTACTCAAATTTAGGAAACCAATTGACAAGATAATTTATAAAATCATAAACTCACATACACATATCAAAAATCAAGACTATGCGAGTTCTATTTAGACCACCTACCTTGGTTTTTTAATGGAAGTTAGCCCAACATAAATCCCCAAATTCCATGCTTCCCAACGTCATTGATCATGCTTTGGATCTAAATCCCTAAACCAAAATTAAGATTGAAAGCATCTAAATCTTGGAAATATATATCTAGATTCACAATCGTAGATATAGTTCTCAACTCATAGGTTTAGGTCCATGAAAATGGTGGAGATCTTCCATGAAAAGTTCAAGGAAAGACAGAGGAAAGAACGGGAGAAACAACGGTAAGAAATCTACTTACTAGGAAGAGAAAGGATATTCAATCTGAGATTTCGATCTTGATGAATGGCCTTAGTATTTCCTTGGAATCCCTATAGATTTCTCTGAGATCGCAAATAAATTATCAAGTCTGATATTAGGTCTAATTAGAGAGGTTTCAGTTGTTTAGGTGGTTTTAAAAACAATTTTCGGATTAAACTGCTCTGCACGCACTATTTCACCGGGGAGGATGCATGGTTAGGCCAAATCGTGCACCAACTATGTGGTATTCTACTACCCGAATGGCTCGATGGTGCATGGTTAGGGAAACCATGCACCCACCATGCTGACCTCTATTGTCCGCACAGTTAGCTTGCACACGGTTTGGAAAACCATTGTGCAAACCGTGCACAGCCCTATGTCATCTCAAGTTACATAAAAATTTCAACCAAACACACCCCAGGTCATACCCCAACCCAATGTTACTTAATAATAACAAAATATACCTGGAAACATGCTCTGGATTTCTCTAAAAAAGGCTGGGATCTTACAATCTACCCACCTTATATTATCTCATCCTCGAGCTGCACTCTCGTACTTCTCTAAGATTCCAAGCCCAAATGATTGGTTCATTGATCCCTCATGTATACTTCACATTCCCAAGTTTCTACTTGAAAACTTCAATGTTTCCATAACACATGAACTAACGACATGATCTTTCCCTGTAACACTTTTTCCTTGTGACCCATCACACATATCAGATGCTCCTCAAAGGACACATCTATCTCTAGGTCAACCTCCTCCACATCAATCACATGAGAAGGGTTGGGGTGATACTACAACTGTTGTGACACATGGAAAACATCATTCACAGCACTTAATTTATGTGGAAGTGTTAATCAGTACGCCACCAGCCTACTTCTCTCTAGTGCTTCAAATGGTCCTACAAACCTGGGTGCTAACTTTGCCTACCTCTATATCCTATAGTGTCCTAATCTAGGAGACACCTGAAGGAATACATGATCCCCCTCTGTAAACTCTAGGGTCATTTCCATATATCAGCATATGACTTATGCCTACTCTAAGCCATAGCCATATATTTCAGAATCAACTATACGAGCTACGATGTATCCTAAATGAGACTTTTCCCCAACAACTCTGACTCACCCGCCTCTAACTAGCACAACAATTATCTACAAGGTATTCCATAAAGTGCCTCATATTATTTTACCTTTATAGTTTCCTGATGATTGTTGTTATAGGAGAACTCCACTATATCCAAGTGCTTATCCCAAGAACCACCAAAGTCAAGCACACGTGCTCACAGCATATCATTTAACACATGTATGGTACACTCTGACTGCTCATCCATCTGTGGGTGCAAGGAAATACTTAACAGAATCTGTGTACCAATAACCTTCTATAAGCCCTTCCATAATAATAATGTAAATCACGAATCATGATCTAAAACTATAGTTTGTGGTACCCCATGCAAATGAACTATATCTCTTACAAATAGTTCTCCCAACTATTCTACAGTAAAGGTTTCCTTGATAGGAAAGAAATGTGAAACCTTCGTTAGTCGATCCACAATGACCCAAATAGAATTATTCTTCCTAAGAGTCTTTTTATGTCCTTACACAAAATCTATAGTCATGTTAGTCCACTTTAATTCTAGAATAGGTAACGGCTGTAATAGGACTCCAAGTCATTGATACTCTGCCTTCACCTATTGAGAGGTAAAACATCTTATTACAAACCCTTCTATCTCATTTTTTATGCCTAGCCACAAAAACTATCATCATAGATCACAGTATATCTTTTTCACCCTAGAATGTACCGTCCACCTTGAATCGTGAAATTATTGCATGAGTTCCTCTCGTATACTCATAGGCACAATAACCAGATTTTTTCACAAGGATGATCTCATCCTAATATATTATCTCGTATGAAGGTGTCTCCCCAACTTATAGGATTTCACTTAAGGATAAACACTCTGGATCCTCATACTGCCTGTTCCTAGCCCTTCTCAAGAATTTAGACTCCATTGCTATAGAAACCAGAGTCATCCTCTCTAGAATCTCCTAAACTACCACATGCATTTTTTCCAGAAAATTCATCATCTTCCACTATACACTCTACTCATGTACCAACTACGTTTGAGTTTTCCTACTTAAGGCATCCACCACACTATTCCCCTTCTCGAGAGTATACGTATGTTCCAAATTGATTGACTGCATATATTTTACCCATATTCATTGTTGAATATTCAAGTCGAAATGTGAAAATATATACTTCAAGATTTTGTTATCTATAAAAACTATAAACTTTTCACCCAAACGATAGTTTCACCAACACTTGAGAGCATAAACCACTACTTCCAACTCGAGGTCATGAATAGGTCAATTCCATTCATGTGGCCTCAACTGCTGAGACTTGTAAGAAATGACTCGATCACCTTACATCAACACAGTTCCGAGTCCGATCCTAGAAGTACCACAATACCCCGTGTACTCATTACCCATCTTATGTAAGATCAAAATTGGTGTAGATGTCAAGAACTTCTTTAAATCCTGGAAATCATTATCACTTTCTTCTATCCAATCAATCTTTATCCCTTTATTTTTCAAACCTGTATGTGGTGCTGCCAATTAGGAAAATTCCTATATAAACTTCTTTTAATAACCATATAATCCCAAAAATATTTGGATATCCAAAATATTCTTGGGATTCTCCCAAGAAACCACTACCGGCTCTTTTTTTGTCCACTACCACACCTTCTTCTGAGATGATGTTTTCCAAAAAGAGTACTTTGTCAATCCCAAACTGAAATTTAGATATCTTACATATAGTTGTTGCTCTATTAGTGTACTTGGAATTATTTCAAGGTGTTCGAGATGATCATCATGAGTCTTATAGTACACAAAGATTTCATCCACAAACACAACCACAAACTGATCTATGTAAAGATGAAAGATCATGTTCATTAAGTCCATAAACACAGCTGGACCATTTGTCAACCCAAACATCATAACGACAAAATGATAAATTGCATACCAACTCTTAAATGTAGTTCTTCGTATATCAGAATTCCAAACACTCACCTGATGATACCCTGATCACAGATAGATCTTTGAGAACACACGATCCCCCTTCAGCCGATCAAACAGATCATCGATACGTGGAAGAGGATATCTGTTCTTTACGGTCATTTTATTCAACTTTAATTAATCGAAACACAAGAGTAAACTCCCATCAGCCTTCTTTGCAAAAAAAAGGTGAACCCCAATGCGATGTGCTTAGATAGATAAACCCCTTATCCTCCAAATCCTCCAACTACATTTTGAGCTCTTGAAGCTCCGTCAGTGTTATTCTCTAAGGTGAAATACATACTGGCTCACCCCCTAGAATGAGCTCAATGGTGAATTACACATCCCTATCAGGTGGAAACCTTAAAAAGTATTTAGGCAATACATCCTAAAATAGTTCTACTACTGGTGGAAGGGTATATTATCTACCACTCCCATCATCCAGAAAAAAGACTAGAAACTTGTGTTGTGAGCTCTCCCAGTTGCTGAGTAATTGGCCCAGCTCGGCCTGCATGGATATCCCATTCTCCACAAAGAACACACTATTCATCCTTAGGAGATTTAAAAGTCACTCCCCTACAGTAAAAAACTATGTGGGATCAGTATGCGAATAGCTAGTCCATACCCATAATCAGGTCAAATCCAATTATATCAACAACATAGATATCCCAAAGGAAATGATACTCTCTGATCTCTAGAAAACATCCCTTTCATAAACTGATATCCCTAGACCGTTTTCTGAATGGTGTATCGATATTGATCACCCCACTTACAGAATCCACCTTCAGACCCAATCCGTTAACAAGATGTGAAAATATAAATGAATGAGAGGCATCAGAATCAAACAAGGTAGTATCTAATGTAGAAGCAACTAGAATATTACTTCTCATTGTCGATGGACCAGCCTCTCTCTCCACAATTGTAGGTTGCACTGCATGTAAATTTCATATAACTTTCCCCTATGGCGTCATCTGACTCTCCTGAGTAGAAACAATCTCCTGATAGAAGTGCTCATACCCTAAAGCACCATGCCCACTTCATCTACCTTCTATGCTAGTATAACTCCAACTGCCATACCTATATGGTGTAAAAGACCCCTTTCACACACTCTAACTCAAAGAAGCTACTCCCCCAACACTAGCTTGTTGTTTTCTCTTGTAAAACTTATGTAGGTGTACCATATTTCCACAAAACCGGCACTCCACAGGTGGTTGAGTACAATATGTATGAGAGTGTCCCAACCTACCGCAATGTCGGAAGAGCACATGAGTGCACTACTGGAAATTATTTCTATAGCCACAGTTTAAAACAGTGACTATAGGTCCTCAAACCGTGGCTATAGGTAATATCCACGGTTTGAGGAACCATGGAAATGTTTGGCGTGGATATAGGCCTAGACCTATAGCCATAGTTCCAAACCATGGATATAGGTATACATCCAAGGTTTAAACCATGGTAATATCACTATAGCCACAGTTTAGAATCGTGGTTATACCAGAGGATGGAGACACTTTATGTCCAAGGTTTCTAACCGTGGAATTAGACATATTTCCATGATTAAAAACCATGTCAATAAACCTATAGTCACGGTTAGAAACTCTGGAAATAAACCTATAGCCACAGTTAGAAACTGTGGCTATAGTGTCTAAAAATCCATAAAAAATAGCTCCCAACCCCCCCGAAAATCCCCCCACTCCCATTGTATTAGCCAAATCCCCTTACAATAGCCAACCCCCTACAAAGCCCCCCTCCCCCTGCAAAGCCCCCCTCCCCACTACAAATCCTCCCTGGGAACCCCCCCTTCCTGGACCCCCCCCCAAAAAATATCCCCCACCCTCTTCCCTAGACACCCCTCGCCCCCACACAAATAGCCCCCACCCTCTCCCCCGGATAGCCCCACCCCCTACATCCCCCTACCCCCTGAAAAGCCTCCCCTAGATAGACCCCTTCCCCATAGAAACCCCCCTGAAGCACCCCTTCCCCCTGGATACACCCCCCCCCCCCTCTTGGACACCCCTCCCCCTGGACACTGCACACCCCCACCCTCCCTCCGGGACACCCCCTCCCTCCCTGGACAGCCCCCTCCCTCTCTGGACAGCACCCCACCACCCACCTCCTAGACACCCCTCCCCCTGGAAACTGGGCACCCCCCCCCACTCTCCCTCCTGTAGCCCCCTCCCCCTACAAAGCCTCCCCCGGACAACCCCCCTGGATAAGATTATAATCTAGAAATACCCCCCCATGCAACCCCTTCCCCTAAACACCCCCCTCTTGAGCACCCCTCCCCCACCCTCCCCTAGACATCCCCTTCCCCCTGGACATCCCCCCCTTCTTAGACATCACCCCTCCCCCGTCCTGGACATCAGAAACACCCCCATCCTAGACAACACCCCCCTTCCTGGACAACACCCCCCCCCCCCTCCTGGAAACCCCTTCTCCCTAGACACTGGACACCCCCCACCCCCCTCCTGGACACACCCACCCCCTGAAGGTCCCCCCCCCTCCGAGAAACTCCCCTCCCCCTCCTGCAGACCCCCCAAGCCCTTGTAGTAGGCCCAACTCTATCCTAGGCACCGCCTCCCTTCTAGACACACCCCACCCTCCCACCCGGATCCCCCTCCCCCTGCATATCCCCCCTTCTAGACCCCCCCCCCTCTTAGACACCCCCTCCCTCCCTCCAGGACTCCCCCCCCCCCACTGCAACCCCTTCCTATACAGCACCCCCCAAGCCCCACCCTCTCCCCTGGAGATCCCCCACCCCTGCAGTAGCCCACCCCCTCCCGCCCCCTCCCCCTACAAAGCCTCCAATTGATTCTCCCCCGGACAGGATTATAATCTATACAACCCCTTCCCCCTGCATCCCCCCTTCCCCTAGACACCCCCCTACAACCCCCTCCCCCATGGACACTGGACCCCCCCCAACCCTCCCTCCTAGACACCCCCTCCCTCTCTGTAAAGCCCCCCTCCCTCCCTGGATAGCACCCCCCCCCTCCTAGACACCCCTCCCACTAGAAATTGGACACCCCCTCTCTCCCTCCTATATCCCCCTCCACCCTACAAAGCCTCCCCTAGATAGACCCATCCCCACCTTGGATAGGATTATAATCTGAAGCCCCCCCCATCCCCTGAAGCCCCCCTTCCCCCTCAATAGCCCCCCCCCCCTCCTTGACACTGGACACTCCCCCTTTCTGGATAGCACCCCCCTCCTTGACAACACCCCCCCTTCAGAACAACCCTCCTCCTTGGACACTGGACACCCCCCCACTCTCCCTCTTGGACACCCCTCCCCCCTCCAAAAACCTATGCATTATAGAAAAAAACAGGTCGCCTACATATTCCTATCATCTTGAGTCATAAAAAAGAATTTTCCTACAGAAATGAAAGGAAGTCTCAGGGTGTAACACCGAACACACCACCTACGCAAGTTTGGTTCCAGTTATTTGGGTCATGTTAGAATGGTATCAATGTAGTATAATCCCTATGTTTGTAGTTTAGATTTTATGTTTATATTAGGATTGGGAAACTGAAGGAAACGGTGTTAAGGGGATAATTGTTGGTTTATCATCCCAGAGGACCCAATAATGGTTTGATGGCCATTCACACCCCCTCCCCCAGCACACCCCCTTCCCTCCCAACCTGCACACCCCCTCCCCCTTCCCCCACCACAACCCATGCCCCTCACCTGCACACCCCCTTCCCCTTCCCCCAGCACACCCCCTATCCTCCACCTGAACACCCCCTCCCCCTCCCCCCGGCACACCCAGCACATCCCCTCCCCCAACACACCCCATGTCCCCCCCCCCCCACACCTGCACACCCCCACCCCACAAACCCTCTGAAGAATTTCAGCATGAATAAAAAATTATTGAGACAACTGTTCTTATTATTGAAGAAAGGCCAATTGTGACTATGCCTAGTGTTTAAACTACAGAAGGAAGAGATAAACCAGAGGTGGAGCATCAGTAAATGGATCCAATTATACTTGGATCACATAACAATGGAGATTGAACTGATTTTGTGGTTATAGAAACTATTGAACATTCTCAAACACCACCTCTACCATCACCACCTCTTATTGAGCATGAAAAATCACCCTCTATTAGTAAGATCTCATAAATTTATAAAATGTAATCTTTTGCCTCTGATATTCTAAATGAGTTTGAAAATATTAGAGGAGATTATAAGGAGATAAAATAAGAGTTAAATATACTATTGATGAGATTAGAGAACTTAAGAAGTCCTCTATTCCCAAGGTTTATTTTGACAAGTTGGTTGGGTTAATGACTACCCAAACAATGTTGATTAAGAATCTCCAATCATTCCATCCTATTCAAAAATTTGTTTCTGAATTAAGTTTCAAAGAGATTAAGGATGTGAATGGTCTAGTTAGATATTTAAAGGATGTTTATACTACCAAATCCGAGTTCAATGATCTTGGTTTTATGGTTGTATCTCAAAGGTACATGTTCCAAAATATTTCAATGCTGCAATTAGACATGTCTCAAGATGTTCTTGATGAGGTTAAGTCCTTCAGAACTAAAATGAATAGAATCATACACACATTATAAAGTGTTGTATTAATCATGTTTGATTTCATAAAAAGGTTTAAACCCTATATAACTTCCATATCAGAACATTTAATTGTTCCAATTTTTTAGAGTGGAGTTGATCAATTTCTCTCAAAAGTGAATTATGTATTCATACATATTCAGTACCTATACTGTGATATGTTCACACTATTCCTTATGAAATATTTCAAGAGAAATATTATGGGTGAGTTCCACGATACCATATAAGATGTCAGAAATCTTGGTATTGGAACTAATAGATATGTAAAATTAAGTAGTGGTATTTTATGTTAAATTTGATGGAAAGTTGGATGAGATCATGAATGTATCTAAGGATGATCAATGTATGGTTTTTAGATCCCTTTTTCTAATATCTATAAACTACTAGCATTTGTTAACCTCTTTAAAAAAGGTTTATAAATAATTTCTAGGGTAATATTCATATTCTTCCTTGAAAAAGCTAGTGGTTATTAGAAAACAATTTTTTAAAACAATAGAGAAATTATGGAAACAAGTTTTTAAAACAACTAGGAAATTATAGAATTCAAATTAAAGGATTAGGCAGAGGGAACCTACCTCAACCTCAAGGTGAGTTTCTTGTTTCTTTTGATGAAGACAACTCAAATCTTCTTTTTTTCCACTTGCACGCATATGCAACTTCACATATATATAAGGACACATTGCCCCTATGTAAATATTTTCATGGCCAAATACACACAAGGGGGTCCTTAGATATATGTTATACTTACATATATCCCTTTACACATACACATGTATGCATTTTTCATATCTATATATAATCACACCTAGACCCAATATATATATTCATACTGCCATGAGTGAATATATATAAATGGGGAACTTATATATGTATATGCCTACCTATGCATACACATGTTATCCTTCGTCAATAACGACTTGAATCCACCACAACGAAATCCAAAACGCATTGCAAAAATATAAAGAACCCAAAAATCATAAATTCCCAAATTAAAATTGGTCTAAAGAATAAAAATAGAATAATCCTTACCCAAATCCAATGTTGAACTCATTGTCATTGATGGTGGTGGATAGAACAGGCCTTCTCATAAGAAACCACCTATAAGAAAATATTGGGAAAAAAAGAGATATAACGACTTCTTATATATACATGATCAGTGTGTCAACTACACATAATAAATGATACATGAATCCATAACCAAAAATGAGAAAATAATATTCAGACTGATATGTACATCCAAATACTAAATAACATGATCATTAATAAACCTCTTTATTTTTCAAACATAATCTTCAATTGCCTATTAAATAATATAAAATCACCACAATATGTGAATAAATCAAACTTCTATCATCACTTAAATGGGAAAAATTGAGATTAGAAATTGTTCTTAACCTAGAAAATTCATTTATTGAACAAGAGTTCACTGTTTTTCTTTTCAACAATAATACAATAAACTTTTTTATATTTCTTTCACAATATCATTGTTAAAAAAGAACATTCAATAAAAATATAGTTTAAAATACTTATATATTTAATGGCTATTATAATCCACTATAGTGATAGTATTGGGAGATGTGAAACACGGTAATCCTATGGTCATAATAGTGGAATGATTCAATTATTTAACTCTTAATTTTTTAAAAATAAAAAATAGGTCTCCAATTTTCATCAAAATCCATTGCCATTACAACAACCTATAATTGATGAGAAATATGTGCTCTCATAAATACTTGTCCAACCAAGGAATATTATTATATTCACCAAGCTTACAACTACACCAATAACCCCTTTTAATACTTTTTCAGAAAATAATTTCAATACAAGATTAAAAATACAATTACTCACCCAATTCTCAAGAGTGAATCCCACCTCGAAAATGGTTCTCCATTGCCTATACACATGCATTTACCTCTCACCATTAAATACATTAAATTAAAAAAAATCACAACAACATTCTTGTTAGTGAGACATTTTAATCAAAAACAAAACTTTTCCAAAATTTGTATCATAATTCATTATGTAAACATTTCTCAACAAAACTTGTCAAGTTCAATAACTTCACATTTTTGAATGCAGTCTCCCCCATTCCTGTTTTGTAAAGCTCACACACCATTTCTATCAAAAATATTTTATCAAATTGGCAGTGGTTTTTTATTACTTACATTAAAATCAAAATGACTAACAAGAAATTTGGAAAACATATAACGAACCATTATCATAAGTGATCAATGTTTTAATAATTTTAAAAATATGTTTTCAAATGAAGCCTAAATTATGCATATTCAAAACAAAAAAATGGAAAAACTTATTAAAAATAAAACTAACTTGAATATGGGGTTCCTGGAACATTTATTTTATATCTGATTGAACCTTTCCCATGCTCATAAGGGATTTTCTTAAGTAGAAAACATGAAGTAGATCTATTAAAAATGATTTTCATTATAGGATGATTGATCATTCCATGATGTTGTTACATTATTTCTAAAAAAGTTCTTTCATTAGTGTACTGATCTGATATGGAAAAGCAGGATTGCAGGCAATCCTCAACTAGGTTAAGTACAAAAAAATAAAGGTAAACTCTCATCAGAATTGAAACTTTTGGGAGATTTCAATTGGAATAAAAAACAGCAAGTTCAGTTGTTTAAAATAAGTTATTCTACTGACATATTTAGTGTCAGCAGCAGTGCTAGAAGATTGAGAGGGTGACAATTTTAACTACTGGAAAAAAGGAACACTAACAGGTTTAAATATGGTAACAACATGAGAATATAGGTAAAGCATGTTATTCTTAACAGTAAACACATGCATCAAATTTACTCTGGTTAAATCCATGTGGCATCATGAATGTATCAAATTTCTTATACTAATGTTTTGAAGCCTGTCTTATGCCTTTTATTGGTTTATTAAGTAGGCAAACTTCGTTTGATTTAAATTCATTAGCAAAACCATGAGGAGGCTTTATGTACAGTTTCTCTTCAAAATCACCATGTAAAAAGGTAGCTCAAACATCACATTCTTTTATATGAAAGTCATGGTAAGTAAAAAAAAGTAAGAAATAGCTAAATGAATGAGTGTTTAACTGCTGCAAAAAAAATTTATAATACTCAACTCCTTCACATTGAAGGATGTCCTTGGAAAATAACCAACTTTATACTCAAGTAGAATGTCATGGTGGTGGCACTCTTACCCTAATTATTTGGTCAGACCCAAGTATGCATGCATACTTCAGACCCACTCAAGAATGTTAATATAAATATAGATTTTAGATTAGATGTAACAAACTATTTTGAACTCCAAACTTATAGATATAGAATTAAAAACAAAACATCAATATAAATTTTGAAAACTAACCTTATGATAGCCTTTAATAGACTTTGGCATGTAATGGTGTATCAAAAAGTGAACATCAGGATTATTGATACTTGAAATAATACTGTGAGAACATGATTTTTAACTGCAAACAAGTAATAAAATCATTTCCAACAGCACCCATTCCAAATGAAACTATTGTGCATATTATATTAATCTCATATTTGCTCCACCATTTATGAACAAATTTCCTTCAAGCAGGATCCTTGCTACCATGGTAAAATGATGCTTTGTGACCACATTCCTAAAATTTTAATATAATTAATCAGCATCATAAGGAAAATATTTGGATTGTGATGTTATTAGGAGAGATACATTGACTGAGGAGGTTATGGTTATACTGCCATGAGGTAGACGCGTTCTAGGTTATAATGTAACATGGGTAAAGAATATGGGAATGTATTAAGTGAGATAGTGGGTTTTCGATACTTTGAGGGATTAGATTTTTTGATAATTCCCCTTGATTGATGTGGTATATCCTCAAGTGATGAGATGAGACTAGATCCTAGACATAAGGTTCTACCCTGAAACATTCCATATTGTTTGGGTCTTCAAAAATATAATAACAATTTTTTTTAATTACATGGTGAATATGTAACATGGGGATAAGATACTATAATGGAACTAATGTAGGTATGGTCAGACATAATGGTTTTATAGGTATCAAATTGAAGTTAAAATAGTGCATGAAACATGTTGAATGTTGTGATTGTTGAGTTAAAGAATTATAATCTACTGAGAATTTTTATTTACACTAATTGTTTTCCTCATTCATACACATTAATATTTTAGTGTATATTAGAGGTGAAAAGTGAGGTAATAAAAATTAATACATTTACACCTTACACAATAACCTCAGTGTGAATGTAGTCATTTTGTTACATTTGAGGTTTATTAGAGGATGTGCAATGAATAGGGATTATTTCAGTCGATGTGGTTTTAGAGAACGGGATGGGATGAGCCAAGACCATGGATTTAGATATAATTCTTTATTTTTATTCCTTTTTAAATTTGAAATTTGTGATTATTCCTTCATGTGGTTAGTTTATTTTGTTTGGTTTTATGTTGTATCTCATTTTATATGGAATTTTTATAGATTTATTATGAATACGATGATATTAATGATTTTTTTTGATGTGTTTTTTATTTATTATGTGTTTTTACTTAGATAATATTGAATATTCTCCCTAATGAATGTTTTAGGACCTCACTTCAAGTTGAAATATATTAACATAAGGAGAGTTGTGCTTGAGGTCTAGAATCTCTAAATCAAAATATAAAATCATAACATTTGGGAATTGCACCTAAGTTGTTACCTTCTAAACTGAAAGGATTTATATGGAAAAAATCTATAATAACACTTACTGAGACATCATAAACAAATATTCTAATCATTGAAGATTAAATCACAAGAAATTTTATAGGTAGAACAAAATCCCCAAAATGAAAACTCCCAACATTTATTGTATTGACACTTAAGAAGAAATCATCACATTAATTCATCAAACTAAGTCAAAAAAGATGGATATATTCAGTCAATCACAGTAAAAATTTGACATGAAATGAATGAATGTAATGGAATCACAATGAAATTTGTTTTCCAGACATTGCATCCCATGTACATGGGAGGACAATTCTTAATTTTTATTTGTCTATATGATACACGAAGATTACAATAACTATAAATAATTACCTATGTAGATCACTAATCTTAAGTAATTCTGAGACACCAATGAAACTGTTTGTGTTCCTATATTATTATGTAGCTAATCCAGTCACTTAATTTCACTAATATTATATAGTATTCCATGGATTTAACTAACCTCAAGTGGATTTAACCCTTAAGAAATGTTTTCCATCATCTTTCAAGCCCATAAAACACCAAAAAATCGCTATTAACCATAATCCTACAACATGAGACCCTAAGACGATCAAAATATTTGAGAGTTATTTATAAAACAGTTATAATCAAGGAGTATCATCATTGAGATGGAGTTGACGCATTAGAGGTGTTCCAGATAGGAGGTGGGGATGCCACCTAGAAGCAGCATCAGACGGGGGAGGTGAAATGTCCAGCATTCGGTGGCATTGTTGAACCGTCGGGGAAGAAGGGTCGTTGGGGAAGAAGGATCGTTGAGGATGAAGGGTCGCATGGGTATTGTCGGGGGAGGAAGAAGGGTCGC